>JAWNNP010002877.1:0-1200000 GCA_035044805.1 Leucophenga maculata | reverse complement strand
TGCCTAGGTATTTGGTGTGATTCGACTGCTGGACGGGCACGTCATCAACTATCACTGCAATACTCCTTGTTTTCGAATCCTTGTAGTATTTGGTCAATAATGCTATGCAGTTGCTCAATTGTGCTATGTCCAGCTCAAAACCCAAACTGATGTTCATCCTTCGTCTCCAGAATTTTAACAATTCGGGCAGCAACTAGTCTCAAACATTATTAGGGGCAAATGATCGGAGCTAAGCTCGACGACCGACCGAATATTTGCATGGATGCAAAAGCAACTTGGAGTAAAAGAGTATGAAAAAAATTGTCCCTTTTAGTGACATTTTATTGTGTTTTTTTCTATTTTCACTATTTTGCACTGCTTGTGCCCTCAAATAGCCTCGCTACTATATCAAATCAATTTAATAATCCACTGTGCGTCTGCTTATATGCATATGTCGCGTACTAGCAGGTGCTATTGTTGTTGTTAATTTGTTGCTCTCTGTTGTCCTTTTTTTTTTCTTGTCACTGTCAACTTTTATTGCCGCTTATTGACATCTGATTTGACGTGCCTTTGTATATGTCAGTTGCATATGTGTGCTTGCGCCGCCGCCATTTTATTTTATTTTTCATTTTATGTCGCGCCTGCAATTCAATCAATTTTCATTGCCATTCATATTGAATGTGCATACACTGAAACTCTCAACGGCGATGCTGCTCTGCACGGCTGTCAATTTTAATTAAATTAAAATTTTCAGTTTTTAGTTGCAAAACATTTATTGCGCATTTATATGCCATTCGAAAATAATAATAATGCAATAACGATTTTTCATTAAACGGCAAAGTGCGCAGCCGGGAGAGTATTTTTTTCCTGGGCCATTAATATGGCATAAATTGTTTTGATTTCAGCATTTTAACTTTAAGCCATGTCATGTGTTTCTGGTTTTTATTTCGAATGCAATCAACACTTCAAATGAACAGCTCAGATACTATATACCACGTACTATTGTTGTTGTTATTTATACTAATTGAAATTATTGCAATTAAAATTATTTTAAACAATAAAGTTCAGCTGTTCTATTTGCATAAAGTGTAAATGGAACAAATGGAGTGCGAATAAATTTTGAAATTTATAGGTTTTATAAATGAGTCAATGTGAAAGGAAACTATGGAACAATGGCTATAAGCAATTATTGAAATATTTTAAATGTGAATTGATTATTATTAAATTGATTTGTTGGAAGACATAAAGAGAAGGGGAAAGTAAGAGTGTAGACAAATTTTTCCAGCTTATTCTTTACTGCTTGATTACTCGCTCTTTCTTTGTGCCCTCAAATAGCTTCGCTATAATATTTTATTTAACATATTTCAGTTTATTAAATTTAAAGATTTTATTTAATTTAAATTTAAATAATATATCAATCGAATACCAATAGCTGTCAGCAAATTAAATGCATTCAATTTTATGTGTAGCTTCCTTTTTTTAATTCTGCCTGATAAATTGAATTACATAAATTATTAAATAGAACAAACTCGCAGTTGCGTGTTTGTATTTTCGTTGCAACATGCTCCTCCTCTCTATATAAAGTATTTACTTGTAAAGCTTTTACTAAACTATTAACAGCAAAATTACGCCAATAAGCAACTGGTATAAATATGATATCAAAGACTAAAATCATGCAGGAGCAAAGGACTAGTAGTGGGGATAGATGTTGCATTGAGCCAACTAACAGCAAACTAAACTGTAAGCAAACATATGAAAACCAAACCAAACCAAACCAATGAGAAGCTCAGCACAGCTCAACACAGTATAGCAAAAGCAAATCACTTGGGAAATCTGCTGGAAAAACAAGTCGTTGTCCCAAAGCATACAAACAAACAGGCAGACAGACAGACAGACAAGCAGACAGACAGGCAGATAGACAGACACGCAGAGTTGCATAGAGCGCAGCAGCAGCAGCAGCAAATGTGTAAATGTTTGCAGCCATTTTGTAGATACGTACAAACTATGTTGTGGCTATAAGCTACGTTATTAACAGCGAAGCCAAAGCGAAAACACAACCATGGGAATGCTGTTTGTATTTGTGCAATTGCATTTGTGTGTATATATATCTTAGGATATGTGTATCATGCATGCTCGGCGAGTTAAACACCAAAAGTTTTGTTAGCTTTTAATTATGAAGTGATTTTATGAGCTTAAACATTTTTCTATACAAAAATAATGGTTGAATTCGAATATCATGAGCATATGATAAGCAACTATTGAGCATAAAGTATTTTTTATTATTTTAAATAGTTTCTTGTACAAAAATAATGGTTAAATTCGAATATGGTAAAGATATGGCAAATATTTCTCGAAAAATATGCTTTTCAAACTTTAAGCATATTAAAAACTTTCAAAGCTACACCATTCTGTATGTATATATGTCGTTTGACTGTCTATTTTGACAGTTCTGTGCAACAAACTGTCAGTCTGTCTGTCTGTCCTTCTCTTGCTTTACAGTTGACTTGCTAAATGAACGACTGAATGGTTGACTGGTTGCCGAATGTACGTCTGAGCAGCGCCATATTTAAGCATTTATTCTGTAACATACTGAACCAAATAGATGTCGAAAAAATTGCTCTAAAAACCTGAAATGGTAAACGCAAAAAAAAAAAAAAGAAAAAGTAAAAAAAGAGAAGCAAAATATATAATGAAAATCAAACCAGTTGAATAGTCTCCATTAAAACTGTACGAACGAACGTTGAAAATTAACTGCAACCAAAAAAGAGGAAAATCAATGAAGCAAGCTCGGAAAAAATGTGTAACTGAGCGAAAAAACTCGGTGGTAATTGAAAAAATATGACATATAGAGTTACAAGCAAAAAAAGAAACAACAAAAGTCGGTAAAAAAAAACGGCCAAATAGCTGAAAATGAACATTTGAATGTACAGTTAACACTGGCAGGGCTGCACAGTATGCTTTATATTTGGGTATTTTTTTTCCAAGCAAAACTTGTTGCTGAATTTTAGTAACTAAAGAGTTGGAAATCCTTTTGAGCTTTAGGCATCGAATTATTTTTTTTTTTTTTTACATGATTTAATACCAAAATGCAGCAGTCTTCAAAGGAGAAAAAAGCATCACATGAGGTCTTAATTTTGAGAGTGCTGTGGATATATTATTTTTATACACAAATTAAAAAAAAAAAAGAGTTCCTTAATGGTATGCTACAAAATTTATGCTTAAAAAAATAAATCATAGCATACTTTTAAGCTTTACATTTTCCGCTGCATCTACCTCTTCACTATCTTTTATTCTCAGTTAATTAATGTAATTGCGCTGATTAGATTTTTATTTTCCTTTTTTCTTTTTAATAATTTTATTAATTGCTTGTCAGAAAAATGTGCAGCCATGCTACTACTGCAACCCTCGTGCTTACAACAAAATGGCGTCGCTTAAAGCTAACTCCTGTTGCTGACAACGATGTCAATGATGTCGACAAGCATGATTGAAGCCGAGTTTAAATGGAAAATGCTGTTTTGTTGTTTCTCTGCTGCTGCTACTGGTTGCTGATGAGGTCGATGACGAGCATTGCTGATGCTGATGATGATGAAGTCAATGATGTTTTTCTACTTGGTGTTCTTGTTGTTGTTGTTGTTGTTTGGCTGTGTTTTTCAATTAAAAATGGCGCACGCCAACCGCATAAAGCCAGCGTGTATCTAGCAATCTCTAAAAATCAGTCAATTGCTTGCCCTCAAAGCGCTGACTAGATATGATATTTAATTTTTTTCTTTTCTGTCATTTAAATAGCAATCGGCAGCGTTTGCCGCTTGTCCCGCTCTGTCTCTCCGCCATGATTGACAAACTTAACTAAAGTTAAGTTGTCGTTGTGCATTTATGTCAAACTTGACCAAGCCAATGTCCTTTTGCTACTAACTACAGCAAGTTTCTATCTATTTTTATTTTTTTTATTTTTAAGCTCTTTGCAATTTTATCGTCTGTCGATTGCACATGAATCGAAAAGTTGTTGTCCTGCGCTGCTGCATATTATCCCTAGAGGAAAATCTCATTCGTTCGTTGGTTCGTTGGTTCGTTTGCTTGGCATGCTTTCATGCTTCCTTCCTTCCTTATATCCTGCCGTTGTTTCCTTATATCCGGCTGCATACTTTATGTGTGCAATTTCTTCATTTAACTCGGCAGAATTTTATTTTATCCGAACCGTTGCTGTCCCTTTCACATTTTCAATTTCTGCTTGGCAACTTGTTAGCTTCTGTGCGCTTGTTTTTGTCCTGAAATTAAACGCAAGTTAGTGAAGTACAAATAGCAGCAAAAAAAAAAAAAAAATAGAAAAGGAAGATACTAGGATGAAAAGGATGCAGCAGCATTTGAAGTATGCGCTACTTGTCCAAAGTTGGTCATTGGTTAAGTGAAATGCTCTGTTCCTGCTTCAATCGTTCGTTGTTGCTCCTTTCTTTCTAATTTCAGTTTGCTGCAAGTGGCGCGCGCTTTTCTTGGCAAATTTCATCTTTTCTAGGATTTTCTGAATTGTTTTTTTTCTTCTGCTTTCAAGAATACGCTTCACGCAAAGTGCAGGAATGCATATTATTGTAAAGTTTGTTACATATTGTATACAAGAGATTACTTTCAAGTGAATGGAAGTTAAATAATGAAGGACATCAATGGTTCATGTAATCCAATGTTACGAAAAAGTTGGCGTATAATTGGGTTAATTGCATTTGTGGGGTTAGTTAATACGAAATACTCTACAGTACTAACAACTTACTGTTACATTATCATTCCGCCACATAAAAATCGTTTATCAAAATCGGTTTTGTTATCGTTTAAGCTGTTCAATTATGGGATTTTGTTTGTTGGATTAGTTTGTTGCAGCACAGTGACAACGTAGATGAAAAGAAAAGAGAGGAAGAAAATCGCACGTACTGTAAAAGGGACGATTTAGGGGTCGCCGTTAACATTAGTTCCAATGGATCCTTTTGTCTGCGTTGAAGCACTAAATCGGAATCCATTTGTTTTCTGAATATTGTATCCGCTTTAAATCTGAATTCAATACTGTCCGCAGCCAGTTCAGCATTCGCAGTTTAACTACACATACAACATCTATGGATATGAAGGCACCCTATTGTTTGACTTCTTGAGATATCATCAATTTGTTAAGAGCGACTTCAGAATTATTTCCCCTCCATAGAAAGAAAGTGGAATTCCGAAACATTAGATTTTATTCATTGAAATATTTGTTAAAGCCGTACAGGAATTCCGTACGTCCTTTCTGTCGCCTTGCTATGACTATCTCAGCTGACCACGAACATATTATCCACGTATGTAGCATGCAGAGCAGATCTAAGAATATTTCCCTGATATACTTTCACCTCTAATAGCGAATATTCGATCAATTACTTCGACCTATGGAAGAAGTACTGAATCGCTGGGATGATAAAATTAAGTTTGGAGCTTTATCCTTCATGTCAGACATATTCAAATGATCTCTGAAAATCCAGACTTATTTTAAAGCCCGCTTCTTAGAGGTAATGGCATCATAGGACATTAACATCACAAGATCTTGGTGCTCTAAGGTGGGACTGAGTATTAACCCATCTAAAACTACTATCGTTCCTTTCTCTAGGAAGTATAAGATGAAGTTATTCAAGCCAATATGGGTGATAGAATAGAACGCTGATAGAATTCTCCAAGGAGGTAAAATACTTAGGAGTAATATTTGACAGGCGTACCACATGGAAGACACACTTAGAACATGCACTGAGGAAAGCTACTATGGCAATGATGACTTGCAGAGTCATTGCCGGTAAAAATTGGGGGTGTACCACCAATATAATGAAATGGATGTACTTCACAGTGGTCAGATCCATAATTACATATGGTGCCATTGTCTGGGCGGATAGAGCTAAACTGAAAACAGTAAGGTCTGTAGGAACCAACATAGAATCATTGATTGGTGACCCTGAGCCTTCTCAAGTTGTGAAGATTAGATGCAGCTCAGTTAGTTCAGTTTTAAGTAGCATCACTTCGGCTGACTAAAAAGACATAAGCTGTTTCGTTGAACTATTCTGACAAAGTCTGGAGTTCTCTTACTTCTTGCGCTGCATTCTCTGAGACAGATGATCAACATCGACAATTGTTTTCAGCGTCAACTGCTTTCAAAACTATTGTCCAATTTTCCCTGGAATAAAAGTCAACAATTTGCTTGAAAAATCTTCTAAAGAAGTTGAACAAAACAGAGAAATATGACGACTGCTACTAACTGAATCAATGAGGAGGAAAAAAGTCAAGCATAAAATGAAGTTTCCAACGTTATGCTATGCCGGCTCACAGTGTTCGTAAAAACTTCGGCTATATTTAATTTATTTTAATAATTATTTTAGTTTCATCCAAATAACTGCAAGGTATTAGCAATTCGTTTCTACCAATCTTAAATCGGCTTTTCTTGTACTCCACTTGTCGCACTTTTCCAATCGTTGATCTTGTTCTTACTTTATTTTCTTTTTTTTTTTCACTCTAGCCAGCTTTCCATTCATGCTTAAGCGATTTAGCTGCAATTTTAAAGACTTAAGTCGTTGTTGATTTGCTTCGTTTTTCTATTTTTTCTTCTATTTTTCCACTCGCCGGCATTAAGTTTCAGTTTACTGAGCAGACATGTTGAAAGTTGCACTGGCAGGCGGCAGCTGTGGCTACTGTTTTTCACTCCGTTGCAGGACGATGACATCAATTGATAAGGCGTTTAGTTGAGTTTAGTACAGCAGCTGTTAGCTGCACTTAGTCTAGTTCCAGTGTGAAATGATTAAGAATTGTTTTCAACTACCTTTGTGCGCTTTGCCTATTGGATTATGCTGTGTATTAAGTAAGCAGCTGCTAGTGATTGTTCCGATTGAATGAGACTTAGTGCAGTCGTAATTATGCGGTTTATAGCTCTATCACTCATGCTCCTTCTCCTCCTCCTGCTCCTCCTCCTCCTCCTTTTCTACAGCATAATTCATAAAAAAATATTTTCTTATGATAAAACTTTTTGTGCAGCATAAAACTCTGTGCATAAAAATGCTTTTAAAAAGTTTGCTGCATCTTCATCGCAGCGAAGAATATGATGAAACCAATTTGCTGTCTAAATTACGCAAACACAGGAAGAGAAATTCATTAAATTCGAAATTAAATTAAAAGACGATAACAACAATTTGCACTTAAAGTGTTTGTTTGTGCCAATGATGAGAAAAGAAGGACGACAAGGACAACGATGAAGAAGTTTGCGTAATAAAGCACGAAATTAAAATCACTTATACGTCATGTTGTCGCCGTCATAAACAAACGAAAGCAACATCAACAACAACAGCGGAATTCGCTCAACTACTAAAATCCACACAAAATCCGGGTTGACCACTCGCGGCTGCTCATAAATAATTAATGTGACTAAGCAAGGCGACAAAGCGACCAAGCGACACGGAAGATAGAATAATTCAAGTTTTTATATAGCGGGTGTTTCAATTGGTAGTTGGTTATTGTAGGAGTTATTTTTTTGACTAATCAAGTGTGACATTTGGCAAGTAGAAATGCTTACCAATAGAACCTTCAGAATGGATCACCAATTTTATCCAATTACATTTTAATAATGTCTAATTGAAGCACCCGTTACTATAAGCAATAAATTAACTCAAGAGAATTGGTTAGTTATCTTCCTTGCAGCGGCTGTAATGAAGTTTTTGCGCTACGTTTCGAAGTTTTACTTAGTAGCTAACTCATAAGCCTCCTACATATCTGTCCAAGCATTAAGTTAATCCTCAGAACTCTTTGCCAAATATTGTTGACCGTTTTGTTCCGTAACATGTTCATCGGTTTCAGGAGTGGCGGTAGTAGGACCTGTTTTGTCTTGGGGTTTCTCATCCTTATCGGCTGGTGAAGTGACATCGACCAATGGAGTTTCAGTTGATGCTGGCTTTTCTTTCTCATCTTGAGCAGTTGATGTTGGAGAAACAGTTGTAACCTTCTCGGTAGGTTCATTTTCATTAAAAGTAGATTAAGTTTCATCAATAGGCTTTTTAACTTCTTCAGCGGAAGGAGTAATTGTGGTAGCTTGCGAGTCTTCGTCAGAACCTTGTTGTTCCTCTTCTGCCGATACTGGAGCAACACTTGTAGCAGATTCAGGCTCAACAACAGTTACTTAAGTTGGAATATGCTTGTCGCTTGGTTTCTTCTTTTCGGTAGCTGAAGCAATAGTTGTTACATCGGATTCTTCGTTTTAACCTTCTTTGCTTGATGGAGCCACGGTTGGCTTTTCTTCGTCAGATAATGGAGCCGCAGTTGTTGCTTTATCAACGGCCTTATCGCTAGGATCCTTTTTTTCGGAGGTAGAAGGTACAGAGTTTTCCTTTTCTTCCTTAGGAGATGAAGTGAACTCGTCCTTTTCTGGTTCACCCAGAGTGGGTACAATCTTAGTAGGTATAACTTCATCCATTGGTATCTTAGTTTGATCGCCAGAAGGTGCGGCAGTTGTAAACTGAGATTCATCAACAGAAGAAGCTGAGGATGACGAAAGATCTTCTTCTTCTTCCGTTTCTTTAGCTTTCTTTTCAGCTGTTGAAGTAACAGTAGTAGCTTCTGCATGTGGCTTCGTTTCGTCAACATATTTATTCTCTTCATCTGTGGAAGGAATTGTAGTTTTTTGACTGGGGTTCTTCCTTTTGAGTATCTTCAGCCGAAGTAGCTGATGTTCGTTTCTCTTTTTCAGCTTTTTCTGAAGATGCTGTAACACTTTCGTCTGATTCTTGTTCACTTCCGTCATTTGTTGGCTTAGTTTCTTTAAGAGGTTTCTTGCCTTCGTCTGTTGTAGAAGCCAGAGTTGTTGCTTTACTTTCTTCTGGAGTGCTGGTAGATGCAACGGTTTCATCCATTGGTTCCTTCTTCTCTTCTTCAGTTTTGCTAAATATTTGATATAAACAAACTTTAATTTTTTTTGTGCCCCACGCTGGGCGCCAGTTTTATGTCGATAAGTGTATAAGCAAAATATTACTTTGCTACTTTCTCGTCTTGTACTAAGCTGAAGTAACCTTCTAATTTTTGATTTTAAGCCACCCATCGCCACAATATTCGCATCATGTGTATCGTATTAAAGCGCACCAAAACGCCCAGCAAACAACGAATGAAACGCAAAAGCGAAAGAATAATAATAAGTCGAGAAAGGTCCTAAGGCAAAATTAAAGCAGCGACGGCATAAAGGAAACACAAAACTGCTGGACGCCATATTGAGCGCATAAAAATTGTTAAACAGGGTACTTAAATTATAAAAGTTATGTCAGCGGATGCGTTCCCTATAAGGCCGACCGGACAGTGCAAACCAAAATGAGTAAGAATAGCACAAGAAGAAAAAGAAGATGTGCTTCGAAGCATTAAACACTAATAACAGCAGCGGCTGGTGTAGAGGAAACGCGTGAGTGCCCGCACAGCGGAAACGGAAATCGCCCTGCAGTATTATTGGGCAGCAATGGCGGCGGCAGCAACGTCAACTTTTACAGCAAAAATATGCAAAAAATCACATAATGAAACTTGAATCATTATTCATGCTAAAGACTTAACGAGTTTACTAAGCAGCGGCAACATTTTTATTTGCTTATCAGCAGCGCGCGCGTACTAAGGAAGTGCTTCATGTCCGTCTCTCTAACTGTCTGTCTGTCTGACAGTCTTAATATTCATTTCTGTTTGCCTGTGTTTCTGTCTAATACAAGCGGATTTTCGCATTTTCCACTCAGCTATTTTCGTTGTCAGCAACATTTGCCATTTTCATTCTTATTGTCGTCGAGTTGTGCTGCTGTCTTCATTGTCTTTTGCTTCGGGATTCTACTCGTACACGGCTTTACTCATTCGTTAGATTAATCTGCGCTGCATTAAGAGTCGCTCATACAGTTTTGTGTTTTTTGGCAATGTCGGTTTTTACGAGCCACTTGCCATATTCTATTGTAATCGCACTGATTATCCCAGACCATCAGCAGCAGCTTCGAAGGCCTTGTCACACAAAACTGTTTTGTGTCTTTTGTCTTGAATAATTGTACAAGTTTTATTCTTCGCAAATGCTTTTCTTCTTACGTTCTTGTCAATGGGAATTATGTGAAAAGACTCTGCTGCAACGCTGTTATTGACTAACAGTTAGATATATATAGCATGCCGTTATATAGGGGTGACGCTGAAGGTTTTTTCTTCGACATCTTATTAGCTTAACTCGTTCTGTGCCATGTTGGGCGCCAGTTTTAATAATTATGTAAGCTTTTCTGTCTAGCTGCGTAGGTTTTTATTTTAAGCTAATTATTTAGCCCAAGAAAACTTTTCTTTTTCTGACCCAAGTTGGGCGCCATTTTTATTAATTATTTAAGCCTATAACTTCGACTGCATGTGTTTTTTGTTTAAGCTAAATGTGAATATTTTTAGCTAAATAATTCATTAAAATAAACTTTTCTTTCTGACCCAAGTTGGGCGCCAGTTTTAATAATTATGACTATCACTCTGGCGTATGTGTTTATTTTTAGCCAAATAATGTAATTAGTTTAAGCTAAATCAAAAATTCAACAAAAACCGTTATATTTTCTGCCATACGTTGGGCGCCAATTTTAAAAATTAAGACAATCTTGCTGCGTATGCCTTTATTTTTAGCTAAATATGTAATTAATTCAAATATCCTTTTATTTCTTTTCTGCCCCACGTTGGGCGCCAGTTTTATTTATTAAGTCAGCTATCTCTCTTCATATCAATTAATTTTATTTAATAACCTTTCCTCTTTAAATTTCCACAAACATTTAGTTTAACACTCGCAGCTACTTGCTTCGTAGCCAAAAATTCCACAATTTAACTCACTTTTTCCCTCGCAATTCATGCTGGCATTCATGCTTTCAACGTTCTGTTTTTTCTGTCCGTCTGTTTATTTTTCTGTCTCACAGTCAACCCACATTTTCCTCACCTAACTCATAGAAACTTCGCACATAAATTTCTTCTTTATGAAAGTGTTAACTTGACTAATTCTTTTTTTTTTTTCGGTTTTCGAATTTCAAATTTCGGGTTTCCCTTTCGTTCGTTCGTTTGTTACTGGGTTTCTTTTTTCTCAGTATTTCCGTTTTTTTTTTTTTTTGCTATTTTTCTTATATATTTTATGTTTGTGGTTTGGGAATTATTCTTGTATTAGGTTTGTTCTCTTTTGAATTTTATTGGTTTTTATCTGAATGTCTTCTTGGGAATTTCTCTTTCATTGTTTTAGCACTTTTCATTGTCTTGCTATGCTGTTATCGCAGTCAGTCGACAGTGCTTCCTTTCGTTCCTTTTGTTGCTTCGTATACATAATGAAATAAACTAATTAGGAATCATTACAGTTTTAATGAATTGTGAGTATTAATAAAGAGTATTTAGTTGAAGCAACTTGTTTGTATAGGTTTGATGGGGGTATATTAGTTGAATTGTTAAGGGAGCTGTTAATATAATAAGGACAAATTACAAGGACAATGGTTGTAGATGTGTATAGCAAGTCAAATTGTTATCTACGACTGTCAGTATACACTGTATTGGCTCCTAAGATGCTTTAAATTTTATCAACATTTTAAACAAGAACTTGAAATATTATTTTTTGCAAAAGCTTGGAAAATCATTCTAGATATATGATTTTTGGCAATTTGTCTTTCTCAGACTTGACATTATTACGAGTTCTATTATCAGGTTCGTCATCAGTATAGGTATTATCGGTTTCGGTATCATAAGTTGCAGTATCATCACTGCCGACATAATCAGTTTCGATATTATCATAATTTTCAGTATCATCCGAGTCGGCGTCTTGTGTATCGAAATCATCAGTTTCGATATCATCAGTTTCGATAGCATCAGTTTCGATACTATCACTATCGACATAATCACTTTCGATATCGTCAGTATCGATATCATCAGAATCGATTTCATCTTCATCGGTTTGATAACCATCAATAGGTATCCAAAGGCCCATTTTAGCGCCGCCAGCAGCAAACATCAACATTTTCGTATTAAACTGTACCATCTGTATAAGGCTCTTCTGATGTACATCACGATAGGGATGCGAAACTTCACAACCCGTATATGTGTCCCACATATGCAAATAACCATTAGAGCTGCCGCAAATCACGTGCTTCGAGTCCGGTGTAAAGCATGGCTCAATGCTTTTGTCCTGTTGATTGCGATAGCCCTTAAATATATTCTGCTGCGTGCCATTATAGGCATTCAGCATGCGTAGTATATTGCCATCTGTATAGATTAGCAAATTATTGTTATCCGGTGAGAATTTGAGACCAGTCCAATCGCAGAAATGTTCCCGTTTGTGTTTGAATGTCATAAATGGTGCTTTGAAGAATCGCAAATCGTACAGCTCAATTTCTGTGGAGCGTGTCATAGCTGCCACGATACAGCCCCAGCTGTCAAATGCCACACGTGGTATAGACTCAAACTCGATGACGGCACGCGCTTTGGCCGTACGTAGATCCCAAATACGTACAGTCTTATCGCGTCCACTCGATGCTACGGCAGCATCAACGGGCGAGACACATAGCGAATTGACACGATCGGTGTGTCCTTCCAGATAGAAAATAAAGCACTGCTCGCGCATATCCAAATAGCGTAGATTGTCATTGACCTTGGTCGAGCTGTACAGTATCTTCTCGTTGCACTTGGCAAAACGTACCAAATCCACGCCGTATTTGATGGACATATGCGGCTTTGGATTTAGTTGGCCAGTCAAGCAGTCGTAAATGTTGATCTCATCATTGCGATTGCACGAGACCACGTAGTTGCCATCCGGTGATATGTCCATGGCTGCGACGTGCTCGTCATTGTATAGCTTGGCACAGTGAAAATTGGCCAAAGCGGTTTTTGTAAGACGCCGCTGTTGTAAATTATTCATTTTGTTGAATTGAAATTCTATTTTGTAAATCTGCAATTCAAACTAAAATAGTTTTAAGACTTTTAATATATAGCATAAGCCAATCTTTCGATAAATAGATACCCTGTAAGCAATGCGCTTACCGGACAGTATTATTTTTTTTTATTTAACTTATTTTTAAATTTAAAAAAAAAGCTTTTATTAAAACAAATTTTCTTAAAATGCTTTTTCTTTTGTTCGTTCGTTTTTTTGCTTTTTTACTATACACCTGCAATCGTTTTGCTATTCACCTGGCAGCGTATTTTTATGCACAATGTTGCTTTGTTTGCAGGTGTTTATTTTTTTCTATAGTTCACTAAATTATGGTATTTTTTAAGCTATTATTTGTTATTATTTATTTGCAAATCTGCAAGTCTGCAGCTTTATTTTAAATGAATTCCAACTTTAATTGGCTTCGCTGGCCTTGTTTAAAAAGTCAAAGCAGATTTAATGTAATTGAAATAAACAAATTACATTAAAAGGCAAAAGAAATCAATGTTAAACTATACTATTAAACCACACACGCACACACATACAACACGGAAGTCGAAAAGTCAAAGTTCAGATCCTTTGCACACATTAATAAAAATTTATGTGGTCGACCCTTTCGCATTGCTGCTGCTGTTGCAAGTTGACCGTAATAAAATTGCTGCAGAAAATAGCAAAAATCCATTTTAATTCACAGCAGCAAGCCGCATGTAAGCCTGCGCTAATAAAGATCATACAACGTACTACGTATACCACAGGCTGTAGGACACATACAGGATAAACAGCTGTAATACAGCTGCCACAAATATGTAGTTAATTACTTTTACAGCCTTTTCGCTGTTTATGTTTATTTCGAGTAGCGATTTTTGCATTACAATGTGCTTAGCTATGGCGCATGAATTGTTTGGGTTGGGCTCCATGTTTTGAAGTAGCAAGTTCCAACCTTACTATGTTGGAGCTATCAACGCCTCATTTAATTAACGACACAGGCGATTTGTTTGTCTTTATGCTCATTAACAGGCCCGTGAACTGAACTTTGTTTATCTAAGACGGCGTAGGTATACGCGAAAGGAGCAAAAGGATGGCTTGCTTGCTTCTCTTTTGTTTGGTAGATAGATAGACAGGCAAGCAGGCGTACCTGAAACGAGTAGCATTCTAACTGCTGTCTCTGCTCTTTCTTAAGCTGACGAGGTGCAATTGTTAGGTTTTGAGGTTATGTTGAATGCTGTTAGATGGTTAATAGTTTAAACAAGATTTATTCGTTTTAAATAATAGAAAAAGAGTTATTGTAGTTAGTGGAAAGAGCACCTGCAATACTCTTTCCATTTGCTTTTTCTTTTTATTTATAGTTTATAGCAGGTGTTGCATATGATTTAGTATTAAATAAATAAACACACAAGCAAACCGTTTTTGCTTTGCTTTGAATCGGTAGAGTTGCAGTTAAGATAAAAGGGAAAAATAAAAATATGAGGAAATTTTTTTCCTTATATCTCACCTGCAACTCTGCCGATTCAAAGCAAAAAAAAAGCTTTTTGCTCTAAATTCTAAAGTATAGAATATCGCTCAATTTTGGCTCAATTAGAAGCAAACAGGCAAATGGTATATATATATTTTTTAGGGTCTAAATCTCTTGTTTACTGTAATATTTTATATTTAGGATTGATTATAGATAACCATTTGAATTAATTTTTACTATAAGCATAAATTAATTTTAATATAAGCTAACTTCCCAATAAATCAGACTTAAAAACTTCCAAAATATTCCCAACCACCCTCGCAAATATTTGGTTAATAAACACGCTTTGAGCGTGGCAATTAGTTTGTTTTATGTGCTGCCTCTAATGCTAAGTAGTTGGGTTGTTGTTTCGAAGTAGCAGCAGCAGCAGCAGCTTACTGTCAATGAAGTTCAAAGCAATTAGTCTGTGCGTTGGCATCAATCAGGCGTAACGCACAGCATTTCAATAGACTGCCAATAAGACTGTACTACACACCATAGAGCATATGTTCCACTAAACTCTGCAGCCAATTCACACAATTTTTCTTTGTTCTTCTTCTACTACTTACAGAGAATATCTGGCAAACGGAGCTCGATTTTATAGTGCTACAACGACGCAGCCCAATGGTGTTGTCTGTCATCAATGCGCCCTATCAGAATATATCGACCGCAACATTGGAGAATGATGACGATAACAACAACAGCAACAACAGCAACAACAACGAGGACTATTACAATGATACAATGTTTCAAGCGATTGGAAATACTAATAATCAACTACTTGAGGAAGAGGAAAAGGCGGCAGCAACAGCAGCAAAGGATAAACGTGGACGTAAGCCGGCAAAGAGTATAACAGGCAAGACAAGATACTTTGAAGTGCCCGATTTAATTAATAGAGATAGCATTATTGAAGCTGAAGAGCACGATGATATTATCGATGATGATGGTGTTGATGATGAGCACGATACTGATGATGAAGATGAAAGCAGTAGAGAGGCACGCATTTTGCAGGAATTTGATTCAAGTGAATTTAAACCAGTGCGAACAACAACAACGGCGAGTGCAATATTGGCTACAACAACCGCGAATGCAATTAACGGCAAGCAATTGCCTGACAAGTATGGCAATATGGACAATTGGCAAAAGTTGGGCACACTGGGTAAGGCGAATAGTTTTAATGGCATCACAATGCAGCAGGAGGAGGAGGAGGAGGAAATGCGAAAGGAATTGACAGCGGAAACAGAACAAGTAGCAAAACGCGTTAACTCAAAGTTGTCAACAACGACAGCGACAACAACATCAACAACAGCAGCTACAACAACATCGTCAACAACTGCAATACCTAAGACGACTACAAGAACGAGCACCACAAGTAAACCAACGACAACAACAACAACCACAACTGCTACAACAACAACATTGTTGACAACAGCAGCTATAGGCCACAAACAACAACATCATCATCAACACAGCCATCAACAGCAGCAACAACACAATCATCATCACCATCATCAGCAGCAACATCAACATCACAACAAGTCCACACGCAAGCACCAACATCATCACCACAAGAAGCAACAGCAACGTGAACGCGGCAGCAACAGCCGTGAGAACAACAGCAACATACGTCGTCATCATATTGCCTCGCATGAGATTACGCTCAAAGCTGACAGCAGCAGCAGCAGCAGCAGTGTTGAACAACAGCTACGCAACGACTTCAATCGTTTTGATGAGTTGGACAGCTCCTACATAGCCGCAGCCAAGACACCGGCAACCATCAGCACAACAACACGTGACAGCAACATACACATTGTCAAGCCCGAAATGTTGCCAGAGATTATACCCTCAACGCCGGTCTCAAGTAATTCGAAGATAATCGAAATCAAAACCAAGACAAAGAAGCTCGTCAAACGCATGGCCAATGAAGAGCTGCAGGTGGAAATCGAGCCGGAATATTTGATTGGCGATTTGCCGAATGCAGCAGCAGCAGCAGCACTTGCTGCTGATGCCGATGCCGTCAGCAGTGAATTTGTTGCCAAGGTGAACGACTCTGATGACGAAGAAGCAGAAAATGTGTACTTGCCACCCACACAAGCACCACAGCGTCCGGCACTGACACCGCCCTTAACACCACCCTTAGTGGTGCATTTGGATGGCTTTGCAGGCATGTTGCAGATCTTCTTCGGCATTGATAAACCAATTGATGTACGCATTTTTGCACAACCGCCAAGCGCAGAGTTTGTCAATCTACTCATTGCGCTACTCGTCTGGGTTGTACGCTATCCGGCGGTATTCTGGAGCACCACAAAAACCTTCGGCAGCGTCTTTAGCATACAAATGATTTTCGCTGCGCTGGATATTATCTTCAGCTATGTGGGCATCTCGAATTTGTATAAGTTACAAATCTACAGCGAAGCCATGCCAGTGCAGACCACAGGCCTAATATTGAATGGTGTGGTGACGCTGGCGCTTTATCTACTCTCAACGGTGTTGATTATTGCCTCATCGTTGATTATGTATCTCTATGGACATGGACGCTTAGCCTCTAAGATGCGTGATCGCTCTTTAATCACATTAAAGTCAACTGAGACATGGATTTATTTTGCGCACTGCGCTTCGCTGTGCTTCGTGCTGGCATTGGCCGTAGTCAAGGCACCGCTGTTGAACGATCTCAGTGCAACATACAAGAATAATTTGCACTGTCCAACATTTTTATCGGGTAAGTACTCGTGCCGTGACCATGGCAATAAACTCTAAATGCTCAACTCGAGCTGCTGCTAGTTAATCCAATTAGTCACACTGAGTGCTTTAATTAGCAGACAAAGTGGATTATCAAGAGTTGCGTACAGAGCGACATTAATAGCGTAGCGCATAAATAAACTTCTGTGTATGTAAATAAAATAATATCAAATGACACACTACGCTGTGGTTATAAGGACTGACAGGCAGACGGACGGACGGATAGACGGACAGACATATGTCAGCAAACCGCACGCAGTCAATGCAGTTCACTTGTCTGTACTTACCTCTTTTGTACGGCCGTGTAAATGGAAACCAATTGAAGCGCATTTTAATTTAAATGTCAAGTGTTCAGCTTCTAACAGGTGTGCGCTTTTGAAGTTCAATGTATTGTAATAAAGATCTGAATACCGAATAATGAAGTGTGCTTCAGCCAGAATTTAATTTCATTAAAGCGTTTAATTGCGCTAACCGAAAGAAAAAAAAGGAAAAAGGATTCAATTTAAAACAAGTGCGAAAGCATGTAGTTGACTGCGCAGAGACTTTGACTAATGCTGCAGCTTAGTTTTGTTACAGGAAATACGGCAACAATATACGTGAAATAAAATAAACTTAATCTACGCCTAGATAATATAAATCTAAATAGTTAAATTTGGAGTCTTTAGCTTTAATAGTTTTTGAGATCCTTTGTTTCAAATTTCAAGTTGAACGGACTTAGTACGAAAGTAGCAACACGAAGCAATTTTGGGAGAAGAAAAAATGACAAAAAGAATGGAAATGAAAAAGGGTGGTTTTAATCTTTGGGTTTTAGATGAAGTGATGATGCTAAGACTCAGCACAGTTAGACTTAAATCGAATACTAGCCTCCAAAGATTATTACTGACTACCAGTCAAAGCGGACTAAGATAGGAATTGTAGTATAATTGATGCTTTTCTTAGAGCACAAAACCGGCGAAGATTTCACTTACTAGTCAAACGTTTAAATTCCGAAACAGCTAAACAACTCCAACGAAACTAACCACATACACTCTCTCTTTCTCTCTCTCTCTCTTTCTGTTCCTTTTTTTCTGCTCCAAATCACAGCACTCATCAGCGTCGTACATTTGCTGCTCTGGATTGTTATTTGGCTCGGACTGACGATAAAACGTCGCTGGCACTTCAAATTGCCGCCAATGGACACGTATGGCATCATTAACAAATCGACCACACAGCCGCTGTTGATGCCAACACGTGGCAGTTGCAGTGGCAGCATACCCAGCAACGGCGGTGGCAGCAACGGCGGTGGCAGCAATTCAACAGCAACAACAACATGCGAACAACTGAAATCGAATGGCAATATTGGTTCAAATTGTGGCATCGGCGGCGGCGGTGGGGGAAATATTAGTGCAGCCGACAGTACCGATTTGCTTGGCGGTGTGGTAAACGCACAGGAGGACATCTATTGGCCGAAGTTAACACCGAGTTCGCCAAAATTAAAAGTGACTTTCAATGAAGTTACGAGTACGTCTGATGATGTCCTACTAATTGGTGACCATGAACAAACTGATGGCAAGCGGTAAAAAATCGTTTTTTAGCAATTCTATGCCAGTTATGCAAAGTGAATGCGTGTTTTTTTTTTTTTTTTGTTTTGGTTGCAGGTGGTAAACAAAAAACGAAACGGAAGTGAAACAGTGTTTGTTTACAGGGTGCTGCATTTGTTGTGTTGACTGCATTCGTATTGTACAGTTTTTTTTTTATTGTGATTTGCAGTCAGCCAACAAAATCATTCACTTGTATGCACTCACAAGCGACAACTCTGCTACATAAATCCGGTTTTGTTTGCCGCCCGTGCCGTGCCGTACCGCATTCATTGCTGCAATCAATAAAACGAAATTTTGTTTCATTACTGTTCATATCAACGTCAATTACCGCATTTAATTTTACGTTTTGTTCAATTTAAAACATTTTGTTCTTTTTTTTCTTTAATTTTTTGGGTTTGTTGTCAACCCAACTCGTTGCACGTAAAATAGCAAAGTTAAATTGTGGAAAAACGTCTAACTTTATCGTGACTAACTAATTTTTTTTTTTGCATTTGGCTTTCATCAAAAAATATGTTTAAACAAAATTTATTTTCAATTTATTTATGCAAGTCCTGTAACTGACACTTAAGAAGGATATTTTAACAACAAATTATTTTAGCAATTTTTTTTGCATATTTTAGTTAAACTAAATTGAGTTAATCACTCACTACAAGCACTTAAAGTGCAAGAGAGATATTTTTCTTGCCCCACGTTGGGCGCCAGTTTTGTGCAAAGCACTTCAAGTGCTAAAGCGGAATATTTTGTGTCTTACTTTAGGCGCCATTTTTAAATAAAGCACATAATGTGCAAGTAGAGTAGCAGAAACTTTTTCGTGCTCCACGTTGGGCGCCAATTTTCGTATATTTACAACAGAACAGCTATTGACAGCCAAAGCACTGCTTTTACATCAAATATTATGAGTAATCTTCCACTTAATTATTTTTATTTATTAAATAAATTTGCTAAAATAATTTAATATTAATTTAAAACAAAGTGAAACTTTGAAACCACTCCTTGTATGCACTTATTTCACTTATATACGTTTTAGAAAATTAATTTCTCACTGTATGCACTTGGCATTTTATTTTCCAAATTTTTCAACCATTTAATTTTTTATTTCTGTATGTTCCACACCATACCATCTCACCCGTACCACCCTTAAAAAAAAGTATGTTAATTGCACTTCCGCCACCCAAAAAAAAAAGAACTTCATTAACACGAATCATTCCTTGTTGTATTAAATACTTGTATAATCTGCTCACGTTTTATGTTTGCTAAATATTTTCCGCAGAAATGTTTTCATTAAAGATTTATGTTCAAATATTCGACAAACAAAAAAAGGAAAAAAGAGAAAAACAACAAATTTTGAATAGTTTAAAGCGAAAAATTAAACTACGAAAATTAATTAATGTAAAAATTCAATGAAGAGAAACTATTTTGTTCCGCTTGTCGCCTGTTTTTGAGAGTTTGAAAAATTTAATTTTTATTTTGTTTTAATTTTTTAGTTTTAATGAAATGTTTGTTGAAGAATTGTTGCAAACTAAACTACTAACAAAATGTATAAAACATATAAATCGGTTGAATGTGTTAGAGTTGCTAATTACTACTAATTACTTCTAACAAATTTCTGTTGTATGTAATAATGTAGCCTAGTAGCCTTAGTAGTTGTAGTTGTTGTTGTTGTTATGATGATGATGATGTAGTTTCTAGAAGTGCTTAAGAACTTTTAAGCATTAATTAATTAGCAGCAATTAAATGTATACATCTAACGAAGCTGCACAATGACTTCGAAAGAACTAAAACAAAACAAAAAAATAACTAATTAAAATGGTAAAGGCTTAAGAAATTTCACAGCTCAATGAAACTTATTAAAAGGCAATTAGAAGGAGAATTTTTAGTAATTCGGGTATAGGAGAAAGTTCACTAACGATGTATTTAATACTTAATATTTATGAATAGGCTAATAAAACAGCATTATAGGACTCTACAAAGCGTATTTTGAGTAGAAGTTTAGGAAAAAAATATTATTCAATGGAGCTACCAAAAAAAGTTAAAATGTCGATGGAAGAGCTAGATCTGCATCTTTATAAAACTCAAATATTTAAATGAAAGATCTACATATATACAGACAGGCGATATGTGTCACACAGATAGAAGTATAGAATTAACTATAGGATGGATGCTTATACAAAAATCAGGTTTTTTTTTTGCTAATTTGGCTATTTTTAATAGTTGAGATACTAACATACAATTAGCCGAATAAGTAGTTGAATAATTCATTTCTAAAAAATTACACTCAGCTATTTTTAATCTAACAGACCGAGTGCCTATCAAATAATTACATAAATAATATTTAAAATTCCATAAATCGAACATAATTCACCGCTGAAAAGTGTAAGCCGCCCATTATAGCCAGTTGGCCAAAGTTGTAATTAGCTAATTGTACACTAAATACCTGCATAAACCAACAAAAATTCTTGCTGCTCGAAACAACATTAACAACAAAAAGTTTTGCACATCTAACACAAATCAGCCAAAAATATGCTAATAGAGTAGAAACTAGTAGAAACTATTTGGATTATCATAAAAAATTCAAATCAAATGTAGCCAACGCTAATGAATAATGAAATACCAACATACAACTTCTGTCTCTCTTTCATGCAAACGCAACTGCTCTCTCGCTTGCACATTTAATTGAATTCCATAGCCATACGAGCCGTGGAACCACGGTATGTTTTGCCAGTGCTGCGGGGGAAATTGACGACGGCGAATATGCGACATTGAGAGCAGCAACCGCTGCCACCGTAGTGGGCATAACCATGGGCATAAAGGGCAACGGCAGCGGCACTAGAAACAACAGCGGCAACAATTTAAACAATTTAAACAACAACAAAAGTAATGGTGGCATACGCACAAGTGGCACACAAAACACCGGCAGCGGCGGTGTTAATAAAATACTACACCTCAGCGAGTACGACGAGCTGCCACCACCGCCGCCGCAGCTGATTTCCACGGTGCACGGTGATTATGCTAATCTCACCGGTGCATCGAGCAACGGTTGCATCAGTGATGACAATCTCTCCGAGGAGGGTAAGCTGCTTGCCTGTGTGCGCGACGATAGCGTAACATATGCATCAACACGGGATCTCGAGCCACCGCAGCCGCCACCACCACCGCCGCCATTACCCATGAAAGGCGTAATGACGCCCATGCCGCCGCCGCCGCCACCGTCCATTATGCGTACGACTGTCAATCCGTATGCAACTGGACGCGCACCGCAAGCTATGCCCGAGATTATGCAGTTGTCCTCATCGCCCGAACATCATCCGCATATAAACCAATACCAGCAGCAGCAGCAGCACTCTACACATCATCAACAGCAACATCTAGTCAGCCCATTGGCACCGGTCACGGTCACCGTGCACACAAACGAGGCTCATGTAAGTATCTCATGGCGTCTACAGTTGGAGGCAGCAAGTTGGTGGTTTGGTTGGCGATGGCGATGGCGAGGCACACAAATTGATTTACATTTGCCGGCGACGCGTTGAGTTATGCATGCCCAGTTGTGTCGTGTCGTGTCGTGTCGTGTATGTTGGGTCATGTGCACTCGTATGTGTGTGTGCCGCCATGTCAAGTGAAGCATAAGATTTATGTTTGCTGTTATGAGACAGCATAAATCAGTGCCGCCGGCCAACCAGTCTGCCATCCTGCCTGGCTGCATGCCTGCCTGTGTGGTTAGCCACGTCGACTTGACAGTGGCATTTGTCAGGATTTAATTTCAATTTTTATATGCGCGAGATTTGCTTGCAATTTAAAAAAAAAAAAAAAAAAACACATACAGACATACGACATACATTTTTAATAGGTGTTGAAAAAGTCTGCGTTTTTTATATTTTTAAATGTTCTTAAATTGTACAGGTTACACAAAAGGTTAAACAGCTGAGTTGAAGCGGAAACGGCATTTAATCGAAAGAGTTTGAAAATATAAAATTTTATAACAGCGCAGCAGCAAAAACAGGCTGAACTTCCGGTGAAGTAGTTCAAAAGTTGTTTAAAATGGAAGCTGAAAGAAGGCAAGCTGAAAGGAAGAGCAAAGTTTGTCCTTAAGCTTATATTATAGAACTGATATAATATAAAAGGCGTGGGTACATAGTTTTTCTGTTTTTTTTTTTACGAGTCCGCTACTGATCCCAAAATCTAGCCAAAGACACTTTTTTTAGGAAGTATTTTCCGGCCTGAGGACTTTATTTGTTTCGCTTTAAGCAGAATAATTTGAAACCTTTCAAATGGAAAATATTTAGTTTAAGGGATTTTTATAAAGCGCTAAATTCTGGCTTTCCTGTTAAAAATGTATTCAAAAATATTTACTCAAAAAACGCAGACTTTTAGCCAACATCCAAGAACAAATACAATTCAAGACAAATATTCGACAAACTTTTTCAAAATTAAACACAAAATTTTTACTTACAGCTTTAAAGAATTTAGAAACCACCAAACACGTACACTCTATCAAACAATCCTTCTTCAATATCCCACGCTCAATGTTTCCTTATTTCCACTGTCTCTTGCAGATCGCTTCCAGCTCCACACCCCGTTGCCTGCGTCGCGCCGATTCAGGCGTTCCAAATGAAGCACTTACGCCGCGTAGCGAAACAACTTCGACCACAGAGAGTACCATATCACCGCCGGAACGTGCACCATCCGAATCTTCGAGTGGTGTACATTCAGGCGAAGAACGTGACGTTGAAGTTGTTATACGGCCACGCAGCGTTGCGTGCAAACCACCACCGAAACCACCACAACCACCCATACAAGAGGAACCGTACGGCCGTTGCACCAATATGCGTATGTCCAGTTTTAATGCTGATCCCAGTGGAGCAGGAGTAGGCGGTGTACGTGGTTCCACCAACAGCGCCACATTACCCATGCAACGCACTGTGTCGCAAGAGCAGAAATTCGATTATACAGCACACTGCAGCACCATGCCATTACCGGTCGGTTGTCACAGCCAGCAACAAGTCGGCGGTGGCTATTCAACATCGAATGTCTCCAGTTTCAAAATGCCGGGCATTGTCTATGCCAACTCAGCGGTTGCCATGTCCGGCGCAAATGCGGCTGCAGTAAATGCTGTTGCACAACAGCTGCAACAACAGTTGCAACAACAATTGACGCACATTACACTGCCGAACGGTGTACGCTATTCGAATCCGAATTTCCTACGCCGTCTGCCGCATGTTAGCAAGGCAGCGGAATCACCATACGGACATCTGGGTCTGGGCGCTGGACATCATACGTTCTCGAAACTGGTGCATGATCCGTTACATTCGCATAGTTTGGTCAATACGGCCATACCGGAAGATCGCGATTCGGCAAACTATTCAATGGCATCGGATCAGGATTGCGGCTTGTATGCCACGGCGCAGCAGCTACACTAAGCGTTACATACTAATCTCATGAACTATGCAAATCGTATATAGACTATATACTACATATACATATATCAAGCTATAAGTATTAAGCTATAAATCTATTAAGTACATAAATATATGGCATATTGTTAAGTATAAATATTTAGTAGCAAACATACACAAATCGTGCTTTCGGACCGATTTTGCGAAATCTAATCGATAGTCGATAGCGGCACAGACCGTATACACACTTTGAGTTCCACAGTTTATTGTTTAAGCATATTTAAATGTAGGCTTTGCATATATAATATTAAGTTGAATTTAGTCAAAACTATTCGTAGTGTATATTCTTGGAATATATGAATTTTTTTTAAATTTAAGATTGGCAAACTAAAAAATTTAGTTCTTAAGTATTTCAGTTTTTGGTTTCGAAAATGTATATCAAAATTTCAAAAAGACTTCAGTTATGAATGCACATATCAACAGGAATGAAGTAATTTATTCTTATATGTATTCAATGTATTCATAAGTACTCATTTGTATTCATATGCATACAAATATGTGGAATTTAAGTGCGTATTCTTAATAATTCTTTATAAAATTATTGTATATAGCGAATGTATGCAGCGAAGCTAGATTTATAGCGAGTATATATACGCTATTTTGTTATAGCGAGTATTTATTCGTTAATTTGCTATAGCGAGTATGTATTCGTTATATTTATAGCAAGTATATATAGCGAGTATATGTGAGATACTTTGAATGTTAAAGTTTAATTGATATCAAAGCTTCACATTAACATTTTTCGCTTAGGAAAGGTTCTTCTGTTTATTTTAAAAGATAGAATATATTTGAAGTTCTATTTTTTCGCAAGAAAGTGGCCTCTTAAGCATGTTTTCAAGTCTTTTATCTGCTATGTAGTTGCTTCTGAAAATATTTATATTAATCAGATCTCGAAAAAGCTCAACCAAAATCTTGCATAAACTATTTCTAAAATTTTTTTTTCCACTACTTCAAGTAAACAAAATATTTATTTATGCATTTTAATATTTATTTTCTATTTCTCTCTGCTTGAAAAAATTAATTAAATGTAAATAATATATTAAACAATTAGCAACAAAATGGCTGCACTTCCGCATAATTAAGCAAATTAAATAATAAAAACAAAAAACAATAATTTTTCAATGCAAAAAAATAAATAGTTACATAATTTAATAATTTAAAGCATAACTAATTAATTAATTAAGCATATAGAATATATATATATTTTATGGTACTACAACATTTTTAGTTGAATTATTAGCAGCATTCTTTAAAAAATAAAAATAAAATAAAGCAACACATAGACACAATACGAGTATATACAAAAGCATACATGATGTGATTATTAAAGAAGTTAAGCTTTTTTAAAAATATAAACAATAAAAATAAATTATCTAAAGCACAAACTATGAACGTATAAAAAATAAAAGAATTATGAATGAAAACAAGCCACCATCAAGCCAAAAAAAAAGAGAGTTTAAAAACAAAACAAAAGTCACAAATTGTGGACACAAGTGAGATGCACCGAATACAAAAAAAAAAAAAAAATATATATAAATTAATATTTATAATAAAAGTTATGCTAAAATAATTCTTTTATATAATATATAATATTTTAAGCAGATGCAAGAAAAATGTGTAAGATAATAAATTAAAACAAAAATTGCTATTTATATACGATGGGAACTAATTAATTAATATTAATATTAAAAATTAAAGCTTAAATAAGTAGTTCCCAAATAATATCTGTATTCAATATATATTTATGTAAAAATTTAAGCTGAAACCCTATCATATCAAAGCTCACTGTCTACCACATATTCAAACTTACATACTACATTAAATATATACAACAAAAATAAAAAATTTAAACATATAAAATACAAAAAAAAAAAAAAAACAACAAATTGGCTTTTTTATTATTTTGAAATTGTATTTATTTTCCCATACGAAACAACAACAAACAAGACCATCAAGAAACACACAAAACATGCATAGTAATATATACGAATTTATATCAAAGGAAATAATATGGTTTGATGATGAATGAAATCCGCGTAGCAAGTTGGCGCACTAAAACTGGCAGAAATGAAGATACATATACCCATACTAAGTATATAAAGTAAAATAAAATACATCTATATTTCTATGAGACTTAAATTCTTTATAAAATATAAAAAAAAAACCTATATTATATATGTGTGTATATACTATATAAAGTTGAAAACAATTTTAGTGTGTCTACAGCTTCTGCTTGCATCGTGTCGTACGCTTAACGCTATAAGCTATAAGCAGTCTATTTACTATTTGTATGTATTAAAGTTAAAAAAAAAAAGTTCTTAAAATATTGGCTTGCTTTGCATAAAGAATTATATATAAAGCAAGAAAGTAGTTGCTTAACTTCAATGTTAAAATGCGACAATATATGGCAACGTTGATGTTAAATTAAAAAATCCTGAAAGATTATGCAAAATCTTTTAAAAAAATTCATAGATTTTTATGCATAAAATCTTAGAACACATATCCCTAACGAAATGTTATATCTGCCAGGCTAAATATTTTGTAAAAAAAGTATATAAAAAATATTAACTTTGGTAAGACCGAAGTTTTTATACACTACATCTGCATCTTCATTTAATGCACTTTAACTTAAGAGTAAAGATTTTATTTCTAAATTTTTTTCCAAAATCTCATTATTCAGATAGTCGTGTCTGAATAAATCCTGTCAAGAAAGTATGAGGAAATAATTTAATTTAAATCTTCGGATTAGTAGTCAGGCAAGTAATTTTTTTCCAGATCGTTAACACTGTCATTAATTGTGATGCCAATTTTTACAACAGCTGTTTAAGCTGTTCGGCTGCCATTGGGATGATGATGGTTCATAAGTTTGTTGTGCTCGTACACCCATGTCTCGTCGCCAATAATCAAATGAATTGGCTCGATCCAGCATGTCTACAGCTACCAGCTGTCGTTACCTTTTTTGAAGGAAATTCAGCTCAATCGGAGCAAGTCTTGAAGCATATCCAATTTTTCATGCATTATCGTAGGTAAATTCTTGTGCGACGTATTCAAAATATGATCGATCTCTCTCAAGTTCACATGGTATTGACATTGCTGTCGATCACACTCGTTGGAGGTCTCTTGGCCATCCTTGCACGCTTTATACCACTCTTCAGCGCATGTTTTTGACAGAAATTTCTTTCGCAATACAAAATTTAGCAAAAATACGTTGATCAATATTTTCACTCATAAAAATAGAAACTAGCTAACAGATCTCGCTAAAAATTGGTATAATAATAATTGGTATATAGTTGCCAAACTCCTACCCAGGAGATATTAGTTAGGCAGTATGTGTATCCACTTTTAGTAATGGTGAAGTATATTTACACTATACTAGTAGGTTCCGTTCCCTACTTGAACGCTTCGCTCACTAGTCAACCCCTTGCTCCAATCTTTTCGCTCGTTCCGACAATCCCAAAACTTTTTTAAAGAATAGAGAGATGGGTTGCCTGCTTTTGACGAGTTTAATATACGAAGTTTGTGCAAAAAGGGATGTCTTAATTTTCATATTTATTTTCTCCCCTTCTAAGTAATAACTCTCAGATATAATATAATAAAGGTGGCAGAGCTTCTTCAAATTCTCGAATCATTTCTTATATGCGATTATTGGTTTGGCTTTGAGCTCCTCCAGCAATGAGGACTTTATCTTCTCAACCGTGATACAACGCCGTACTTCACTTGGTCTTATAAGTTATAGGAACTGACGGACTTTCTGTTAATACGGTGGCTGAGGCATGATTTCGGTATTATTTGTGGCCAATGTGTATATTGTGATGCAGTGCCATGAGTAGTTTTGCCAAAAATCTAGGTGTTTTCTTTGTATTCTGTAATCTTGCTCTGCGATATTGACATATTTTCTTCTTCTGCTTTCTAACTCAGGTCATCGGCAATGGCGAAACATACAACGTTGCCACAAGTTACATGCCCCGAAACATCTGAAAAAATCGTATGACATAAGCCAACCAATCTGCTGATATCCTATGCTGCTGATATCCTTCACAGTTTCAACGATTTGATCGGTTGTTGATGTGCTAGCGCATCCGGAGTGGCTATCGTCCTTAAGATTTTCCCCAACTTCTGGAAAGAGCTTGTACCACTAACAATGATTCTTTTTTAGACCCTGTACCGAAGGTACAAGAGCCTATTGGTTTTGTGCAAATGTATGTAACAAGTAGAAATAATAGTCGGAGACCCGCCAAAGTTACCCCCATTATGGTCAGTCGATATAGCCTGTCTGTCTGTCCGTCCGTATGAACGAACAGATCTCGGAAACGGTAATAGATAGTGACTTCGTTCTTTTTGCATTCGAATTATACCAGTATAGAGATACCGTCCCTTTGCAAAAAATTTAACGACCTATGATGCTTCCGACCTCCCTTTTCTTTTCATACATAAAAAATGTTTTATGTGGCACTTAATCTTACAGTAACTGGGAGGAGCAAAATATTTTTCGTCTGTAGCATTTTTGTTATTAATTTCTTACCTTTTTGCTTTGAACTGCTTGATGCATAAGCTAGGGAAACATTTAATGTGTTTGTTAGGAAAGGATTTAGATCCTGATCTGGTACAGGACCTTTTACAGTCAATTATGCCCGACTGTAATTTTCATACTTGTTTTGTGTGGTTTTGAGCTCTCTGTTGTTAATGTCACAGAGTGTTTCTGCAATCTTCCCAATTGGCATGATAACTTTGTTATCCCCATACAGTTGTTACCTTATGCCCTTTTTCTGTCCGTCTTCTGACTAGGCTATCAAGCACAAGTTGCGATGATGAAGAAATGCGACTCTGATATTGATGCTTCCGACTGTGAATGATTCTTTTTCACATACAACCTGCGCCAAATAATTAAAATAATAATACTATATCCAACCTGTGGTCCTTCATTACCTAAGCTGTTACTAGCTGTGATCCCTTTAATTGTGTCAAGTTTTCATAGTATTTTTACTCATTTGGTTCATTAAAAGGGCAAGAGTGTGCAGTGTATAATAACTGTAAACAATTTCAAAGCAACCCAACGCACATTTTCAAAGGCAATCTCGATTTGCAGCTGAAATACAAAAAATTATGAATATGCTATTAATTATTCTAACAGCTCTTTTTTTATTTTAGTAAGACTGATTAGAAGTATGTAAAGCATATTAAAGGTTCCCATGAATTTGATTTTCACAAAAAGTCCATGTATATTCATATGTATGCATCTTTATCCAACTGAAACTATTTCACAACATGCCACTCATTCCAGTAGCATACATTCTTACAGGAACGAGTGGCATGTTTTGAAACAGTTTTAGAGTATCAATTTGAACAGATTCGATATTTTGGTGTATTCATAATTGATTTATTTTATGTCTTTGAAAATTAAATAATATCCTTTTTATAATTTAACAAGAATTGTATTAAAAAATATTAGTTTTGAAACAAGATTTAAGTTCCTCAATATGTAAATTAAATAAAGCAGAAAAGAATCCTCTAAATAATATGCAAAAAATTCCTTTTTATTGTACTTAAACTTTTGTAAAATAATTTCTTTAAAAAAAAACAAAAAAAAAAAATATTTAAATAAGTCTTAAAATATATAAAAAGTGTCTGCAATATTTAAAAAAAAACTTTGCAAGTGGCATTGTGTCGACTCGCTGTAGACCCTCTGTCACTTGAAAAGGATTCAAGGATTTAATATTGCAGCACTTGGCAAAATGTAGTTGTATAGATTTCTGTTAAGGAATCTGTAGAAAAAAAAACACAAATTACTAAAAGTAAATGAACTCAACATACTCGTATATTAAAAATAATTAAAAAGAATTAGCCTATTTGTCAAAGTAAAAAAAAAAACAACTGCGTTTCTTTATGTCGCATACAATTTAAGCACACTTTAATAACTTCAGCTATACTTATTAATTAATTGACAAATTTTATTGTATAAAATATTAAAAAAGAAAAATAAAAACGCAAAAGCTGACATTTCATATATAAGATATACAAACAAAAAAGTATATTTTATAATTAAATAAGTAATTAATTAAATTAACAGTGTAGCTCATAATATAATAATTAATGCAAATGAATGTGTATTTTATTTAATGCATAAATTGCATAAAAGTAACAAAAGATTATCAATGGTAAATAAAATAAATACCACCGCTTCATGTAAAACCCAAAAGAAGGAGTTTTATTTCAACAGCTTAGTGAATTTATTAATTAATTATTTAAGCAGAGAAATAGCGAGGCTATAAGTAGACTACTGTGGAGAAATTAAAGCCAAAATAATCAACTACTTGTAAGTCTTCTGCTTGCACTGAGTTCCACCATTTTACAAATGAAAACACCGAAAAAATTTATTAGAAAACGATTTTTTATTCAATAATATTTTTTAATATTTTTTTTTTCATAGATCTTTTCTTGTTTTTGTTTTTTTTTTATAATAGTTTACACAATTTCCAGTGTTAATCGTTTAATTATCTTTTTTGTTCACATATTTATTTTGTTTGTTGTTTTTTTTTCTTTTTCTTCTTCAATAATATATTTAAATTTTTTTTTTTTTTGTTTACTTTTTACAGATTTTTTTCACAGTTTATTGTCGTTTCTCGACGTTCGATTGTTGTCGAGATATTAAAATACAATATAAGCATCGTATCTTCCATTTTAACTTTAATCTTTGGTGATGTATAGATTTTGTTTTAATAAATTTTTTTGTAAGTGTTTGTGTGTTTGTTTGTTTTTCTTCTTCTTGAGTTTTTCTTTAAGTTGCTATCAGTTTTAACTTAAATATATATACTCATTTATTTGCATTTTAGTTTCAATTTTAAATTATATAATGTTTCCTTTAATTTATGACTTTTGTACCTCTAATTTAAGTTTAAAAATAAAAACGAAAAAAAAAAATTAATAAAAAACGTATAGTGTTGTGTGATTTGCTTTTTTTGTTTTTGTTTTTGTTTTGTTTTGTTTTAATTAATATAATCTCATTGATTTTTTATTTATTATTTATATTAAATTACTTTTTGTTGATTTAATTTGAAGTTTTTATTTGTGATTTGTAATAATTTATAAATTTAAATTGAATTTTTTTTGTTTTGTTTTTTTTTTTTTAATTTAATAAATATTTTGTTTTTATTTTGCTTTATTGTTGTCATGCATAATGTATTTACTTTGAAAAAACTTTAAAAATAATTTTTGAAAACGTAAAAAGTGTTTTTTTTGTTTTTAGTTTGTTTTCTTTTTTTGTTTGTAATAAAGGTTTTTCTTTTTTGTATATTTATATATGTATATATTTTTATTTTAGGAAACCTCGATGACTTGCTGTACTATTGAATAAAAGTGAAATTAAATATAAATTGCTTAAATAAAATAATAAAAATAAAAAGGAAATATATTAAAAACAAATTATTATTTTTAATGCATTTAAATTGTTTATCTGTTTAGGATGCATTTTTATGGATGGATAAATTTTTTTATTTTTTATATTATTATTTTTTTTTTTTTAAGTTTTTAATATGCAATTTAACGCTTTATGTAGTTCAGTGTAGTTTGTCACATGCTATTTGTTGTTTGTATTTCTGATGCATAACGGACGGAAAAGGTTGAACAAAAACAACTTTCATTTTTAATACACTGCTGCCTAATAGTAGGCGACCCTTATTAGGTCTTATTTAATGGTTGCTTGTGAACAGAACTTTGAAATAAAGTTTAGTGTAATTTATTTAAGTTGTTTTATTTTTTAACTTTTGCTTGTTATACCCTTCAGACGTCTGACAAAATTGTGTATTAAGAATAAATACTGGAATTTTTGTTAAGTGAAAAGGAAAATTTCATTTTACATAATTTTTTTAATTAAATAATTTAATTAATTAATACAGCAATTCTAGCAGATTTGTATAGGAATATGTTTCACGTATATCATTCGCCAAGTTTGTTATTTTTTAGTGTGAAGCAATGGAATCGGAACAAAGAAATTGTTGCTTATGGTAGGAAAAAAAATGATTTCACGCTCATGGTACGCTCTTCAATAATTTTTAATATTTAATCAATCTGAAATTTTAGACGCAGTAAATGTTAGAGCTCTTCTGGAAAATTTTTCAAACTAAAATTTTTTTTGTGAGCTTAATTAAACTGCATCCTAAGCTACTGCAAAACTTTGTTCGTAACATATTTAGCAATGAGAAACGCTTGGAACATTATGTTTCAGCATTGATATTAAAGGTCGAGACGTGGCTTAAGTGTGGTAAGAAGTAGGCAGAGGAGTAGCAGCTTGAGGATTGTCTGTTGTATAGATGGGCTGCTATTACTTAACTCGATTACAGCTTTTAAAACGTGAAACATATACCAAGGATTAAAGATTAAATTTATATAAAGATATCTGCATTCCACCGAGTTTTCATGGTTCAAGTTTGGTTCTTTTGCTTTAATACATGCATCACACAGCCACTCAATCTGTATTAAGCTATACTTGGTCCGAATTATACTTAAGTCCTTTGATGTACTACTTTCTTTAAGAAAATCTTGTGTATCGATTTTTTTTATGCATATATTACAAGACTTAAGAGCTGTTCAAAATTATAAAATGTTGCAAATTATTTTTGGAACCACTTTGAACTATTTTTTAATTTTTTTTTTTAAATTAGAAGCTGACCAATTTGTATTCGTTATTATGCTCAAGAAGTAGATAGCGCTAGTTTAAGCGCAAAAAACGCTAGTCATGAAGTAAAAGCGTGTAAATAATGAACATGCATTATGCAAATGTTAATAAGGTGTTGCTATATATACGCTAAATGTAAGACTTTAAGCTGCACGCAGACTGTACCTCATATCCCAACCAAAAATTAGCCTTGTATAAGTTTTTTAAGCTATAAATTTTAACATGTGAAGGGTATGTATTGCTTCGGTTATACCGATGTATTTTTATTTTTTGTTTTGTTCTTTATTTTGTACCATTGCAAAAAGTGTTGTCTCAAGACGCTACTAAATGTACTCTATATGTAGTATATACAACTAATATACACTACAGCACTGTTATATACAATACTGCATAGTTGTTGTTGTTGTTTTTGTTCATTGTCTATAAGTATATATATATATATATACGAGCATATATATATATATATATATATTTAAGTAAATATATACGAGTTAAATAATTTTGGTAACTTCTCTGTTTTTTTCTTTAGTTTTTTTTTTTTAAATATATTTGTGCGTTGTTATTGCTGAAGAAAACCATTATTTAAATATATATTTTATTTGTGTATTTTTTTTATATATAAATTGGTTGTTTAAACGCTATTAATAAGTTTAAAGAGAGTAAGAGTTTGAGAGATAGAGAAAGATAGAGAGAGATTGAGCGCGCACAGAGAATATGGTTTAAGGATTTATTGTACAGTTTGACGAGAAAATGCTTTGATATATATTTAAGTATGTCCTGTAACATTTAAGATTTAATGGTTTTGAAAAAAAGTAGCTGTTGATGTTGTTATTTTGTTTGATATATTGTTTCTTCAGTATATATATTTATTAGACGTTATATAATGATCTTCGTGATATGTTTTCAAGCTGTATTTGTTTTTGTTTTAAATTTTTTTATTAAATATTTACTTTGTTTTTATTGTAAATAGATTCGTATTTGTTTTTTTTTATTATTTAAATGCATTAAAAATTCTATTTGTTGAAATTTTGTTTTTATTTTTAAATTAATTAACTGAAAAATTAAAAAAATAAATAAGCTACACACTTGAAAATGTGCTAAAAATAGATTTCCCCATATTTTGTTTTAATTAATTACTTTTTTTTATTTGAGTTTTTTTGTAAATCGCTTTGGTTTTTTGTTTTAATTTTTTTTTAAATATGCTTTTTTTTAAATAATTTTGCAAGCAGGTAACCTTTTTACAGCTCATACTATTTATTTTATATTTTGTTAGGTACATTTTCTTCTTCTTTAAATTTTCTATTATTTATTAGTTGGTTTTTTTTTTTTTAGAAATTTTTGTGTTTTTTGTTTTTATCGACAATTTTTGCAGAAAATAAGAAAATGTTTTGCAGTATGAAAAGTTAAAAAAAAAAATAATTTAATAGAAAAATACACTGAAAATTTTTTTTTGTACAGATTGGCAGCACTCAAAAAAAAAAAAAAAATATTTAATTTAAAATGGCTTAAAAAATTTATCCATGAGCAATTAAATACAAATATTAAAGTGCTTGACAGCACTGCATAGTAAATTTATTATTTCTGCAACAAAAATTAATTAATTGTAATTAATTATTGACAATAATTTGAAAACAACCGCCATTTTGAGAAGATTTGCAAATCCAGAAATTTAAAACATTAAATATTTTCCGCTCTAAACGCTGTCTTAAACTTTTCTTTCCTTCTCTCATTTTTTTGTCTTACTTGAAATTGGAAACATTAAAGTTTGCGCGAGCTAAATGCTGTCTCAAATATTTTTTCGTCTTCCCTTTTTGTTGTCTAACTCATATGTGTTTCATTCTCAACATTCCGCCGAATTACTGCTTAGTTTCAGCGGCCTGCCAACTTTTTTTTTTTTTTGTCATACTCGTTAGTCAAATCTACTCGTCGTTTGCGCTTACTCTTTAATTTCCTACTCCGCTCATTTCTTCTTACTCGTTACTCGCCTAAGTTCAGCTGTTCTTGTTACAGAAATTTAATGCAACATTTTTTTTATTTAAATTTCAAATAAAAATAAAATATTTAATATAAAAACTTAATTAAATTTTTTTTTGTAGTATGCAAACCAAAATTTATTTCCACTAATTTAACTAGCAACAGTTTCTTACTATTTTTTTTTATTAATTATTTAGTTCAAAATACTTTAAAAAAAAAAAGAGTTTTAGTGTTGTGTGTTTACAAAATTCTTTTTCTTTTTATATATATAGCAAATTTTTTCCATTTTCTTTTTGTTTTTTTGTTTTTGTATTTTAAACTATTTACAATACAATTTTTGTCATAGTATGTTATTTGTTTTTGTTTTTTGTTTTTGTTTTCACTTCAGCTTGTTGCTAAATGTTTGCAAATTCATTTAATAAATATTTACTGCTTTTACTTTTATGCATCATTAAAGTTAAGTGGTCTGTTTTGCTTAGATATTAGATACATAAGAACTAACAACTTTAAATGTAATTTATTTATAATTTTCTACTTTATATTTGTTTTATTATTATTTTTATCATAAAGTTTAGCTTAACTCATTAATCATTTACTGCACTTTCACTGTTCTGCTAGTTTTTGTTATTTTTTTATTTTATATTTTGTTTTTCTAAATACTTAGCATATTAGTTTTTATTTAAGTCAATTTATATTTAATTAGTTTTACGAAAAAAAAATAAATAAATTTGTCAAATAAATTAATTTTCTTAATAAAGTATTTTTTGAATTAATTTTTAATATTTTACAATTACATTTAAGTATATTAGCTAAACACTTGCAGCAGTTCAACATTTGTTTTTTTTTTTTTTTTTGTGTTTCATGCAGCGCAAAAGTAAATAAAAAAAAGTTTTGGAGCTAGTTTGCTTCACAAAGTTAAGCAAGTTGGCAGCACTGTGTGCTATGTACTAAATATGCGCAGCGTACTAACTCCAAAGCGCTGCATGATTTGAAATCTTCTTTTCTTTAGAGTATTTGAACTGTGCTAAGCTTTTCCATTCTGTATATGTTTCTTCTTCTTCATTACTTTTGTGTTATTAAATGCATTGTTTTTCATGACTTATATTTTAGTTTTTGTTTTTATCGCTTTTAATTATGTAATTTGTTTAATTATTTAATTTATATATATATATACATATATATATATATATATATATATGAAGTAGCGTTTTTTTTTCACTTTTTGTTTTGTTTTGTTTCTCCAATCAAAACATATTCATTTGCCAATGTTACGACTTGTTGTGTAGTGTATTCTTGTATGAGAAATCTTTAAGCAAGCAACGTGCAACAAATGCTGCAGCTGCTTATGCATGGGTATACTCATTCCATTTAGTTCCAAAGTCTTCGTCGGCAATGGCGTCTATGCGTAGAGGCTACTAACAGTGGCAACGGCTGTGCAAATGCGCTGCTTAGCGCATAGTACACTGCGCATAATTCATATTATTTGGCTGCCTGACTAGCAGCGCGCTGTAAAGGTTACTGCAAGTTGTTGAAGAGGCGAAAAGAAATTTAAAAATATTTTTTAATAAAATTAATTAATTAATTTGAGTTAGTAGTATAGTAAATGGCTTAATTTAATTTAATTAAATTAATTTTAAGTTTTGTTTTTTAAAACATTTTAAATAAAATGGCATTTCTAGCTTTTTTTTATAACTGCACTAAAAAGCTAAGCTTTCTATTTGTTTTTTCTTAATAAAATTACTGTCAACTTACAATTTTGTTTAGAAATTGAATTAATTTTTTTATTAACTGTTAATTTAAGTTTAACAACCCGCTTTGCTCAGAGCATTACATTTATTTTTGTTAAAATAAAATGTTATTCGCCCTCCTCCTCCAGTATAACAGATTCGCCAGCATAGACAATCGGACGTCCCTGTTTTTGTGCATTTAATTTTATTTATTAAATGTTTGTATTTTTTTTTAAGTTTTAAGTTCTAATTCATAGAATGTTGTTTATGAAATTTATTAACTTAGCCTGCTATGCTAATCGCTAGAGAAGTATATAGCTTTTGTGATATTACTATAAGATTTTTTTTTCACTGTACTATGCAGCTAACGTATGTATTTATATAAGATTTTGAGCTAAATAATGAGAAAAGCCATTTCATTTGCCATGATTTATTAATTATAATTTTTGTTTTTTGTTTAAGTTTCAATCAAATTTTAAATAATTTACATGTAGGATTATATATAATAAGCGGAAAGGGTTTTAATGCTAATGGTTTACTGCTGAACAACTTTAACTGATTAGTTTATGTGTTATGGCTTAATGTATGGAGTTAGTTGAACTTTTTGTTTATTATTTACAAATGTATTAATTGCAAATAAACGCTAAGAGAAATAGAGAAAAATTTATTAGCAAACAATAGGCAATAATTCTACAAATATACAAAAAAGTGCATAGAATAATTAAAAGGAAAAACAAAACATTTAGCAATCGTTTAGGGTATTCGTAGCTTTTAATAAATGTGCTAATAAATACCATAATTCATTTAACAGTTGAACAGTGTAGCCATTGCTTTTTTAATAAAATGTTTAACAGGCTGTGTATTATAATGTGCAATGCCTAAATGTTAAATTATTTAATATTTAAAAGCAATTTTTTTTTTTTTAAATTTTTTAATTTAATTTAATTTGTAAAAAAAAATTTAAATAGTTACGAATACCAAAAACAATAAATAATAGTCCAAAACTTACAACTATTTTTAATTTGCTTCACACAATAACTGCTGTTTCTAATAAATATCAAGCTCCAGCCCTGAAATTCCTAGTTGTATATGCATTTTTTGAAAAACTTCCCAAAATTTTACCATTAAATGAAATTTCTTTGTTCGACAAATAAATAATTTGAATATTTTAATGGAACTTTACATTGGTGCTCGAGCAGGGACAAGAAATGTTTAAGCAATTAACAGCCAAATCTGTTTGATCTATTAAAATCTATATATAATATTTTAAATCACTTTCGATGTAATATTGAAACTTTTTGGCAAATGCCAAAATTTGTGCTTCACAAAAATTTTGACCATTCAATATTTTATAATGAGTCATTAAATCAGCTAACTTTTAAATAGATTGTCTTCAATATACAAACAGAATATATTTAAAATATCAAAATAAGTCAACATTTTTCATTGGCGCTCGAGCAGGGACAATATTTGTCTAAGCTATTAAAAGCTTATTGTAGAAGTGCACATTCCCACAGCGATGACTTATTTTATTTAATTTTTAAGTTTTAAGAAGTTAAGAAATGTATTTTTTTGACTAACTTTTTAGCAGTCAAAAATACTTCATAATACTTTATAAAAATACTATCATATCATCTAATTTTACAATTTGCTGATCTTTAATGCACATTCCTACGGCGCTTCGCAAATGTTTTTATTCCAAATATAAAAACCGCAAACTTTTAATTGGCGCCCGAGCAGGGACAACGCATTTCTACATTTTTAACATCCAAATTTATATGAGCTACTGAAAGAAAAGTACATTTCACCATTAACTATATTTTAAACTTAGAAATGTCAATTTTTTATTGGCGCCCTAGTAGGTATAAAATCTTTTTACGCTTTTAACAACCAAATCTATATGATTCTCCATAATTCCGACTCATTTTCTTAAATTGTAAACTTTAAAATGCAAAAAATGCAATTTTTGTCGGCGCCTGAGCAGGTTTAAATTCTTGCTACGCTTTAACAGCCAAATCTACAAAAGAAAAGTGCACAGGTACAATACCTTTACTCATATTCGTAAATATTAAAGTTTAAATTATCTAAACCGTCTATTTTTATTGGCGCCCGAGCACGAATGAAATCTTTCTACGCTTTTGGCAGCCAAATCATATGATTAACTAAAATATAAGTGCATTTCTTTAATTTTAAACTTGAAAATGTCAAAACTCAATTTTTATATTGGCGCCCGAGCAGGGAAAAAATCTTTCTATACTATTATTATGACACGGATTACTATTTTTTTTTTTATGAAGCATATTAAAATTTTCGGTTGCACCGAAATCATTATTTACACTACTTAACAAAAGCATAACAAAAAACAATGTTGGTAAGCGGAAAAAAGTGTGTGTAAACGGTTTTTCAATTCAAAATTTGTTTTTTTTTTTTTTTTTTTTTTGGAGGGATAGAGCAGAACATACCTATTAGTTTGTATGAGTTAAATCGAGTCTATGTTTATTTATTTTAAACACTACGTTGAAGGTAGAAGTAGATAGATATTCTATGCCAAAAAATCGGTGATAGATATATACGTGATTATAGATTTTGTTCTTGTTCTTGTTGTTCTTGCTGTAGTAGTTTTTGTAGTTGCTATTGATGTTGTTGTTGTTATTGTTATAAGGTTTGTAAAAAGTTTGTTTGATACAATCAATGAACTTGTTTTTTTTTTTTTACTATGTAGAATATTATTCTTTTTTTTTTAAATGGTTCTATATATTTTTTTGTTTTTACAAGCAGGTTAAATGCTATTAAATACAAAGTAACTAACTATATATGCATAAAGTGTATGTGTGTGTGTGTGTGTGTAGATGTGTTTTGAAATGTTTATAATTTTGTTTACTAATCCAATTATTTTTAGTATAGCTTTCTATAGAAAGTAGGCAAAGCAATAAACAAGAGCAAACAATTTTATATATTTTTTGCACAAAACTGAACAAAATGGTTTAGTGTAATTTTTTGTGTTTCAGATTTTTAACAATAACAATTTTGTTTTTTTTTTTCGGGTGTATGTGTCAAATTTACAATAAAATTTGTGTTTATTTTTGAACAATTTTGGGTTTTGTAACTAGTTTAAATAGCAAAGAAACTACTAGCACTATTTGGTTCTTTTAGAATTTTGTTTGGTTATTAAAGATTTGCGGTGAGAAAAGATGCTTTATGGCTGCTACGCGCTAATTTTTGTAATCAATTTTTTAGTTTAAGATTTTTGTTTGGCAAATTCTTTTTTTTGTTTTTTTTTTTTATAGTTTTAGTGAGTCGAGAGATGCTAGTGATGAGCGTCTAGAGCCTAAGCCTAAATTAGTGGGACAACTGACCAGTGATGTTGTGCCAAAGAGTTTGTACCAGCCGATGACGATATTGGAGAGATTTAGATCGTCGAGCATGATTTGCGCAACGCCCATGAAGACTTTTTTCTCAATGCGACCATAGTCGCCCCAAACGGTTACCTGCGCGGAGTAGAGGAGAGTATTAAATATTTGTGTCTTTGGGTTGGAGATGTGCCGATACTTACTTGTAGTATACAACCGTTATAGGGCTGTTTGAAGACCAATTGCTGTTGATAGAGCGGATCGAGTGTACGACGTGCTGTTGTAGTCTTCATTTTATCGATGCAGCGTTTACCCGAAACCAAATAGACCTTGACATAGGGCGCGGGTAACATTTTCGATGTTGGCTTTTGCTGTGATTTTTTTGGAAATATTTTTAAATTATTTTATTTAATGTTAAGATTAAATAAATATGTAATAAAATATTTTATAATAAAATATTTTTTTTTAAATGATTTGTATTAAGTTTAAGAAGTTTCCGTTTGGCATTGCTTGGGAGATATTTTTGGGTAAATATTGATAAGCCATAATGCAGACTTTAGTTTGGTTTTTTGTGAGTCACACCGTTTGGTGCAATCATTGGCTTAGGATGAAGATATTGAAAGTGTATTGTGAGTGATTTAATAATAGAATTTTATATCTCGATATTTTAATATTGATTTTACTTCACAATTAAGCCTACATTACTGAGATATATCTTATTGGCGCCCGAACAGGGTTATATTAATTCTACGCTTTAAATAGCAAAGTTTAATCGCTCAATCAAACACAAAAATAAGCACTTGACTAGAGCTGAGTGCTATGCATAACTTGACCAAACTGTCAAGCTGTTATTAAGTATATGTGGCGCCCGAGCAGGGACGTATTCACTCTACGCTTTCAATAACGATCTACGCGTTTAAAATTTTAAATAATTATGGCAATTATTCAACTTACTTGCAAACCTCTGGCGCGTATCACTTCCACTTCAAGGAAACCCTTTTGATGGCACATCGACAACTGTATATCACCAAGTGATGGTGCGCCCAGCACCTGACGTCCAACAAGTTGACCCGGTCCCAGTCCATCAATAAATTCAGACAGCTGTCCATCGTTCATGCGCAGCGATGGTGAAAATCTAATTGTTGCAACATTTTGAAGCACAAAAATTATAAATATTAATTTTGAACACTTCCAGCTGATTGAGTTAATTCAAAAAAATAATAATATCATGTTACCATATACAATAGACTAAAGAAAATGTATTTTTTTTATTTTTTTTTTTATAAAAATTGATTTTTATACACAGGGAGTTGTATAGAAAGACAGTTTTGTTTGGTTGCTTGGTTAGTTTTTCGATCGGTGTGTTCATATATTTTATCTTAAGAGTAGTTTGTACGAGTCTGGTGAGAATTAATCAATCAATCAAACATCTGAATTGGTGTTAGTTGTTGGTAACTGGTGGTTTCGGTGTTCAGAGATTTCACTAAAGGTGTGGTGGTCTTAGGTGCTATTGAGAAGTTATTTACGAGTGACATGCAAATTATTGGTGTTTAGATTTCAAATGGTGTTCGGATTTTTATATAATCAGTTCCACATATCATAGTTTGCAAGAAAATTCAAGAGAGCGTTCGTGTTTTAGTTAAATGCAATTCGTTTCAAGTTAAAACATGCAACTGAAAAGTTTATATTTTTGATTTAGATTTGTAAATTTTGGAAATTCGCTAAGTTTGTTTGTTTCTTTGTTAAGTTAAGAGCTATTCTATGTCGTTGAGCTAGTTTTATTATATTTTTTTCTAGTTAGGCTTTTATTTGGCTTATATATTTTTGCTTAGAAATTATATACATTTACAATATATACAAGAAAAATCATACGAAAGAAGTAATCAAAAACATAAAATCATTCAATATATAGCAAACTTAAGTTGTTTACACACAGATGTTAATACATGAGAAAAATTAAGCTTAAAATGAAGTGAATAACAAGAGCACATTTAGAGATCTGTAAACTCTGGAAAGCAGTCTAGCGCAATAATTTCAGAAACTAGCAAATGGCACAATAAGAAAATTTAGAAATGGTTTTTTTTTTTTTTTTTTTTGTAGATGTTTACACATAGAAAAGAGTAAGAGAGGAAGTAGGTGGCTGTTGTGTTTTAAGAGTTTGTTAGTTTGAGTTAAACGCGGCTTAGTTCTGTAAGTTGTAAAGAGTAGCAAAGTTTAATTATGTGGTTAACACTGAAAGTTTCGAGTAGTTTTCAATAGACGTAAAAAAATTGCTTAAATAGGTTAAAAGATTTAGTTAAGTTAGAATTTTCAAATAGAAGATTTTGATTCAGTACTTCATATATGATCGAAAATTCATTTAATTTTCAATTAAATGTAAACTAAAATTGTAAATTGGCGCCCGAGCAGGGTCAAATTCATTGTACGGTGTTAACAACCAAATAGAATTACATCATTAAAGAAAAAAAATATTCCTTGGATATTTTTGTGAATTTTTCTATTGGCGACCGAGCATTAAAAACAAAAGTAGTGTTTCAATATTCTTACGATTTTTTTTTTTGGCGCCCGAGCAGTGACGAATTTACGCTATGGTCTTAACAACCAAATCTAGTTGCTGCATTACTAACAAAAATAGTTTTAGACATTTAATGGATTTTTCTATTGTCGCCCGAGCAGGGACGAACTATTGATATAGTCTTAACAACCAAATCTAGAAACATTTTTCAAATTTCTTCATTTAAAAAAAAAAAAACTGTGTTTAGAACTTTTCGGAAATTTATTTATTGGCACCCGAGCAAGGACGTTGTGAAGTGCTTAAAACTTAAAACTTTCAGTGTTAAGCTTGTGTCAGCGTTTTGTTAGAGCGTTTAGAGATAGTTTTATGTAGCAAGTTAAAAATCGTTCAGTGTTTTAATTTCAATAAGTGAGAGACAGTTATACAGAGTTACAGAGTAGATAGATAGTAGGCAAGAGTATATAGGCGAGCGAGAGACAGAGACAGAGAGAGAGAGGACTGCAAACTAATTAAACATCAATTTATTTTAATAAATGTTTGGTTTGAAGTAGTTTATAAGTATATATAGAGCATATTTAGAGAGGAAGAGAGCTATTACAAGCTTTTAAAATTTTTTTTGTTTTTTTTTTTTGTTTTCTTTTCGTATGCAAAACTTACGATGAACCCTCGGAGCTAGAGATCGAATGTATGCTGCCGGCACGGTATTGAGTCGCCGATGCAGATGGGGGCACCTCAACAGATCTTTGAATGCTGCCCGCTGAACCGCGCGACTGACGCTGATGATGATGTGGATGTGGTAGTGTATTATTGGATGTGGTATTTGTGTTGGTTGTAGTGCTTAAATGATGTTGATTTTGGGACGAAGAAGAAGAAGCTGTATACTGTGCCTGATATTGGTCTGTTGGAATATTGAATACAGAATGAATACAGAAGATAGATACAGAGACAGAAAAACGTTTAGTTTTTTGATTTTTTCTTATGTTTTTTTCTTTAGTAAAATTTTGTAATTTTTTTTTTTTTTTTGCTTAAATAAAATTTATTTAATTATTTAATTCTAATATATTAAAGATTAAAGACCGAAATATTTAGAACACGTTGTTCCTCTACTTTCTCATCTTGTGCTTGAGCTTCATCTGTTCTGCTTCTTCGAAGTTTTTTCTTAGTTTTTTTATAGGTTATATCGAATCTGTCGTTGACGACGCCAAGGCAAGAGTACGCAATCAAATCAAACTAAAAAAAAATTATCCTCACAACATGAAACAGACGATTCAATAATGTATTTATAATAAATCAAGTGGTTAATCAATAATTAAATAGCGCACAAAATTATGATAAAGCAACAGATAGGCCAAATAAATTCAAGTGAAACGAAAATCAAGTAAAATAAAAATTTCAAATTAAGACAATTCAAAGTCGAACAGACAAAAACTCTTAGACATTGAAACGTTTCTGGCATAAAACTGGTAATTATTTATTTTTAACTAATTTTATTAAATTTAATTTAATTAATTCGTTCTAATTATTTAGTTTTTCTTTTGGTTTTACCAGTTTTATTTTTGTATTTTAATTGTTTGCATATGGTATATATTATATATATATATAAATTATTTGTAGTTTAAGAACATTGCTTATTGGTTAAATATGTTTCTATTAATTGTGTTTAATGTGCAGTTTAACCTTAGTTCTGAATTTTTAAAACCAATTTTCGTTTTCCAACACTATGCACTAACTAAGGTCAAACCGAATTGGTGTGTGTTTATGTTTAAAAACTTTCTATTTTTGTTGTGTTGTTTGCTTTGCTTTCTATGATCTCCCTGTATATATAAACGTAAAAAGAATTTGTTTTAAAAGTTTCGAAAATAATTAAAAAAAAAAAAAAATAGAGAGATAGAGAGTACTTTACAAGTCTGAGATGATAAACTTTAGCTTTGGTGCGAAATTCATTAGACACATGCAAAATGTTTTAAGTTTTACGCAATGTTATGTAAGAAGTACTTAATAAAATATTGTTGTAGGGTGTTCATTTGTGGCATACACCTGTCAGAGCAGTAATTATAGATCATATAGTATGCTGTAAAGTTATTTAAATGCCTAGTAGAGAGTTAGATAATGGTATATTGTGTTCTTTATTATATAAGATAATCATTAGCTATTGATTTTTAAAACCAAGCATATAAGGAGTATAAATTGTTTAAATGAACTAAAGAAACTAGCCATGAGCTATTTATTATGTTTCCAAAAGTATATTAAATAAAAATATGTATTGAAGGGTATTCGCGCTTTGGTAATTTTTTCTAAAGTTTATTTGAATTTTAATCAATAATTTTCGAATTTTGCTAATGGCGCCCGAGCTGGGAGGAATTCATATTAAGGTGTTAAGATTAGACATCTCTTTCGATTTATTTTAATTGGCGCACGAGCAGGAACGATTTTATTCTACGTTCTGCTTATCACTGTCCAATGATCACATATCATAGTGTACTGTAGAACGCTTTCTATCTATACATCTACATCTAGCCGTTATTTTCGTCGTCAAATTTATCTAAATCGACACAAATGATATTCGATTAAAAACAAAACAATAAGGTTTAACGGAACACCGGGAAATAGCGTAGATTTTTTTATGATAAAGTATTTAAAGCTTTCAGTACGTCTGTCTGCCTGCGAGAAATTTTTATTAGTATCGCAGAGTTGACACTCATTGAAAAAGACTGCAAATATTGATATCAATTATCAAAGCAGACATGCAGATTTCAGAATGTCTTCCATTTATTACTCAGTTTATTGTTAAAATGCTCCAAAAAAAAGCTACGACATAAATAGAAATCTTCATCAACTTTTATCATCGTTTCCTTCTTTGGGTTCCCAATTGGAACTGTTATCAAAATACTACTATTCAGAAATCAGTTCTCTAGCATTAGTGGAATCTGGTTCTACTTTTTGATGTTGAGTAAATTTTCTTTGGACACATCATGAACATCAACCATACCATTTTTCGAAATGATAAATTGTAAGTGATCAAGCAATGCTCACACGCGTTTCTGAAGAAGTGATACCTAATCACTCTTAAAATTATTTGCTAAACGCATCCAATAAATTTAGTGGACGAGTTTTGAAACTTAATTTGGTGCAAACAAACTCCAAAAGTATTACATTGGAAAGCAACTACTTTGAAATTTATTAATTTAAGGTTTGGAGAATATTGATTAGCTTTATTTATATGCGTGAAGAAATAATTTTCATTTAATTTAATTGGATTCGGAATTAAATATCATATGTAAACTTTGACTCTGGTTTTCGGAACCACTTCTGTGCAGTTCCACCCTCATACAAAATATTGGATCCAGCGGACCCAAGCGAGGCCTTTTCTATATGTTTTAGGTCACAAATCAAAAAAGAAACAATGAATATTGAATTCCGACCACGGAATGTAACAATGATGGTTAATTAACGACCATAAATCCATAGAATGTGACTATTTTTATGCATCAAACATCATATTATTTTTTTCTAGAGCTGTGCTACTCTCAGAATGATAATCATTCAATCACTTGATAAATTTTATGATGCCCATGATATTTCTTGTGAACTCAACGATAATATGCTACCGAATTTCATGTATGAAGATCCATGAGCGTATATTAGTTTGCTACTTTGAAACGATACATCTTAACATCGGCGGTTATTGTGTATCCATTGTCATGTAAGACCGATACTTATCGATATCGAGAAACAAGAAAAGTGAATTGAAATACGCAAACTAACAATGAAGTATAATATATTAATTGCCATGGAGTTGTTCGAAGATGTCTCGACACCACAGTTAAATAACTCAGAATAAACTGGTATATACAATAAGCTGTGGCAACGATTCTAGACCGATATTTTGTAACAACGGCGTTGGGCGCTTAAGTGTTGTAGCTATGCATCCATCAGCAATTATCAAATGATAAATTTTTTTTTTTGTGATAAATGATCAGTGATCAGATGTACTTGTGAACACGCTTATTGTGAGCTGTACTTCGCTCGTTGTTCCCGAATCCGCGAAATTCCTATTTCAGCTTTAGAGTTGAGATAAAGTTAATAAGGAGCCATGCACATCTAAGTGACTTAAACCGTGTCAGCAATTATGATACGGATTTTATTGGATCAAAGTGTTTGCGATTGAAACCTAATCTCAGATAAAATTTTTCGATGTACCAATATTTCGTTCGTACCTTTGTAAGGGCTTGTTCCACCTAGGTGAATGGAAACAGATTATGAAAATCTCGGTTAACTTTACTTTCTATTTGGGGAATATGTTAAAATTCTGTCAAAACAAAAACATGGATACTTTTATAGCAACAAAATTCCGAGCCAAACGGTCCACGAAATTAATAGAGTTCATCTTGTTGAAGTTCATAATTTATTTCGAACTAATAAAAGCAGAACTTTGTGGAGTATAAGCCAGAGTTGATCTTTGTTGGTTCAAAATTTTGAATGAACGAAAATATGATCGGATTGCTTGAGTTGCTTCAGAAACATTGCAACCCTAGTTGCTTAATCGTTTTTATTTTTTTTTAAATTTAAGCATCCATGAAATATCAGTCAATAAACCTTTAATTAAGATTGCTCCATTACAGAAATTCATTATTCAAGGCCTATTCAGACTATGCAATTTAAATCTTGCGAATCAATAAGCTTCAAAGTTCAAATAGATCTTAAAATAAAATTGATTTCAAAAGAAGAGCTTAGAGAGCTCAAAGGATCATAAGATTGATACGCTAAGATTAAAAAAAATATTACAGTTGACTGAATTTTAGATGTTTCGTGTTCCAATTGTGCTCTGAGCATGTCAAAAGTGGCCGAAATCTGTTTAGAAGGTGCTATACTAAATATGTACGTTGATCAATAATTTCACTCATTATAAAAAACCTCCAAGCTTTACTAAGGACGACTGACTTAAAAAGCACAGATCGCGTTACAAATTTGTATCAGAATTAGGAAACTAACCGGAAAATAGTAGTTAGGCAGATACCGATACTTTCTTGGCAGGGCATAAGTTCTATTTTTATAAATAGAAATAAATTGAAAGCCTTAAAAGTTTGATAATATATTAGAAATGCGCTATTAAAAACATACAACTTCAAAGGAGCTGAGAGGAGTATATGAGAGGGACAAATATGCCGAAGAAGAATAATATAGAATATGAGGAGGATAAATGCATGATAACAATCTATCAATGTTTCTCTGTTAAGTCTTGAAGTTAGCTTGACTTCGAGTTGACTTGAAAGTGCGATAGAGACAAAAACGCTGCTTCATGATGAGATTAGTGAAGTAAGTAATGCATTGATCTCCGGAACCATAAGAACCATGGACCTTACTTTTCGGTGATTTATAATGAGAGTAATAAGAAATACTGAAAAGGGTGGTACGCGCCGCTCTTATATATGAGAAAGATTCCAAATTCGCCAATATGTCAGCAATTTATGGACGCAGATAGATCAGAGTTGATACATATGTAAAGGGCGCTGGGAAAAATTATATTGTTGGAAAGTTTCAAAGAGAACACACTGTATAATATAGTTCATTGCTTTGTTAAATTTTTTAAAATATTTTTTCTTTTTTCAATACTGAATAGCATAACTGTACCACAATTTTAGGGTTGCATATATGCAATTCGCTTGCATGTTCCATTTCATTTCATTCCAAAACAAAAAATCTTACCGTGTGTTAATTGTAATCTGCTGTAATAGTAAACTTTCTTGAAATTGTAAATTTTAAGGGTTTTCATAATCATTTAGTATACAACTTTTAATACGAAAGGCATGCAGTTCGAACATAATCGCTAAAATGTTATAATTTGTTATTTGTGTGAGTGTTGCTTTTTATTTAATTAAGTTTAAATTCTGTTAGTAAGCTACATAGAAATAAATAAAAATTATTATTTGTTCGCTTTGGCAAAATGTAAATGAATGTGTCTTTGCTTAAAGAGGCTCAAACAAGCATAGAAAATTATTTGTTTATAATAATTCACGAATGCAAAAAGCTTTTCAACACACAGCATTTCCCCATGTTTGTGCTTTCTTTGCGAATTCGAAGGAACTGCATTGTTGAAAAGCTTTTCGTGTGAATTGCTTTTTGATTTTCACTTGGGAAATTGTGAAAAGTTCTTTTTGTTTTTTTTTTTGTTTTTTTTTTTGAAATTGTCAAAAAAAAGCCTAAAAATACGTATCGACTTTGGACATTTGTTGGTTTTGTTGTTGGGTTTTGAGTTTATTTTAAATAATTAATTTTTTTTTTTGAATTTACTTTTAGCTTAACTTAAGTTGGGGAACGTGGGTTTAAGAGAGCAAGCCAAAGTAAAGTAAAATAAATATTTACGCAGTGTTGTAACAAACACAAAAGGAAAGTAAGTTAACTTCGGTGTAGCCGAAGCTTTAATACGCTGCACACAGAATTAATTAATGACTTAGAAAGAAAATAATTTATTTAACTGAATTTCTTTTTTTATTTAGTCTTGAGCAAAATTCTTTCCATAGCTTACTAGCTTAACTGAAGAGTTTATGTTAATATAAAGCCTTGATTTAAAACTTCAGCACGATAACTCATTAGCTAAGTGCGTGTCTTTCAATAAATTAAAACAGACAGACGGACATGGCGCATTTGAAGCTTGTCTATAACTGCTTTTCTGTGTGCTATCTCATGACGTGTTACAAACTTTCTAACAAACTTATTAAACCCTTTGCATATTAAGTGTGAAGCGCAATAAAAAGAAGAAAATAAAAATGTTTTTGTAAGTCAAAGAAAATTTCTGCCTCATTGGGAAAAGGATTTCACAGCACATGCCGCCAAAGCATGTGCAGACTTTGAAAGAGAAAAGTACTTTGCAGCTTTAAGCTCCGCTGCCTTTAAGGATTTTTTTTTTTTTCAAAATAAAGCTTAAGTTTAAGCTTGTGTGTTGCACAAAGTGTGTTTCATTTCATAGTGTGGACGCATGTTCGAAAGCTTTCGCAAAACTATTCGAAAATCAAAATAAATGCAAGAAAATTATTACTTTTCGAAAATTATTTTTGTTTGTGTTTTTTTTTTTTATTTATTATTTTGGCTTATGCACTACGGTTTATCATCTCAGACTATCATTTTTTATAGCAAAAACTAAAAAATTAACTAAAAAATTTTTATAATAAATTAAAAACTATAAAAAGAGAGAGATAGATAGAGAGAGAGAGAGAGAGAGTGAGAGATAGAAATAATTGCGAACCTGTCCCCACCACTGGCATCCGCGAACGCCGCCTCGACACCGCCATCGGCCTCCGAGGATGAGCCTCGCGACAATGCGCCGCGTATTTCACCTGGCAGAACTTCTTCACTGCGATGCACCGTAAATGAGTTCTTACCCTTCTTTCCAAAGCCCATACGTCTTTTACGACCTTTGATTTTTTTTTGTTTGATTTTTTTGGTATTTTTTAATACGTTTTTTTTTTCGAAATTAGTGATTTTGAATTAGAATTATTTTGCTTAGATTTGTTAGTAGTTAAGAACTTATTAACTAATTTGAAATGTTGGCATGAAACGCGATTATTCAGTATTTAAAATATATATAAATGCAACTTTAAATAAAATAATATGTTATAAAATGTTATAAATCAAATAATTATAAACTAAAAAAATTATAAATAAACATTTACACAATTTTTTGGGTTTTTGTTCGCTTTTTTCTGCTGTTTTGATTAGTAGAAACCATATTTCTTTATAATTTTTTTTTGTTTCCATTCGAACATGAACCAAATGCAACTCGTAACTTGAAATAATTGTTCTGTATGGAACTCACCTGTTGCCGACAGTTGCGATGTGGAGTTCGATTTTTTACCCATGCCGCTGCCGCCGCTTTTCGGTGAACGTTCTTGGTCCACGGTACCTTTTTTACGATCGGTTGCTGTATCAGATAAGCTGCCATCTGTTGGGGATTTGAGTTAAGAAACATATATAGTAAACTGTTTGGGAATGCCTGTTTAGCAAGTTTTAATAGATGCTGCTCTGAAAACTAGAACTATGGAACCAAGAAGCATGTAACTATGTGGAACATCCATCGTAAGTCTTAAGTAAACAAATGATTTTGTTTGAGACATATACGGAGAGTAAGAGTATTGTTGCTCGCTCGTGCTATAAGCATTTCTTTTAAAAGGTGGCAACACTAGTATCTGTATCTGTAGCGAGGTATCTACATTAACATGAGTCCACAAATTATTATGAGTTCGCCTTAGTTCGGTTAGTCTTTCATCACTGACCGACAAGCTTTGGATGTGGCGAAGCAAGCCAGACTGCCACTTCTCGAACTCTACAACAGAAGCAACTTGAAGAAGGTTTTCAGACAACGACGTCCCTGAATCAAGTTTATGGCTTGAACTTAGCAAGAAGTTTGTGCGTAAGAGGACAACAAAGACAAAGATTGCTGGATGGCTGTCATGAAAACAGGAGTTCCTGAACTGATAGAACATTATGCTCAGTGTTGCCAATTTGCTCAAAGAGAGAGACCAGACCAAAAGTACTCTTAGTGATTTCTTGTATGTTCCATTTTGAAACTAGGACTACAATGTTGATGCACCTCTATAAGAGAGGAAGATGATTTCCACATTGCACATGCAAGTATGTACTTACCAACTTTCTCATCGACACTTTGACTAAAATTTGCTTCGTCCTTTTTCTCAGATTCGGGACCATTTTTGTCCTTATCATATTCACTGAAATCATCATCCAACATGGCATCGATAGCATCCCAATCGATGGCATCGAGTGGTGCATCAGCATCGGCAGCATTTGTTGCAGGATCATTATTAGTAAGATTATTCGTTGTTGTTGTTGGGTTTGTGGCAGTTGTTGTAGCAGTCGTTGTTGTTGTTGTAGTTAAGTTTGCCGCCGCCGCCGCCGCCATTGCATTTGCATTCGACGATGATGTTGTTGTGAGATTTGTGGATGGTTGTTGTTGGTTTTGTTGTTGTTGTTGTTGTGGTGTTGTGTTTGATGTAACGTCATGAGGCGTTGTCATGTCATGTTTCAATGAGGCACGTTTGTTAGGTGATGAAGTTGTTGTTGTTGTTGTAGTAGTTGTCGTTGTTGCCATGACACCATGTAGTTGTTGTTGTTGTTGTGATGAGGGATTTGCAAAAGAGGAAGAAGAAGCATTATTAGCATTATTACTACCGACGACGATATTACCAGCAGCAGCAGTAGCAGATGCACCACCACCACTACCACTCCCACTACTAGATTTCGTCTGTTGTTGTTGCTGTTGCAGTTGTTGCTGTTGTTGTTGCTGTTGTTGCATTTGTTGCTGATTTTGCGATGAAACTTCTTTCCCTTTTTGCCTAACACTACTCGATACTAAGCTACCACTACCAGTACTACTAAAATAATTGTTGCCACTACTTGTACGTTCAGTGCGATCAGCGATTGTTGTCTGATTATTGTGTGTGTGTTGAGTAGTACCCCGGCGACCATAACCACCACCGCTGCCACCGGCGGCCATATCCTCATCATCATAATATTCGAAATATTCCGGTTGATCATTGATGCTAACCAGATTGCCGGCTTCATTACGGCGCGACGACGACGATGACATGCCACCACCGCCCACAGGTCCTTGGCGCTCACCGGTGCCGTTCAACTCATGTCCCGGCAGTGCAGCGGACGAGTGCTGCTCAACACCACCATTCTGCAACGGTTCGACGGGCGAGAAATTGTGCGCATTTTGTGCGCTTGGCGGATGTGGCAGATTGCGACGCCGCTTCAAGTACGGCTGCGCTGGTCCGTACAGTTTCTGCTGATTGGTGCGTTGCAGATCGAGTGACATATGATTGCGTGCATCGGCGTAGCCACCGGCACCTAGGCGTCGATGTGGTCCACGGAAGAGTGATGGCGCAACGCCGCGTCGCGTCCAGCCCACATCCGAGTCGTAAGTGATTGTCACAATTTTATCATCGGTGACAAGAAAGTGCGAGTGACTCAGCGGATTCATGGCGTCCACATTGGCGCCCATATACGACTGACGTATATTCGTCTCGGAGCCATAGCGCCGGGACAATTCTTCGCCATCCGTTGGTGTATAGGGCGCATAGACTTCATCCTCGTAACGTATGCGACGTCGACCCCAACTCTTGGCATGCAGATCGTCATAGTCCAGCGAACGCGATTGGCCCTCACCGGCAAACATTTTTCGACGATCGAGCGAGTTGCGTGCTGCTGCACTCGAGCCCGGCAAAAGTTTCGGTTTCTTCAGTATGGATGTGGGCTGGTGGCCACTCATGGCCTTGCACTCGGCAATGGGCACCGCCGTTATGAGCGCGTCTTCACTCAGCTGTCGCGATAAGCGCAACACGGACTGCGTGGGCAGCGCCGGAGGCGGCGCCAGCTGGGATTTCGACTTCTTGTGCGCTGTGGGCGTTGGCGTGTGCACGTGATAGGTGGGCACGGCGCCCAGATCAATTAATGGTCCCGTCAAACCGCCAATAAAATGTTGATCGACACACTCGCCGCACATTGCCGGATCCATGGTGGGCAGCGAAGGTTCCGACGTCGGCTGAAACATGGACAACGAGGGACGTCGCAGCAGTTGCTCTGCGGTATAGGGATAGGCAATCGGATGGTGTTGTGGATGCGGATGCGCATCGGCAAGACAGTAGGGATCGCCGCAGGCACCTATAGCCAGACCGGGTGTAGCTAGCGCAGTGTTCGTAGAGAGCACCACCGGTTGGCTGCCATTCTGACAGTGGCTACACGTATTGTCATAGTGATCGCGCACATAGCCGACATAGGACGATGGCGACGAGGAAACTGTGTGCGCATGACCGTGTTCGTGTAACGGTGGTGTACCGCCGCCGCCGCCAGTGGTATCTGGATGCTGACGAAAGAAGTTCATTACGGGTGACGTGATACGTTTGAATTGCTCAAAGGTGGGCAACTGCTCCATGAAAGGATAATTGCCGGCGGCCGGTAGTGAGCCGACAAGACCCGGTGCAACGGAGTTTGGGTTGCGACCATTGCGGCCGTGTGGTCGCCGGAACACGTGTTCGGGTAGGTGGTGTGTTAAGTCGGCGGCATGCGTGATAAACTCAGGAAAATGTATGCCATTGAATGTGGGCAGCGTGTGTGAAAAGTAATGGGGCGCATGATGACTTGAATGGTGACCTGACGAATGATGTGTGTGACCGGCTGCATTTGGCGGTATTGTATGTGGCAATGATTGTTCATGGTGTTGTTGTTGTAGTTGTGCTGCAGTATTTGTTGCGGTCTCATCGAGCAGCATATCCTCTGTGAGTGCCGTCGCCGGTTCGACGACGAAAAATTGCTCGACAAGGTCACCGCTATTGTCGGTTACCATCAATTGGGTTGGCAGTGTGTGTGGAAGTTGTGTTTGAGCCGCCGTCGCCGCTCCCGATGTTGCAGCGGCGCTGTTCGGTGGTGAGTCTGCTGCAGCCATGGCCGCCAGTTGCTGCAGCTGCTCGAGCTGTTCCAGCAGCAACATTTGCTGTGTTGCCGTGCTCATCTGACTGGCGCCAGTGTGCGGCAGATAGTCGCAGTCGTCTACTTCGATGGTGTTGGCGCGAAAACGTTCAAAAAAGCCGCCGCCACCACCAGCACCTACACCACTACGTGGATGTGTGCGTGGATAGTGACCATTGGTCATGTTATAATTGGTGCCGAGTCTGCCATCGACGATGCCACCGCCACCGAAGAAGCTATGATTGCGTACGCCAAAGAGATTGCGCCAATCACGTGGAAAGCTAATGTTATTTCATTGGTTGTTGTTGTTTTGTTGTATTTAATTGTTTGTGTTGTTGTTATTGTAGTTGAAGTGTAGTTGTTGTTGTTGTTGGTGTAGAATCCATTGCGCATGCAAAGTGGTTGCAATGTTTCATTTTTTTTTTTTTGATTTTCCAAAAAAAAACAATATTTTCAAAAAGCAAAAATTATTGGAAATTTTAAGTTAAGAAATGATTCAAGTATTTGCGATGTAATTATTTACGGTGAATTGCAAAAATGAAGGCGTCCGTTGTTGGCGTCGTGGTGAAAATTGTATTTTTGAAAATTTGTATTGAGTTGTGGTGTGTTTTTTTTTATTTTTCGATGAATGCAAAAAAGCATTTGAACACAAAAAGCGCCGACGAACATTTTGTTTAGTTTTTAAATAAAAGTTTTTATAGAGAGTAACAAAAAAAAAAAAAAAAAACATTTTAGAGCTTACAATTTTTTTTTCTGCTGTTTTTTTCTGTGTTGATGTATTTTGTATAGAATTTAGCGGTTTGTATTAGACTTTTTGAGGTTATGTGTTGTTTAAAACCCAAACGCTGATTGCTGATTGCTAATTTGAATGCATTTTGTATTTGTGATTACTTTTGGGGAGAACCAATTCTGCTTTACCAATTGAAAAAAGTACTTTGCCAAAATTTGCTGCTCGAAAATCACTTTGGTGAATTAAGCAAACACGCACTCGATCACACTTTCTCACACTCACACAAACACTCACGCACGCACATACACACGCATTAAGGCTTTGCTCATGGTGAATGGCTTTTTACTCACCTCAGTCCTCGCGAGCCACGTGGACGCTCCGATTGTGTTGAAAACGCACTGGATGTAACACTCACAACTGACTCCATATCGGAATCACCGAATTCACCCATAAAATCCTTATCGGGTGACAACGAATGACGTGGACGCATGCGCGATTCCATTGAATGCAGATCACTATCGGAGAGTCCGGTATAATGACGCTCCCAGCCGCCCATGCCGGTGCTGCGATATGTCGCCTGATGATGCGGTTGACGTGTACGATGCCGTCCAAAGCGGCTGCCGCTGGCCAGACGCTCATCAAAATCCTGACCAAGGCGATCGCGTAGCATGGCGCTGCGTGAGGTTTGTGGCACCTGCAAGTTGAGAGACAATTTAATGGTAGCAGACATTTTACGCCCTAAATATGTAACCGACTTTGATAAAAAAAATATGCGCACCTGTGGCAATTGTCGCTTCTTTGGCGATCCTGTCGGCGTGGCAGTTGCTGAACGCGATTGAAAACGCTGCTGTTGCGTTGTCGCTCCACCGCCCAAGCCCACTAATGTACCTGACGCGCCACCAATAACACCTGACGGTCCAACAGCGTTATAGCCGCCCGTTGCTGCCGCACTGGGCGAACCATGTATTGGAAGCACTGGATAGTCAACGTAACGATCGTCTGGCGGCGATAGAGAGCCACGTCGTGGACTGCTGCTGCGATAGCCGTAGCCGCCGGTATGATGTCCGACGCCGGATATGGCACCAGTTGCGCTTGTGCTGTGATAACTTTCACTGGGTGCGGCCGAATGACTGCGTTGGCTGAGGCTCATGCCACCGGGACCAGTGGCGGGAATGACGCCATTGCCGCGTCGATAATAACCGGAGGCGGAGGCCTAACGAATGGGAATAATGTTGGAAAGTTTAGTAATGGAAAATTAGAATATATAGTGTGCATCTGGTATTTTTTAGCGTTTCAATTGTGGTACACTTTTTTTTTTCTTTGATATATTATAAACCTATTATTTTTTTTTTTTTTTTTTGTGCGCAAATACTTATTTGAGTTTTGGTATTTTTTAGATTATTATTTCCAACAGGCAAAATTATTTTTACGGCAATTACTACTCGACAAAACATTTAGATGGTTCAAAAATAATTTAATTTGGTTTTGCAATAACGGAAATGCGGCAATTATTTTAAGAAAAACATTTAGTTTTTTTTATAAAAGTTAAATAAAAATGTTTTGGTGCTATTTAGCTGCAATGGGCGTCTAATATGAATTTTTGGTTTGAGGCTGAATATTTTTTTTTGGATTTGAAAGTTGGTGTTTGAAGTGCTAATGGATAGCTTAATGTGAAGATACTACGCTGCTGTTTGGTGTGAAGATTTTGATTTATTTGTTATTTTTTTTTTTTAAGTAGTCAAGCGTTTGCCTATTTAAGTGGTAAGTGCTAAGTGAAAGTTGTTTTCTAAATTTTGAAATTGATTTGGTTTGCCTCCAAATAGTTGTGTGCAACAGTTCATATTGGTTCCTGCTTAACAAACCATGTTGTGTACATTAAATAAAAGGGTTTTCCTATATTTAATTTTTTTTGTTGCTCTCAGCTTTCAATATGAAAATAATTAACTGCACTGAATTGCTAAATTTTGCTTAAACATGAGCGTATTGCACTTGAGAATTCGAAAAGTCGATTGAAATGGTGTTATATCCAATTAAACTCCATTTTTATGCTGAAAATTCTTTCACGGATTTTTAATATTTTTTTTCTGTTTGTTTGTTCGCTTTAAGCTTCGAAACGGCGGAACCGATTTTGATAATATACTCATTGACAAAAAGAGTACAGTTCAGGGTTTAATAGTATTAAAACTTAAAGTGTAAAATGGGTGATGTCATCCGCCTTATATAAGAAACAAATCACATTCTTTGTATGATAAAAGTTTTTTTCATTGTTAAAAGACATCGGAAGAGTTTGGATCAACTGAAAAATTGTGCGGTAGCACGCTTTTGTATGGTGGTCAAAATATACATTTTTAGGTAATCTTTTAATATAGATTTATGAAGTTTTGATAGATGTAATATATGGTGCTTGTATAGGTTAGTCTTTCACTAGAAGGACTGTGTCGTGTTCTTTTATAAGAGAATCACTAAAGTCGTCAATTGTGATGCAGAAGATTGAAGCCAAAGCAGCTTTTGAGATACAAATGAGAAATAACATTATCGTTAGCGAGTAGCTAACGATCAGTAGTTAGCTAAATAGTTAGATGTTGATATTTGTTAAGCTTTTTTGACAGCTAGGACGAACGACTAGTAGTTAGCGAATCGCTAGTGTATTGCTACCACCAACCAAATGTAGCTACTTGGCAATACGCTCATGTATAAAAATTTATAATAATTTTTCTGTACAACGGTGTACAAGACAAGTGCGAAAAAAATCAAAAATAATTATTTGTAGCACTTCACAGACGTCGAGACTTCTTTATACAGATTTTTTATATAGAATTGCTTAATTTTCAATTTTTAATTGCAAACCTGATTATGGTAACTTTGTCCAATGCCAGATACCGTTCGATAGTCACGTGCCACCATACCGGCAATTCGCTTGCGACCCTGTGGTGACATATCACGTCTTGAACGACGTTCATTTATATCGATCTATATGTTATATGTCCAATTGATTCATATGGTTTGATTGAACGATTTTAAAGTTTTGGCAATTTCAGCAAATTGGCACAATGGATCATTAAAGGCGGTGTTGGTTGGTGGGATGATACGTTACGTTCAACAATATTTCATATTTCAGTGGGTGATAATCGTATAATCGTTTAATAAATTGGAGAGAAGAAAGAGTACAAAAATAGAGAGAGAGAGAGAGAGTGAGAAATAGTGAGAGTGATAGCGCGCAAGAAATAGACAAATTTACATATGTTAGAAAACTAAAAAATAAATAAAAAATTATTAAAAATAAAAACATTTATTTTAAAATTGGACTTGTATGTGTTTTTTTTTGGGAGCGCTAAGGGTTGAATACTTTGGGTGTTTACTGTGAATTAATTTTTAATAGGTGGAGTGTATCTTTTTTTTTTTTTTTTTGGGTAAACAAATAAATAAATAAATTAAATACGCTACACACAGTTAGAGCGAGAGAGACATAGAGTGATAAAAATAAATGACAAGCAACATTTAGTTTTTTTTTTTTAAAAAGCGCATTTACATGCAAGCTAAGACTAGTTATACACTGAGAGAAATCATAAGAGTAGCTTAAGTGCGGTTTTTATAAATTTAGCAGCTAAAGCAGTTAAAATATTATTTTTCTTTATAAGCAATGCTCTTAGTAATCGCTTGCTATACGGTATGTGTTCTCATATTCTTGAAGAGTATCATTGTTAATTTTAGTAATTTCTCTTTTTTACTTTACAAACTTTTAAATTGTTTAACACTTAATGCTTAAACTTAATTATAAATATTTAAAGAGTACATGAATTCCTGCAAAAACTTTTTCGATTTATAAAACCACACAGTTTTCAGAGCGAATAGAAAAAAAAAACAGAATTAATTTACAATATACATAATAAGAGTAAAATTCAATAAGAGTATAAAAGAGAGAGAGAACCTGCACTGTAAACACACATAAAGAGAGATTAAGATATTTTACACTTAGAGAAATAAGTACATAGTTCGTTTAAGGCACATCAGTTGCGAAGTATTATAGAAAGATGGCACGAAATATAGAGTTTATATGAGAGAGAGAGAGAGAGAGAGAGAACTGTTTAGCAGAGTTTTGTGTACAGTTCAGAGTAGTAAAGAGAGTAATTAAGTATTTTTTTTTTGTTTCAAGTTACACATGGCTTTGAAGAGAAAAAGTTACACATACGACACCAATTAAACGGAAAAATAACGGAAATATAACGGAATTTTTTTTTTATATACTTTATGCTTTTTTAACACTTTTTATTTTTTGTATATGTCATGTTGTCTTATGTCTGTGCAGTGTTGTGAAATTTTGTTATAATTTGTCTTCTCAACATCATTAAGTGCTGCTTAAATACGTAGCTAAAGTAAATAAATAAAAATGAATACACTTTAAGTTCAGTTGTTTGGTTTATTTGATACGCTACAATTTGTTGCTTTAGAAGGTGGTGCATTCAAAAGCCACAAATGAGCGCTCGTTAGGTGAACTTTTAGCGTTGCAAAATGTTTCGAATTCTTAAGAAATTAATTACTTTGCATAACATCATAGCACAAACATTTCAACGCACATTAAAATGAAAAAAAGGAGCGTGAATGATAAACTTGTGCAAATGTTTTTCGGTTTGTTTTTTTTTTTTTAACGCAGTGCATTCAAAATGTCGTCAGCACAAGTGCAATACATATTTGATTTGTGATATATCATTGATGATAATTATGAATTAAGGTTGTAATGGCAAATAGTGAACTGACTGCATTGAACAGAATACAAATTTCATAGTATTTTTTATAAATAATTTTTATATTTTCAAAGAAAAAAAAATTGGCGCCCAACGTGGGGCTCACGTTGCCAAAAGCGATTGCACGTTAAGCAACATAGCAAAACAGGCTTGTATTAAAATGCTTAGCAAGATAATAGGTCAGTATTATTTACAGAGTGGTGTACAGTATGACGCCTTGTCAATAATATACTCGAATTCACTGGGGAATGTTATATAAAGTATGGAACAGTATATTCAGATCCAAATGGATTTTATAACACTTTTTGTTCAAGAGCCGGCAACGAATTTTTCTTTCTTGCTGCTGTTTTATTTAAAAAAAAAAAAAAATGGCGCCCAACGTGGGGCTCATGCTGCATCACTCAAAAAGCGAATTAACGTTAAGCAGCATAGCGGAATATGCTTTCATTGACATGCTTACATAGAAGCTGGCGCGGTTCAGCATAGGATATTATGTTGATATATTGAATATCCGGGATCGAATTGAATTTTATAACACTTTTTCCTTAGTCATCAGCAAATATTTAATTTTAAGACTACTTCTTCTGTGTCTAGCTGCCTTGCAATTTATATTTTTATTAATAAGAAGTAAGTTAGCAGCTCAGAAAATCAAATATTCGGAACGAAATGGAATGGTACAAAACCAAATCCCTTGGTTATTACAGAAAAGTGTTACAAGTTGTTTTGAAAACCAGACTTTATTTTAGAATTCACTCTGATTCGTTGCCCATCTATTAAAATAAAAAAAAATCCTTCCATCAAACACTTTTAAGTCATTTAATTCTTTCTATTCAATGCAGTTAGTTAATATTTAGAAATGAGAATTTCTAATCTATAACAGTATTTTATCAGAGATGAGTTTTTTCTTGCTTTATATTTTTTTTCCTTCTTTTTTTTGTTTTTTTTTAAATGAATTCGTTGATGACATTCAAGTGAACGCACACACATAGAGAAATTGAGAGAGCGAGAAACACTTAGAAACAAACAGAAAATTATAAAAGCCACACAAAAATATGGAAAAAAAAGTAAGGAAAGTTTTTTTCCTGCTGTTATTTGTTTTGTTGCGCGTGTATTTTGGAGTGTCCTGTGAGTGTTTGCGTGAATTTGTGTGTGTGTGTGTGTGTATGCGGCTGACAGTAGCAAGTGGTTAGTTCTTATCGTTGTCTGCAAGTGTCGCCTTTTTTGTCTTAGTTGTAGAGTTTATGGATTTTTTTCTTTATTGTTGTACAGCGTTTTTTTTTTTGTTATATACCTTGCTGTCTTGTGTTTTTTTTTTTTTTGTATACCCTTCATATGGCTATTATCAGTTTGTTAAGAAGTTTGTTACAAGCGTTTAGAATTGAAAGCAAAAAAATGTCTGGAAATGTCAGCACGTTAAAATGCATTGAAGTGTCTTGAATATTATTTTCGGAAATATTTGAAGGATTTATTTTGTGCTCACGTTATAAACAACTCACCCCCGCCTACACACAACATGTTCACGGTCACTTCGTCCACATTTTAATGATTGAATTGTGCTCTGCTTTGGTTTTTAAATTATTTTAATGAAGATCCTTTGACTTTGTTAATTTCCCATAGATTTGGCTGGTAGATTTCTCCTTTTCGAGAGATTAGATTAAAATTTTCAAGCAGAAAGCACACAAAGTTGTTCCACAAACTGATATAACCCATATGAAGTGTATCTCCACAGCAGTTTCAATCGAGCATAATGTTTCTTGTGGTTTGTTTTTTTCTTTATGAATTTTTAGGTTTTTCGTTTGCTTATTTTTGTTTATTTATTTATTATTTTTTGTTTTTCTGTTTTTTTTTTTTGTTTTTGGCTTTATTTGTTACCTCTGGCGGTGTCGGACTCGTGGAGCTGCCCATTGATGATATGCTAGCGCCATCGCGTACCGGCGTCATTCCATCGATGTCACACTCAGAAGTTGTATCCGAGTCGCTGAGACGCGATGTGGTGCTCGGCGGTGATAAATGATCTGTCGGTGTCAGTATCATGACGTCCACTTCACTAGCCTCGTCGCGTTGTAGCTTTTTTTTTTATTATATGCATAAAGTTTTAGGCAAGTGTTATTTTTTTTTTGATAAATATCCATTTTGGTGATTTTATTTGATAGTTTTTTTATATATTTTTTTTTTTTTTTGGATTCAAGCACGTAGCATATGATGTTGACGAACGAGCGCAAGAGAAAGTAGTAGGAGGTGATGTAGTTGTTGTTGTTGGTGGTATTGGTTGATAGGTTGGGTGCACAACGAAAAATACATACATATATATGATGTGAGATATATATAATCTATATATCGTATATATAAATATTTATTTGAATAGGGGAAATTTGAAAGGGGAAGTTTGAAATTTAAAAGAGAAATAGTAAATAAAAATTTTATAGGCATTTTAAAATTTTTTTTTTTGTTGTTTTTTTTTTTGTGTAAACTTTTCACTTCTAAACCACGCTTGAAGTAATTTCGTAAATAAAAGTTTTTTTTCATAGACTCTTCACAGCGTCTATACTTCTTATTGTATGCTACACAAATGTTGCAGCAAATGTTGCATACTTTTCTGCGCATTAATATTTAATTAAACTTAAGCTTATAATACGCAAATGGCAGTTCAGGTACTTTACATTATTAAACACGCACACATGACGTTCATTCAAATTCCTACAACGGCTTTTCGAACTAACAAACTGCAGCCAGACATTGAACAAACTTAGAAAAATAATAAAAAAAAAAAAAAAAAACATATAACCAAAGAAATCATAGAACCTATAGAACAGTGACAGCAGAGAGAGTTATAGCGCTAGAGAGAGAGATATAAGTATACAAGTATGCATATATATATAGAACGAACGACATAACGCGTTTAGACATACGAGATACGAGGTATCCTGATGTGGCTGCATCTGATACCATTCCGCTTCATCGTCGAGTATATGATGTGCCAAATCAATGACAACTTCGCCGATGAAATCGTTGGCACCATAGCGTACGTAGTCCCAGAGCGTTACCTGGAAAGGAATGCAACCATTAGTAAATAAGTATTTGACAAGCAGTACAGAAAACTATTTGGTCTATTAGTAAGTTTCGTCTTTTTTTTGGATTATCATTAGTGAGAAGTCAAAAGTACTCCTTTTTTATAAACGTGCCTCGACTATGGCTTTTTCTTAATAGATCTATAAAAAATGCCGAAACTTTCTAATTCACCTCATAATTGCATGCTTACCTCCAGCAAACGACCAGACAGATCGCAGCGGCGCAGTCCTGAATACACAAAGGTTTGACCCCAGCGTGGCTCGCATGTATTTGCAAGCGTTTTAGTGCGACGTTTCGATTTTGTGCCACGATCAGGCAGAAGGAACACCTGTTATATACAAAATAGACATATAAGAGATATATAAAATCGGAAAAGAAATATGCACAACTCACTTTTGCATAGGGATTACGTCCGACGCCGCTCTGACGCACCGTCAAACCAGTCGCACAGACAATTGTCACAATCAGCTGCAACGTGTTCTGATCATAGCCCAATTTCAGCTGTAGACGTCCCTCAATGGGCAGGGTGGTGCCACCCATGATGCCCATGTTGCCGCCCACAGCAACGCCCATGCCGGGCGCGCCATGCTGCTGCTGATGATGATGCGACACGGACGTGGCGTGATGATGCGCAAGCGCGTGCGATGACGGTGATGGCGCCACGGATGCTGTTGTGCTATGCTGCGGATGCGGATGCGTATGCGACGTATGCACGTATTGCGGTAACTGATGATGGCCCGCCGTCGTTGTGACTTGTTGTTGTTGTTGTTTTTGTTGTTGCTGTTGTGCGCTGCTACCGCTTCCGCTGTTATTATTGTTGTTGTGGCTGTTGTTATTATTATTCGCTGCTGCCGCTGCTGCTGTACTGGAATTTGGTCCAAGTCGCTGTGGCGGATGTGTAATGTGCGTTTGCTGTGCGCCGTAAGCGCCTTGACGTACATTCGCGCCGTGACGCAAACTTGCGCCGCCTGCGCCGGCGTGTAAATCTGGTGAGCCGGGCGAGGTTATCAGTACACTTGGCTTATCACGATGTATTTCAATAGATTCGACACCGGGTGCTATATATGCGAATAAAGTTGAGAGATATTTTATATTTTAGCAATATTTTGTGCTATTTTTTTTTGGTTTCGTTTTATGGTTTAACTATGGGTGCAGCTGGTTGTGTGTGTGTGTGTGTGTCTGTGTGCAGTTGTTGGAAATTATAATTTTTTATTTTATTTGAAGGTCGGCTTTCTAAGCTTGGTTTTTCGTTTTTGACATACACAGTATTAATTTTTGGTTAAAGCTTTGGTTTATATTTTTGGTTATTTGAATTTTGTTGAATATTTTTTCGATAAAAATTTTTCACTATGAAATTGGTGATGCTTTATGGAGATGTTATTTATTATGTGATAATGAAAATAAAATAGAGAAAGGTGTTTATTTTTTTAATAAAACTTCGTGTGGTGTCGATATTAAAGGCGATACTACAAAGTATCGATAACTCTGCAGTTCTGGATATTTTCGATAATATTCTAAGTTTTAAACTTGAGCGCTTTTATAATTTACAATTAGTTTTAACATATCCATATAATGGGATAAATTTTATTATTAGAATGACCAAAATAATATTTTGCAAATAGTTCGAAGCAACATACGCGCAATTTTATTAGATCAACTATATTCTGGCTAGCCTATGAGTAGCAGTACGGACTGGGTAAATTGTGAGAAGATGACCAATACCTCATCTTAAATAGTAGCTGATGCATGGGGTCTGGACCCGTCACTACATATAAATCGGTATCAGACACAGAGTATACCTTGGATACGATCTCCGGAGATAAGTATCAGAGAGCGACCAAAATGCTGAATGGTAACCAAGCACTTGATTAAAGTTTTAATTAATTTATGTAAATATTAAAACTGTGATCTATGCTCGAAATTGTTAAAAAAAATAAATATATTTTGTTGTATGTGCGATGGTTTTTTTTTTTGAAACTTTTCGCTGTTTTGAAATGCTTTTCCATATAATTTTTTTTTGGTTTTTCTGAAGTGTTTTGTGAATTGAGATTAGCGTGTTTATATTTCAAAGCTTATTACTCACTAAATGTTTACGCGCTACACACTATAGACTAACTAAATTCTAAATACACTACACACACATATAGCACAAATACCTTTCCGCTGGAGATAACGCCCGCCACTGCTCACAACTGCGCTGCTTGCAATGCTACTCGCGAGTGCGCTATGCGGAAAATTCGCTGAGGTTTTTCGTGTACCGCTCGAACCGCTGCTGGGACTGACGTTACTGCTGCCGCCGCCGCTGCCAGCGATACTGCCGCCGCCACTGCCGCCACCAACACTTCCAGCACCAGCTACAGCAGGTGTCAAGGCGCGTGAGACAATCAATTCCACTTGTGCATCAAGACGGCTCTCGTCTATTATATCATAGACCTCATCTGGATTCTTATTATGTAAATTGCGACCATTCCATTCGAGTATCTCATCGCCTGTTCGTTATAGTTTGATGCAGATGAATGATGTTAATGATGCATATGAAAAGAAGTTAATACAATTGAAAGAAGAAGATTTATTGGTAAATGTGCTCAAGGGGGGTGTGTGCGGAAATGTACGTTGCTGTGCTTATTTTTCTTTTTTTTTTACCTGGTCGTATATGACCCTCAAGATCGGCAACGGAACCGCGCTTAACCTTCTCCACAATGGCGCCACAGGCACCGCCTTCGCTATGCGGCAGCGGCTGACCGCCGTTCACCTTTAGACCTAGTATATCCTCGCCGTCGTAGTATTTGCGCAATATCATATGACCAATCATATGTGCACTATCTGCTGATATTTGCCAATTCACCGGATGCTAATCGATTTCGAATATCAATTTCAAGTTACACAAATTTTGTTTTTGTTGGATGGGATATTATAATTTTTTTTTCGGTTTGGATGTTGTTGTATTTAAATTTTTTTTTTTTGAGAATTTGTGGTTTTGGTTGAATCAATTGGTTTGGTTGGTTGGTTGATTGGTTGGTTGGTGGTGGTTTGTTGGTGCATATACGAAATGATAAATGTTTGAAAATTTGTTAAATTAGTGTTGAACAACGCTTAAGTTTAAGAGTAGCATAAAATTTTACTTAATAACCTGCAAAACGTTTGGGTTAGTCTTAAAAATTAAATAAAATATTATTAATATAAAATTAAAGTTAAAGAAAAAAAAAAAATGAATATTTATAATACAATCCATTAATATGTTACAAGTTTTTCTTATTTCATTTTTAACTTAAACTAATAAGACTTTCAATATCACTCACAGACATAAAAGTCAGCGCATTTCCTTTTTGTTACATTTTTTAACCTTTCTGCGGCGCTTCTTTGGTTACATTTAAAATTTAATAATTTTTAATTACATGTATTAAGTTAAAACTGATCACTTGAGAACACACACGTAGCATTAGTCAAATTTCAATATCAATTTGAAAATCAATAAAACAATTTCTAAATAGAGAATATTTTGCTAGAAATAAATGCAAAGTACTTACAACATGCAACACAACACTGAGTAATTGCTTGATTGGTATGTGGTGAGCCGCATTTAAATGGAATTGTTTAATTATAGCAATTGGAAGTGAGTGCGTTTACATACAAACATACACAGTCACAGAAAAAGTGTCATGTGTATGGGAGGGAGAAATAGTTATATTGTTCGCTAGATAAAATATTTAATTGCAGGCATTTTGATGTAAACTCTTGACTAAATGATTCCACACAATAAGTCAGTAATTAAAATTGAAAATAATAAAAAAAATTTATGAATAGTAATGAGTTAGGCTTTTTTATATAATATTGGGAGAACTAAAAGACAAGCAATTCGTCACGTATCTACGAATATAATGGCTGTTAATGGTAGATGTTGCTGGTTCGATGAGAAACAAGCCTTTGAAATTCACTTGAAGCCTTTCAATTAGTCGACTATAGCGGAAGAAGGTGAAGAAGGCTTTCTAACTTCATCCCTGGAATGGATCTGTCCTTCAGACCATTTATGCTACTTGAAATAAGAACCACCATTGAGAGTCCTAACAAAGAGAAGGCTTTAGGTCAAAATGGAACGCTTAAAGTAGTTCTTTAGAAAACACCCTTGAACACTTTAATAAGGATGTAGTACTTTCCCACTCAGTAGAAGTTTGCAGTGCTTTCTATAATTCACAGGCCTGGCGTACAGGAAATTGACGTTGAGTAATACCGCTCGAACAGTCTTCTGACTGCTCGTTGTCCAGATTGCTGGTTTCATGGAAGCACGAAATCTTATCCCGGATCAAATAGTTTGCATGTCATGCTGGACATGGTACACCGTGTTATCAACCATATTCTCAGTGCTTTTGAGACCTAAGAATACTGCCATAACATCTTTATCCATTTGCAGGAAGCCTTCGACCGCTTTTCCGGCTCCAATTTACTATTTAACTGATAAAGAGCCATCGGCTATGTCAGCCATTCATCTAGTCTTCTTACAACGGATATTTATGTTCCAGATGCAGAGGCAATCCACAATGCTTCATTTCCCAAGGACATTAGCGTATTTTTCCGAGATGCAAATATGAGACAAAAGACTTCAAGAAAATCTGCATATCTCTGATTTTTTTTAGAGGGGGGAACTGCTCCGGCAATATTTATTGAGGGCAGGAGGTGATATGAAGTAGGATAATTTTTAGGCATTGTGCTGAAGGTACAAGAACCTATTGGTTTTGTAACAGGTAGAAATAATGGTCGGATACCCCCAAAGTTATCCCCATTACGGTCAGAAGTGATAGAGGAGTAGATATAGCCATGTCCGCCTTACAAGTTTGTTTTAAAATTTTGGTCCTTTCCCCCTTCCCCATAGCGTCACTCTCAAGGCTAAAATTAAATTAGTATCAAACTCAGTTCGAAGGGAAAAAAACTTTGCTCCTGAGGTGATTGACTTGAATGCTTTTTATTTCTAATAAAATTTAATCGATTTGAATGATTCCTTTTAATAAATACCAGACTTGTCGATTTTCAAACATTGGCTTTAGTTCCAACTCCAATGTTCCATACTAATAAATACCAAATATCACTTCTCGATATCAATTTGTATTATAAGTGTTGCAAAGCAGTTCAGAGTAGTTTTGGAGAGGAAAAAATGTTAGCAAGAGAGGAGTTTCATACACTATCACTGCACATTTTCGTATTTTGTTGGAATTTACTTATTTATATTAATTTTCTCATCAACTAAGCTGTTTTTCAAAAAGGTGTGAGTACCCTAATTTTTTATGTGGTAGCTAATAAATAAAAATTCTTCAAAAATATAAATAATCAAGCACATAATTTACTTTAAACGAATTGACTGACTTATTGTACGAATCGATGGTGGAATTATAAAATTAGTTCAGAATATATAATTTTTTGTACATAAAAAATTTATAAACTTATTTTTTTTATAATATTTAATACACTGAAAATATTTTTAGTAATAATTTGATGTAAACTTTTTACAGCTGCGAGCTATAACGGTAATATTTCATGGTGTATAAAGTGCGCAGTTAAGTGTTTGAGTAAATGTTTTCATATACAATAAAATATGTAGTGCAGCAGGCCAAGGATTACAACAACAAACACATTCAGAAATTTATATATAAACATGCATATCAAGAAATTTGTATGTGAAGAGTTTCTGGATTTATATATAGATATATATATATATAGTATGTAGTATATGTATAGTACGTAGTATCTGGATTAATGCTGTATAAGTGACTGTTAAGTAGGAGAAAATTTCAAACTAAGTTGATGGTGTCTATATATAAGCTACGATATTGGTAGATACTAATTGGATATATGAGCAGGGAGCTTTATTCTTCTATTATTTTATTATTATTATTATTTTTTGTTTTTTTTTTTTTGTACAAGAACAACAAACAGAGTACGTAGATGTAGCACAACAGAAGGACTTGTTGTACCATGCTATGAACAGCATTTGCGGAGTCAGTTGTAGAAGAAAACATTGCACGTAGCTACAAAAAAAATATCAGTTTCAATTGGAAACATTTAGATATGAAAAGGAAAAAAACGGACAATCTGAAATAAGAATGCTTGGAGGGCACATGGCGCAGACACAAATCCAGTGCACAGTAGGGGCGTAGGAATTCATTGGATTAGTAACAGTTACGCAACAGTTATATTTATATATGCAATATATATGTATATAATTTGGTCCGATTTGTAGTAGAACACTTATATTTTGTTTTTTTTTTTTTGTCCCTGTATTATGGACAATTGACTGCTGTAGCTGTACCTTTGGCCCTTCACCACGATTCGAGTCCTCACTGCTCGTGAATGTGCTGCTTGTATCAATGCCGGAATCCTTCGTTGCAGAGTCTTGGCTACCCTGACGCTCGGCATCCCAACGTGCCCAATCATCGACAGAGACACCAGTTGGCACATTCGTAATGCTGGCAGTGTTCTGATTTAGTTTGGCGCTGGTCAGTATTGTCGCGGCACCCACATCGACCGCAGTCGAGGGTAATATTGTCGTTACAGGCGGTAGACCCGAAGTGGAACCTATTGCCGTTGTTGCTACGGGTGCATCGTGTGCATCAAAGCGTACGGTTTTCTTTATTCTACGCTCTGTGAAGCGTCGCGAATCTTGCGCTGCCGATGAAGATGATGTGGAACCGCCACCGGTTATGCTGCCCGTTGTATCATCCCAATACGGATCACCACTGCTAATAAGACTGCGTTCACGACTCAAACTGCGCTCGTGACTGAGGCGGCGTGCGCTTTCGGCGGCTGCTGCTGCTGCTGTTGTTGTTGCAGACATGCTGCCAGCAGCGCTGTAACGTTCATAAGCGTTCGCAACGCCACTGCCACTACCAAGACCGCCTATGATAATCTGTGGCTTTTGCGCGGAATAGTAGCTGCTGCTTGTGCTACTGCTGCTGCTGCCGGCGCTTGCGGTGGCCAATGGCGGTGCACGTCGCTGTGTATAGACACCAAGTGATGCTGCTGTGGCGCTGCCGCCGATTTGTCGTTCGTGATTTGTGCGATTGAATGTATTGCGCTGTTGCACGTCCAGCCGTGCTGTGCGTGTTAATGGATATTGCTCGAGACGTTCGCGATGCTGATGTTGCAATTCGTAGCGATCGCGCTGGTCCGCTGAGGAGTACAGTCGATTATTGTGCGCCAGCAGCCGGAAATCGGTGCTGCCGTAAGAATTACTGACGCTGAGCAGATCACGTTCGTTGAGACTGCGTTGCTGACGCCAAGGATCACCACGATTCACCTGCAGTCGTTGGCCTGCAGATCAGATAGATAGTTTTGGAGTAGCGTTTTACAACAACAACAAAATTAGTAGTAGTGAGTAGTAGCGTGGGGCGAGAGAGAGAGAGAGAGAGAGAGAGATAGAAAGAGAGATTCGTTTTGGTTCTGAACAAATCAGGGCATTTAAATATTTATTTTAATTTATTTTTGATCTGTTTTATATGCATGGACCAATCTTAAAGCAGTCTTGCGCTGCTCTATTCACTAAAAATAAATCAATTTGGTGGCAAGTTTCGTGACACAACCTTGTCACCATTAGAGTTTGTTGTCCTTTTGATATTTGGTTTATTTCACATTTGAAATGCAAAAAAATTTAAACAAAATTATTTGTTGGAAATTTCAATTCAATAAATTAAATTAAATGAGTGTAAAATGTGTCTAAAAAAGTTTGCTGTTAAATGTTTAAAATTAGCAGAACTTACATATGTAAAATACGATAGTTTATATGCTCGTAGCTCTACATTTTCTTTTTTTTATTGTAGGTTTATGTTTATTTTATTTTAATATGTACGCTACTTTTGTTTTTGGTGCCATAGTCTAGACGAATTGTTTATGTTTAAGGAAAATTTTTGTTTTTTTTAATGGAATGGAATATTGGAGTTGATGTAATCGATGGGTGTTAACGAATGGTACAGAATTTTGGCAGTTTAGATCTAATGAGTTATTTGTACATTTGATTCGGTATCGGTAGGCTGTAGATTTTACTAGCTTTGCAACATGCTTATACAGCGCTGATATAACCTAATCGAAATTTGTTCGAAATATCACCTAACGACGATTGATATTTGTAGTTATACCATACCAATGAGAGCCAACAGTATACTTAGCTGGCAGTAGGGTGCATCTACGAACCCATAAAGTGTATATGATATGATCAGCATCAAAAGTCTATATAGCTTCGTCTGTCCGCCCATCTGTCCTTCTTTTATATGTTTGAACAACAAATTCTTGGAAACTTTTAAGAATAGTCTAACAAAATATGGATTTCTAGGGGAAATATGCAGAAGCCACGCCCACCTTAAAGCAAATACGCGTAGTTTTATATAAATAGTGCGGGACATAGTGTAGAGCCTTTCGGTTGAGTTGTCTGACATCGGTCGCGAATCTGATCAGCGGTGAGTTGTCTCCGTTATAAGCAAGAAGCCTAATGTTTTGAGCTGTTTCTAGGGTCGGGTGGGTTAGCTTGCTTATGGTTTGGTAGGGGTGTTTTTTAGAAGTTGTTTTTTAGCTTACCTAAACCTAACCTGATGGGGTGAATTGGACCTCGGATTCGGAATCAGCGACGACCAACAATTATGGGCCCCGTTCCGCCCAAAAAAAAGCCGCCGCAATTATCTAATGTATGTATTATTTTTTAATCACATTTTTTCCTTCCAAAAGTGTTAGTGAAATTTACTGGAAAAGAGCTAAAATTCGCATAAAGTTATTTATAATAACAGGGGATACTCTAAAGGAGTTCTAAATGGTATTAATTTCATTTATTTATGACTGCATCCTTAGTTCTTTGAGCAGAGAACGATTTATGAGGTATTCCCTTTTATATGTGAAGAAGAAGAATACTTTGGTTGAGTTTAAAGAGAACTCATTAGATAATGTTTGATAAGGATATAATATGATATACTTCTATTGAAGAAACCTATTCGGAGTTGTTAGAATAGTCGACTTCTTTTACAAGTTTCTAAAGATTGCGAGTGTGCGATCTGAATAAAGGATAATTTTAAATAATCGTTTTATTCTAACAGAAAGCCAGAAGAAAGTACTGCACTGTATGAGCAATATTTATCGCATTTATTGGGCTTTCAAAAGGCGATTCGAGAAAAAATGTATACCCTGACGTGTAGAATTTTTTTTCGCTTACTGTAGTATACAATGCTAGCGAAAACTTTACCTTTGAAATTCTTGTAGAACATATTTTAAAAGATATCTCTTAATATAAAATATCTTTGTTAGATTGATTCCTTGTCTATATTTCCCGCATAGGCACATCATTCGTACCACTAGAAGGTCAAAAGTTATTTAGCAAAAAATTAAAGTGGCTGTTAGACCAAATCTCTTGTTAAAGGTGCAAAGAGCCACACGTTCTGAATTAAATAAAATACTAATTTTTATGCTTTTTTTTAATATTCTATGATCATAGGAGTATAGGGAATAAAGCGGATATTAAGTATGTGGAAGTGCATTTTGTAGGTAGAAGCCGGTACAAACCCCATAAAATATTCCATGTGGTATGCTAATCAAAAAAGTGCAACGCTTCAGTGTCTTATTTTTGCACAAAGCATATCTTATATCTGTGATGAACAACAAAAATGAAGTTGATATAGACATGTCCGTCTGTTTGTCTGGCTATCAGTTTCTGAAGATACTACAGACCTTAAGAGTTAGCACCTTCATTGGATTTATGATATTTAAACCAATCTTATCTATTGGCAAATAAAGTGCCTAATGGATAATAATATACAAACCTGTGCCTTATTTTGAAGTTTTGTTTGAATTTTGTGGCTAGTATCATCATATTTGATAATGCTTCCATTATTTCTAATAATATAAGCCACATGAAACTAGATCTATTGAAATGTCTAGAAAATAATAGAAACGATTGGTGGTCATGGAAAATAAGAATGATAATCTTTATTATGGTTTCTTACCCAGGAAGAATGCTGCATTCCTATGTGTTCGACTTCGAGATACCTTGTATCGCCATTAAACCTTAAATATTCCTATCTGAATCCGTGTGGTATTTTTATAGATAAACCAAATTTGATCACATCAAGCTTGAGTAAACCACATCAAAATGTTTTTCTTAATAAAAGTGTAATATTTTTATTAGAATTCAGCGCTTTTAGCTAGACTGTCCAAAGAACAAACAATTTATCATTCAAAAACTCAGAAAGGAGAGACAGGCTTATCTGGGTACTGCTTGTTAAACAGGGGTTAGCATGTTTATTGTATACTAGTAATCTAATGTAGGATAAGGAGTCTAAATACACAAACTTGAGGGCTCTATTATAATCTTGAAGAGCTTGATGCTCATATGAACAGCCTGACAGACGGACCGTCTATATCAAATAAACTTTTGACGCTGATCATTAATATAAAAATCTTCTCTGGAGTCTGTCCCACCTCTGGCCTGTTACATTTGCACAAAATAACTCTATGGGTATAGCGTATAAAAAATTTAATTTTTACCGGCTTGTTCCATACTCGGATACCGAAAACATTTTGGAAAGTGAGAGCTACATTTTTTTATACTTTGCAATGGAAACTTAAACTTTATATGTATATCCAATTCCAAGTGAATTGCAATATTTTTCTTCTCACCACTGCGAAAAATTTTTTCCCATCATTTCGGTACATTTTCTTTCCATCACTTTGCGGTACCGGTTTAATTTGAATATTGTATATCTTTAACATGCTAAAGCTATATTGAGAACTTAAAGATTGAAACTAATGTTTGCTAAATTTATATTTTATGAGTATTTCAGAATGATGTAAAGTTCTTTTCTACATGAACTGAATTGTTTTCAAAAGCAAACATTTATAAGTTGGAAAGAATGCAAAGAATGAGATATACAAAAGTTTTTAAATTTTTGTAGACCTTTAGCTGAATCTAAGATTCCATTTGGAGGAACGCAACTTTGGCTGTATTTTCCACATAGACATCTAATGAGTAGCTCATATCGCTGCCCCGACTTAAGCCAAACGCATTGCTTTCGCTAATATGTTCCAGAGTACTTTGACAAATAAGCTCTTTACTGCTCAACTATTAGACTGATGAGTTTTTATGTAATTTGTTTAAAGCTATAACAGAATTATATGTTCTTTGACTATTCATAACTGCGAATTGGGCCCACGGAATGATAATAATAAATGATTTATTGATTGATTGATTGATAATATGTACTGAAATGTTTGGTGAATTTTTTGTATTTAATGCTTTATGTTTTGAGTATTTTGTATTTTTATGTGTTTCTGTTTCTGATTCTGTTTTTTTGTTTATGTTTCATTGTAGCACAGTTTCTGGATTTTGTATTGTATTTAAGAGATAGGAAAGGAGACAGCGTTACGATATCCATGCAAATTCTTTCACATTTTCATTATAGTATATAAGTAATTATTTTACAATAATCAAAAAGTTAACAAATAATTAAAAAAAATAGTTCATTGTAAATAAATTCAATCAAAGTTTTAAGTAATTCAAGAGAGGAAGTAGGAGTGAGTGTGTGTACACAGCCAGGTGAACAGCCAGTGATTTTTTTATTTTGTATTTAAGTAGTAAAATTTTAAATCAGTTGAAGCGAGTGTTGCTTTAATATATAGGATATATAATTGGAAGTTTAAGGAAAATACACGCACACAAACATCGAAAATATTGAGAAAAAAATGATATGTTTATATTTTGGAGTACTAATAAGAAAAAACGTATTCAAAAGAGGAAAGTGCTGTAGTAGAATATCGTACATTCCATTGAATCTTTTTTTTTATTTTTTTTTATTTTTTGTGTAAGGTTAGTAATAAAAAAATTAAATTAATTATTAAAACTAAAAAAAAAATACATAAAAAACACACAAGATATTAAGTAAATGCTTTTTTTTTTATTTTCGATTTAAAAATACTCATTTCTTTTGTTTGTTAGTTTTTTTGTTACTTTTTTGTCGTTTGTTTCATTTGCGCTTACATTTGCATGAATTTGTATGTCGCCGGGCGAGAGAACGGTCTGAACACTTGCGCCACCAAAATTACCTGCTGTCATATATTATTTGGATTTATTTGGATTTTATACAAGTTTTTTTTTATTTTTTGAGTTGTTTGTTTTTCATTATTTTCATATTTTTTTTTTTTATATTTTTTTTTGGTGGTTGCGCGAAGTTTCATTTTGTAGAGCACAAAGTATAGAATTCGTTTTAGAGAGAATAAGTTTGCGGAGTGTGGAACACAATTGTGTTTTTGGGAACACAATTTTTTTTTTTTTTGGTTTTGGGGAGAGAAAAAAGAGAGCATATAAAAATAAACAGAAAAATTAAATTAATAATTTTTTTTTTGGTTAGATTGGTTTTGCTTAAAAATTAATTAGTTACAAGTGTACATATATATAAATATAAGCTTAAATTCTTAATAGAATACTTAAGGAAATATTTTATTTGAATACTTAAAAACTAAACGACATATTTTTTAATATTATTTTATATTTATTTTAAGTTTGAAACTGAGCTGTGCCGGTTTACACTTTTGTGCAGATTTTGCGGAAGTGAGTTCATTAAAAAGGATTTTTATTTTATTTCGAGTGAATATGAGTTTCACTTAAAGAAATCCAAGTATAAGCAAATTGCATTATTCAAAATTTGATTGAATTCACTCTCACAAAACTTTGCAGAAAGTGAAAACCGGAACATGCCTGTTTAATATAAAAGCGGAATTACTACGAATATGTTTGAGAGTTATAACTTAGATGTTTGTGAAGTCGATTCGTTTGATTTAAGGCTAACTATATGCACAATATTTATAGAGTCTCGAGTCAATTAACAAATTCTGACTTAGCTGTGTTTCAATATTTTTTGTGGGTTGTATACAGAACCTCAGAAGTTCAAGTGACCACAGAAACACTGCTTCTTAAAAGAAAATCGAAAGTTCGTAGCCAAGACACCTTCCAAAACCTTCTTAGCATGTCTAATCCCTTTGATACCAACGTTCCTTCCTAATTGACATCATTTGCATACAAAAAAAAAAGAATAAAAATTCGAAACTAATTTTTACTATTTGCCGACAAACGCCAAAATTGATTGATTTATTGCTTAAGTTTTTTTCCTTCGCAAATGATTTTTAAATATTATTAAATGTGCCGAAGCAACGCCATAAAAACAATAATAAAACTGCCAAGAATTACGTTTAAGATGCCAAAAGCGGGGAAGAAAAGCAAGGTAGAAGAAAAGAAAAACCGAAAAGAAATAGAATATACCCCTGGCATAGTTTCAGTTGACTTTGGTCACGATATATCCAAGTAGCATGAATGGCCTTAATGTTTGCTTGAATGTGTGTCTCTGTATATGTATCCACCTATACATAATAGGCAAAATTACATAAAAAAAAAAAATTGTGAATGTAAACAAAGGCAAAGAAAATTAAAAAAAGCATGCAACACAAAAAAAGAAGAAAATAAAAAATAAAATTAAATAAAAGAATTTGTGTTGAAAAATATTTGAGTGGCAAATAGCAGCAAAGAGCAACAACGACGACGAAGAAGAAGGCACGCACTTTTGCCACAAAGAAAATCAATACAAACATGGTCAGCTTGGCTTCTGGCAAAGGCAAAAGTGTGCATAAGAAGAGTTACCAGGCGAATGTGGAAATTATAGTGCACCTGAAAAGTAGGCGTATAGCGCAATGGTTGAATATTCTTCTAACTAAAAATAAATTTGAGTAGATATGTCTTAGAAAGTTATGCGTAGCGCAAAATCATGGAAAAGTGTTTTGTCAAACACACTTCAGTCACATTTGACATTTGAGTAGTTAGAGCTATACGCTGAATGAGTGTAGAATGCTACAAGCTAGCAGAATTATATTAAGTTGCAGAATTTTTTTAATTTCCTTAAATTTATGCAAAACAAAAAAAAAAATATATTGGAAAAGTCTTTTGCCAAGTTGCTACTTTTTAATGATCCACTTTTAAATAATTTATATTATTTCTTTTTACTACATTCCAGTACATGACAATGATTGTGTGGGATGCGTTGACTTTAAGATATCAGTGTCGACTTTAAGATGTCAATCACCTAATCATAATCAATCGGGAAGTGACTGCGGCAGATGTGGCTGTATATCAAGCTAGTTGCCAAGATGCGCCAAATAACGATGTGTTAGCTTCCTTGATCTGCTGTGGCCAAGCTTTTAAACAGTCAGTTATCGTGGGCCAGTAATCGTTCATATATACTTGCTTTAAAACAATAAAATATTCCCCAAGATGACAGCTAAATTAAGATCACTTTGCAAAGAAGAATTACAACAGCTGACTAGGCGCAAATTTTTTATTCTGAAGGATTTTGAAGCATTTTATACTCGAAGATATAGTGATACCGTAAATTTAAGCACCGTATCTCCATGCTGAGTTGACAATTTGTTGGCAGCTCATAATTTTGTTGTGCACTGTAAGTTAATCGGCCGAAGCGGAAGTCATTTACACACAACCGCAGTGTTGTGGTCCCTCAAAAACAGTTCCACAAATCAAATATATCACCCTAGTGGCGGCGATTGCCAGAGTTATACAACTGTTCAGTGAAGCACATTTTTATATATAAAAACCTTCACCTAGTAATAACGTACTCGCATCTTAAGACATATAAGACGCTTGTATCATCGGTCAATGACATACATATCACAATGAACGACATGATGATCATCATCTGTGCATCTGGAATGTCAAGAGCTGCTATGAAAATTTTTATAGAATATGTGCTAGGACGCTAGGCTGTGATGAACACAGCAAGGTATGGTTGAGTGACTAATGTCCCCGGACATATACATAATTATGGAGAAATAATGTCGAGTATGAGGCTAGAAATGCTTTTAAATTTTGGCTACAGTCGAGGAATTTCTGCAAGTCGTTGATAAGTTGGCTATGCTGTCCGACTGTAAAAGGGCTAAGAATAAATTTGAGTACTTTGTGAAGCTCCTTAGAAGTTTTCTACACGAAATATAAAGTGTTGGTTCGATATAATATTCTGACAATGCAGTAAAGCAGCAATCTGGGCCAAGAACCGTCTCTTCTAAGCGCTCAACATGGAGAGAAAGGAGGCTGATCGACTGTTTAGAGTCAAACTTTTTGATTTAAATTAAATAAGCTGAAGTGTTAATGATGTAATGCACAAAAATTAACGAAATTATGTCTATTTTATTTAAACTTTGGAGTACTGGCTTCAAAAGTGAATGTTTTGCATGTGGTATAAGCTATTAGCTTATTATTATCTAAGCCAAACGAAAACAATTGAACTGGACGAGCTAATGAAGATTCCTATGAAACATTAAATAAGGCTGAGAGAAGCTTTGAGTTTCTGAGTTTGGGTTTAAAGCATAACAAGAATTAAAAGAGGGAGAAGAAACTCTTTTTTTTCATTTTGCTTTTTTCTCTCCAACTTCACCAAACAAATAGCCTCGCTATAATACTCCTATGTTGTGCGAAAAAAAAACACATATTGAAGCTGTTTCGCATCAAAAATTAGTCACCTAAGCTATAATTTTAAAGCGCACTGTAAATAAAATTAAAAATAAGCGTAAAAAGAAATAAAAAAAAAGACGAAAGAAAAATTTTTACAATGGCTTTTGCCAGCGATAAAAAATTTGTGCAACATATTTTTTTCTCTGCTGCTGCTTTATTTTTGGCAATAAATAAACAGGCACAGAGATACAAGCACACACACACACAAACAAACAAACAAACATACGCTACTATTATGTAGGTATATATATGTATATATATATATGTATATGTGTGTGTCTGTGTATACACTGCAGCAGTCAGTGTGAAAATGCGCAATTTTTGGCCCATAAGAAACCTAAAAATATGTCAGGACAAGTGCGAGCAGGAGTGAGATAGTTAAAAAGAAAGAAAGAAAAAGAAAGCAAAAGTTGCTTTGTTTGTTTGTTGGCACGCACAGCGCCTGAAAAACAGTGACAAACACACACACACACACATACACACATAAATATACAATATAAATATATACACACATACTAATACATAAATAGATGCGACACTGCCTACAGTATCGTGTGTGCTATTTTTAAAACGCTAATGTATGTATGCGTGTACACACACACAGAGACACAGACAGACAGACAGACAGTGCGTATACGTTATGTGCACATTAATGTCACTCATACGCACAGTTGCACAGGCGTTAATTTTATAGGCAGCTGAGAAAACTGGACGCTTATGTATTTTAAGGACCTGTAGTAAATTTTCACTAACAATTTTAATACGCAGCATAAGCACTGTTTGACCGAGCGAGCGACCCATGTGTTTGTTTGTTAGTTTGCCTGCCTGCCAGCCTGCCTGCCTGGCGCTCGCCTATTTTATGAGGCTGTGCAAAAACATTTTAATTAAACACATTTCGCTGCACAGCGCGTATCGCTTTGAGCGTATCGTTTATTTTAAAGTAGGCAAGCGGCGGTAGCCATTGCAACATTAATTTATAGCCATTGACAGTTTCGCTTTTCAACTCCTTCGCCGCACTGTTTTTTCTAGCATACCCTACGTATATAGATTTTATGACAAGTTTGACAGATTTTGCATACAAGTAGGCAGGTGTTGATGTGAATATAGAAGAATTAGCTGCGCTAGCTGTGTCTGCCTCGTATTTAGAACACAATTTGCTGCAGACTTTCTCCACTGTTAACAAATCAGTTTTGATATATTAGCACTTTCCAAGTTCTAGAGTTTCGTCACTGCTTCCAGAGCTTCTTTAAACAATTTTACATCCTCTGTGTTTCACATTTTTGTTGCTGCTTAAATCGTTATTTTAAAATGAATTGGCTCAAAGATTCTTTGGAATCAAATATTGGAAATAAATATTGACAAGTAAAAGTAAAATTAAAAAATTGGCAACTTCATAAAATTTATCTAACTTAAAAATTTTCGTGATTTGACTAAACCAGAAAGGAGCATAAACTATTTGCGAATTATGATGTAGTTTGTAGTGAATTTAAATTTTATTTAATACAATTTGAAATTTTCTACTACCAAAGCAACAACAAAATTTAGGCTTAGGCTTGGTGACACCGATACTGCATCAACACCGGTAGTGAGTACTAGCTCTTGGCCCGAATGATGCGCATGTTACTAGCTTCTCCTGCTCTTTGCCAGAGAAAAGCAATAAACTTGAAAAAAAAAAGCTAAAGGTAAAAAGTTAAGTTTTAAGAAATTAGTCATTCTGTTTAGCAGTGCCCGCTATAGTCTGTGTGAAGTGTATTAAAGTAAAGCTTCCATCAAAGTTAACATATGTCCTTGTTTTATTTTATTTTATTTCCTTTTTTATTTTTTTTTTTTTTAACGTGTATATTTTATTGCCTTTTAGCCTGACATTGCATTACTGCCCCTCATTTTCCTTTTTTTTTTTCGTACATTTTTAATGCATATACAACTGCCCACATCCGCCAATATCTGTCGTGTTGGCTGAGGTTGCTGCTATGAATTTAAATGCACTGCATCCTGCATCAACTCGTTTAATATGTGCGCGCGTATGTAGGTGTGTTTGATACACCCTACATACGCGCATTGTGCAGCAGTGCATCCTGTAGGCGTAGGTTTATAGTGTATGCATTCAGTGTGTGTGTTTGTGCGTTCTACGTAGGCGTTTTGATTTGGTTTACGCGGCGCATTTATTGATTTTATTTCAATTCAGAAATATTGCATGATGCATTTTTTCTGCTGTGCAACTTTTGCGCTGCAATTTGTTCCATTTTGTTGTTTTTAGTAATAAATGCTTTTGTGGCAGCGACCGCAGCAGCAAAACTTATAAATTAATTATGAAGAAAAACACATTTTTTTGCATGTATCTTCTAATTTAATAAAGCAGGCAGGCAAGGCAGCGCAGGCGAATTTTCTTCTCTATTAATTGAATTAAAGTAAAAATTGTTTGTCGTCAATTTTCAGTAGCAGCAGAGAAACATTTCTGTTGCTATAGAAAAAATTTTGTTTTGAGTGCTTTTGCGTTTTGCACAGTTTTACACTTTTAGAAACTTCGTAGAAAATTTAGTTTTGAAGCGTTGAAAAATTTTTAAAGGAAAATTAAACTGAAAAATTTTTCATATATCTAACATAGACTGCATCTGTCTATAGAGTGACTCTGATTTACTCAATGCGCTATGGAACTGGCTCTGCTGTTTCTAACGAATTAGTCAACCACAACAGTTTCTTTTAGAGATTTCCCTACACATCGTTCTACATTTAATAGAAATTTCAAAATTGAAAACCAGTAAAAAATTCTAAAATTGTTTCGAATTGTTAAATTTGAAATAATTAGAATCGAAATTCAAAATATCACACAGTAAATTCTTGTCAGTCAAATTTGAATTTTAAGATGAAGCGACAAAATTTGTCAAAGCCAGGCTATATATCTTAGTTTCTACTTACTTCATATTTATTTATCGGATTGGCTGAACGTTCAATATATATCAAATCGGTTAACAATAAAGCAAATATGTTCCATTTTGAAAACAATTTTTATAGGACCTACCAAGTACAATGGCGAGTCTTTTGCTATCCTTAGACCCGCTTAAACACACACAAAATTTCATCAAAATCGGTACAGCCGTTTGGTAATGTACTAAAACAACGTGCTACGTTCAGGAGGGTGAGAGGATCTTCAAAATACCACGCTTAGTCACAGTGGAATCAATACATATAATACGGATGGCCAGAGGAAGGACGATAAACATTTTATAAAATGGGTCACGTAGTATGCGTACGCTCCCTTAGAACGGATTCAGTGACATATGGCCATACAGCAGAATTATATATACAAGCATTTCTACACATCCAATTTTCTGTCGCTTTAAAGGTCCAATCAGTGCCCCTGTGCATGCTATAATGAATAATTTGAAGCCTACATATTAACTTATGATTGTTCCTGTTGTTGAGGGATAAGGCAACGGTCGAAGTACCTTAAATCTCCAAAGCTATAAGTGCTTCAGTTCAAAAGGAGCAAAATCAGTCGATTCCACACCGTTCACAGGCACTGAAAATCATCTCTAAAGCCATATTGTAATAAATTCATCAAACTTCTCGTGCACTTCGTCCATTTTATGGTAATCATAATCGTTCATCGATAATGTGCATCCCGCAAGATGCCGAACAGTGCGCACAGAGCTGTTGCCGCTGTACAGCAAATGATTGAAGAAGACCCAAATGAATAAATTCGTCGCCGTTCTCAGGTTGCGGTTGTATCCATCCACTTTATGGAAGATTTTACGAAAGGATTTTGGCTTTAAGGCATTTAAGTATCAACTTGTGAATGAAACGACCCTCGAATGCTCCGCGAGATAATGTCAAAACAGCATTACATCCACAAAAAATTACTGTTTGGTGCGGTTTATGGGCCGACTGAGTGGACCAACTACATATGTCTTCAAAAACGATGATGGACAGAATGTAACTGTCAACGGTGAACAATACAGAGCCATCTAAAGAAGAAGAAGGCATTAATCTTGCTGACATGTGGTTCCAACAGGTCGAAGCTACATGCCACACAGCACACGCAACAATTCATGAATGAATAATTTCATGTAGTGGTCCTTTTAATTGGTCACCAAGATCGTGCGATATAATCCTAATGGATTATAAGGCTCTGTACCGAAGGTAGAAAAATCTATTGGTTTTGTGCAAATGTATTTAAAAGGTAGAATAACGGTCGGAGACCCCCCCCCCCCCAAAGTTACCCCAAATATGGTCAGGAGCGATAGAGGAGTCGATATAGCCATGTCCGTATGTCTGGCCGTCTGTCTGTCCGTATGAACGAAAGGATCTCGGAAACGGTAATAGATAGAGACTTCGCGCTTCTTGCATTCGACTAGGACTTCGACGAAATTTTACAAGTTTATTTCAAAATTTTGTCCCTCCCCCTTCCCCATAAAATCAATCTCAAGGGTAAAATCATCAAAATCGGATAATAAATGACGATTTTCTAAGCAATTGAATTTTAACGACCTATGATGCTTCCGTCCTCCCTTTTCTTATTCGTACAGTGAGTAGTGAGAGGAACAAAATACCTTTCGTCAGTACACTTTTTAGGCCCTGTACCGAAGGTACAAGAGCCTATTGGGTTTGTGCAAATGTATGTAACAGGTAGAAATAATGGTCGGAGACCCCCCAAAGTTACCCCCATTATGGTCAGGAGTGATAGAGGAGTCGATATAGACATGTCCGTCTGTCCGTCCGTCCGTCCGTATGAACGAAAGGATCTCGGAAACGGTAATAGATAGAGACTTCGTGTTTTTTGCATTCGACTAGGACTGCTCCGGAATTTCACAAGTTTATTTTAAAAACTTGCCCCTCCCCCCCTTCCCCATAAAATCACCCCCAAGGGTAAAAATTTCTTCGGCACAAGAAAGGGTAAGTATGCCAGTATAGAGATATCGTCCTTCTTAGCCAAAATCCGAAAAGTTCATCAAAATCGGATAATAAATGACGATTTTATAAGCAATTGAATTTGAACGACCCCCTTTTCTTTTCATTCATATTCGCGCAGTGAGAAGTGGTCATGTGTTTGGTCATAAGCTCGGGAAACATTTAATGTGTTTGTTAGGCGAACTGAACTGGTACAGGGCCTCTTACAGTCGGTTACGCCCGACTGAAATTTCCTTACTTGTTTTTTTATATTTTTGTTCTACTTTTTTTTTGCACTGCTTAGTCATAAGCTAGGGAAACATTTAATGTGTTTGTTAGTCGGTTATGCCTGACTGTAATTTTCTTACTTGTTTTCTTTGGGATTGTGTAAAGTCACTTGTCAACGCCGATTAACCAAAGACAATTGAAGACCTGGATATTAACATTCGAAGAGTTATTTGCGAAATACGGCCGGAAAAGCTGCGAAAAGTGTGTGAAAATTGGCGCCATGGCGGCCCTAATAGGAATTACCACACGTGAAGAACACGATTGGAGCCTTCTTCTTGCACAACTTCTTTATAAGCTGTGAGAACAGTAAATAAATAATCCGATTAACCAGATATAGCTTAGGCACTGATCATCACTAGATGACCGCTAGTGTACACCTAGCTCGAAGCCATGGTTGCAACCACTTCGTGGTGCTAAATGCTCTTTCGCTGATTAATCTTGGCTTATACAGTGCCAAAAAAGGTCAGTAGCCCTATGAACTTAGGTTCATTCTATTGGTAAGCGTCCTTATTTGGGTAGGATATTTGGTCTTGTCTCAAATTACTGCAACCAACTTGTGAAGTTTGATGTGTTACCACAATGGGCTCATAAGGACACCAAAGCGGCACATTTCTTATTATTTATTTTTTATTTTATGATGTAATATGCCACTGATGTTCCTTCAATATATGACGTCATTGCGCAATAAATAAATATAAGATCCTTACGTCAAAAACTAAAATTAAAATTTTGTGTATAATTCCTTAGCTCTTACGGCTGTAAGTTGTTCAAATGCATAATAATTATAGCTTTACCACATAATATATATATATATATATATATATATATATATAACCTAGAGTGCAAATAGAAGCCTTTGACTAGCTTAAAATCCTACACATACGCACACGCACACACTTCATATACAAAAGCTTTGAGCGGCGTTGATTGCTTTTGCAATTTTGTAAAATTAAGTCGATGCATTGCTGCAAATACTGCGAGCGAGTATTATTGCCCACACAGAGTAATATACATAAAAGTATCTTAAAATAAATTAACTACTACTGGCTACACAACAACAAAAACATTTCATTTTGTATGCATAATGAATGAATGAAGGAATGAATGAATGAGAGGATGAAAGGATGACATTTAATGCGTAGGTGGTAGTAGCTGGTGGTACTAAGTTTAAATGTTTGTGTTCTATCAAAGTGAATTATAATCTCTTGGGTAGTAGTAGTTCAGTTAGGTACTGTAGGGTACTGTGTATGTCTAAACATTTACAATATACAAGTTGTTATGCATTATTTATACAATTCCTTTGCTATTTTCTCATTTAATTTGTAACAGCTAAATCACTAAGTGTGCGAGTATGTGTGTGTGTGTGTGTGTGTTTTTTTTTACAGTGTATGCATTGAATTTTCTTTTTTGTTATTATTTTCTATATGTAGTAGCTTTTGGCGACTTATATTTTTACACATTTGGCACAATTTAGTGCTATAGATTGCTAATTTTTTGCCATTTTTTTCCGGCTCTGACTACTGACTACTGACTTTTCAATACTGTTTGCCATTGGCATTTATTTTTTTTTATTATTTTTTTCTGCTTATTTCGATTTCAATTTCATTCTTATTTGTCTGATGATGCCATTTTCTTTTCTTATTTATTTTTATTTTTATATTTCATTCTATTTCATTTTTTTTCTATTTTTTTTTGGCATTGTGCTTGCATTTTAAGCCAAATTCAAGTTCGTTGAGGTTTTTGTGTTATTATTTTTGCTTTTCTTTTATATATTTTCTATTTATTTTTTGTTTGTGTATTAAAAATGATTTTTGGTTTGTGTGCAATGATTCCTTTTTTTTTCTTTTTGTTGCTAGTGAATTGAATTGAATTTCTATTTAAAAATTGTACGAGATAAAGTTTTGCAAGTGATTTGTAAACTGTGAGTTGCGACTCACCTTTGCGCTCTGTTTTTTGCTTTTATTTTTAGTTCTGGGTATTTAAGAGAAGATTATTGTTTCTCCGTTGTTCTTTTTATATAAAGATTTCTTTTATGCACAAAAGATTTCACTAATTGGCTGTAAGGAATGATGCTTTATTTAGTTTAAAGAAGAAAGAAACTTTGCCGTGGCCAAGTTTTGTATTCGGTTTTAATTTAATTTGGTTTTTGTTGGCATTTTTTGTATTTTAGGTATGCAAAAATTTTAAAATAGTCAACTTAGAGCTTAATAATATCATCTTAAAGTATTCTGTCAGCATATTGAACTAATTGGCAGGTAGTACAGATAGAAGTTTGCAATAATCAAAGGATTTTGACTTCAGAAGCTATGCATTTTAGTTTTTTATATTTCTTTATATTTCTATTTTTTATACTCTTCAAGTTTTAATGTTCATACGAACAACCAGACAACAGACGGACTTGCTTATATAGACACGACACGACTACCCACGACTACTACCCAATTTAGTGGTATAATTTGGACCTATATGGCATATAAGATACTACAATTACTCGTTTTTACTGATTAAGCAAGAACAACAAATTTTTTCCTACAATAATACAGACGAGGTTTATCTGACTACTTTTTAAAGAAGGTACAATCATTTAATACAAGTTGCATGAAGAGAAGTTAGAAGAATATAAATATTCAATAGTAACTCCTTTATCTCTAACAGCCTCTTATAGTCCAGATTAGACTTTTGATGCTGAGCCAGAATATATACAAATTAAGAGATCCCTCAGCCTTCTTTGGTTGCACTTTTGCAAATACTTAGTATAATTTCTAAGGCTTCTAAGTCTTTATTAGAGACATGTCACCATTCAGAAAATTTCCTCTCGAAATTATGAACTTTTGCATAATATTTTTTATCAAACACACTAACGAGCTATCAATCAGCTGCATTGTGTTTCTTAGCAATGTTTTCCATTTATGTCTACAGCTTGGCCACTTCGCTACTCAGTGTAAAAGCGCCAAAGCCGAGAAAGCCAGAACATGGCGTAGCTTCCTATCGAACTTCTGATTCTCTAAAATATTCAAAAGATTATTTCTGCAATGACTGCGACAGAAAAGCAAATGCCAGCCCAACAGCTTGGCTTCCGATGCAAACATAAAATGTCAGAGCAATGTCATCGACTTGTGAGAAGCAGCATAATGGCATTTGTCTACTACTTAGCGGCACTCCTCGATGTGAGACTAGCATTCGATCGAGACTGGACTTCTCTATACGCTCAAATTAAAACTGCTCGCACCGTTCTATCAGTTTCTGCTGTGTCATTTGAAGTCGAGAAACTTTTACTTGCGGTATGGAGACGAATTCTTTAAGGAAAGGCAATATCCTGGTTCAAGGTAGTGCTCTGAAGCCCAATACCTACTCAACAAAAAATCGATTTTCGAGAAAGAACCTCTAGTAGCAGCTGATGATACCGTTTTTCTTACGACTTCCAGCGATCCCTGCGCTGCCTCGAATATTTTGAGATCTTCTGCCTACAGCACACTCGTTGAAACCATGAAAAGTCGCCGCACATCACATACGCTCTTCGAGCAGACGGAATTGTTCTCTTTTTTTTTTTTTAAATTTTCAGGACATTCAAATGCTGGGAGAGTATTATTTTGTAAGGAAGTATGGTATCATTCAAATAGTCTGTATTGGCATTGGTAGAATTGGACCATTTGGCCTAATTTTCCACGGCAGAACCGTTTGACTTAGAAAATATACGGATTAATTACGCCGTCAAACCAAAACCAACACTAAATCATGCCTTTTAGCGACTTAAATGGACCCTCCTACTTGTTCTGGGGATTCTTTTCGGCCAAAATGTTTTAATATTATTAATTGCTAGGAAGACAATGTGTTTCGGATCAGCAAATGACAGCGCTTCAGTTAGCGACTTAGCAATTTAAGCTAATTTTATAAGAAAATAAATTCCCAAGTCACAATTTCAAAACTTTTCCTTTCTATTATTTATAATAATAATTTTTTCTTTCATATATTAATTATTTTTTAGCTCAATTAGTCTGAATCGAACCTGAACCGATTCGCATATGCTACTGACAGCTTGATTTAATATTCAAATTGTCTAATTTGCAAACTTTGCGCCGCAAGCCTTTCCACTAAATACGCAGCTAATTATTCTAATTGCTAACAAAATGAAGAAATTGTGGCACGGTTTGATTTAAAATGTGCGAATTTTGAATTAATTTATAAATAATTAATTGTGGCCAACAGCAAAGTTGCTTTCTTCAGCATATGTTTACTTTTTTTCTTTTCTTTTCTTTTCTTTTTTTTTTTGTGCTTTGCAGTAATTCAATTGCACACACACAGACACAAACACACACGCACACACAGTGACAGACAACTAGCACACTTTTATACAAAGAAAACTTTGCATACTTTGTGGCGCAGCTATTTTATTTATTTTATTTGAATATTAATTAATTAATTTATAGCATTTTTACTTGCATTTTAACACAAATTCAAACACTTTCTTACACTGCGGCTTGTAAAGAATAACATTTGATTGCAGCAAAAACTTATTAATTAATAATTTAAAAGCATTTGTTTTTATTTTTAGAAGATATTATTTTTCTTTTTTTTTCGAACAAACACAATTGATTATTTACACGTTTTGCACTTGAAATGCCAACAAAAGAGATTTGCGCCTGAGACGTGGAAAAACTATTTATTGAATTTCTGCAGAATTTTTTTTACTTTTGCTTTTATTTGTTTGGTTATAGAAAAATTAATTCATTTAATTTGCAAACTGATTTATTTCAATATTAATTTTTCTTTTATTATTTACAACAAAAAAAAAAAAATAGAAGACTTTTACATCAAGGTTATTTTTAAACTTGCAGCAGCACCGATGTAAATGTAAATGTTTTGCCGTGGAGGCGTTCAAATATAGACACCAGCGAGCACATCACGCTAAAAATATGCTGCCACTGCTGCGCATTTTATTATTTGTTTTGCGTAAAAACTCTTAGTTTATTTAATTTTATTCAATATATTTATTTTTTTTTTTTTGTACAATGCACTGTTTTTATTTATTTATTTTTTAAAATTATTTTCACTTTAGACGCGGCACGCGTTTGCAAAAAATGTTTACACGCTTTTAGAGTTCATCGAAAACTAATTTCACATTCGATTTCGTAAAAAATCTCAATGGAAAAATTTCTATTTTTTTTTTGTTGCTTGCTGCCTACTGCTTTTTCAGTTGCTGTTTCGGTTTGTGATTCTGTTTGCTTCGTTTCTTCGTTCGTTCGTTCGTTCAGACGTTCGTACGTTCGTTTTGCTACATTTTCCAATAACAATGTTACAATATGGTTTTTGTTGTTGTTGGTCGTTACACAGTTTTCCCATGAAATTCACTTCCAGTGTACAACTAAAAATAAAATTAAGCGTGGCACTAGGCTACATCCAACACAACTGTATAGCATAGATGCGAAGGAGCGGAGGAGACGTAGAGAGAGCGCATAGTATGCCAACACCGAATACAACAACAATAATAACAACAACAACCTAGAACCGACCGTCATCGTCGTTGCTGCCGCCGCCATCGCTTTCCGCCATTATTGCCGCCATTGCAATCGAGTCGCCATTACCGCCCACAGTATCAGAAGCAACAACAACAATAATAATAACAAAAACAAAAACAACAACATTGTTTAGCTGAACTGCTTTTGCTTTCATTTCGCATGACTCTTCATGCGTAACTACTTTCTCTTACATACACTGTGTACGAAAATTACGAAGACAAATGTATATAATAATCACAGCTTAGAATTCTAATAGTTTAGTAAATAGAAAACATAAGAAAATTAATAAAATAATTAAGACTGCACTGGTTTATAAAATCTGCTTATAATCAGCTTTAATCTAAGGAAACATGCCTTTGTATCCCATTGTATGTGACGAAGCTTGGTCATCCAACTGGCGAATGCATATAAAAAATATTATTCATTGTGTCTGCGAAATTGACGAGAACGAAATATTGGAGATTACCATGGATTTCAATCTCAACCATGAATAAAAGCAATATATTATATATATTACTGTTAAACCATGTCCGTCTGTCTAGCTTTAGTGCCATGAATCTGGTAAAACCAAGCAAAGCCGTTCTAGTAAAAAAAATGTTTTACCATTACTCGCGCTTGGATGCCATTCACAGTAAATGCTAACATTTTCTTCGCACTAAGCGCATTATGTTCCGAAGTTGTCTATAAAGTACACCAAACAGGAATTATTTTTATAAAGGCATCCCTATTAATTTTTGCTTGCTTCGAAGAACTAGGACACGTTATTTTATTTTTTTTTTAACATTTGTTTGGCCAAAAAACAGTTTACAGGACTTAGATGACTACTAATGCTTTTATTAGGGTCTACTAATTAATTGTCGCAAAATATTTTTAGGTTAGCACAACAAATTGTAGCAGTTAAGGACTTTTCCACTCGGCTATACACATATTACTTTCTTATATCTATTTAAACTTGTTTGTCAGTGTGTTCGTGTGTGTGTGTTTGACATTGTATGTCACTTGCTTCGAGGCAACCGCGTGGCACGCAGCGAGGGTGGCTACAAAACATGCACATACCTCAAGGTTTGTTTTGTTGGTATTTTGCTTTTGCATTTGCTTTCCAGCTCATTGTTAATAGTAATTCCAACTTTCTTTTTTTGTTTGTGTGTTTTAAGCTTAAACAGCCGGAAGGAGAGCGTGAGCGAAAGAGCAGAGAACATATAAAAATGTGTGGAACGATAGTAAAGGAAGTGAGTGCGCCTAGAAATATGCTATAGAAGTTGCTGCCTGCTGCTGCTGCTGTTGATGTTGGTGGCAGCCAAAGTAACTAAACTGGCATGTGGCAGCTAACAGATGCTTTATTGTTGTACTGATTTGTTCTTGTTGTTGTCAATGTGTGTATGTGTGTTTGTGTGTGTGTGTGAGTTGTGGCGTAGACTGAATGACGTGACTATAAAAGGTGAATTTGAGCGACGTGTACATAAATAGTTTATTAAACTTGGGATTTTTTTTGTTGTTTTTGGAGCGGATTTATGCACGTTGCAATGTACACCTGCAAGTGCGCTTTATTTTACTTGACTTAAGTTTGGCTACTTTTGGTCTAAAAATAGTTTTGAAACTTTTTTAAGACGCCAAAAACTTTAAATTTAATTTTTGGTTTGGTTGAAAAGTTGATTTTAAATTTTTAAGAAATATATTTTTAAATAAGTTTTAAATAATTGAGTAAGCTTAATTTTTTTTTTTTTTTGTTGTAGAATTCTTTCTGTTTTTATGGGTATCTATATATGAGAAAATAATAACGCAGTTGACTTGTGTCTAAATTCGAATGATGACTACATGCTGCAAATTGTTTAACGAAAGAATATTTTATTATTCAGTAGAAATGGAGGTTGAAGATGTGAATAAGAAACGAAGGCAGCTGCCGACTGTCACGTTTCGTAATATACACAAGATATCATAGGTAGAAGCACTTCATAGGCATTCTTGAATCCTTATGGTGTCATCTTTTCGTTTCAAACGACGAATTGTTAGCTCTCTGAATACTAAATAATATATATTATGGAACAACATAGAATGATGACGTGGCGTGAACAAATAAAGGTCAACGACACGGCATTCGGTGATACACCAAAATTATTGTAAGCGTTGCCAGAGCTCGATTGGTATGGATCTTGCCTACCGTTCTAAAGGTTAAGAAGAGTTTCAGTGAGTACCAATATTTGAAATGCTTTTTAAAAAAAAATATTTTATGTATGTGTGCAGTGTAGGCTCGATAACCACGAGTTTGGTTGCTTTATTTTTAAAAGTAAGAGGTAAATGGTTAGCGGTAATCATAATAAGATGCTGCGATATGCCGGTATCGTTCTATGATCTAAAATTTTGAAGGGAGTTTCAAGTGCAACTGCAAAAATGTTTAAATTCTTAATAAGTTCCATTAAAACTTCGTAATTGTCTGCCCACATATTAAATTTTTGTTTATTCAATTTTTAGCTTTAATCATTCATCATTTCGTGTTTTACATTTAAGCCAAGTAAATTAAAATCTCGTGTACTAATAATAAACACGGCTGAATGAAAGGGAAATCCGTTAAATAAAATCAAGCATGGCAAAGACACACTTTCACACAAACAAACTTCCAGTACTAAGTTCAGCATAAAAGCAAAATCACCAATTTTAAAAACTAAAAAAAAAAATAATAAATCAAAATCATTCAAAAAAAGTTGCATGAAATTTTTGCGCGCGCTACATTTTCTACACTTTTTTTCATTTTTTTTTGCCTTTGCATTTTTGTTATTGTGCTTGTTGTTGCTTTTGCAATTTTCGCGTGTGTGGGAATTATTCGCAAAATTATTTCCAGCTTCTGCGCAGCGCCGAGCTACGTTCAAATGTGTGTGGGAATATTCCAATGTAAGACTGAAGACGAAGTGGAAATAGTCTTAAGTTTATTGAGCGGAGTTTGGCAGGAGGGGGCAGTAGAGCGCTTTCCAACGCATGTCCAATTTACGATGTTTTGTTGTCGTTTTTCTCCGAATTGTTTAACATTGTAAATTGTAAATTTTGATGCTGATCTATTGTGAATGCACACTAAATTCGGTGTGAGTGTGAGTGTGTGTGTTTTTGTGATTGACAGATTGAATGCAATGTTTTAGAAATTTTTTTGTGTTTATTAATAAAAAAAAACAAATAAAAAAATAATATAAGAAAATTTGCAGGTGAATATGCTGCTATATTAAGAGTTGTATTCTTTGCTGCTGGAAGTTGTCTATTTGAAAGAAGAAAGAAACTTTTGCACATTTGTGTTTCATTTCGAAACGTTTCATTAGCAAAATGCATTCAACTTAAAAACAATATTAGACTCTGTTGTTTCATTAAAAATATAATCAATTACTAATAAAAACATTTACTTTATTTCCTTGGAAATTCGTTATGCAAAGATTGACTAGTCTACAAGACTTCAATGCATCACAGTTAAAATTTTACACAGTTTCCACTTAAACACAACATCTTCCAAATTTGCATATAATTTCAATAGACACACCAAAAGCTCTACCCCCAATGCACCAATTGCTTATCAAAACACTGCAATGCAAGTCACCTGTCGCCTAATATCAAATTTACAAAATTAATGTAGCGCAGAGACCACAAGACGTCAACAAATATTTTATATGTGGAAGGTGAACGGAGAAGTGTAGATGTGTAAGTAGGACTGAAACTTACGAACGAGAACTTACACCCAACAACCATAAAAATACGTATTAACTATGAACTGCTTAAACTTCGTTGATGCAGTTTGCATGTTTGCTATCGATATGACAAGGAGCAGCTGCCTAAAATTAAGCAGAGCAAAGTATTCGAATGTGCATATTAAATTTTGTGTGTGTGGCAAACGAGGGTGGAGCATAATGGTTCGATTTGTTGGTTATATTGTTTGACATGGTTTATTCCAGGTACCAGATTTTATTCTATAAGTTATTGGTAGCCTAGAAAAAGCAAACAAACACACTAGGTCGACTGAAAATGTAAATTTTGGGCTATATATATGGTCAAGCGAGCATTTTGGTGAACAAGTAGGCGCTGGGGCAGCCGATTCTATTAATGGTCCCTGCTCGGGCGCCAGTCGTGTATTAATTCAATGATCAATTGGTTGTACTGGTGAATAAGTAGGCTGATAATTTGACAATTGTATAGTTGGTTTTTTAAATATTTCCTGCTCGGGCGCCAGGCGGGCATTAATTCAACAAGAACTCTAAATCAGTCTTTTGAGTTATGTTTGATTGTTGCATATTCGCTGCGGAATTGATTCTTTAACAGTAGACAAGCAACAAAAAATCTTGTGGCTTTCTATAAAACAGGACTAAATGTGATGTTTTTGCTAAGGACTACTTTTGGTGCTCAAAAGTTCTGCAAACCAAATATTTTAAACAATTATTATTTCTACCAAAATTTCCAACTTTGTAAATACCCTCTCGCATGCTAAGACCCTACATTGTAGATGCAGCGCACTGCTTTTTGTGTAGGTGCTTGTAGAAGTATTGTATGCAACGCTTGCTGCTTGCGGCTTGGGAGTTCAACTCAACGCTGGCAGGCGGCGGCAGCAGCATTTGAGCGTTTGCACTTTGCAACAAAGTTAAAATCAATAATTATTATTTGCTAGTTTGCAAGGAAATTGAAAATGGAACAAACATATGCGCCGATGGCAAGCAGGCAAAGCGACGACCAGCGGCGAATTGCAGAAGAAATCAACACAGCCGCACACAGTGCTGCCGTCTAATGTGCTGCAATGAAAAATATATAACCAAAACCCAAAAAAAAAAAAAAAAAAAGTTGAAAAAAAATGAAAGTCTTGAGCAGTGACTAAGTAAGTCAGTGTTCGGCAGAGGCAGAGACTGCGGGAATGGCAGCACAAAAACGTTTTGCCTACTTGTAGGCGCACAAGTGTTTTCTTGCTTGTCGAGCGCATAAAAACACGACCGCAGGGCAGCCAAGCAGCAGCAGCAGCAGCAGTAGAGAAGCACTCGGCGCTCGGCGAAACTTTCTAATTAGGATAATAAATTTTCAGCAGCGGAACACACTTGAAATGCAAGTTGGCGTAGATATCAGAAGCAGCAGCAGCAAAAGAAGCAGCACAAGATGCACGCAGAGGCCGGGGTAGAAAAAAAGAAAAACGAAATATAATGTTGCATACAATTCGGCGCGGCAGCAAATGAAGAAAATGGCTATTTTCGCCATTTGTGCGCGTTGATTTTTTGACGTAAGTGCAACTACTCCTACCAAAAAGAAGCAAAGGAGCGGACAGGCAAGGCAAGTAGTTAGTAAGGAGGAGGAGTGGTGCAGCGCAGTGCGGGCAGCAACACGCTTAAAATGTGTTTTCGGGTCAGAGGCGCTTTGCGTTTAGTGCCAAGTGTTCTTTTTCTTGCTCTTACTTGCTGCTGCTGCAGCAGCTGCTATGGGCAGTTTCTTGCACTGTTGTTTGAGAACGAGGGTTGGTCAAGACATATTTGCTTGTTTAATCGTTGAAGAAGTATTTCTTGTTCGGGGCAAAAATTTAAATCACTTTTCAAGTATTTAAATATGAAGAAAACAAAAATAATTGAATTAGGGTCAATGCAGCATCATGACTTAGTTTGAGAGAAAGGCAAAACAAAAATTTAGCTCTTATCACACCAACAGAAAGCAGTTTTAAATGAAGAGAAATGCGGTATGAAGTCTTCTGAAGTATTAGTGCAAGGAATAAGCTTCTATATAAGCCAAAAAGTGTATCCCGAATTCTGCTACAGATTTCAGGTACCTATTTTTCGATTATTATAAAAAGCTTATTTAAAAAATGCGCCAAAAATGAATGCTTATCAAAAACATATCGAGCTGCCCCACGTTTTCAGCTTGCCCACGGCCCTTTTTGACTTCATTTGCCTTCCTTCATTGCCAACGTCTTCCTCTTGGTCTTTTTTCGCTGTTGCTGTTGGCAGCCAATTTTGGGCTATTTATTTTTATTTGCAGCGTTTTTTTTTTTTTTTTTTTTCGTGCGCGTTTTACGTCCAAACTGAAATTGTTTTGTGCTTTTTATTTATTTATAAAATTTTTTTATGCGCTTTTTGCTTTTGCTCATTACTTGTACTTCTTCTTCTGCTGCTGCTTTGCTTTCCATGCTGTTTCATCTTCTTCTTTTGTATATAATTTATGCTGATTGCACTTAACTGCATGCAAAACTGAATCACAGTGAATGGCAGTCCAGAAATGTTTGGCAAGTGTGACTGCAGCACTTAAGGATATTACTTAGACATATTAATTATTATTAAAAGACATAATTTCTGCAGGACGAATTGATTGGAACTAGTTAAGTGCGTCACTTATCACAAAAAGTCGGCTTGTGCGCTGTAAGTAGGCTTGCATCACTTTCTTTTTACCACGTCAAGAGCTGTTTTTTTTTTTTTCTTATTTAATTTCTACACACAGTCAGAAAGGGGAAGATATAGGGAAAGGAAGAACGCGCACATACAAGTATGCAATAAGAAGCAAATAGTGCAAAAAAACTTAAAGAACAGGAAAGAGCCAAGAAGTAGCTACAGAAATTCTATTTTTAAGTAAAAATTTGTACAAAAAAATTTGTCTACTTCCTTTGTACTTCGTTTTTTTTTTTTCTGTTCTTCACTTCTTTATATTTATCTTTTTTTTCAACATGGCTTCACTACAGAAACAGCAACAGCAACAACAACATGCAAGAGAATTTTCGCCTTGGCAAAAAACGCTTTTCAAGATAAGCAGGGAAATGTTTCCGCTACAAAATGTTTTTCTTCTTCATTTTGTACACTACACTGTACGGTATGCATTTTAGTTTACTGCATTTGTTAGGCGGTATGTCGAACTTAATGGGGGACATCGGTGTGATCCGGTTTGAAGAAGCACTATGCGGATTAATTTATAAATAAAAAACACGGACTGATCCGGCTCGAAGGACCATTATATATTTTATATTTATATATAAATTCAAAATGCAGTTTTATTTCAGTGAAAATGTGAGTTTATACGAATCATTTGTGTAAACTTCTTCCAAATATCTCATAAGGATACTCCCTATAGCTGGATTGCAACTCTCTAAGTTTCTGTGAACAGTCTGATAGACGATCATAACTCGACTTTAGTTCTGTCTTTACTTTTTCTCTGCCTGTTACTTAAATTCTCCACAAGCTTAGCAAACTCTTAACCCTACACTGCAGCAGGGTATTACAAAAATGTCTACGTCAAGAATTGCATGTGTGCATGTGTGTTGAGCAAAAAAAAAAAAAAAATAGAAATAGTAAAATTGTAGAAAATGGCTGCCTTCTTTTGTGTGTGTTTGAAAATGTTTGAAATAGTTTTGCAATTGCATAAATTTACAGTTAAATTATGTGGAAATTTAAGTTTTTCTCGTTTTCTTCGCTCATTTAAACATTTTTCACATGCATTCCTTTTGCTTTCGTGTTGGGTTTTTTTTTCTTTGCTTTGCTTGCAGCCAGAAGTCGACATGGAAATTGGTTTTATGCTGTCAACAGCTACACAAACAAATATGGAATTATATATAATCCGCCATTTCTATTATTTGCGTTGCAGTGTGTGTGTGTGTGTGTATGTGTTAAAGAGGTCAGCGCATTTTGGCGCGTTGTCAAGAAAAAAAATAAAACAAGAACAAGAAGTTGCAACTTTAGTTGAAACGAAGGCTTAATATGCTACGCATATATTTCAGAACCTCTTAAAATTGGGTAAATGTGTTTTATGTGGCATTGCTTAAATAAAAACTGAAAAGATTTGCTTAAAAGAAAATAAAAAGCAGAAATATTTAATCTTGGCACATCTGCTCAAACTATTCGAGTTTGCCATTCCTGTTGGCTACTCTTTGCATTACAAAATCATCAAAAATATGGCTTATACCCTTTTCACACTACATGTGTAGCGTATCAAAAATAATATAGTATAAAGCGCATTTGCAACTCGATAACTCTGCGCGCACTACGCGATTTTACATACTACACAGCCTTTATTTAATATTTTTCTTGTTCGACTCTGCTATGCTTGTATTAAAGGAAATAAGAAAACGAAGAAAAGGATCTTTCATGTGCATGTTGTACAGAATGCCTGCATAAATTGTTTAACTCAGTTGTTTGTCCTGTTTTTTTTTTTTTATTTTTAATGCCTAAATAATTATGCATATTATTTTTAATAGAGTTGAATTATTTGTATGAGTATGCAGCAAGGATATTAAAGAAACTATTGAAAATAATTTTACTTAGGCTTAAAGACTTAACTTAATATTACTCATAGACATACTGCAACCTTAAGCACTTATTAATAAGTTAAAAAATTTAATACTTAAAAATAGTTTAGAAAAAAAATAATATTTTGTAGTTCAGTTTTGAAAAGAGAAAGTGTTTTAAATAAGAAAATATTTAGTCCAAATCAAAAGAAAATCGGAGTTTTTTTAAGAAAAAAATAGAATTTCCAACAAAAATTTTAATTTCAAATGAAAATATTGAATTACACTATTTTACAAGATTTTTTGTACAAAGGATGTGCGCCCCAAATTGAAAATTGAAGGGTTTATACTCTCAACTCAGCTTTCATACAAAACCTCTAAAGGACAGATGGATATGTTGATATTAGATCACCTATGGTTTAGAAATATGATTAAAATCCTTTAGGCTAACATGGAGCATTAGTATTAGCTGGAAGTAATCTGTTGTTTCGAGTCAACAAACGACCAGAACTTCATTTGCAATAAATATCTAAGTGATATCTAAATGTTCAGAGAAAAAAGATTCTAATGATCCGGATCAAAGGTCCACTATGTGAATTAATTTATAAATAAATATAAGCCATATCGTGATCCAGCTCGAAGAACAATTATATGAATTAATTTATAAGTAAACGAAAAATCATGTATTGTTCCGGCTTGAAGGATCATTGTATTTATTAATTTATAAATATCAAAAACCATATATAGTAATCCGGCTCGAAGTACCACTATATGGATTAATTTATAAATAAATAAAAACTATATAGAGATCCGACGCTAAGGACAACTATGTGCATTAATTTTTAAATAATCCAAAACCATATTTTAATCCGGTTCAAACTACCACTATATGGATTTTATTTATAAATACACAAAAAACATATATTAATCCGTCTCGAAGGTCCATTATATTTGTTAATTTATAAATAAAAAAAAACCATACATACAGGAATCCGGCTCGAAGAACCACTATATGGATTAATTTATAAATAAATAAAAACTATAAATAGAACCGGCGCGAAGCACCAGTAGTAATTAATTAATTAATTAATTTATAAATAAACCAAAACCATATATTAATCCGGCTCGAAGGACCACTTTCATGTCTCACCTATATAATAGTAAGCATGTCAAATAGGAATCATAAACTGATTATGTGCTCTTTTCTATTAAATACTACAATTCAATTCTTGTTAAACAGTGTAATTCAACCAACAAAAAAAAAAAAATAGGAACGCATAATATTAAAAGAGACAACGCACCAATGAGACAACGTTGCTGTTGAAAGAGTTTTTTTTTTTAAATAGAATCGTATATCTATATATACATATAGAGTAGTGGGTAGTTTATATCTAGTAATTAGGTAGATTTAGTTTTTCAAAGAGCGAAATAATTTGTATAAAAGGTGTTTTTACTTTGAAAATACATTTTTGCACATGGCAGAAAGAGACACTTAGAGATTTTTCATAATTATGCAAATAAGCACTTGAAAGTAGGTAAAAAAAAAAGGTTTCTTCTTATATCTTATATGCGAATATATATAAAATAATTTATTATTTTTTTTTTATAGCAAGTGAGTGAGTAAGGCGGAAATAATTATTGTTTTTGTTAGACAGAGACGTTCATTAAAAGCATTTATACATATTTATAGACAGACATTACGAAAGAAAGTTAGAGAGACAGAGAGATAGAGAAGGAGAGACAGAGACAGAGAGAGTTCTGCTCCAAAAGCTAATGTAAAGCGAGTTAAGAGACACAAAAATAAAATTGGACAAAACGTAAGAACTTACCGTCGCCATAATCACTCATGGAACTAATGGAGGCGCCACCTGCTTGCGCTTGTGCAGCGAGCAATTGTTGCTGAAACTCCTCCTCGGAGCTGCTGAAGCTGCGCTGCTGCTGTGAAGCGTATTGTGCGCCAGCCAGCGTACGACGTTGTTGTTGATTGTAGGCGCTGGCATCCATGGCATGGCCACCGCTAATGGTTAGATTACGCGTTAGTGGTGGCGGCTTCTGATAGCCAGCGTGTGCAGGTTGTTGTTGTGGTTGTTGCATGTTTTGTTGCTGTTGCTGTTGAGTTGCATAATGTTGTTGCTGTGAATGTTGTAGATGTTGTTGTTGTTGTGGTTGCTGCTGCTGTTGTGGCATTTGTTGTTGCTGATAGGCGCTTGCTTGATGTGGAAGTCTTTGTTGTTGTTGCTGTTGCAGCTGTTGTTGTTGTGCTGGTAGCTGTCTTGTTGCTGACATGCCATATTGCTGTTGCTGCATATGTTGCTGCTGCTGCTGCTGATGTTGTTGTTGTTGTTGCTGTTGACGTTGTTGTTGTGTTTGCTGTTGTTGCGCATATTGTTGCTGCTGCTGTTGCGTTGCATGATGCTGTTGCTGCTGTTGCACTTGACTTGGATGCGCCAAATGTGGATGTTGTCGCATTAGGCCATCAAGTTCACCCTGAAAAATTGATAAATTAGGCAATTAATAAAATTTCTTCTTCTGCTTGCAACTTTTACACGCCGCACCTGATAGAAACGTGGATCATCCTCTGGATAGGCGCCACTTGCTGTACCGCCGCCTACGCCACGATGCTGCTGCTGCATGCCCTGCTGTGCATTAGCGCCTGCATAGCCTTGTTGCTGATAGTGCATTTGCTGTTGTTGTTGCTGCTGTTGTTGTTGTTGCGCAGGATTCATTGGCTGCATACGCTGACGCTGTCCACTTGGACTGATCACATCGACGCCACTATCCGAGGCAGACATACGCCGATTCGTGGGCTGTTCCTGTTGCGAATATTGGCGACGCAAAACGCTGCCGGTGCGCTGTATGGGCAGATTTTCCTTTTCGGCAGCGCTGCGTGTACGTTCCAGTTTGGGGCGCTTATCTGTCGTATCGTGCGGATCAACAATAGCCTGTTGCGAGATATCCTGTATGCAAAAGAAAAATAATGTAGACATTTTTGCAGGCGTTTCCGCTTCCTCTTACTACTTACACTGCTGCCATCCGGTTCAATGCGTCTGATGAAACCGTCCTGTTGCGCCGTTGTCTTGTTCATCCACTGGCCAGTCTTTGATAGTAACTCTTGCTTCTTGCGACATAGTATGCAGACCCAGATGACCTAGAAAAACATTTAATTTTTAAACAATCTCATACAAAAAAAACAAAAACTTTTCTTTTTATGTTCAAATTTTAGTATTCTAAATATTTTTCTAGTTACACCAAAACTTATTCGTTCGTGATTACAAAAGACAAAAGTATTATTAAAGTGGGTACCCCAACATAAAGCTATGCATTTGCTATTATTTATTATGATATTCCACAGATTTTCAATTGCCCTAAGCAAAACAAAAAAAAAAACAAAACATGTCCAGTGAAATAGATTTTACTGATGACGAGGAGCATGACGCGGCGCTGCCAACATCTGACACTGAAATTGAGCCAGCTTTGCACTACACCGGCACACGTTTCATCAGCGCTTTGGGCATTAACCAAGCCGAGTCGCAATTGATTAGCTATCGTCCCAATTTCTGGGATCTACGCTGGTTCAATATTTTTACCACATTCTATATGGAGCGCTCCTTGTTCGATCGTTTTGCGGGCTTCTTTAGCTTTCATTATTTTGCTGAAGATTCAAATTTTTCCAATCTGTACAATTGGATTCATATATCGCTGGTCTATCGAGTATCAAGTTTTCGCTGAGCATTAAATTTTGTGTGCGATATAAATTCTGAAGAGAGGGAGGAGTGTAAGACGCATTGATTTTGGAGTGATTTTCTTACTTCAGCAAACAAAAAAAGAAAATGTTTTAATAAAATTTGTCCAAAATCAAATTGTATTGTTAAGCCATGGCTGGAAATAAAAGCAAATAATTGGGTACACTTGCTGCAGAGAGAGATTTATTATTTTTAATATTTTATGCCAACAATCAATGCGAAAATCTTGCATCTGAAAGCCAAGAGAACTTCGATTTATTATGAAGACTTTTTTATTTATGAATTACTCATTCTACTGATTTTTATATCTTCTGAAGCCTCTGATGTTTCCTTACTTAGGCTTGTCTCCAGCAAAGAGTTTACAATGCAGTAAATCTTTGGAGCACATACTTATATAAATGCCGATAGCACGCAATTCTTTTCACAGTGCATGCAACTTGACCCAACAAAGACAAGCAAGGAGTCAAGTCAGTGAACTGAAAGAGCGACAGCGACTGCAAGGGATAACAGTCAAAGAGTCTTTAAAAAAAAAAAAATCTGGGTCAGTATAAAAATTTCAATTGTTTAAACACTTCCTTTATGCAACAGATCTGCCTGCGCCTTTTGTTCGCATAACAGCAAGCATTTACCATGAAGTGTTCTTAAATTGAAATACTTGAGCAAGCAATTGGAATATTTTGCCTAAATTTATAATGTGTCAAGCAATTATTCTTCATTTCGGCATTTTTAGTTTAGATTCGCATTTATCTAGCTGACAGCTTGAATGGAGCCATGCCTGCCATAAATACAGACTCTTCAATTTATGCATATTTCTGTAGTTATTCATGTTGCTAGGACAGCATTTGCTTTTGCCAATTTTGACCTCGGAATTCAAAGAAAATTAGAGAAAGCGCGATAGCAAGATAAAGAGTGGCGAACGCGTGCCACTTGGCAACAAGCATGAAATAGTGCAGAGAGATAAAAAGGAAAAAAAATCAAATAAGTTGCGCGACTATGTGATACCCTGCAAGTTTTTCTAGAAGTGTATTATATTGAAGTAAGAGATTGACTGCATGGTTAGATGAATATGCGCATGGCAACATGCTGATCAAGTATATATAATATTTATTTATATATTTTATTATACGCGTTACAAACATTCAGTAGCAGCTAATAATATCCTTTACATGCTTTGTGCAGAGTGTACAAAAATAACTGCTGACCTTGTGGGCGCAACAAGGCGTATGAGTGATTTAGAAATTTAGAATAAGCACAGCACAGTACAGCACAGCAGAGCTGAGCTGAGTAAATGAAAAAGGACTTCATTTGCTTTCTGCTTTGGAACATTATTTAGAGCCATTTTGCGTTGATGTTGCTGACGCCAGCAATATTGGCGCCTGTCTTAAGTAGCAGCGCACCATTTATCATTTGGCTCAATGGGTTCGCTACATTTCACGCGACAATGCGTTGAGCTATACTCATTACATTGTGCAACCAACACTGGCGTCGTCGTCGTCGTCGCCAAATACAATAATTGGCAGCACGTATACAGAAAAAGACTTTGTCAAATGTGTCAGCAGCAAACAAAGTACATACTTAAATATATGGGTAAAGCTTAACCAAGAGTTTCTCTACATATGCATATATGTCAGTTTTAAGTGTCTACCTGGGCATGTCGTACTCACCTTATTGCTGCGCAGCGTCACTTTGCCACCGCAACGCGCACAGCAGCGTATATTGCAATAATGACAAATGTGACCGACGCCATCGGCAAACTTGGTCTTAAGGCAAATGTGACAAGTCGCGTCAAGCTCAACGCCGGCTTTCTTCTGCTGTTCGGAGCGCTGACGTATTTGCATTTCCAGCGTGACAACTTCATCCTGCTTGCGGCTGTAATTGAAAAAAGAAAGAAAAGAAAAAAGAAGAAAGGAATTAAGCATGGAAAAAAAAAATGTAGCACAACTTTGTTGAAAAATTTAGTAAGCTTCGTTTGTGTAATATGTGGGGCAGCAGGCAAACACTTGCAGAGGCTAAATAATTTGTTTAAGTTGTACATTTTTAAGGTTTGACTTTAAGAACTGCTGTGGCGTGTGAGCCAGAAGATATGAAATACTTATTTCTTGATACTATAATGGCAGCCAAGTAGCTGGTTTCCTTAGAATTGCAAATAATTCGGAAGTAAAGCCATTCGCTGAACAGCCTTTCATATGAAGACTGCTTTTTCGAATTATATAAGGTTTTCTGGCTGGGTAATGAAGTCTTATAAGACAAGTAACAGAATCGGTAGAATCTGTTTAGAAGATGACGCAGCTTCAAAGCATATTCTAGAGCACTGTCCAACTTTGATACTAATAAAGAAGAAATATCTTGGCAGGAAGGGCAGTTCATGTATCCTGAATCCTTTAAATCTCATAGTCTTCTTCAAGGTGACAGGGCTTCTTGAATTTCTGAAAGTAAATACTACAGTCACGGCAGAATATAACTGCAAAGGTCGCAGTACTTACTCTCTAATAATAAAACCGATGTATATTATTTCTTCACTTCCCCGCTAAGTTTGTGATGATATCTAAGTTTCGAAAACTGGATCATTTCGTCCCTTAAGTTTGCTTGAAATATTAATTATGTTTAAAAGTAATTCTTAGTAAATTAATGCCAGAATTAGAGAGACTCAATATTCCAGATACTGCAGCACAATGTCACCACATAGTCTCCAAAATTATCCTATACTGCACTGCTATCTCGCCAGTACTTTATTTGGCACGACGGCCCCATATAAATTCCTACACCATTCTTCCTCTTTTTGAATTCATACCATCCTTTGCTATAGGACTTATACAATCTACTCAATTGGAACATGCTCTCGACAGGGTTTCGCATTTGGAATGCAATGCATCCCGCATAATAAAGGAAGATACAAATTAGGCTGACTGGCTTCAAGTATGAAAACTCACACTTTTATGCAAATGAAGGAAGACGAAAAAAAGAAGAAGAAGAAGAAGAAGGAAGGTTCGTCCTGGTAAAAAGTGTTAATAAGGTTCAAAGTATACATATTTTTTTTACCAACTCTTCCTTCTTAAGTTTCCCGTTCGAAGGTTCTCAATTACCCTCACAAGCCACTTGAACTGGGTGGATGGCACCACAGGTATTGAATTTCCTGGCTAACCATCTTTCAATCTGAGATTCATTTAATCGATGTTTGCGCTTCACTTCCCTCCTGGCAACTCTTCTTCAGGTTGGTAAGACAATGCTTCAATATCCTTCAACTAATCTCTGTAGGCCCTAAGATCAGCAATTGTTCTGCTTGAGATCATAGAACTAGGAAACAGCAGATGAGCTAGCCAGAACCCACCTACGGTCTTAGTTGAGCTTCCGCCAAAACAGTCATTAGAAATCATTTCAGATTGGCTGTCTTTCAGTACTGGCCACGGTAGCCTGGACTTCGGCAAGCTAAGCAACTAAAAAAGCTATGCAATTACTTAAATATATTCACCCTTCTCAGGAGGCGACCTAAGACTTCTCACGGGCTATCTGAGAGACCATCATATACTAGGATATCATCAAAAACCTCAAACTGAGTAAAGACTCTGTCTAGCAGAGAGTAAGATAAGTTTATACTCACTCTACCCAGCTCTAGCCAGGCCCAGATATGAATAGCTATTTCATAATGGCTGACCTTGTCAGGCCAGCTTTGGCAAGGGTCGTGCTCAAGGTTATCAATGAAAGATCCTGTTTCATAAACCTAACCATGTGGTAGCCCCACATAAAAGGCCACACAAGTCATAACAATATGTCGCACTGGCTGTTCCTTTATCAGCATTACGCTCCTCATTTTCAAGCTCTGATCTTAAGGTCTAAATTGAGATCTAGCTATTGGAGTACAGTGGAAACAGCTATTCTAAGACTCAAATTTAACAACAAACCTCAATAATAACATCTTTAAGGGAGCCGTATATATGCTCTACAGTTAAAAAACAGTATTTTGTATAATTTATAGCAAACATTTTTTTAAAATATAGTTCAAAGTTTAGCAGTACTGCAACTATTTAACTCTTGCATTAAATAGCTTTTTATGCTCCGAAAATTGTAGAACTTCTGCTGCACGCATCCATACGACTTGTACAAATTGGTAGGCAAACAGCAAGCAAACAAATACGGAAGAGCGTCAAAGTTACTCAAGCTGAAGAACAACTTATCTGAATGAAGAAGTATATCTGAACGAAGAAGTTTCAACATTTCATGCTACGTGAAGTGAAGTTTTCAATGCAGAGTTCGGCTGGCATGCAACATGCAGAACTTTGGCGAAGAAAGAACTTACCGCATAATTTCATTTTGCTGCTCCTCCTCCTGCTTCTGCCGCATGAGCACATTCTCGATTTGCATGCGTTCGTGTGGCGTTAAATGTGATAAATCGGGCATTTCATCCATTTTGGCTTTGTTTTATTTATTATTTGTGTATTTATTTTGTATAACACGGATTGAACAGCAATTTTATTAAGTAGAATGTTTTCGGTTAAACGATTTGTAAAGGCAGCAAGCCCTCTATACAAAACTGCAGCACGCTTTTAGGGGCAACAGCAACGCGTAGTCAGGCATTTAAATAAATTATATAAATTTTTAAATTTAATGCGGCACAATCAGTTGTAGTACGTACGTATTTTGTAGACAACTTAGTTATTTAATTTATTTTTAAATTTAAGTCAACAAAAAGCTTAAAGCTTTAAATTTTTTATATTTAATTTACAAAGACAATTTTTTTTTTTAGTTATTTATTAAATATTTGTTCGTTGCTGTAAATCTTTTTTTTTTTTTTTTAGTTCAATTAATTATTTATGTTTGTTTTCGCGAAAATATGAAATGCTTATTTTTAAATATTTTATCAATTAATATTTGAGATTTTTTTAAAGCTTTGAGTTTTGTTTAGCGTAGTTTTTTTTGTTTTCTTTTTTCCTTTGAAGTTATTAAAATATTTATAAATATTTTTGTTTAGTTGTGTTTCTTATTTTTTTTTTTTTTGTGATTTATATGTATATATATATATAGATTATATAATTATTTATTTAAACCATTCTGACAGAGAATCACAGTAAAATGCATTTTTTTTTAAATATATATTGTTATTAATATTTTTTTTTTAATATTTATTTTGTATAGAAATTCGTTGAATTAATTTCTGCTATATTTTATTTTATTATTTATTTTATAACTTTTTCTGCTTCTTTTTTTGTAATATTTTTTTAATTAAAAATTAATTTGGCTTTTGAAGTTTCTTTTGTTGCGCATACTTAAAAAATTATTTGAGTAAATTTTTTGTTGTTTTTTTTTTTACAAAAAAAATTTCTGTGTCACTTTTTGTTGCTGTTTCTGTTTTATATATTTTCTTCTTTATGCACCTTTTAGCTTTGCTTTTGCTTTCTGTGTGTATGTGAGTTTCTTTTTCTCTCTCTGTATGTATTTTGTTTAATGTCCTTTTGTATATTTGTATGTCTGCTGCTGCTGCTGCATGTGTATTTGTGTGTTTTTTTTTTTGCTTTGTATTTGTGTCAGCAACTGAAAATAATTTTTTGCCTATTTTTATTTATTTTGTGCAACATTTTTTATTGTATTTCATTTCATTTATGCTTTTCATATTGCAATTGTTGTTGTTTTTCTTGTTGCAGCTGTTGTTGTTGGAGCTCCTTTTGTGGTCTTTGTTGCAGTTTTTGTTGTTGTTGTTGTTGCTGTCGTTCTTTTTGTTTGTTAGCAATCTGCGCCATTTTCTTTTTATATGATTAAATTGTAGCAGTTGTTGTTGTAGTTGTATGAAATTATTAAAAGTTGTCAGCACTGTAAAGAAAAGTAGAAGAAGAAGAAAATCAGAGTTTAGTATTTTTTTTTTTTTTTTTTTTTTTTTGAGTACAAGGTGAAATATTTTAATAATGGAGGAGAGAGAATGGGACATCAAAGTGCTTAATAAGCTACAGAAAGTCTGCCTTAAGGCTTTAAGAAATTAATACATAGAACGACCTTGGAAGACCCTCAATAAATAATACTTAAAAAAAAGCTTATGCTAGACCTATTTTCTAATATTTACTTTGTGTTTAAGCTTCGAATATTTTGTTTAGGTATAAGTATACTAGCGACGTTTGAATCTAATAAACTGAAACGAAAAATATGAAACGATTTCAGACTTTATGTCTATATCTCAATATTAGCTTGAGGCTCGTCACAGCAATATAAAGTTTATGCTTCAACCTCATTGACTTAAAAGTGTGCATCTCTGTCCAATGTAAACTATTTGCAAATGAGTTGATATGTTAGTGTGCTACCGCAAGTGTCTATTTAGTAAAAGGTTTTGCATAGCATAGACATAGGCGCTGTCACTCGTCACAGCTAAATTTAAATTTATACAAACATATACTCGTCGTCCATAGATTGCCACAAATTTGAAAGCGTATTTTACTACCATTCAAAGGCAGCAAACACAACACAAAACCAAAGCATCAAACTAAGCAACACATTCAAACTGTTTACGACAAATCTGTGGCATGGCTGCTTGCATAGTAATTCATTGCATCAAAATGGCTGCCTCATCGTTCGCTGTACGTTCGTTCAAATGCAGACACACACAGGACACCATAGGCAACACAGCGTCAACAAAATCAACAACAACGAGCGGCAGGTATCACATTCTATAAATTATGCATTGATAGTTTGCAGCTACTCGGCGCTCTTTGCTACATTCTGAGGCCAAGCACTGCTCGGCATTATCAATGCAAGAGCTGCAACGCGCAACGAAGCGCAACGGCAACCAAAAAGGATATCATAAAGTTGACGCCTTTATCTCAATTTAACTACGAGTTTATATGGAGCAAACTAAGGCAAATCAGACGCAAAGCAGCATATCACTCTTTCATGCTGCACTGACTTGGCTTCTCATTTATTTTACAGTCATGTAGTGTACTTTTATATATATATATTTTTTTTGTATGCCCTAAGGATATAACATGCAGCAGCAACAACAACAAAACTATAAGCAAAGCACAGAGCAGCAGCAGCAACAGCAACAGCAACACACAGTTTAGAATATCCTTTAGCTACACAAGTCGCTTGGAAATAAGGTCGATATCCTTTTAATATAGATTGACTATGTGTCTGCATGTGTATGCATGTCAATACTCTAAGCCTTGGCTGCTGTTTTATTAGATATTAGTTTATGCTATTATTTGTATTGTATTATAATGTATAAAGTTTCCGATATTTGATGGCACTTAATGCACGACGATAGACAGTTCAAGTTGGCAGCGTTTAACGTAATTTTCTTTGTAAATAGCCAAGTATAAAACGAAATATGTACATATTTATACATGCACTATGCATATAGTATATATTGTTTTATCTGTGCTATCGTCGTGTGTTGCAAGTTAATCATAAGTCTTTTCTATGCTTTACACCTACTAAAAGCAAGTATCAGCTTGCATAATAAGTAAGCATCAAGTGAAACACTTCCGCTTTGTGTTGTCGCCAACATGTGTGCATGTGCATGTATATGTATATGTGTGTGTGTGTTTGTGTCGGTGTATGTGTGTATGTGTATGAATAGAAATCTACTTAGCGCATAAAGTGTTTGGGTGTCTAGCGAGAAGTGGTGGTGCAACTGTGGGTGAGAATGCTTGTAATGCCGCTGAAGTAGCTATTTCCGCTTGCATATCCTGACCGACAGAATTTAACTTGAATAAGCTGACTACGCTTTGACGTCAGAGCTTAAATTCTGTTTGGTATGCTTGGCAGTAGTGGAGAAGATGTGTTTTTAAAATCATAAACCATATATAAAACTGAGTCTTATTTGTGGTATGAGAAATATAAATAGTATTGCCTACTTTTAGGCCTGCTTTCAGAATATTTAATAGTAGCTGTGGAAGCTACTCTTTTAATTGCTTAGTTTATGCGCAAATGAAAAAGGATTTTCAACAAAAATGATTAAATTTAATGCTGGCTTATATATTTCATTTTATAGAATTTTTTTAAAGTATTTTTAGTTTGCTATATCAATGGATTAAATGTCAGACAAAAGCTACATTTGGAATTTAATAAAAATCAAAGCAAATATGTATTAAAAGTGAGTGATTACTCAAGAAAAATTGCTTAAAAAATTATATGTTATGAGTGTGAATTTTTGTTATATGAGCTTCGTAACACATTTTATAAACATTGTTTTTAATGTCTTTTTTTTGAGGAGTCTTGTTTGCTCTGTAACAACATTCTGCAAAGTCAAAGTTTTTTAGCCAAATATTGGGCTACTGCCATCGAAGATTGTACTAGAATTCATGAAGCAACAATGGACTGCATAGAAGCAGCCAGCATTGCAGCTTTATATATAACTCTTATTAGTTTATCCACTGTGTCATCCATATGTCTAACTGAAGCTATCTCAATATTTAGTTGTAGCAATTGCTTCAAGTATTATTGAAAAAGTTAAAAAATTGAAGCCAACATGGAGCAGGCAAGTATTTCTAACATTTCTTGTAGCTTTGAGGCTTAGCTTAATGATAAAAATTCTTTGCAAACCTTAAAACGTGCTGCCCGCAATAGGTTTTGATCTAACATGTTCTTAGTAAGGGTTTTGCTACAACAACTAAGAGTTAGTTTGTTACATTTAACCGAAATCAGAAGCTGCGCCTCAAAGTAGGCAACACATTTCAACTACAAAACCAATTACTTTATTTTACTTCAACATTGCAAAATTTTTTAATATTATTTCCAGAAAAGTTAGCTCAGCAGTTACTTGTGCACAGAATTAATAATTATGCAAAGTTTTAATAATTATTGTAAAATTGTGCAAGTTATAAAAACTTTTAATGCGTAATAAAAATTATTTCCTATTACAAGTTGCTGGCTGACAATAATTACAAGTATCATAAAATTCCATGGAAATTTCATAATAGTTCATTTCCATTTCAAGAGAATTTGTTTCAAAAATAAAACAAATTTCAATTAAAAAAGGAAATTAATGATACGGCTTGTGCAGAAATTGTACACAGCTGCACACACATGAACAAACAGACGAGATGCATGCAACACATACGCAGCTACAAAAAATAAATGAATTTAAAAATAAATTCAACGCACACGCATGGTGTGGCAGCAGCAGTTGGCGACTCTGATTCACTAAAAAAAAGATGTGTCATAATTTTCCACATACTAAACACAAATAGTGCTTATAACTCAACCAATAAATGGCATAATTAATGTAGTACATAAAAATAAAGAACAAGTAAATATTTGCTACAGTCATAGTGCGAGAGAGGGAGCAAGAAACAAGAAGAAACCAATTAAAAACTAATAAAAAATTATAATAAAAATAAATATAGCAGCAAGCAGTGTATAAAGGCGACACACATACACACGAGCAAACAAATAAACAAAAATACGGCAGCGAAAACATATTAAAAGCTCTTTCAATGGTGAAAATAAAAACAAATACAAGCAAAATGCGTTCGCTCCAACATTCTTTACGCTCTCTGTTGCTCTTGCCAGCAACTCACCACAGTCAAACAAAAGCACACGCATACACTTGAACTTTGCGCTCGTTTTGCATTGTTTTTTTTTTGTTTTTTTTTTTTTTTGGGGGTATTTGGAGTAACCAGTATTTTAGTTGCAATACTGGGTAGAGTATAATGTGTTACAATTGAAAACCAGTATTTTTTTTTTTCAAATTTTCGCTCATTAAATGCGTACGCGTGGTAGCATGTTCGAATGAGCAAAGCAAAGTACTGAGTATTGTAAATAGTTCTTCATGAGTAGCATACGAAAAAAAAAAATAGTAATTAAAAAAAAATAAATAAAAGCAAAACAAAGAGATACGCAAGCATAAATAATAGTGGTAGCAGTAAAAAGCAAAAAGTGTGTAAAGCAAATCATACGAAGTGCGGGTCATAGCGCTTTGCACAGTCATATGGTTTCTGCGGAAAAGTATTCGGTTTACTTGGAAAAATTTCTGTTGAAATTATGAGTAATTTCGATGTTTACTAATGGAGATGTCTTAAAGTCAGCAGAAACTTTTACTACAGCATTTAATCTTTTAAAATATAAATTTATTCGGTTTGCTTAAATGTCTTTATATCTTATATATCTGTTCTTACACACATATTTCATACAAAGCTAATAGAAATTGTTAAAAACTTTTCTATTATTATTTTTTATATATGTCAATGCTTCACATAAAAAATTCATGCCGAGTGGCTCCATACCAAACAATATTAACTCTTTTTTAACTAATTTTTATGACAATTTATTGATAGTAAAATATATATATAAACTGTTATGTCGTATATGCTACTATTTCCGAGAATTTCGCAATTAAAACTTTTTGCAAATTTGCGTTTGTTCTTCAAATCAATTTGCTTTGATTGGAATTTTTGTTCAGATTTCGGATTAAAAATGGAAAATGCTTAAAGGCTAAGCATACGGAATTGAAAAACTAAAAAGTATTTGTTTCTTTAATTGATTTATCAAGAATATTATTTCAATAGATAAAATATGCATTTTTCTTTAATTGATATTGTTTAAAAAAAAAAACTACTAATGAGTTTTTGCTTTGTGTGAAGTCTGCTACTAAAAGAGAACTTTCAAACAACGACTAAAAACTGATGAAAATTAGGAACTTCTTACCGTAATCACTGGTGACAAGGCTGAGGAACGAACATGAATAGATGGACACGTCTTGACGAGCTTATAGGGAATATATTTCCTTTCTATGACGTGCACCTGTTACTTAATTTAAATTTCTTGACTTCTTCTCGAATTTTTGTATGGTTGCTTGACACTTTAAGTGTTCCGAATTGGATCTTGAAATATTTTATTAAGATTTAGACGGAAAGTTGTGTCGGTCTATATCTAAAATTTCTAGTAATTTATTCATTTACTGACGGAGCAGTTCCTGTAGAAAGCCTGAATACGCAGCGTCTGAAGATCCAAATTCTCTACTTCTCGTCCTGCGAACAATTGAATCGATGGAATGTTATGAACGGAAGTCATGTACCTCGAATAAGACAGCACAAAGTGTCAAACATCGGCCGATACAGTGGAGTTGTTGAAAAAGGACGTTAGTATCGATCATCTATATAGCATCTACAAAGTATTTATTGCGCGACTGGACTATTATCAGCATGCGTTCTGTGGCTCTCAATGCCTGAGGGTATGAAATAAATTCCGAGCAAATATGTCAGTCTTCATGAATGGCATGCAACACTTCCATTTGCTTTAATACAGGTGGAGCTATATGGAGAGGTTGTGAGGTGAGCTACGTATTTAAATGCTGAATGCTGCCAGGGTGGTACGTTCTACCATAGAGAACAGTTGTTCAGTTCCTCAGTAGAGCATCTTTGGGTACTGAGATCAGCAGGATGCACCGGACAACTCAAGTGCCCCCACTGACTTAGTGTCTGCAGTGGAGCTACTTTGCTTTTCGCTAAGATCAATTTAAATGAGATAATGCTTACGGGAGAGGCAAATTAAGTGCATCGCAAAATCCATGAAGCCAAGTATATCCGGGCTTGTTTTCAAATTTTCAAAATGTTATGCCATCTTATGAAAAAAAGGAGCTTTACTGCATAGTCCCAACCATTTCCTTCCAGCCAAAGTTGAAGTAAAAATATCTTAGCATGCACGATAATCGGTGTAAGCCAGCCTGCGTGGTCAAACAAAGCAGATGCATAGTCAACAAATCGTCGTTGTTATAGATGATGTGACCTCCACAATTTTGACAGATATAGTGTCTGCCATGGCGTTCCAATTAATGCTGAGTGTCTGGGTTGCACTAAAATCGGGCTTTGCAATCATGAGCTAACTGCTGTAGAGTGCGAATATCCAGTTAAGGCGAGCAATTAATGCCAAACGTAAGCACAAAATCAAATAAGCTATTGAGCCAAGCGCAGGCTTGACTGATTATTAAAATGTTTTGACAGTTCTTCGTGCAAGTCGTCCAAATTCAAGCCGAACAAGGTCCAAATAGATGCAAATTATTAAAAAATTTCAATGCAACAAATATTAAATGAATGATTTATGTTTAAGTGTAAACTCTTTCAACTTGAGTCACTAAACGTGTATCACAAAGTGATTCAAATTTTACAAATTATTTTGCATCACAGCAAATTTTTTCCGATTAGTCATGCAGTACAAATTTTCAATTATGCAGCAGATTCAACAGTTTGCAAAAAACCAAACAATATAAAGAAAAAAAACCATAAAACAAACCCAAGTCAATGTTTCATTTATGGTTTTGGCTTTGACTACAAAACTAAGCGAACGACTTGCCAAGAAATTATTGCAGAAAGGAAAAAAAAGAAAAAGGGCAAGCCAAAAGGACATTGCACTCTCATGAAGCGCGCAGTATGAAGCCATCAAATTAACATAAATTTACTTTTGCAGCACGTTGGCAGCCCGTTGCAGAATGCGAACAAAACAAATTGGTATAGAACTAACGACAGCAGCAGAGGAGGAGATAAAAGAGCAGCAGTAAGTGAAAAGCTTTAAAAAATTTAAATGAAATAATTGAGCGACACGTGGCACATTTACGGATTGACACAAACAATTTAACATTTAACAAATTTTTTGGAAATTTACATTTGCAATGCTCAATGCTAAACTAGGAGGGTTGCTATTTAAGTTTTGAAATTGTACAACAATGTTGTGGCTACGACAAAGCAAAGAACTAAAGAGTTAAACTTAATAAAGAAACTCAATAATAAATACTTATTTTGCTTATAAACATAAAAAGCAGCCCTCGTAGTACATTATCAGGGCAGCTCACTAGCAACTACCTTGACTTTTATCAGCCTGAACTGTGACCTTTGTGCAGTTGCAAATGCGGGCGATGAAAGCAAGTTTAAAAATAAAATAGTCAATAATAATATTACTCAAATTTTTTCTTGCCCAGCATTTGCAATAAATGCGGGAAAAAAACTGATAATGAAATAAAGAAATGCCAAGTAACACAGAATAAAAAAAAAATCCCGGACGAACGAATAATCTCAGCTCTATATGGTGTTTATTCTCTTCTATAAAAAAATATGAAAATCCGGAAAATTTGCTGTTGTGGCCGAAGCCGCAGCAGTGTATGCTACATTTGAGCGGATGTCGTCACGGGGAAATGCATTGGTATTGGTGGTATGGAGCAGTACTCTAGCAGTTGTGGCAGGATGCAACCGCATGCAGTTGGTTTAAGTTCAGTTACAGCTCAGCTCAGCTCCTATGCTGCCATGCTGCCATTCTGCACTCTTTGACCTTTTGACGATGTATAGCATAGATAGATAAGAGTAAATAAGAGCAAAATGGCGTTGAACAACGACGTCGAAACGAGCAACAATAATTATTGAAATTGAAAAATTCTCTGCTGCAGTTGAATGCACAGACAGATTCATATATTCATCATATATGGATATGGAAAACCTACACTCGACAGACAGACAGACACTCGACTCTGTTTTTTGCACGCATAATATTCACTGAATTTTTAATTAATTGCAAATGTTTTTCTCTGCTTTTCATGCGCATATTCTGTGCTATTTTTAATTATGCACTTTACGATTTGTGTGTGAAGAAGGTATATAAATTTGTTCAAGGGAATGCTTTGCAGCATATTTTTGAGTAAACAGTGTAAAAGCAAATTTATGCTTGATCAGTTCGACCATCCGTCGGTCTATACTGCTTTCCACCCTTTTATCTTGATAAAGTTATAAGCTTCTTTGCTTAATATCAGTTATTTCAAGCAATGGTCGTATATAACGAATGTTTCTTTCTCTGCGTAGTACACATAGCACAATACCATACGCTGAGAGATTAGTTGCCTACATTTGTATTATTACTTTTTATTTATAAATAACTTGTAAAGCGTATTACAGATTCGTTTCCATCGATGTACATCCTTGTTTATCCTTGTTACACATTTTTCTTAGTTTTTACAAAAAGTAATGCACACTTTTATTCTTGTTGTCTGTCGTTGCTGCCGTTGCTGTTGCTGTTGCCTTAGCTGCAACTGCTGAACTTTGCCTTTTAAATGAGTAGCTACACAGCACAAATATTGCACAGAGCAGTAGCTACTACACGTGTACAACATATCGCATTGTATCGCATATATATATATATATATATATATATAATCTATATCTATCTTTCGCTAACAACGTTGCACATGAGTAATGTGATTGCATTGTAGTTAATGCGCGCGTGTAACAGATAGACTCGACTCGTGCCATCCTACATTCATATTCGCAATAAATGTTCATTTTCATTTTTTTCCCATTCTGCTGTTTCATTTGAAAATTTATGCCATAAGTTTTTAATGTGATTAGTAAAAATTCATTGGAATTATTCTAGGATTGCACAAAGCGTGTTGCGCTTAATCGAATTGCGAGTTGCAACTGTGCGCTATGATTTGTAAATTTTTAATCCGGTTCAACGGAAGTCGCAAACTATGTGTGAAATATAATGCATGAAGTTCCACGGAATTGAATAAAGTAATTACATTAAGAGTGATTTGCACTTGACGCTAATTTAATGTGGGAAGTCAGTGATGTACGCGTGTTAGTTTTTATGCGGAATGGCGTGAAAAGTACAGCAGCTGTCAAAGAGTCTTCATTATAATTCATTTTTAATAAGATTAAAGCATTCAAAAGCTAGCAGCAAGCAGTTGCAATGGAAAAATTATATTTAAATATAATATTTTCGCTAAACGTTTGGGACTTTCGATTTCTTTATAGCATAATAAGTACACTTATGCATTGAAAGACACAGGGAGAAAGAATAAGAGAAAGATAGGGAGAGAAACAGAGATAGCGCGCGAGAAGGGGAAGTTTATTTTCTTGCTGTATGACAAAATTTATGCTTGTGTAGCACTTGCAATACTAATTAAATCATTCGATTAAAAGGAGTAAACTGGGACGTATCAAACAAAGTCAAAACTATTAACAAGAAGAAGGACAAAAAGGACACACCTGGTGATATCAGAATTCATCTGAATTATGTAGGTTTGAATAACTTTCATTCAGAAGTAACTAATACCTTTGAATATGTTGACGAAAGTTTTTATGAGAATGCATTTTAAAGAGATATAAAGCAGCTGTTGTGTACCTAAAAATTTTTACTTAAGCTGAAGTTTTTCAGCTATTAACTGAAGATCTTGCTAAGACTCCACGGCATCCACCAATTTTTATGAAAGACATTTTAAACATCAATGACTTCATGTGTTAGTTTGTCTGGCAGCTAAGTATAAAAAAGGATTTACAATAGATTTGGCTTACAGACAATCATGCAACTTCTTTTTGATAAAATCCATATTCTATGGCACTCCCATCAACTCTAGAGCGATTCTAGAAGCAGAGGCATATTTCACACCACTCAACTGGAGGACATTAAGAACTGTGCGCAATGTGCATAATCCAAAGAGTCGATATAACAGTAAGCACCTAAATCTCTTCTTTGTGAAACTTAAGCCAGCAGTCAACAAAAAAGAGGCCTACATTGCAAAAACTATCGGTTTACAGAAGGATGCGTATTGAGCCTTCTGGCCGATATGATGATGCTCCACAGTGTCAACGCTGCCAAGAATTTTGATACACGAACCGATTTTGGAGAAAGGGCGTAGGTCGTAGTAGCTCGTACAGCTCGCAGTTCATGCGGGACCTAAACACATCGTCTACTCTAATAGGACCGAAGAATCTTCCTCTCGAAGTCTTCCAACGCTGTCTCATCTGACTCTGTTCGCGAATAAATCAAGTTTCAGCAGTGTTATCTTCTTTGACTAGTTTGTCTGATTCATAATTTCATTTGATGCCTTGATGCCCAGGTACATAGATTATGAGATCTGTGATAATCATTAGTGATATTTGATTTACTATTAAAAGAATACAGCGCTTTGATATCTGCTGAAATATCACAGAAGATTTACAACTGTTCATAGTTGCATGAGTGATGTCTGAGGTTTTGCATAAACTCTTGAATAGCTAAAACTTTAGTTTGGAAGATGCTTCAACTATCAAAGATTCGGAAAGAACGATTAGGCGAAAAGAAACCTACTCCGACTCTCTAACTTCAGAGCCATTTATTAAGATGTTTCCGGCGTTCGTTTTGTAGTGAGGAAGGTTATATCATTGTGATCTGGTAATGCTTGAGACTATATAGTTGTACTCAGAAAGCAATATTCCATGTTGAATTGGAGTTGCTCTTAGTAGCTGATTATTTACGATTGTCCAACAAAAATCATCGGTCAGTGATAATTGATTTCAAAATATTGTGATATAATTTTTAAAATTAAAAATTTTTAAATTAAACAATTGTATTTCTTTTCTTTTATGAGAGATATATCTTCAACTGGCCACATTATGTTGATCTGCATAAGATTTTGGCGTCTGGTTATAAAAAATTAAAATTTTAACGTATCAACTTTTAAAGCAATATCTCAAAGGCTGAAGTATATTTACTGAGTTTTTTTTAAGTAATGTGAAAAATTTTGTTGAGACTGCTATACGACATATCTCTTCAACCATTAAGCTTTCTAATTATTTAAAAAAAACTAATCCCAACCGCTTATTATTAGAACTTCAATGAATAAAATTCAATTAATTTAAACACAAATCTCTACCAACGCGGCACGCTTTCAACTTATTATCAGCTGCAATTGCGATGCATTCGCAATTGTTTTGTTGTGCAACACTTTTAAACAAATGACTTGAAAGCATTCAATGCGTGGCTTTTAAAAATAAAAATGCTATAATTACAAACTAAATGGCGAAATTAACAATCGAGACAAAGGTATTGACTCACACACGGCACGGCACGGTAACTATGGAACGCTTCCGCTTGGCTGTAGCAATTTGCTTACAACAGCGACTGGCTGCAACAAATGATAAAAATTGCGTCATTGTTTCGATGACAATGTACGAGCAGCAGCAAAATAAAAAAGGCTTACATATATAAAATGAAAAGGAAAAAAGGTGGAAGGGGCCCATACGAATTGTTGTTGACAATGGATAGTAACGGAAAATGCTTGCATACTTGTAGGCGGATGTAATTTGTATAACGGATACAAACACTAAACGCGACGGCAGACAACCACAACAACAACAACAGCAACAACAACAAAAAGCAGGCAGAAGCGCAACAAATGAGGCGAAACAAACAAAAAAGTAAAAAGCAAAAACCAAAGAAAGCAAAGCAAAGCAGCTATGCCAAAAGAAGAAGAAATTTAATTAAAAGGTAAATGTTTAGACAAATATCAACAAGCGGCTGCCTGACAGACAGCCAGCGCTACGCTGTCCCGCTTGTTTATCGTTTTAATGAGTAGGAGGTATGCGGGTTTTCAGAAAAAAAAAAAATAAGAAAAAATTAAACATAAAAGAACAAAGCAAGCTGATGGCAACGAAATTTTAATACCCTTCAAACGAACAATGGCACAGTTTACAATAGAAGAAGTAAATAGTTATTAGTAAGTCTGGTAATTGAAAATATGCTGTGTAGCTTTGCTTGATAGAATTTAATCTACCTAAAACAACTAAAAATATCTATTTGGACCACTAATAAGCTATGAGTTTGGACACAGTCGGTCAAACAAAATTTCCTACACCAGGTCTGAGTGACCGCAACTCTTTCTTTAAATCCTCAAACAGTGCCGTATTGGATGTCTCAATAAAGAAATAAATATCATCAGTTGCGAAGCTGTTAATAAGGAGGTGGACGTCCTACAAAATCAATTCCGTCTGTTTGGCTTTGAAGAATCACAATTTCGAAGTTATTAAAGATAAAACCTTCAACTTTGAATATTTAATGTCTTATATGCTCTCTTCAGATAGTTAGTGCTTCATAAACGTAGCTAACCCTCTCTTCTTCATGGTTCCAGATAGGAATATATCTCCTATACAAATTGAAGATTCAATGGGCGTACAGTGCATCTCGAAATCGAGCGCTAAGTCCTACTGAGTTCATAAAGCAACAGCTAGTCACACAGTTCGACCTATGTATTGTAGTAGCTCCTATCTCCAATCACTTTACAAACTATCTGCACAACCAATAAACTGCTTTCATTATATTTCTAAAGGGTATACAAATTTTTCTTTATAAAAAGAAATCAAACCGCAGACGTCACAAGCAATGATGTTTCAAAGGATACGTGCATGTTTGTAGGCGTATGCAAAGAGCGAGGGAAGTATCAAAAGTACATTCATATATAATGACGCCTTTGTTTGATATAAATAGTTCACGAATTTTATGCTGAAAAAGAAATCCAGCGCATGGTCTCATGTCATATTGAATCAGAGTCAGAGAGCAGACGTCATAAATGTTTGACAGTTTGCACAAGCAGAAATACTATTTACTATACACTGACACACACACACACACACCCACACAAACGAAAAGATTGAGTTACATAGATACTTAGCATTATCTAGTTAGCTTCGTTAGTGGCAACGTTGGCGTATGAGTAATATTATTCTTAGCTGCTGTTGCTGCTGCTGCTTCTGCCATTGCCACTGTACATCATCAAGCATTGCCCTTTTGTTTCATATTTCTTTACTCTTTACACTTTACTCTTTGCTTTTGCTATTTGTTTTGTGCTGCTACAACGTCATTGTATCTATATATTTCCATCCATCCATCTATCCATCTGACTAACTAACAATATTTTGTATCTGTGGGCGTTTGAATTCATTGACCAGCAGTTCGGTTTATGTCGTCCCACACTGCTCGCCCAACGCAAGCACCCACATGCATAGTGAATTGCTTGAACGAGTTCAATGAGTGCATAAAATTGCGCTTTATGTGCATGTCGGCGATTTTCGACGTTTTATGTGCAATTTGCTGCCATTTTGCTGTGCCATGCTCAGTCACTTTCAATAGCTACCGCATAGATCGTATGCCACGCTCCCTTTTCCACCATTTTGTGCAGCATTTCATTTGCAAAACAAGCGCCAAATGAGTAGTAGCAACTCGAAAACAAAAGCATCGAGTATAACATAGAAAAAAAAAAGAAACGTTTTTTTTTTGTTAATGTTTTTTACTTTTTTTTACATTTATTTTTTTTTCTATCTGCGCTTGACAAATACTCTCGTCGGCGTACAATAAAAGCATTTGCAAGGTTTTCCATTCGTTTTGCTTTTGTTTCAGTTTTCAGTTTACTTACTTTTTCTTTTTGCTGTATTAATTGCATGAAAATTGTTTGCATTGTGTGTGTTGAGTGTGTCATGCAGGGCGGTGAGGCTGAGGTGACTATTGCACAATTACAAGTTTTATTAGTCAGTTTGTTAGGCGACTTGTAGCCGCCAACCACCACCGCTGCATGAGCTGCAGCCACAAGAAGAAGCTGGTCATTGTCGCGCTTTCAAGCTTCATTCGAGGCAAAACTATTTTATATTGTACAAGCATATATATATATATATATATATATATATATATATATATGTACAATATATATATATATCTACATGCAATACAAATATAATGGCTTATTGTGGTCTGTGGTGTTCGGGATTAGCAACGCGTGTGCGAGGCAGATATGTTGCAAATGCAGACTTGTAGCTATTTAGTTGTGGGTGATTTGGGGGGATTTTCAACCTAGTTGGCACTGCTTTTGCACAAGTTCAACCACATTTTGAGTGGCTGCATACGCTTTTTGTTTTTTTTTTTTGCTTGATTACCGAGTGTACAAGTCGGCAAGTATTGTTCGAACAATGATGCAGCAAATAATTTTTGTGCTGAAGATTAATGAAGAATCTCCAATTACTCATTTTATAATTGAGTTGATTGGTTTTTAAAAATATCTTGTCTGAAGCACAAGAGAACTCATTATATTTCCATTTTGTAAAATTAATGCATTTTTCTGCTTCTTATATGGTGCTCACATTGGAGCACGGTGAAGAACACATTATTTTTCAGTCCGTCTGCATGAAGTACATATATCTGGAGTCTATATCTATAAAATGAAATCGAAACTCTTCACGCGCCTCTAATAAAATATAAATTTGTAGCTGCTTGCATAAATTTATCTTACATAAGCCATAAATTACGTCTTATGCAAATGCTGCAGTTCAAAGTTGAAACATTATGGGAGGATTAAGCAGTAAGAAGAACGATTTAATATAAGATTATGATTTATTTTTAATTGCAAATGTGAAGATATTTAATTGTTAAATGCATAAATAAATATAAAACATATTTAAAACCAATAAATTCTTCAGAAATTTAAATCTTAACACTTTTACCAAAGAAATCACTTCCAGGCGTGTGTTTGTTTGTGCATTGTGTGTTTCTATGTGAGAGGCAAAGAAAATGTTGGTCTACTCCATGAAGTATTTATGTAGAAACAAACCTGTAGTTCTAGCAAACTAAAATGGTTCATAAGATCTTGACTACTGAACTGAATGCTGAAATATATATCGCTAGTGTCACTTGGATAACTCATATCTGATTTGACTCTCATGGTATACTGAGTGACTATATCTTATTTCACGCCACTTCTGATAGGGCTGAACGTGCTGCTTGTTTTCTGCTCGCAATAATATTTTGAACATGTCGGAAACTTTTACAAATGGTGAACACAATCGCAACCAACCCGACGGATTCGAAAATCATTATTTGTTCATCGCGTAGTATGACTTTGATTGTCTTAATGTTGAGCCACAAACTACAGCTATCCCCAGAAACGTCTCTATGGATACTCTCACTTCATCAGTAATGCACTCTCTTCCGATGGCAACTATGTCCTTTTTATTTCATTGGATCAAACTCTGCGCCTTTAGAATTTGTTAGCTGGCAAGACCTCTGCCGAATGCAAGTTCATCTTTCAGAAAAATGGTGCCACCGATTGATACTCCTGCATACGGTTCTCGCCAGACCACTCAAACCCGATTAATGTTTCCTGCGGTTGGCTAACTGCAAGTTGAAGAAGAACCAAGATAGGATTCCACTGCTTTGTTAAGGGATTTTAATGACAGAAAGAACTTGTATGCTCTTAAACTCACTGACATCATCAATGACCTATGCTTCTCGCTAAACATATGAAGATTTGGGACTTTCGATGCAAAAAGACCGTTGAAGAACTGTGTCAGGATGTTATCTCAAAGCATTTGAAGGCTGATCAGCCCTAATGCTTGACTCTCATAGTCACGCTCTGTTCGTTAGCTACTTAGATAAAGATGTTCGCGTCTAACATGATTTGGTGTCGGCAAGGAAGTTATTATTTTTTTTTTGTCAAAAATTGGACATTTATTGTTAAAAACGAAACCTGTTGCTGTACTAAAAGTATTGTCTATGCTGCGGCTACTTTTGCCCATCTTTATAACAGCATACGAATACCGCGTCGGAAGATTGTTTCAATCTTTTTACTCCCAGTCAAATATACAATAAAAGTTTTATTTATGAATATTTAGCTCCCGGGACTTCTTTCTCTTTTTGGGTTTCCACAACTGCTCCATTTTTCATGACAAGTGACTTTTGTGGTGCAGAAAGCGCATTCGTTTATGCCCAGCAAATAGCATTTCACATGTAGAAAATCGGCATTCAACATTTTACGTAATCAGTTCATAAAGAAATCAATTTACTTCATTTTGAATCATTCTAAATTATTTTAGACGGATACTTGTTGAATGTCATTCTAATAATGCTTCCGATTCCGTTCTGACGCTCAAAATGTTATTGTCAGATATCCCAACTAACGTTATGACTTTTTATAACTGTAAATTTAACCATAATTTACTTCTGATTCCTTGTTTAACTACAGACATTTATTTGTAATATAATCGCAAAGAAGTGCACAGCCTAAAAGAATGCTATGATTTTTATGCATAGTTTTGTTCACAATGGAGTCAATTGGTTGAAACTATTTTTCAAAAAGAAAACTCAAATTTTTTAATCTATTACAGATAGGATAATGTATGTACGTATGTTAAAAATAGTCCAACCTAGCACAATCCTGTTAAAATATAATTTTAATGGAGTTAATACATTGCAGGAGTATTTTCACATCAACAAAACATAAGCCAAGTGACGGAACATTACAATTTATAGCAGAAACATGCACAAAACTTTTTAATAAAGGAGAAGTGAGAATCATTTTTGGAAATAAAATCGATTCTAAACTCTGCAGAATAAAGTCTTCCGACTTATCACTGTATGTGACTGGTACTTCCGAGGCGAGCACTTCTTAATTCGATTTGGCTAGGTACACTGCTTGACAATGAAGTAGATTGGCTATATTGCTTCCAATATCACCGATTGGTTACATCTATTTTTACTTAGAGACCAATTAGTGAAACAAGTAAAACTAGATTTTGGCAACAAGTTATTCAACTCGTCTATTCAACTCTTCATTTAAGCTAAAAGTTTCTGTGTTTTTGTAGAGAAAAAATATTCTAATGCCCTTATGTCAAAGGCTTTAAATTGAAGAGCATTGTTTTTTATAGAAGAAATACTGATTTAATAAAGCAATCGACTCAAAAGTAATCAATTTGTATCATTAAATTTGGGCTTGACAGTCAATTGCGCACAGACGCAAAAGTCAGACTGATGGACAACAAACAGGTGGCTGCTTACACTACTCGAATATATTAAATTTTAAATATATTTTAAAATATTAAAAACAAAAATAATTATGTATTTAAAAGCACGAAGCCAACTTACATAAATACATTGTTGTTGTAAAGAGCGTTGTGTGAACATTCGTTGTTTGAATAAAGTTGAGTTGTATAAATAGATTTTATCTACTTCAGTTTCAATTTATCTTATATATCGTATAATTAAATTTATTTAAGATATATTAATTTTATTATATTTATTTTGTTTTGTTTTTCGAACTGCATTTTAAACTGTTGCACTTATGGTATACATAAGAAAATTAGTTAATATATTTTACATATATACACTATATATCGGAGATGTTATATTCAGCAGATTTTATCGCATGAAGTGTAATTTGTTTCTTCGTATTTATTTACTAATTTACTAATTTATGCAATAGTAAAGAGCAACTGTACCATAAGAATATGTTAAATATTTTTATTTTTATTTGTTTTTATTTTGCTTTCATTTATGCATTTAATAATTTTTCTTTAAGCGCACCAAAAAAAAAAAAAAAATAGCTGCGAAAGAGTATTCATGTACGAAAATATTTAATATATAATCACAAAAGCGAACTGTGACGAAATACAAATTTGATTATCTAGTATAAAAAATAGTGGTATGTAGTATTATATTATATGTAGTAGCAAGCAACAAGAACTATGACGTCCAAATCTTTATGGAGTTAGTTTAATGGAGAGAGTGCGTGAGTAGTGCTACATGTGACTGTGTGTGTGTGTATCTGAGTACAACTACAGCAACAAAAAAAAAAACAAAAAAAGGAACAAGTATCTGCCTCGAATGCAACAAATGCATTTGGCAAACTGTCAAAAGTATTTTAATTTTTGCTTGCAAGAATGTCTTTTTAATACACAAATTTTTTTGGCAAACCATTAAATTCACATTTTATGATTTTATAAAATTTATAAAGTTTTTCTTTATTTCTAAATATAAATTGAATTTGTTTTGTTGGCACACATTTTTATTATTTATTTTTTATTTTTGTTCTTCTTCTATTTTTATTTTTATTTTCACAACGCGCTGTACTTAATAGAACACTCCACACGACAGCACATGATGACGACGAGTAGTCGTCAGGACTATACAGGATTATAAATTCGTTGTTGCTACAGACTGCAGCTGTGTTTTAGTTGAGTAAGTTAAACAAGGAGAGCATTCCTTGAAGTACAAGGAGAGCATAAAAATAATACTGGGTATACCGTATGCTCAGATGTTTCAAAGAAAAAGTTCCGAATTATATGGGAACAACAGCATTTTGACTAGAAACAGACTCCCACTCAAATGGTGAATTTCGCATTGCATTTGCTGTTGAGTTAGACATTTTGAGTGAGTTTTTTTTTATAAGTATGTGTGTGTGTGTGTGTGTTGAGTTGAACTTTGTTACACTTGCTCAATAATGGGTGTTTCAAATAAAATTAAGGCGAATGTAAGAACTACGATGTGTAAAAATATGGCCAAGACAGACTATTTCTGAGTTTATGCTAGTTTCTAGAAATTGGAAGTAATTAGGTCAAGTTAAGCTAGCAGAACCCTTAGGTGCGCTCGCACATAAAGTGTAGTTGATCATGAAACCTAAGAAGCTTATATAACCCTTTGGGATTTATGCATGTTTAAAAGTCCTACTTGTGGCTAGTACTGTATGCCAGGGAAGCTCAAGCTATTTTAATTAATTTAATTATTTTAACATGAAGTGTTCCAGAGCTTTGGTTATATCCGGTTCCATGCTTTTCCGGCAACCGTATATGTCAGTTTGTTTTAGGTTTTTCAATGACATATTGGAATTCCTACTAACTGTCTGCAGTCGCTACTCTAAACCTCCAACAAGTATTTAATATGAACTTTCTCGTTTACCACTGCTTTGCAGCTTTAGATCAGGCAATCTCCTTAAGTTTTCTATATAGCGACAGCAGGAATATCGTTTCTTCTTCAGGTCGCCTAACTTCTTCTTTTGCTAGACCTCCACCATTTTGTTAGCATTTATGCTGTGAACCCTGAAGTTGTGTGCCGTTTTTGAGCTGTTCAGAGCCTCTCTGCAACACATTACAACATTTTTGGAAGAGATATAGGCGGCTTGGCGTGATATAATGGAGTAGTTAATACATTGGAGAAAATCTTGCATATTTTTCTTTAGCTTATTTGGTGTTTATTTGAATCAAGGACTAATTTGTTGGTTTGAAAAGTTATCACAATTTTGTTGGTGAAGGCATCTTAGAACCTAGAAAGTATATACTTTCATATGCAGCTCAAAGCGGCGCATATATCTAGACCAGCGGTCAGCACACGCCATGCACCATGCGTAGGTATTTGCCCTGCCGCAGCGCTGACTGCACACGTACAGTATAAACTTTCGTGTGGCATCTTTACTATGACATGATTCTGTTAAGTCGCTGTCGTGGCACTGTTATGGCGCTGTTACGCTGTAATGCCTCTGTTAATGCTACACCACGCTGTGCAACTTTTACTTCACAAGCTTGACGTCTGTTCTCATTATGTTAATTCGCAGACTAACGCAATGCCACTGATTTAGACCTACGAGCCTGTCTTTTAGCCTTTATGGATGTTGTGTGTATTTTTTTTTAACCATTTTTTTGTGAAGTTCATTGAAACTTCGGATAAACCGCCAAAAAAGTTTTTACGTGGTTTTAATCAAATATTTCTCGCTTTTAATCAAAGTTTGTAAGACCCTCTGACAATCCGAAGCATGCATGTGCGTTGAATTACACTTTCATTTCTCCTTTATTCTCTCTCTTTCTCTCAACCATCGGACTCCCACCATTTTGCTCTTTGTTAAACTGTGTTGAATTGCAGTCTTTCACGTGTATATTCTGCGTGTGTGTGTGTGTGTGTGTATGTGTGTGTTTGAGTGAACTATGTTGATTTAAAAGTTTTATGTTGAATTTCTTGAAAATAACTTTTTGAGTTAATTTTTCTTTTTATTTTTTTTTTTGGAATTTGCTGTCGCTTTTCGTACTACAAAGCAATTATGTCTCCTTTTGTCACACACACACATACTCTCTTTCGCTCTAACTCTCTTGCTCGCCTGCTCGCTCGCGCTATAGCTGTCACTCTGACTGACTTTTGATTAATGAATTTTTACTTTTTGTTGCTTGTACAAAAATTTACTATTTTCTCGTGTCTATTTTTAGCATCGCCTCGTGTTCATTTTTATTTTAATTATTTTATTTTAAATTAAATTTTTTTGGCTGCGCTGCACAATTTTCAAGGCTTCATTAATATATATAAATATTTTTTTTTTTTTTGTTTGCGAATTAAATGCCTTTCAGTGCCTAGTCAGTCAAGGCGAGGCAATTGTTTCTATATTAAAAAAAAAGTGATCCAATTTGAATTATTTCATGCGTTTAATTTTATTTTCACTTTCTTCTTGGCAACTTACTTGGCTGCACACATTTGAATAACAATTAAATCACAATTAATTCACTTATCTCGTATATATACTATAGCTATATATATACTGTGTATATATTTATGTATGTATTTGTGTATATATTTGCTTTGCTACTTTTATATTTTTCTTCTTTCACATATCTATGTACATAGATACTCTTCATATATGTACATATTTATAATATATGCTTGCGTTGCTGCTGCTGCTGCTGCGGATTCTTCTTGTTCATCATTATTATCATCATTAACATCATCATCATCAGCTTCAGCTTCATCATTCGCTTCTGCTGCTGTTTCTTTGTCGTCGTGTATGCTTTGTGATTTTATTTTGTACACTCTTTTTTTTTTGGAAAAACATAAACTGTAAATGGCGACGGCAACAGCGGTGACGATGGCGGCGGCGACAGCAGCAGCAGAAGGACAACGACTGCGACGACGACGACAGCAATGGCGACTGCGACGGCGACGGAGACGACGACGACGGCAAAGTTAAACAATTACAACAACAACACGAAATATAAGAAGAAGAAAATGGCGATGGCAATGATGGCGTAGACGACGACGACGGCGATGATAACAACGACGACGACGGCAACGACATCACGACACGACAACGACTAAAGCGTCTCGTTTTGAGTGTCGAGCATTGAAGTGGCACCAGAGCACTGTTCCAGAGCTTACACCACACATAGTCATGCATACACCCATACACACACACACATATATACATACACATCTGTAATACCCAGTTATCCCCAGTTTATTCAGTTTTGTGCTTTTTATGCGCTCACTCGCTCAGTTGCATTCATTTACGCCGCTCCCGTTAAAAGCGCTCGCGCCTGAATGTATGCTCCATTTTTTTTTATTTTTTTTTATCAAAACGTGGTGAATTTCGGTTCCGTCATATGCGCTAAACTTGAGTCAACTCGCTCAGCTCAGCTGGGAGTTGTTTGACTCGTTTTGGCTTTTACTATTTCAACATTTCAACACCTACGAAAGCGAAACTTATTAATAAATTTGTTTATTTGTTTGTTTGCCTGCCTGTTTGCTGGTTTGGCTACTCATGCATTTCCTTCCTCCCGATGTGCTCTTCTGCGCTGGTACTGCCTCCTCCCTTGCTACATTGTTGTTTTTGCTTTTAGTACGATTTGGTCAAAACATTAACATAAAAGTTTATGTCGTATAATCATAAAAAATAACTGTGGCCATGCATGATGCTTGCTTATTTCGGTGCCATGTACTCCATTTTGGCAACTTATGTGGCTATTTTTTAATATTTTATAGTTAAGAGTTGAAACAGAAACTTTGGACGCAGTGCTTCAGAGCGACGGTAGGAGAATAATTTAACTTTTTATATTCGAAGTGCAAACATATTTAAATAATAACTCACTAGCTTGGCAAAATATTATTTTTCGATGTGTGGTATTTCTTTTATCGACTGAAATCTGCATTGTTGACTATTTTATTTGACGTTTTAAGTCAGTTTTTTGTTATGGAATACTTTGAAATCATCGAAGTTTGATTCTTAAACTCCAAGTCAAAGGAAGAAATTTGGTTGCACTTGAGAAATATTTATGAAACTGTGTTCCTATTTGATGTGCAAAGATCTTACTGGCTGCTTAGTGCACCCAGTGCTAAGAATTTGGATGCTGTGAGTTATGTAAAAAAATAGGCGAGTCATTAAGCTTGCTGAACTGTCGTCATTTTCAAAATTTTCCATTTCAACGACTTATTCTCTTAGAATTTTTATCTTGAAGCTGTACCCATATCAGTTGATGCTGCAACTAAAGCTAGGTTTTCTGAAGAGGCTCATTTCTATCTTGGCGGCTACTTACGCATATATAAATCCTTAAAATTCTTCGGGTTACTGTTACAGTTTGATCTAGTTTATATTTCTTTAGCAACAATGGATCTTATTTTTAATGCATGAAGTTGAAGGCCTTGAACGAAATATGCTTCTAACATGATACTTCACATAATTAGCCTCAATATGACCCTTGTACTCCGGCGACATCGAAACCGAGTACTCCTTTTCTCGGGGTGACTTGTACTGCTCACCTGTTGGAATACTTTCTATGAGCCTAGACGATGAATAAAATCGACGAAAATTAATCAAAATCATTTCAAGGCTTGACATGAAATATTACATGGCATTCTGGTGTTACAACGACAGATTGGACAGTTTTGGAGTGGCGACAAGTTAGTCCTAGAGTGCCATGAGTATACTAAGTTTATTTAAATGTATTTAAAAGACAGAATGACGCATGGTATAGATTATTGATCAATGATTTACTTAATCAAGAGTGTAAGGTGAAGAAATATATGGAAGACCAGGAAGAGGTGGAAGAAAATCTCTGCTCAGGACATCCATTAGCAAGCCAAAGCTATGCAAATGGAAGTCGTGTGCATGATTAAACTAAATTCTTTTAAAATATTTTGTAGCTTTACACAATACGAGTCCTGCAGTCGGCGATCCACATAAAACTAATCCTGGACCTAATTGGCCTCTATAACTCCTACATTTAAAAAATTTATAATTTTTCACAAATATAACAGCACGAACAATTAAATACCGTTGACAGATTTTTGTTTCTTCCTAAGGATCAACACCAAACTCATGAGTCAGCTTTTTGACCATATTAAGGCTATCATGCGGCCGTGAAAGCAGCTGTAAACGATGTTTCCGTCCGTCCTGTCGTCGAGGAAGCATGGATATAAAGTTTCGAGGCTTACGGTGTATACTTTGAAGTAATATCAACATTTTTTACCAGCATAGTCGGTAGATTCTGCTTACTTAAAATATATTTCATGGCTTCTAGAAAATCTCGTTACACTCCGAAGGGGTAGTAGGTACGGAGAGTGTCACCATATGTTAAATGTAATATGTAGATATGTCATACTCTGCGGCATAAAGTGGAGCGGGAGGTATATTTTGATGAAAATTAACGTCACGAGATTTGTGAATGGTCTCGAAGCACACAGTGCGCCTATATGTATACTCATTATTCTGTATACTACTCTATGCTGCCTGCCAACCAACAACCAAATTGACTGATAAAACTATTCGCTATCAGACGCGAACGCTTATCATAACAAGTAAAAATTGTATTAATAGATACTACAAAGCAAAAACAACAACAAAAACAAAAACAAAAAGTATTCAAACAGATTCCTTCGTACGCGCAGCAGCTGAAAGCACTCAAATTGCTTTGAGTTTTGAGTGATTCGCGTGCGTAAAGTGTTTTTGTGCGTTTTGTGTTTACTGCGCGCGTAGAAATGTTATCAAAGTGTGTGTGTGTGTGTGTGTATTTATATATGCGTTGTGTACACTCGACTGACGTCATTGAGCTTTTTATTGATTTTCATTTTCAACGTTTAAAATCTTGTTGGAGTATCCTGTTTGTGTTTGTCGTGCCTCTCACTCCCTCTTGCTGTCTCCTAAGTACTAACTTTTTCTCTTTCGCGCGTATTTTGGCCAACAGATGTCAGCATGCTGCTGTGTTAGTGTTTGTCTGTGTATGTGTGTGTGTGTGCGTACGCTACGCCATGGGCAGTACTTCGCTGCTGCTCATGCTGTTGTCGTCTCCTGGACATTAATAGCGCCTGAAAGTATGCTGTGCTTGTTTGTTTTGTTGCCGTATTCATGCGTTTCTTTTGCAATCTATATATGTGTGTGTGTGTGTGTGTGTGTGTGTTTGTTTGTTTTGTGTGTGTATTTGTGCCGCGTTGTGTCGTGAGGTTAATGGTTATAACGCCGCTTCTTGTGCACTGCGGCAATGTGGTCCGCATTGACAGCATGTAGCGGAATGGACCGCCACGACAAACCGACAAACTGACGAATGGACATTAACACAAACGAAAGAACGCACGAACGACGGACGAACGACTGTCGTTCAGTTCGGCACATTTCGGCTCTTGAGCGAATGACAGCAAACGCACGCTAACTGTTAAAAGCTTTGAGCCTGCTTTGGCTATTTGGCTTCAGCTCTATTCACTACTTTTAACTACGTAATCAGCCTACTACGATTTATTTGACTGCATATCTGTGTGTGTGATTGTCTGTGTGTTGGCATCTCTACTTCGTTTGCTTGTGTGTGTATCTGCCCATATTCATATTCGGCCTCATATGTAGATCTATGCCTATTCAACTCGTATTGCATTGCCGTAAAGGATTTTCTGCCTGCCCTCTGCTTGGTTTGTTTATTTGTATGCGTAGCAAATTTGATTCCGTTCTCGTTTTCATTTGATTGTTGTTGTTCTTGTTTTTATTATTTAGTAAACAAATCATTTTCTTTTTCGTCTATTTTTATATGCCATGTTGTTGTTCAATTTGTATTTGCTTATTTATTTTGTTAATTTTATTTGCTTATTGTATTTTAGATATTTTATTGGTAATATTTGAATTTGAATTTGAATTTTATTTTATTGGCAGTTTTATTTGCGATTTTTATTATGTTTAATAAAATATGTTGTGAAATATTTAAATGAAACAATGCAGAACGCTGTAGTGGACTTAGAGATGCGCTCTTTATTTGTATGGCGGTTATCATCTATACTTGATATCGGAAGAGACCTTCAATTTGGTATTTTGAGCTACACTAAAACTCAAAAAGAGAAATCAATTTCAAATGGGCGTAATGTACCGTTGGTACTTCTATGTTATACACAAATTTGCTTATGGACACGAAGAGCTGGAAGGCTATTAATCTTTAAATCTCCAAGATATCGTTGTTCAAATAGATGTGCGGATGGACATATCAGCAATGAAACATTCCTTAATAGAAGACTTGGGAATTTAGCTCGACTTAAACTAGAAGTTATTTTCCTCAAGAATATTCTACATGCAAACCAGTACGAGATGAAGAATTGGCATCGATAAAATACATGGCAGACTATAATCGTCTACGATAGAACCTATTGAATGTCAATTGGGGTGGAACTTTGAATGTTCCACATCTTTGCACATGGCTTCAGCAACAAGAGATATTCCTGTAAGTCATCAGCAACGTCTTGTTCGCATTTAGACCTGTGAAATAATTATGCGTCCTCTGCGTAAGAGGCAATCATGCAGAAGTGAGACTGTCTTCAGCAGATGTTAGAAGGTCAGCTGCAAAAATATTAAATAGAACCAAGGAACTCATGTGCAAATAGGGTAAGTTGGCGAGCTACTTGCGTGAACGTTAAAAAAAAAACTGACGCCCTGAACGTTACTTCAACAAATTCCTACATACGTTCCAAGATGTTATATTCACAGCGCATTGAGCTCTTATCCCTGCTCGGGCGCTAGTGTATAATATTAAATAAAAAGCTCATATTGAGTTAGCATTTATGCTTGATGGTTGATACAATTAATAAAACTCTTTGCATAGAAAGCTTTAAATAAGTAACTAAAACTCATTTAGCATATACAACTACCTGTAGCAGGATTAACAACCCTCAAAATAAACAGTCACATTTTTAGTACAAGCTTAGCAAAGACAAAAACCACAACTGCGGCTGCGTACTGCAAAATAAATTCAAATATCAAAATGAAATGTCAAAGTGACAGCGAGATAGAATTAATAAACACAGATAGAGAAACAAAGAGAGAGAAATAGAAAGAGAGGGAAAGACCAAGCACTGAGAGCGTAGTATAAACAACAATAAAGCAGCACACATATCACACACACACACCTAAAAATACACACACGCATAGCTCACCCCCAACCACAATTTACGCTTAGCAGCAACAAAACTAATTAATAGCAAATAATTTGAAACAAAGAAATTTTTTATTACACAGAGTAATCAAAAGTTTGAATAAATTTTAGTCATTATTAAAATTATTTGCCGCACTAGACCCAATTCCATGAAAACATTCGCCGCGCAATTCAAATTGATAAGCAGCCCCTGAAAGTAGGCAGCAGCACAACACAGCAAAGCAATCTAAACAAACCACCACCCAACGCCACCCTCTTTGCGAACAGAACAGCACAGAGCGCTCTCTGTGTGCGCAATCTCTACAGCAGCAGCAGCCGCAGCAGCAGCGGAAATTTCTAATGGAAAAATCATGAAAAATTCATACACGGCGAGCTTCAAAGCACCGCAGCAGCTACAGCATCCACGAGTTAACGAAAACACTTCGACGACGACGCTGCAGCATTTCAAAACGACTGCGACGAGGAGCGACTGAGATTTTGTGTGCAATTTTCCGAGTTTCCGAGTGGCATTAAAATAAAAAAAGAAAATATATACATAAAGAAATACAAATTAAAGCCTACTAATAGGCGGCGTGCGAAAATTAAATTCTGAATTGTAGATGCAATTGCGAACATTAAAACGAATTGCTATTGTTTGCGCAGCACGAAAAAGCATTGCCTAATTCTAGGCGTCTGTGCGTGTGACGACGCGAGTCCAGAAATGATTGTATAATTTCTTTCTTAATGTGTGTGCGGTGAAAATTACGTTGTAACGAAGCAAACAAGCAAAGAAAGCCAAAACGAACAGCTTAAAGTAGAATGCAAAAACATTGCGGCTTTCTGGCGTTAATAAATAAATAAATAAATAAATAATAAAATAAATGCTTATAGAAGTAACTCAAGCGCGTGAAGCAGGGCAAGCTGAAAAGTAGGCAGCAAAAAATTTCTAATTGCTGCGCAGTGCAGAAAAAAGCAGAATTGAGTGAAAAGCTTAAACAAAAAGTTGCAACAGCAGATTTTTTAAACGCCTAAAAGTATACATCATAAATTTTAATTGTTGTTGTTCTGCTGCGTTGCTTTGAACTTTCTTCTAAAATTTATTTTCTTTGCTCTTCGAGTGCCGAATTTACTAAGCGGAAGCAAAAGAAACAGCAAAAAAGAAACGCCGAGAAAAAGCACCGCCAAACATAGATAAACAGCAAAAAGAAGCAGCAGATGTAGAGAGAGCACAGAGAGAAAAAGAAACTGTGTATGTGTGTGAGAGAGTGAGTGGAGGAGGAGGAACTAAAGTGCGGGTGTGAGTGTAAAGAAGAGTAAAACGCACAAAGTAAAAGCAGAAAAAAATAAACAAAGAGCAAAGACTTTGCAGCTGTTAAAGAAGTAAATTGTAAAAGTGCAAAATACGAAGAGCGAATTGCGTTAAAGAGTGTACATATATACTCTTAACAAAGACTGTACGAAGCATTGCACAAAGCATAAGCGAAGATGGAAATGTTTAATTAAATGGAAATAAATAAACAAATCTTGAAAAAAAGGATTGAAGAAATGCAAAGGATTTTCTTATCAACAATAAAGCATATATAAAAAAAAATAAAAGAATTAAAAGAAAAGAATTAAATAAATGCATAAAATAAATTAAAAACGAACGTCTGAGAACTAGCAACAAATTGTAGACCAAATTAATGCATGATTGGAACATCTAAGCCTTCCAAAAATGTAAATAAATAAATAAAATAAAATAAAAAATTAATAAAGTGAAAATAAATCAATTATATAATTAAGTGTATTACATAATTCAAGCTGCTAATAGAAATTAAAAGGGAATTATAGAAGTTTAATTTATAAACTAGTCAATTGTTTACTAAAAAAAAAACCTTAATATATTGCCAACCAAATAACATTTTTACTTAAAGAATTCAAAACAAAAAGAAAAAAAAAAAAACAAATAATTAATTAATAACAGAATGTTTTAATACAAAGCAATACACTTAAAACGCAACAACACATATCATGCAATGCGCCTAAATGTATAATTAATAATTTAAGCAATTAATAATAAATTAAAAAAAATACTTTTATAAACGAAGTACTTGAACCAATGCAAAATTTTAATGAAAAGTTGCAGAAATATAAAATTAAGACTTTAATAATTTAATAAAATAAAACCAATTAATAATATAAAATATAAAAACTACAAAGAAAAAATGTTTTAATTTTAAACAAACCAAAGCTATAACGAAACATATCATGCAAAAGGCCTAAAATATAAATTTTACTTATAACAATTTATTAATTTATAAAGAAAAACCCATGAAAACCATTAATTTAATGAGCTAGTAACTAAATAACTTCAAATATCAAATACATATCACTCTTTCAAAGAGATCTAATTGTAATTTGGAGAATAGCATAGAATTTATTTACAAAATATATAAATAAATAATAATTAATTATTACAAAACTGAAGCTATAAACATTTTTTAAATGTAATATAATATTTAACGACAAATATTTAAACATATCAACAAAGCATTTTTTGCTGAACACTGAATTAAAAAACAAACATTTATCATAACATATCAAACCAAACCAAAACTACGTCTAATATTTAATAATATTTTAAAGAACCAAAGCCGAACTAATCGAAAAATAGAAACTCTCGAACTCTAAATTTCTTCTTCGCATTTATTTCAATTTATTCAAAAAAAAAAAAATACAAACTGTGTAGCCTGTAATCTAACAGAATCAGCTGTTTTATCTACATTAACTATTGGGATTAATATTTCTGTGGAATAAATTATGGTGAGTCAAGTTTAAATATTTTCATAGTGGAGTGAAGTAATCTCTGAGCCTGCTAATAATTCGTATCTAATAAAATATGTCACAAATTTACAATACAGTATAATGCTTTGTTGTAAAAAAAAAAATGATAAATTAAAGGGTATTCAAAGTAATTAACATATATAGTCATACCCGATCTATACGCTCATTCTACTCTTCAAGTTTAACTATGTTCTACCAGCGACTCAATACGTACTCCTTTGGACGTACTTGGTTTGATGGCTCTTGCATTTAGATTATTTTTATTAGGAAGTATGCACTGTGAACTTTGCTTAGATGACTTAGAACACTTAGTAGCTAAAGCATATAAAGGAATTTAACCATTTAAAGTCTTTATTTATTTACATCTTACAATTTCCTGTATGCTTTCTAAGCGAGCAAATGATTATAAAGTTTTCTCGCTAAATAATATTTTAAGAATTCGAAGCCAGTGTTTTTTTTTTTTTTTTTTAATTTATTTAGCAAGGTATACCGAATTATCTTAAATTCTTTTATAACCTTAGTGTCTACAAAATTCAGCCACCAATAGGGGCGCGCCGGCTTAACTATAACTTAAGCATAGGATATTAATGTTTATAAATAATTAACAATTATAACAGTTTAACAGTTTAACAATTTTAATTTTTTTTTTTTTTTGAGATCAATTTTAAATTATCGTATTTTAAATTATTCGAGATCTAGGAGTACGCTGGATGAGATCAAAAGGCTGACGCCTATTGAGCCGTCTTCTTGGGCGGGTAACAGTTAGCCTATTTGCCAATCGGTTTTTATGTTGAAGAAGTCTTCCATTGTATCGGCTGGAATGAAAATTCAGTTGTTCAAACACTGTAGCCATATTTAGGTCTTTGTGAAGCATTGTGTTCTTAACGAACCATTCGCAGCCAGTAATCACTCGCAATATTTTGTTTTGAGCGGTCTGGATTAGCTTGATCTGGCTATCGCACGCCAGACCCCATATTTGACAGCCATATCTCCAAATTGGCGCAATGATTTGATTATACAGGGTCGTTTTGTTTCTCAGCGTCAATTTGTTGTGAGGTCTGAGCAGCCAATAGTGTTTGCCCACAGCAGCTCGAATGCGAGTTCTTAAGACCCTAATATGGGCGGCAAATGTTAGTCTTCTGTCGAGAGTAATGCCCAGGTATTTGGTGTGGTTCGTCTGCTGGACAGGCACGTTATCAACTAGCACTGGCGGCGGGGTTTGGCGTTTCAGCGTGAAACATACGTTAGCAGACTTATGGCTGTTTATGCATATATTCCAGCGCCTGGCCCATTGTGCAAACATATCGGCGTACTCTTGGATGCCGTCCGCTGCCTCAAACTCACAAGTTGCCCTATATGTGACACAAACATCATCTGCAAACGTAGCCAGCATCATGCAATCTGGATCACTGCCCCAATTTATGTTTGGCTGCGGCATATCAGCTGTGTAGAGCGAGTACAGCAGCGGTCCAGAAGCCAGTGTGTAGAAAAATACTCAACGCTTCGCGCAACTTTTTATAGCATACACTTAGGGGCCACAAATACACCCCGAGCGTTGGTGTACGGTTTTCGCTTTGCTAAAACGCTTAACACGCAAAATGTGCGCACAAAAAGTAGCATAGATACTTCCAGCGTGGCCAAACTTCGTTTTTTTTTTTATTTTTTTATGCAACGATTTGCGCCACTTCATTGCATACTTTCAGGCGCTTAATGACGTCGTTGCAGAATATACTTCTAAATTTATTAACGAGCTAAACAAAAAATTCAATCGTAAGTACACGACTTCGTAATACGCTGCAAATTTTTATATGTAGACCTAATCGTACGCTACTCTTTTTCAGTCTATAGTAGACTTCTTGAATCAGTATAATCCGCGCACCGATTGTCAACAATATTTCAATGAATCCCATTTGTGAGACTCTTACTCACTAAACCACTGCTGAAGCTAGCCGCTAGTGTGTCGATGCATTTACACTCTAACCATAGGCTCGCGCAGGTCACATTCCATGCAAAAGCAATGCTGCGTAGGATCTTGTTTTGAATAACCTTGTAACTTGTTTGTGTGGGATTGTAAGGATGTCCAGTAAGGAACAATTTTGACCGGTAAACTGTCAACTTATTACTCAAACTGAGCTTATTCGGCGCTCTCAGGAGCCAGCCGACCACATTTTACTTGAGGTATTACTATATTGTGAAGCATAACTTCAGCCAGCTTTTCTGGGGCGCACATGTACAGTACTGCGATTTGCTGCAATTAACAGCCATAGTCTAGCGATTGACCTCGCTTTCGGTTTCAGCGAATGTCTGAACGATCATCACACAAACTTCAACCATAATTTGCTGACGAACCAAGTACGTCATAAGGAGTATGTATTGAGCCGCTGGTAGAACATGAACATACTTAAGCTTGAACAGCAGCAGAGGACGTATACTGAGCGCGATGTGCGAATATATTAAATATATTCAAGATCTGGCACGGAAGTAGCAGGACATAGCTTTATCTACTCCACTTTTGATGTAGATCAAGAATATATAAATTTTATAGGATTTGTGTCATCTGCTTCTGCTTGTTACATAAATTTGTACCAACTTATTACATCCTCAGCCCTCCACAGCAGCGTATAAAACACTAAAAAAATTAAATGTAGAAGAGTACTAAAAGCAAAGCATGCAAGTTAAACAAGAAAGAAGTAATACTATGCGAAAGTGGGTGAAGGTGATTTTTTCCAACACTTTTTCTTGTAATATTTTTAGTGTTTTTTTTTTTTTCTTTTTTCTTTCGTGGCATTCGAATACATTGTTTTTGTAGCTAAAATTGCTGAAATTCAGCTTAGCATGTTTCTGGGTTGGTTTTCATATTTTTTTTGCTTTCCTTTGAATGACTACTCAGTTGCGTTTATTTCTCTTGCGCTGCATGAAACCGCTAAATTCTGTGGAACATGATGTCATCGCCTGTATTACTATTTCTATTTCTATTTAATTTATTTACACAGCCACGTAGCTAATTTTGAATTCATTCGCTTTTGTTCTATGCGCGTTAATTGACTGTGCGCATACTGTTCCCATTCGCACGGATTATAATTCAATTATTAATGCAACTTCTACTGTTCCTTAGACGCATAGACATGTTTGTATGCTCATATTTTCCAACTTGCTATTAAATTGTGATTTATTCAAGCGAATTTTATAAGCGCTGTGAAACTTGACAGTTGTTCTTCTATTGAATATGACGGCTTTTAAAAGTTTTCCTTGCTAATTACACAAGACATGAATTATTGTTGGAGAGAAAATATATGTCAAACCAGCACGGTTAGTATTTGATTTTCATTTTATAAGCTACAATGTTGCAATTATCGACCGAATGAAGCAATTAGATAAAATGTATGGCGTATATAAAATTACAAATGAATTGAAACCCAATTACAGGCATAGCCTGTAGCTTAATGACTGTTTGAAGTTAAATAAATGAGATAAATTTGAAAAGATTTTTGTCTGTGGTATAATTTAATTTTCTTGAAAAGCGCATAATTTTATTTATTAATTGAGTAAGCAAAAGGGTGCTTCAAAGTTAAAATCAAACAGAAATTATTCCATGCCAACACCTTAAAGTATGCAATAGTTTTTTAATGTTCACAAGTCAGCAAACCAGACGACAGACGCCACATCAAAAGCGAACCACTTAATTAAAGCAACTAAAACAAACATACAACAACAAGGCAATTGATTGGCAGGCAACAAATTCTATGCTGCATACTTTTTGCGGCTGCGGCTTTGCTGCGTGTGTTTGCATATTTAAGCTAACGCGCCCAAAAAAGCCGGCAAACTTAAACAAGTTTGAAAAGTTAATTAAACCAAAAGTTAAACTTCAACAGCAAAACTACTCGCAAAATGATAGAAACATGTGCGGTGATGGCTGGCTGGCGACAAAGAAAAATAATAAAAATAGTTCGGTTAAGCAAATTTGCCGCAATGCTTGAAAGTATGCAACACACACTCACACACGCACACACACTCATACATACTTAGAGCAAAGTCTATATTGGCATAAAATTTTCATTTTTATGTTTATCGCTGCAACAACAAAAACAGCGAAAACAATTGCAAAATTTGCACAGCGCGCGTGTTAAGCATGGCCGGCCGGGCATTTGCTATAGCCTATCGCAAGGCGCTAAAGGGTATTTGCCTGATTTCAATATGTACGCGGATTGTGTATGTGTGCATTCGTTTGTTGGCAATGTTTAACTTTGACGATAAAATTAAATTTAATTTTCAATTACTGCGGTTGGCAGTCAACGACGACGACGACGTCGACCCAATTTCACAGAGTTCTCGCAAGACTGCGCACATAGATGCGTCGTTGTGTGTGTTCTTTCAGGCGCTTAAGCTGCGCAGCAATCGAAAAGCAATTTTTACAAACATAAACGACAAATCTTCGCACATTTAACAGCTGCGCTGATTATTACAAATTTTTGTTTCTTTGTTTGTTCGTTTGTTTGCTTTGTTTTCCATATCGATTTGTGCTTGTTTTGTTTGTTTTTCAAATTATTGTTGCCTACTTTTAGGGCTTTGTTTAGATTTAAACTTAAAGTCTTAAATTGTGAAAAGTTGAAATTGTTTTTAAATTGAAATTCGTTTTTGTTTGTTTATTTTAAAGAGAGTCGTTAAAAATTGAGGCACTAGTTCCCTTATGCATATAAATCTAGTTAGACGGGCAAGCGAAGAGTTGAACATGCACAGATTGCATACGATTTGTTCAGTTAATCAAGTATATATGTGGTATATTTTTATATACTTACATATATGCTACATACTTCGTGACAAATTTTACACTAAAAAAGATTGCGGTCAGCTACAAAAGTCACCACGATGCAGTCATGCCTATATATAAATTACTTCATTTATATGAACTACGCAGTTAACTTTCTTGGACTCACCTACATGCTTGACAGCTGAAATAAGCATAATTATAGCTTAAAGACCCAACACAAACCCAATTGAAATACTTTTTTTATGGTGTAAATATTTCTATAAAGAAAACTGCTATGCAAATAGCTAGCCTAAATTAAGGACACTCTGTCACAAGCAACTGCAATGTTGACTGTTGACAAGTGTACACTGTGCTATTTACTATTAAGACGACATATTCATTGACTTGATATGTAAATTGAACCATAATTTAAACGTCAAATGAAAACAAAATGGCGCACAACGACTTGAGTTTTATACACACACACAGACACACACACACACAGTCGTATGTAAGAATATATTATGATTACAGTTAAATTGCATTCATTAGCTGTGGCCACGTGTAGCTTACTTACTCACCTACTTAATGGAACTTTTCTTTTCTGAACTATCGATCGATTACATTGCTATACAAAAAGCAACGCCCAGTCGCATACACATGGATGTGGAAGGCTCTAGGTGATAGAATGGGTGTCAACATTGTATGTAAATGTACAACTGTGTGTGTATGTGTGTGCTGTGCAAGTAGTTCAATTCTCATGCGTATCATTATCGAACATACGCGGCATGGCATATACATTATCATTATCGTAATGAAATGTTATGTAAGTGCATTATAATTAAAGCAACTCGCTCGACATATTTTCAGCAGTGCAGTGGGTGAAAAAAGTAGAAAATAATATAATAGAGTAATCTTTAATCGATAATGTTTAAAGTAGACTTTAATAAAAGTACTCAACTCGAACTATTGACAAGTCTCTGCTTACATAACACATTTGAATCTCAAAGGATAACTAAATCTAAACTAAAGCACAAAACACCAAAAAATGCTTTGAATTTTTCTCGCTTATTTTTTTTTTTTTTTGTTTTACATTTCAAACGATTTAACATGATACATCAGCAAATCATTGACATTCGAAAAGGAAACCAACGACGACGACGACATCAGACATGCCCTGCTGCCTCACCTTTTAGTTAGTGTATTTACCCCTCTTTGACCTCTTTGAAGTCGTCGTCGCCGCTGTTTTGCTGTGGAACCTCAAGCAAATGCAAATATTGACAAAACATTTTCTCAGACACGCATTACCCAAAGGAAGCGATGTACCAATGTGTATAGTCGTCAGTCAGACTAGTGTGTAGAGTGGAAAAGTGCTACCGAGTGAGCAGCTAAACGCTGCAGAATGAGTGAACGATTGAGTTCGTGTTTGACTGACTTGCTTCCTTATACAAAAATTTACTACCCAACCATTTGCTTATCTTAAATTACAAATCAGTCAATATCAAATTGAATGCAAACATTAAGAGTTTGGGTAGATAGAGCGAAGGACAGAAGGACATTCAAAGGTAAAAGCATGCCGAACTTTATTCGAATAGTTTTATATGTGTTTTGATCATGAAGAGCTTGGAGTAGTACTCACTTCAATGTGAAGAAGTTGTTGCGAAGATTTGACTCGTTTTGCATGACATTCACTTAGAACCAAACAGCTAAAGGAAACGACGTGGGCTGTTAAAAAGCGATATCAAGAGAAAAGGAGGGAGAAAAAGCGCAAAGACGTAGAAATGAAGTTCGAAATTTTTTTTTAAGAACAGGGCAAATATCTGAGAATATGAAGAACTATTTTTTGGTGTTATTGAGTGGGTCTAGTGACATCAGCTAAGAATGGATTTATTGTAGGAGGTCGACGACAAAGCGGCTGGTTCTATTGAGCTGTCAGCTGAGTTATTCAAGATCGTGCTGTGCCAACTATCATAAAATAAAAAATATTCCGTAGAGAGAAGACAACTATATGAAGCGGCTTTCGACCAAATGTTTTTCTTTGGTTTTCGGCTCTGTAAGAATTGGTGATGAATTTTGGACCTGAATGAACTGTAAGCCAACAAAGCTTCAGCAAAGAATCTGTACAATAGGAATCCAAAGGAACTCAAAAATTGTCAGATGTCGTATGAGAGCAGGATCGAGTACACATTGTCAATGCCCAAGACTACTGACTTCAAAATACTGGCGGCTGATATACCTTTCAAATGGTGATCATGAATGACAAACGCTCGTAAGACTTATATAAGACAAACATTATATATCACCGTATGACTTTTTAAGTTCAAGCAACTCAAATCACCACTTCAAACGCATTAATTGAATTGATTTAAACACAAAAATGCTTAAAGCAACACAGTACATCGAAAGCATGCGAGCACTATATGGAAGATTAGGTCAAACACTGTCACAAACTATATAACCTCAACAAGACAACTGGCTCGAAACATGTCAAATTCCCTTGTCGCACAGTAAATTAAAAGAACAAATTTATCCTGCTATGCTATACACTATACTCTACGTTGCCGCCTTACATGCGCCCACACCCACACCCACGCAACACTGTATGCTTCCTTCCTTCCTTTTTCCACATGCATGCAGCTTGCTATGCGTTATGTCCGTCTGAAAAATCGATATTACCTTTAATATATGCGCTCTAACGCGCTTTCTTCTCCACTCGCTCTGCATGTAGATAGATATTTATATCTCTCGATTTTATCTGCGCTTCAAACGAGTAGCATAAAAACATAAAAATTGGTGTATAATTCCAAACGCCAGAGCAATAACCGAGCATATTTTATTGACCAACGAGCAGAAGCAAATAAATGGCAGCACAGCTCTCTACTTCATGTAATAAAAATATCAAAATTTAGTAGACGAATATTTTTTTCATTTGATTTAGCCAGCAACAACAAGCACTTTAAAGCTATTTAAAATCGATCGATTTATGCGTAAATGTCCTTAAATTGTCTGCTGTAACTGTTCCGCAGGCGTGTGAAACGCACATCTGCAGCTGGAAAAGAAAATTTGAATAATAAAAAGGCAGCACATAGACACGAAATGTCAATCGATCAATCAATGATGCCGTCAATCAGACAGTCAGTCACTCAATTTTATATTTTATGCCTAGATATATGGTAGGACTGAAGGAAAAAAAATATATAAATAAATATTTAATGTGTTGTGGTTGGCTTCCGTAGCGAGTCATGTGCGTATTTCAATTGACTGTCCGTCTGTATGTCTGCCTGTCTGTCTGTTAGTCTATATGCAAAGCACTAAGTGACAATTATTATAGCCAACAGCCAACTTCGATAACTGCATACATTTTCATTTTAATACAATGTAACGCATGAATATATATAGTAACTGTATATGTATATATTTTGTATTTTATGGGAAGTACACGTTTATGTCTAGTTAAGAAGTGACAGCGCTCTGCTTTGCATGATTTTTGTTGCTATACACACTATTGATCGGTTGTTTCATTAATTATGCAAGATATATGGAAACTATTTATAAGAAGATTAGAAAGCTATGAAGACAATTGTTTCGGAGTCTCAACAAACTAAAACTGTCCTCTGTAACATTGTTAATTGTGCTACTTGGCAGAAAAAACAGTCGGTTTATCATTGCAGCTCATCATTGCATAGCTATTGATTGACTGACAGACGGTTCTAACGGTACTTTACTAAAATTATTATTCGATTCCTGAACAATTGGTCTCATTTTAAAGAGCATTTCATAACAAGAATCAGAAGTTGGCACATTATATTCAATATTATTGAAATGAATACGGCTTAGCGTGTCGAACACTTTCTGCATCTTATTAAATCATATCTAAGCGAATTCAAGCAATATGCATTGCTCATATAAAATAAACTCTATAAAAATATGCAGACATAATATATACAAACGTACATCACATGTTTTTTTATGCATAATATTATTTTTACTTGAGTTGCCATTAAGTGTAATTTTTTGTTAGTGGCAGTCAAATCATGAATTAAAAATGAACTATGCAGATGCATGGTGGTAGGTTAGGTTCGAAGTGAGTGAGTAGACTAAATTAGAAGAAAGTTTTGGGGTTGTTGTTCATACTTCAAAAGTACAACGCCCCCGACCTGTCAGCCGATGTCTTCTGCCAGCACAGGTAGTTGGTAGCGATGGAAGCATTCTGCTGGAAAAAATACCCGAAAAATGAAATAAAACGTGAACTCAGTCAGTGTCACACTGACATGGCATATTTTCTTCTTTTTTTCTTCATTTTTTTTCGGTGTTGGCAACCAAACGCACCAGGGGTGGTTGACAATGACACTGGATATATGAGTGTATATGTTTGTACAAGTATGTGTACGAGTGAGTATGATGTATGCGGGGGGTTGTGTCCTGTGGCTTTCAGTGTCATCTAATGTAATGAGCTCAGTGCGAAAAAAAAATTGCGTAGCTATTTCTTTAATAAATATTTTTAGAGGCACGTAGCTATTATACGCTTCGCGATTTATTTATGAAATTATAGCAAAAAAGAAATATATATATATTTTTTTTTCAAATGCTAATGTATGTCCTTGCAGAGCTTGTCATGCATTAAATTAGTGGCAGCGTAAGAAATCAGGAAGTTTGTTAGTGGATGCAGAGTGTAAGTTACTGTGAGGCAAGGTGGCAGTTGTATAAATAGGGAGTATGTGTACGAGTGAGTATGATGTATGCGGTATGAACTCCTTTTAGGACTTAGAATAAGTGACCTTCAATGAGGGAACAATAACTTCTTTAGACGTAACTGATTTGTTCATTTTTTTGTATGATTCCTTGGCAATTTTTCATGATGATGAGTTTGTGTTATGTCACTAATAAAAAAAGAAGGAAAAAAGCCACATATAGAAAGAGAAAAACAGTGGGCAGGGGCAGCGTGCATGTCTTCTTAGTATGGCAATGTGTTGAGCTGGAGTTATGGGTGGTGAAAAGTTTGGCCATCCGAGCATATTACGACTTTTAATAACTTTCAAACTCTCATTCGTTATATTCTGAACAAAAAATATTTATAGCTTGGTATATATAGTTTGATGCAATTAGAGCTACATGTGATGCATTTGAACCTTAAGAACAATCTCGAATATATTGTAGTAGGCGACAAAATAGATCGATTGTAGCAGAGCCTGTATAACACGGGAAGTACAGTCCAAACTGGAGGTGAACAGCTATCTAGAATACGCAAAATCGTGTTTAGCTGTGCTTTAACCATGCATTGCTCCACTTCAGATGTTCTACTTTGGATTCGAAGGTTAATTTCTTTACTTATCACATAAATTGGGCAGAGTTTTAGAATTTAGACAAACTCTACATTTACAATTGGTGCAGGATCTCGCGGTTATTGGACACACTTCAATCAGAGGTCCTAATATATTTTATTTAAATAATCCATAATCTTAACCAATAGACTCTTTGATTAGGTTTCAAAACTCTAAATGTGGTGGCATAACAAAACGGCAGCCGATAGTAAACTTAACTTCTTTGGCTCAACAGTCAAAGAGCCACTCAAAGCTATATCAACCTGTAAAAATATTAAATTCAGTGTAGATCTACATATAAGACGTGATAAGCCATATAAATCTGATGGAACTACATGCGTATGGCAATAAATTTTATATTCAATCATTAAATTTATTTACAAATCTGAGCGGTTCGCTACTCTGCTTTCTCCATATGATTAAATTGATTTCGAAAATATTTTCACTCGATTTCTTCAGTCAGTCATCAAGGTTCCATACACTCACAAGCAACACTGAGCAATAAAGACAACAGCAATAACAATAGCAACTACAGTGCGTCTCACATGCATAACGAGGGTAATTCAAGAAGTCAACGACCTGACAATGGATTACAAGTTAGGAGTTATTATTAGAATATGCTCAAATTTAATATTGCATATTAAGTGTGGCAGTGAGAGCGGACATGAAAGATAGACAGACGGATATAATATTGGTCAGTTGGGTCACATAAATCTAGTGCAACATATTAGAAGCCAAACAGTTCTTAAAACAGTGAGTTTCACAGAACAGATCGGCGCCACAATCTTTTGAGTTTTGTCTGTCCAACTGCCTTTCATAAAAGTCCAAATTTCTTCTCGTCCTACCCTCGCAACATGTTCACACAGCGTCGCACAATATTTGTGCGTTGATTAAGTGCGTGCGGAAGTTCATACTTCATTGTTGCGTTGCATTGAAATGAAAATTCCACATACGACATGTGCTGCTTACGAGAAGATCTATGGCATACTTGAAGGCGACTCGCCGTCCTTTCACATGGCATAAGCAGTCGACTGTTGGCTGCCTGAAGTGCTGCTCCATTCGCTTTGCTGCGTGACAGTCGGAAAAACGTTTTCCATTTAATGAGATTATTGGTATTAAGCGTTGCCAGTCGTATGCCTCACACATATGTGTTGCAAATTGGAAGGCATTGTTTGTGCGCGCGAGCGAATGTGTGTAAATAGTAAATACAGATGGACGGACGGACTTGAGTTGCTTGATCTGCTGCAGCACAGGATATGGTCCTGTAGCAAAATGCTGTTTTTATTTACGTCTGTTCAGGCCGATTTTTAACGCATTTAAAGCGTGTAATTCATTTTAAAATTGACATTTATCTTTATTTGCTGAGAGTGTTGTAAGCATCGGACAGAATGCGGCTTGTTAGTGGCAAACACGTGTTTGCTGCTTGAATGAAACAAATTTATTTGTTTTAAATGCAGTTTTTGGTAGACAGTAAGAACTAAGTGTACTAGTTAGATACTCTTAAGAAAGTAAGCTTGTACTACATACTAAACTTCATAATTAAAAAAAAATGAAATCTAAGTTGTTCAGCTACACAATTGCTCTAGCAATGCCTGCAACTTCTTCCAACCTACTAAATAAGCACCATGTGCCTTGCAAAAACTTGCGTCTTGCTCGCAAACTGTGTCAAGTTGACATTTTGACTAATTTAAACATAAAAATAGCACAGCACACAAAAAAAGAAAGAAAAGAATTGTATATAAGCTACAGCGTACGCTTGTGACAAAGCCAAACAGACTGTACTGCATAGAATAGAATGCTTTTAGCTTTCAGACTGCAGTCTGTCTAAGACACACATTCATATACTGGCGACGGCGGCGGCGGCGACAGTTGTTGAAAGCCAACCCGCTGCACATTATTGCAACATTTATATTTATGCATAGCATACTTTGCGGCGTACTGGCAGACACATAAACGTTCTCGCATTGCACATACTCGCAGGAATATGTAAATGTGTACAAATGGCTCTATGACTCCTTCGTGTTAAATAGTCTGCGAAGTACTACTTGTGAGGCATTAAAATTTTGCAGAATTTGTATTATGCTTATTTAATGCAGTCAAACTGCAAATAATTCGATGCAGGACGAAGTAGAAGTTTTCAAATTAAAGCAAATAAAAATTAAATTTTGGATGGTAGGCCTGAGTCGTTAGTTGATTCATTTGAAGTCCTTGCTTGTGTCATCAGCAACGCTTTCAAGATGCGACCGTTTGAAGAAGTTCGATCCCCTTCACAGTCATATGCACGCTTGGTGGAATATTATAGAATATAACAGCTACCAAACTATTACATCAAATGCTTATAGATACAATAGCAGATCTAATACGGTTAAAGACAAATAATCAAATCTATACCGAGTGACTTTTTTTTCACTTAATCTAAATTTGAGACTCCATTTGTCTCGCTGCCCAAAAGCACTCAGTTTCACCAACATTTCGAATAAAAATGGGTTCAACCTTTTACAAATACAAAAGAAACGCATTTTCAGATTTCTTTCAAATGAAAACAATTTCCAATAAATTTTTCATACTTGTAGTAGCCAACTTCTGTGGGGCAGATTGTAAGCTCTTCATTTGTCCTATTAAAATGTCAGAAAAATTGACAGTCCTTGTTATGCAGGCAAGCAACAAAAGCTGCTATTGAAACATTCATTCACGCACATTTGTGAACAATTAAAATTAATAATTCATAAATTTCGGAGTGTAGAGTCTCTACAATTGAGTCGCAACGAAACGGAAATGTTTGACAAGTATGACACAAATAATGACAAGGATATAAAGGATACATGCTTTAATTTATTTTGCGTGTATATGAAGCCATGAAGAATATATATTTTGTATTCAATTTAAATTTTTAATCATTTTAAAATTGTTGAGTGCCGAACGAACGAACGAACGAATTGAATGGCAGGCAGCACTGTAAGTTGTAGGCAGAGCCAGCTCGCCTGCACGGCTGACTGACTGAGTGACTGACTAAGTGACTGACTGGTCGCCCAATGTGCGAGAGTGGAAAATGGGTTTTTCATTTGATTTATTATGATGATAACCGAATGCATTGAATGGGAATACTTACCTTGAAACTTGCGCTCGACGAAAATGAAAATAAATTTTGATTTCTACTATTGCCGAGTTGAGTCGAGCAGTCGAGCACAAGTGGTCAGAGGCATTGAATGCTGTGCATGGTACACTGGAGAGCAGTTGAATGTAGATGATGTAGGAGAGAATGTTGTGTAGGTGGAGGCTGTGCTAGCTGCTGAAATGTGGCTGTGCCAGAGTAGTTGCTCGAAATGAAAGTTTTGCCATTGAGAATTGAAGTGCACTGCCACATTGTAGCAGTATAGACGACCGAATATATATATTATATATAAAGAGGAGTATGTAAATTTGCAGCAATTTGTTGAGTTTCTAAATATTTAAAAGCTATAGACATACTTTAGGGCATACGAGAAACGCATCAAGTCGAAAGTAATTTCCGTTGATGAAAAATGCATTTCTTGCCTACGTATGAATGATTTTATTGTTTTATGCATTCAAATTAGGCAAAGTTATGCAATGAGTCATGAATTTATTATACAAAACAGTATTAGCTATATACATATAGCAAGTATAGACTTCATTTTATAGTCTTTTGGGAGGGAGTATGTGTTCTGCTACAAATGTGTCAGCAACAGTTAAATTTTCGCATCAAAAGCAGCCATCAATCAAAGTGCTGAGTGCTGAAAAAAGCCAATTGAAGCAGCGCAACAAAATAACAAAATCTCCTGGCTTTCTTAGTAAAATAAATACTAAACAAGATTGAAAACAACAAAGCTCTAAAAGAAAGAGAGTCGGGCACAAATTGTATTCTTAAAGCGAATGCAAATATATTTCTTGTGCGCCTTTTTATGCCAGCAACAACAAAGAAAAAATGACGAAGAGTTGAAGATGTGCGCAGCACAAGCTGTCGGAGGAGGAGGTGTAGAAAATCTTCTAAAGGGTTTGCCAATTTATGGAAATGGTATTTTGATGTTTTTTTTTTGCTTCACATGAAAGACAGCGTCGGAAAAGTGCGACTGTTCTCAAAAATAAATAAAAAAATGTAGAAAATATTCAGATTGTTTAAATTTTTAAGCTTCGATACCCTACAAATGCGTTGAAAATTTGGTCATTTTGTGTATGCGATATCAATATAAATTAAATATATTTTCATAGCCGAAGTATATAGCAAAAGAATGAACCAGCGAACTTAACTTCTTAATAATAGAATGCATCATTTATGCTAGCATGTCCAGCCAAAAATAAAAAGTAGAAAAAAAGAAAGAAAAAAAATCCGGATTACGAGTATTCTCATTCTTTTACACGCCTATAATATATAAGATTTATAATTGTTTGCTTTCTTTTCTTTAGTTGCAACTTTTTCAAACATTTCCGAATTCAACTACTTAGCTTCGTTACAAACTTGCTTCCAAAATTATATCCTTTAATATTGAACCACCTTTAAAAGGGCATACAAAAATCCTTTTTTAATTTTTTTTAATGAAAACGCAATTGAAATTCAAATTGCTTGAAATGAAATTGATTTTCTTTTGAAGTTTAGCTGTTGTCTGCTTTTCCTCACTGTTTGTCTCACGAATGTATCCATCTGCATTTGACAGGCAGCGCACTGCCAGCCAGCGCAGACAAATGACAGCATTTCCTTACTACTACCGCTATTTTGTGAACAATGTCCTTGTTTCCTTATGCTTCATTATAAACGTTCAACGCTTATTGTGCCACACTGACACACACAACGTCATCCCAGCAACATTCTGCTTTATTCTATATTCAGCAGCTCCGCCAAAGCAGCTCGAAGCTGACCAACTGTCCGTTGCGGCTCACTTGGCCATTATCTATCGTAATTTATGCAATTAGCTCGATTAACAGGTTTCTGTTGTTATTTATACCACACTGTATGGGCGAGCTGGTTTAAGCGGGGCAGTCAGGCAATCTGAGCAACCAAGCGCACATAGCCACAGTAACTGGCGACCAAGTTTACAGGGTTTTGGTTTAACCTTATCCTGATTCATACAATTTGTTACTGTATTAGTTTGTGCGCTTGGTTACGCTCCATTTTCGTTCTTTTGCATGTTCGGCGAGTTTTGTATTGAATTGCGATTTTGGCTCCGATTACGTTGTCTGTCTCTCTGCTGTGTTTCTTGTGCGTGTTCCTCCATTTAATTGTTATAATTTATCATTTAGAGTAATTGAATGAATTTTCTTCTCCATACAATTTGCATAGAATATTTAAACTTATTCGATTTCGAAATTGTTGCCGTATCAAATATCGAATAATGACTGCAAAACCTCGGGCAGTTTTAGCTGACACAGGTAGGGAGGAGTAAGAGGCTTTTGTATCTAGCAACTGTTAATGGTGACATTTGAAAATTAAGCCAATTTTCAGCCAACATTCAGAAATAAAAAATTTGTTTTTAAGAACATTTTTTATCAAACGAAGCTTTTAATAAAATTAAATTGTATTAAAATTGAAATCGACTTTTGCCAAATCAAAATGCAGCGTTCTTGAGCTCTTAGAGAGAGTCCTATCGATGTAGACAATATGTTTCTAAGAACACAAAAGCGTTCTGCAGAAACTAAGACTTCACCATTTAAGTTATTCCTCGTGTCTTCAAAGAAGAAACCTTCGATCAGTCTTGCAGCACTAATTCCGGATTAAAATGGGTTTGGTTGGTCGTGAAGGGGTTCCACGTAAAAATCATGGCAAAAATGGAAGTAAAACCTGATTCTGTATCTCAACCACGATCATCTCGATCATGGGAGTGTAGCACCTTCAAATTTGGTCGATATTTTGGTGCAATAAATTGTTGAAGACCTCCGATTGAATGTAGATGAAGTTAACATGCTGTTTCACGAACTATCCAGATCTTTACTAAATGATAAAAGCACCAAAACGTTGGGAATCCGAAAAAAAACGTCCAACTGACAGAGGAGCACAAAGTGAATCGGTTTGCTGGAGCTTATAACTTTATTTAAGGAATTGAAAACCATTTCTCAACTTCATTGGGATTGAAGATAAAGCCTGAGTGGCTCATTATACTTCTAAGACAAAAAAGTGAAACAACAAATGCAGAATTGGTAGAAATTTTTGAGCAGGTTATCATACTGGGAGACGATTATGTGGAGAAGTGCAGAAGATATAAATACCAAAAATTTTATAGAAATTTGTTCAAATAACTCTCTCATTCCGTCTTACTCTCTCTCTCTCTCTCTTATTCTATGTCATGTACGCATAAGGTTTATAAATATGAACTAACGGTGGGTAGGGACAGCATGGTTAGCATTGTTTGCTGCCCATTGTTGCTAAAACGGATATTTCTTTCGCTCTCTATGCAATGTCTGTTTAGTCAACAGACGCTGATACAAAATGTAATGAAAAAGCGGGAAATGGAGGCCAGAATTCAATTATTTGCCGAGGTTCATAAATATGCATATTAGACATATTATTAGACATATTAAGGAAGCCAGTGAAACATAAAATATGCGTGATATGCTCCCATTTCAATCTTTCATTAATGCAAAGAAAAACGGTGGGTAGGGGCAACATGCACTGCTGTGCATTGATGTTGTTGATACTACTAGAAATATTTTAGCTTTGTTAAAAGCTCAGCCATATTATAGCCTTGGCCTTTCAATACACCATAAAGCAATTACTCCCTCCTACTCCTATATGCGCTACAGCATGCGACAATGCTTGGCAGCCCATTTGTTGTTAAAATAATAAACAAAAATTTCTATTTGACTATCAGAGACTATTAAATAGTTTTTTTCTTTTATCAACAAAGAAAATCGATTGAAGGCTACATTTATAAATTATAGCCAAGCCAGATAACAATTACAGAAAAGCATAAAAAATAAACATTGTAGCTAAATAGCGCATTAAAATGCTTCCAGCACTTAGTATGGAAGCAAGACACGCAATTGCATGGAAACCGTTGTAGAGACAAGAATTTTACTTCCAAGCGAGGACTTCTAGCTAAACGCCAGCAACTCCTTTGGAATCCGCTGACTGTTGTAGCCAATCGTGCGCTATTCCCACGTTTTGTTATTACCAATGACGAAGTCATGGCAACAGGACGACTAGTTTTCTCCTTTTTTTCTTTTTGGAAAAACAATAACCAACAATGTTGGCAACTAGGAGTATTGAAGAGTGGACTAAAACAGGTGCAGTGGCGTAAAGTAGGTCTTTAATAACCACTGAAAACGAAGGACAACCACGAAGCAAACAGAAACGCGAATAAAGGACGATGACGACGCTGACGACGACATCGACTAGAACGCACGCAAATGCCGCTAGACCTAACGAGCGAGCGAGCCATCGACCGATTCAGCTAGCAAGGACTAAGCGCTGACATTGCTAGGATACGCGTTGCCAACACCCAAAACAATAACAGTCGCCGTGCGAACGTAAAGCCAGCAGGACCGAGCGTAACCATTCAACCAAAACGTTCATGCAGGCAGGCAACTGTTCGAACCAATTCGCGTCTGCGTGTGAGGCGTGTAATTAATTTCAAATAATTGTGAAAAATTTTCAAATACAAAAAAAATTTTCAGTGAAATATTTGACAAAAAACAAAAAACTTAATTTCGAAAACGCTTATTGGCTGCCAGCGCGCAAGTCCTAAACAACAACATGTCCTTGAGTCAGAAAATTTTCAAAATCAAAAACTATACAAGGAAGATGTGCAAGAAGTTAAGTGTTAAAATGCGCAAGGATAATCAACAGCAACAACAGCAGCAGCAGCTAAATGCCAATTTGCTCAAGTGAAAATGTGATGAAAAATTTAAGCAAATTTTCGCTCAATCGTTAAGGGAAAGTGTTTTCCCTACACACACACGCAGACATTGAATTTTGAAAATTAGATTATGTGCTGCTAGAACAAGAAAAAAAAGTCTAAAACGTTCGCATTTTTTTGTGTTGTGACGGAGGGAAGGACGTACTTGCGACATCATCGCAAAGTCAACCAACAAGCCAAAGCTTTGCGTTTTGTTGGTCCTCTACGTAACGTTGGCAACGTAAATCCATAAAAGCAAAATCGTGCATATATGTGAGTATATATGTATATGTATGTGTAGTATAAGGGCAAGAAAGCCTATTGCTAGTCCTAAGTATGTAACACACTAATACATGCAGTAAGTACTAAGTCAGTATGTATGTGTGTCTGTGCATCTGTCTGTGTCGATTTGTTTAATCGATTTTTCTGCATGTATACATATATATTTTGGTTACTAAGTGATAGTAGTTAGAGGACAGCAATTAATGAAGGATAAATAGAAAATGTATTACGTTTTAGGAATTTTCTGGACAATGGAAACAAAAATTTGATGACCACAAAATCGTTCATATTTGAGTTAATTGTAAACGGAAAGTTAGGAACTATATTGAGTCACAATTTGTTGTTATATTCTAAAGTAAATAATCTGAGTATCCATTAAATATAGAAGATGTATTCCTCATCAGCTCAATAAGGCAAGTGGCCCATCTATCAGTCTGCCTGTTGGTCCCTCTGTTTGCATATATTTTATCTCTGAAGAGATGGCAAGTGATATTGTTTCCCTATGTGGATTTTTGAAGTCAGCGCTGAATGCTACACTAAAAAATCTACCACTAATGACAAGCTGAAGATTTTCTGAAGATTTTTGTAAGAAACACTAACTCCTTCTACAGCTGCCAAGCAATTGTGAACATCGCCGAATGTCTCTGAATGTTTATTCACCATTTTAAACCAGTCCTATCTAGAAGAAGACATTGCCAAGCATGAATTTTCTTGAGACATCTTCATAGTTCGATTGCTGGAGGTGTCATAGCATCGTTTGACTACACATATCTAAGACTTTTGTAAGGATTTCGTCTTCTGTCATGTCAAAGCAATATTTGCTTATACAATTTTATGCTCCAAATTATTTAAGAACTCATCCAACTAACACCAACGGCACTGCCAAAAATATTGCGTCATAGTGCCATTGTCTTGTGATAATTTGTTCATGAAGGGACAAAAATGTATATGATGCTTTTCTCTGGAACTTCCAATCTACTCATAAACAAATTACCACAAATTTCCACTATGACTCAATTTTTTAGCAACTTTATGTGCTTTCTTGATTTTTCACAGTTCATCAGCTCCCTAAGACCATTGAACTTCTTATGTGGCAGCCCTTCAAATCGCACCTAATGCATACAGATTTATATAAATTATATAATTTTCTGAAGCAGTGTTAATTGCTTAAACGTACTTGAACTGTTTCCGATTGTATGCTATATCTTTCCCCCACTATACGCAGTAACTTCGATGCAGAGAAGCATAACTGCTGCGCTTAGTCAAAGTCTGCGATTTTCTTGACCACACATTTGAAAAATTTCAGTAGCAACAATAAAAGGCTTGAAAAAACCCAAGCTCCGTAAAGAAAAATTACCATAATTATTGGAAAAAAAAAACATTATTTTATAAAAGCGAATAACTAAATAAAATTCAGTAAAGTCGAAGCGTTTATACACTTTACATCGAGAATTGCTTTGCATAACAGCTTCGAGTGTAGTAAGTACGATACGATACGACAACACAATAAAGCTATCAAGCAACAACAACAACTATCCTTGAAAGGTTTCATGATAAGACCGATAGAATATATGGTACCTACCATTGGTTCCATATTCGAAATAATAAAATATTGGCTATAATGTGGATAATTTAATAATGTTGACAGCAAGTCTAGGAATAGATATTGAACTAAAGCTGTTGAGTTGAGCGCGTAGAAAGATTGCCATTTTTTGTGCCTAAGACATGGAAGTCCATGCCAAACGAATGAAGCTTCAAGAACTGATCAATCTTTAAAATTCAAGAACATGAGCAAATACAGCAAAGCATCCTGATAATAGAGCAAAAGCTAGAGAAGCCATTCTTGTTAAAGCAAACTTAAAGTAAGATGAACTGATGACTATTAGGACAACTTCAATACAATGAGCTTCAACGAAAATTAAATGTATTAAAGGAGACATTGCCTTGCGAAGATTTTTTGACAAACTCGCTAAAAAACTATTGTGCTGGAGTACATTTTAAAGCAAAACTCCCTTAGTGTAGCTCTAAAACAATAAATTCGAAATCCGGGTTACAGAAATCTGTAATAAACTAAGTTCAGTCCAGTCTGCAGTCTTAAATAACATTAATATTCCATCTTTAACTAGAGTCGTACATAAACTTGTCTCTTATAGTTCAAGTTCAAGCGATGAAGTTGAATAAGCTGTTGAGTCTGCACGAGGAGGCATTTATATCAACCACAACAGCGCATCAAACACTAGAAGTCAATCTAAGCATTATGTTCCATTGATGTACGGCAACTTATCTGCAGAAAGCAAAACTTCTGGCAACACATCAGATACCAACGAAATGAAAAAAAAAAAAAAAAAAAAGCTCAAAACAGCCTGGATTTTAATATCAGTGCATATATCATTAGATGATTAATTAGGAGATCAACTTTCTAAATCACTTTCCAGAAGTTAAGCTATCAGTTTTTGCACAGGCTATCGTTAGAGTTTGGGAAAGTCCGAATAAAAGTCTCAGTGAAAATGTGCTGAAAATATGATGATCCCTAGCCTAGGAAGCCAGAACTTCATATTACGTGGCAATATTCTCCAAAATATTTAAAAGTATTTTGCTTGTTAGATTTCTGCCTATATTGAAAAGACTAAACATCGTTCCTGAGTATAAATTTCAATTGCATCAGCATGGAACTGCTGAAGAATGTCACCGCATTGTCTTTTTAATATTATTTTCAATGTCCGGTATAATCGCTCAAAGGCATCAAAGGAATTTTAACAAAGCTTTAGTCACGACGACTCAGATGCATTCAAACGGTAGGAGCGGATATCAAAGTATTTATTGTAATTAATCATCTTGAACACACTAATACCCAGAGCACAAACTAGTCTTTCGAACGCTGCGTATCGGTTCGAACTGGAAAACTAAACTCTGCTTGAAAGCCCCTGCAACCGGTCACTGAATATTTGTTACAAACTTATGATCTTCTGTGATAAACTATTCAAAACACTTCCATTTAAAGGGTATTCAAAACAAAATAACAGTAACTACTGAATTACTTATGACTATAATTCCATATATTTAAACTTAAAGATATTATAATAAAATATATACCCATGTGTATATGAAATATCCGCCAAGTCGAAAGACTCATTCGTTGGATCGAATCATTCAATCGTACAAGCAGAGCCAGGCAGAGCAGAAAATCTGTAAAATCCAGCAGCGATTTATTAACTGTTTTTCGCACAGCAACAACGAATAAGAAGAAGAAGAAAAAACAACAATTGCACTCAACGAGTCAGCGGCAAGAATCTTAAGATACGAAAACCACAAACTGACTGACTGACTGAATGTATCTCAAGTCGGGTATTTTCTTTGTTATTATTTTTTTTTATTGCTGCCAACTCAAGTCGAGTAGAGTAGAGTTGAGTGATGCAAATATTATTTCACTTCATGGTCTGTCAATTAACACGCTTTTTGAATTTATTGAATAAATTGAGCTGCAGCAGCATTTGCAAGCTTAAATGTGTTAGTTATATGCAACGATTTAAAGTAGAACTTTATTTTGTTAAAACAGAAAAAAAAGAACAGAAAACCAACTGAAAGTTTGCTATTTGTCTTAACAATCAATTAGTCAATCAATTGAAGCAATCACTTAAACTTTCGTTAGATAGATTGACGTGGGATAAGGGGAGAGGAGCTGCCATAACAAAAGCCTTAACTATATTTTCTGCTTGATTTTATTTTACCTTCGTTCACTTGATACTTAATCCTTGTACTTGGTTTACATGGTTGAAGGCAACAAAAGGAGCAACGGCAACGGCAGCATACAGGGTAATAATTCATGCTAGACTTGCATATACTCGTAGTACCTGATGCTGCTGCTGCTGCTGCTGCAGTTCTTTATAACTCATTCACTCATTCACTGCCCACAGCACAGAGCACTTCAGTAGTTGTGCAAAAAAACAAAAAAAAAAGGAAAAATAAAATCCTTAAAATTCACATTGTGCTGAGTGTTTTGTGCACGAAAAATTGTTCAGCCTGTATATATAGTATCTGGATTTTTACACGTTTACATGAAAGTATATTCTGAAATGCCTACGAGCGAGCGTAAAAGCAATGAAAGTTTACTGTGCAAGCATACAAATGTATATATCAGCCCATATTTATATAGTACTATATAGCAGCATATGAAAAATGCTGCACAAAATATTTTCTCCCAGTTGTAGCAGCATAAAAGTACTTCGGCTCAACATCTATGTTTGTCTAGTTTTCTTCTACTTAAGAAACTTCTTTCTGTTTTTACATTTTGTAGTTTTCTAAGGCTTCGCTTCGATGATGAAACTCATTCAAGTAAGAAACACACACACAAACAGTTGATGAAAACTGTTTGTGGAAAAAAGGCACGTTCTGAGCTTTAGTTCAACCGAAAATATTTGTATGGCAATTGCATTGCTGCGAAGTACAAAGAGTATAAAAGAGGGCAAACTGAGAAGTACACCAATTGGCATTCGGGTAGTTGTATATAAAAGGCAGACAGACGAAATTTTGAAAACTTCGATATATAATGTTGCTTCGACGCTGTTTCATGAACGTGTATCGAACATGTATTCTTCTCCACATAACATTGGTCAAGCTCTAGTTGAAACATTGGATTTTTGCTAGGATAAACCTTTCCTTAAATTTCTGTCCCTCTGTCTGACTTTCAACGCTGCTTTCAAATACAAAACTAATGAACCAGCTTGTTCAAAATTTTAGCGCAGTGTTCGATATAGTTTTTTCTTTTAAATACTTCTGCATACTTCTTGCACTACCCTCGCTACAAATTTATTGCAGAATGAAGCGATTTCAAAGCAACTGTATTCACATATTGGGCGCAAATTTCAACTGAATGCATGTGCTTAAAAGTGTATAGGAATCTTTTTGGTCGAGCTTGTATGTCCGTCTGTCCGCCCGTCCGTCCATCCGTACTATATCTATTTCTATGTTATTCAAAAAGTGCATGTCTGCGTATCTGTCTATCTAGCTTGTACCTGTATCTAAGTTTAGTTGGCTGTTGAATTATTTTTTGTGCGCACAGATTGCATGAGTATGCGAATGCATGAAAAGGCATAAGAAATTGACTCGCAGTTAGAAGCGATTCATGGAGTACGATTTATGGGTCGAAATACACTCGTAGAATATTTTGAAATAATAAATGAAAGAGCATTGGGAAAATATTTTAGGGAATGTTCTAGTATATCAGCTGAGCTGTCTATATTTTTGTTTCAATTTTAGAAAGAAAGAATGGGGTAGACTATTGAACCTCAAATTTGATTGAAGATGTATTACTATGTGGATTCGGATTTGGGTTTAGTTTAAGATACACCAAACTTTTTGTTTTAATCTAAACTAAACCACTACACAAAAAGTTTTACTTACAAAAAACCAGAAAGGGGGCACAGATTTGTATGAAGGCTACTTCTTACAGTCATCCGATCAGAATCTTAATGAATCTTTTATAAGGTTTAATGTAAGATAGATTAAATTTGGTTATTCTAGCTAATAAATAAAAATTTCGTTATACCAAAACTCGGAATAAGAATTAGGATTTTAAGGTAAGGAATTTTCAAAGCTCTTGTTACTCATATGGCAGCCAGACAGACGGACATGTCTATACTCCTAGTTTATATCCCATTTAAATCGTAGAACGTCTAAAACTTTTCTCTCCGTGTCTTAAACACACTTAGCCTTTTTTACCATGCACAATCTGTGCCGCTTACAGTCTGTTTCTTGCATTCAACTCGCCTTTAACTACATAGTATATGTCTAACAGTCACTCACAAAAAAAGGAACCTTAGGCTATTAGCACTATGACTCGTTTTCTTTGCAGGCACACATACAAACACACTTAAAAACTAAAAAAAAACTAACAGAAATTGAAGTAAAAAAAAAAGAAGGCTCAGTAGACGAGCGCACTACTCCAGATTTCGTGACTCGTTGCTGAAAACTTCAATTTGCGATTTGTGAGCGTGCGTCAGTTGCTTCCTATATACACATACATATATAGACGAGTATATATACTAACTAACTGTACTTACGTTGAGCAATCACTGTGTGTCAGTAGTTGCAAAATTGGAGGCACTCCTTAGGCATATACTCTAACATATACATACATACATACATTCTAGATTCTAGTCGACAGTCAGAAAATGGCAATGGGAGTTGCATAAAATCAAAACTCGAGACATTGCAGCAGCTTAAGGACGCAGGACGCAGGACTCAGGACGCATTTGTCGAAGACAGCTCGAGGCACAGCAGCTACTCCAGACTTTTCACATACGTTGTACAACTTGCTATTTCAATGTTTGTCTTGTCGCTGCCGCTCTCAAAATTAGGTCAAAGTTCAAATGTGATAAAAATCAACATCAACAAAATGTGTGAGCAAATGGAAGTTAGTGCCTGCCTTCCTGTTGCTGTCTATGCCAAACTACATGGCAGCATAAAAATGCTAAACCGATTTAGTCCGATTTGCCGGAAATGCTTTTTCTTTCATTTTAATTGACAGGATGTCTGCGTTTAGAGCGGCAAAAGAAAAAAAAAAAAGAAATATGCATTGAACTTTAGTTGGCAGCAACTACAGATATCCAACTGCATACTATATCCATATACTAAGTAGCAGCGTCAATCGCACTGCACTACTTTAAAATGCAAGGAAATTTTCATAAATCTTCTACGCTTTCGAGTTGTTTCCTTCTTTTTTGTTGCAACTTTCAGAATTTTCTTTTAGCATTTTCATTTTTTGTTGTTGTTATTTTTCTGTTCTGCATTTGCTGCAAAAACAATTTCATTAAGTAAATTGCACAGCGTGAAAAGCTAAAAGTCCTTTCTGCTCTAACATCATCTTCGTGGAGGGGCTGCTTTGCTCTGCTGCTTTCTTGAAATTGTGCGCCTGATAAATGGATTAGCGTAATGAAATTGAGTTTCTGCTCATTGCTGTTGTTATTTCTGCCATTTGCTGGTTTTTTCTTTCGTTCTTTCTATGAATTTTCATGCTGCAACAAATATTTTCTTTATTTTATTTAATATTTTCCTGCTTTCTTTGCAATGACAGACAGCATGAGCTATGAAAAAAGCAACTTTACTTTATATTTTCTGTCAAAGATATTTTTCGTCTTGCTCAACGAGCAGAGACTAGCCGCCTGCTGCACTCTCAGTCTCTATCGTCAATCCCACAACTGGCTATTTCTACGGATAACTTCTTCAATCTTATATCTCATATCATTTTATTGACAGCTACCATTTAGTCCCATTTCATCGAATTATGATTTGTATCTTTCGATTTTTATATTTGTCTTCTTGTATATTTATTTCATCTCTCTCTCTTATCTGAGCGTTTCGCATTTCATTTTTATCTGTCAAATGCTTGAAGTGATTTTGACTTATTGGACAACAGTTTGACAAAATGTCAATGAATAAAAAAAAAAAAAATATGAATTGAATCATGAGTCGGAAATATTTCAAATTCTATAACAAATTGTGTCTTGATTTAAGTTTCTGTTGATATTGTTTAAAAAAGTCTACTTAAGCTTGAAATTCAACCATTTATGAAAAGTATTTCGACCATTTGGTACCCAGTGTAACCATCGGCTTAGTTCCGATTCCACTGTTCCACCCTAATAAATGCCTGACTTAAAGTTGTACACAGAATGTTCAGATAAATTGTTTAATTGAAATTTGCCATACGGAATGATAAGTTTTGGCTGCTTTCTTTGTTGAAAAATAATTAATGTCGATTAAGAGTTTAATCACATAGGGTTACTTAATCCGGTCTTCATTCGTTCAAAATCTTATACCACCACCAAGCCCTATGTTTAGATTTGAAAACAAAAAATGCAGGATAATCTGGCGAATATGATGTACGATAGAGCGAGTCGTAGCAAAATTTTGTGGAATTTCGGGAAGGTGATTATGCACGCTATATCTCTCTATAAATCTCTATATATATGTATATCTCCCTCTGTCTTTCTTTTTATATATATCTCTCTAAATCACTTTGTTTACCTCTTTTTCTATATATTTGTATCTACATCTCTCTGTTTGTCTCTCTTCATATCTCTCTATACCTCTCTCTATCTCTCTCTCTATATGTCTCTCCATATCTCTCTGTCTCTGTTTATCTCTCTCTATATCTCACTCTATAACTTTCTCTCTATATCTATGTCTCCGTCTATATCTCTCTTTCTATACCACCTCTCTCTCCATATCTATGTCTCCGTCTATATCTCTCTTTCTATACCACCTCTCTCTCTATATCTATGTCTCCGTATATATTTTACTTTCTATACCACCTCTCTCTCCATATCTATGTCTCAGTCTGTATCTCTCTTTCTATAGCACCTCTCTCTCCATATCTCACTCTATATCTCTGTATAAATATGTATATCTCTATATCGCTTTATATTGCGACAAGGTCCCTTCGATTTTTGTAGGCAAATACAAAGAAACAAAGAAATGGATAACAGTTAAATAGTACTTTAAAACAATTTGTGAATTATAAGTGCTTTCGATTTCCTTTTTCAACAGATTTAACTCAAAATGATGTATCTGATATAATTTAGAACTTAATTTGAAGAACAACAAACCTATATTACTGTGGCAGCATAATACTGAGGTCACGTACATCCATAGCCTAGCCGCACTCTTCATTCACCCTATATCTTCAGCTTGTTATATGCAGAAAAATGTTCTCTATCTCGCAAGAAATGAAATGCACAAAGAACTAAAACTCAAATTTCCACTTCCCTGTCCTTTCAAGACATTCTCTGCTACTACATCAAATATCCATCCAACTAAATCTTTAAAAACAACATTGTCCTCGCCGCAGCCTAAATTGGTTTAGCATATCAAACTATCAAGTAGAAAAACACTCTTTGAATGCAGTTCGTAACAAGTTTATAGCCGGCTGCTACAAAGGAAGGACACGATTGCTGAAATATGCAGCCATGCGGTACTAAAATTTCATTAAACATTTAAACAACATATGGTAAATTCTACACACAAAGTGTGGAAAAATGACCAAGAGACCGACCAGAAAGCGGCAACAACGACTAGGAAGACTAGTGCAATTAAAGGACATAAAAGGACTAAAAAGGGGTTGAGACAATACAGCAATACAGAGTACATAGGTATTAGAACAAGTGGCGCTGCATATGGGACCAAAAAGACTAATGTAAAATATGTACTAGGAAATGTACCGTTAGAGCGTAGAAGTAGCAGCAAATTGACCCAACTGCGGTGTTGTAAAATTTTCAATTTTCTTGTTGCACGCTGTGCAGTGCTTATATGTAGTGTTGTTGCACACAAGATGACCAAAGTGTATAGGAGGTCCTTTGCGCTTACCACAAACAGATTTCGACTATACTATGTGTCGCGCACAACTACACGCCACTTCAGTGTTGTGCAAGTGTTTGTGCGCTTTTGTGCACTGTTTTATTTTGTTTTTTTTTTGTCTATTCGTTCCTTTTAGCCGTTTGCATAAATGCTGTCGAAAATTTACGATTGCTGAAGCACAATTTACAGCAATGCATTTTGCTTGCAACAGTGCACATGCCGGCGGCCCATGCTTATTGTCTGTTGGCGTTTTACAACACTTGTTTGTATGCCTCGTTCATTGCCTGCATTCCTTAGACTAAACCATAAAACACTTCGCATTAAAAAAACATGCAAGCAACGAAAAAACGTCTTTTTCTTGCGGGCTAAGCCAAAAAATTGATTTACTATGTGTGCAGCCTGCCGGCCGGCAGTGTTGGTTAAGCGCGCAGCAGTAATTTACAGGTGTGGCCTTCTAATTACTTCAGTAATTTTCTTAAAAGCAAGTACTTACATATATATGTGTCCACATAAAAATATTTCTAATTGAATGAAATGCTGGACAAAAGGTGAAGCTTAAAATAACAAAACTAATGAATTCTAAATGAAAACTCGAACTTTTATATATAAAAATTTATTTGTCCAACAAAATAAATGGTTGAAATAGTTGCACATTCCGAATTAATCAAATACTAACTAAAGCAGCGAAAGCATTTGAAGTGGCGAGGCAGGTTTATAGTTTGTCTGCAGTGGACCAACTGCAGTCAGTGCTAAAAAATGAACGAAATTCAAAGATAAATTGAATTGAATTGAAATTTCGAAATTGCAGTCGAGCGCAACGAAAAAAAATAACCGAAAAACAAAAAACTATTTGAACTAAAGTGGGAAAATAATACACACTCGCGTACTAAAACTAAAAGTGAAATGCATTGGAATACATTGAAAGGGACTCGACTCAAATTGGAAAGAGTTGGCAGTCCGCACAATTACATATATATATATATATATATATATAGGTTTATATAGCACAGAAATGGTACTCACTGCTGCTGCAATTGGATGATGCCAGCGTTCTAAATGGAGTAGCTACTAGTTTGGCAATAGCAACAGTATTAGCGCAATTGAAGTTCTCTGTTTTGGAGCAATGAGTCTAAATATTTGAAAATAAATTACAACCTTAAATTGTTCGCTCAGAGTTGTGCACTGGGAATACTGAGTATAGCCTTGAACTGAACTAAATTGAACTGAACAGAAGTACATTTGATAGCAAAAATATGTGCAAAGTGTGAGCTACACTGGACAGACAGACGGACAGACAGACATACTAAAGTGTGAGTTTAATAAATGAAGCGCATAGCTCAATAAAATAAACAGATTGATTGCACGCAAACGTTTATTGAAAATATTTCGATTTTCGATTAGTTGCATTGGAAATCGTTTGAAGTTCGAGTTTGAAGTTTAAGTTGCCTGAAGTAGCTAAGACAATTAAGTAAATGATGCGTAGGGATTGGAGAGTTTTTCTGGACATAAAATTAACTTGAAATTGACACGTATGTGCGAGAGAGACAAAGAATGCTTATAGTACTACGAAAATGGCAACTTATATAATATCACAAATATCAAAGAGAAAAAAAAACAAAAACAAAAGAGAAAATATATAAAACCACATTTTTTTCCTTCAGTTTTCTGTCATACATCATTTAGCAGGCATACATTTAGCATGCCACAATCAATGGCCTCGAAACAATTGTCACCACAGCCATTTAATGCTTCAAGCTATACAAAATCTGAATTTTTTAAATACGTCAAAGAGTTGTCAGATTTGGTTGATATTATTGTTTATTGAAAATTTAAATGTAGCAGATATATATGTCCGCCTGAACAGTATTTCTTTTAAAGACTTTTGCACACTTTTGGAACCAATTGAGTGGCATAAATGATACAAGAAGTCCTTTGGGCTACAAGGCGTGAAATAATATTATCTGCAATATACATATTATATCGAGAATCAAGGTGTGAAATTGTATCAGATACATCATTTTGAGCATTATAATCCTTCCTTGAGCAGTCGATTAAGACAAAGACACACAAAGACATTTTGAACACATCATAGAAGGCTTTAATTTTCAAACCATATTGCTTTCTACATAATCTGTAGACTAAAAATGTTAACAAAAAAATATCTAGGCAAGTCAGGGAGTTCACTTCTTTATCCTTCATAAAGCATTCAACATAAAATTCATCAAATTTTGTGCTGCTGCTCGGAAATTCGATACATTTTCTAAATATTCTTTATAAAAAGACTCATAGACTGACTTCATTCATTTTCTAAATTATACAAAATGGCCGAATTGAACAAATTTCTTGAGAACTTCTTTTTATCATACGACAAATATCGTCTACAACTGCGAAGTTTTTATACAACTGATGCAGTTTTGAACAATAATGGAGTCCAAATAAGAGGAAGCAATAATTTTAAGAACTTTTTCAAAACCATGCCGCTGACTGTACATCAACACAAAAGACAGGACATTGCTAGAGATGGTAATATAATAATTGTTGCCACAAGCGGTGATGTCTGCTACTCGGCCGATGGTAAAACAAAGAAATTCTGGCAACATATTGTTTTGAAAAAAATGGGCAACAAATTGGCTATCAAGCAACATGTCTACAATACTGAATAGATGAGGAGGAGGAGGACGTTAAAAGGCTGATCTATTTTGTCAATTTTAAATGTTTTAGGTTATGTCATATATTTTATAATATAATATAAACACTTTCTGGCCGAAACCTTTGAACTATTTTATTTTTACCTCGCATTTTTATTGCTCCTTTCTTTCTTCCGTTCAAATAATTACTACGACATGCCGAAGTTGGCTTTCCTCTTACCGACAGTGCATATTTTTATGACTCCAAACTTATCAAAATCGGTCATGTAGTGCATAAGCAACTCATTTTAATATTCCTAATTCCAATTTCTTATATTGAAATAAATATTTATTTAATTCTTCTTTTGCAGCTCATAAACTCAAACTAAAAACAAATACTCAGCAAATCTTATGGTAAGTCAAATGAAATTTTGCTTTTATTAAATAAATAAAAAATGTTTTATTCAAATAAATAAATTAGTGAGTCACTCATTGACTGCGCGAAACTTCCCATAAAACAAAGCCATATAAAAAATATGTCTAAGCAATTTACACGTTTTACAAAATGCGCTGAAAACAAACAAAAAATAAATAAATAAAAAATGCCTTGTTAAAAATTTTCACTAATCGTTTTAAACTAATCCGGTTTCGTGTGAAAATAAAACAAGTTTTTAGGAAAAATTCGTTTGGTATTAAAAATCTTTTGTTTAAGACTTTGAAATTGCGAAATGTGTCAAACTCTGACCCGCGTTTTTGTGCGCAGAAATTTCGAACAATTTATTTATTTCTGCATGTAAGACTTGCTACTAAAAACTTCTACAGAAAGCGCTGATAGTTTATACAAATTTTATATTTTATAGAAAGTTGCTTCCTATTTTCGTTTTGGAATTGAAATATTTTGGAATATGAAACAGGAAAGAAATGTCTCACGAATTAAAATATTTCCTTACATGTGGGCTCTATTCAATTTCATGACAGTATCTTCTCTCCTTTCCCTACACCTATTTTTTCTTTCCTCTCTTTTCGCCTTACCTATTTCAGTACTGTATTACTTAAAAGTATGCCAGACAGACAAAGCATTACATTTGCTTTATTTCAAATTAAATTTGAAACTAGACAGCAACTTCTACACCTATCTATCGGCTCCAACTGTTGAGTTAATTAAATGGACATACATTTAACACCAGTAATTACTGAAACAACAACAACAACAATTGCACTTAAACTCAAAAACATTTGCATTTGTATTACTTATAGATTTTCTAAGATCAACTTTTTGAACAGTTTTCTGATATTTTAATTGCGTCAAATGCAAATTGGAAACTGCTCGAATGTGATTTTTCAACTTTGACAATGCTAGAAGGAAATCATAAATTACAGCAGTCGACAATAAGCATAATTAAAACCACAAATTACAACAAAAACATGCTACACGGTTTACAATACAACACAATATGACAACAAATAAATCTAAATAAGCTTAAGACTTTGACAAGTTGTTGTTGTTGCTGTTGTTGTTGCTGTTGCTTTTGTGGATATTCAATAAAATTAATTACGTATAAAAGCCACTTGGTTGGCTTGGCATTGTTCAATAAGAATTTTGCATAAAATTTTCATAATTAATGCTGACAAATAGTTTGCAATTGCAATTGCATTGTTTGAATTTGAAATTTGAAGACGGATTTGCAGATACAAATTCAGTTGGAATTGGAGTGTTAAATCGCAGCCGTTATAACTGTTAAGTGTTAATTTAGCATGCTACAAGCACCCACACGAGACAAAGATATGCCTCAAAGCAGTCAAGCGACGGCGTCAAGCGGTATCCAATTGGCCAGAAACCGGTTTTGTGGCCGAAATATGTGAAGTGTCTTTGGTGAATGGCAAGCATGGAGAAAGAAAAATCATGCAACGCAAAACAAAGGAAGGAAAAAAAAAAACTAACTTGACCAACCACAAAAGTTGAGCGGGAAAAGAAAAGCAGGAAAAATTTTTTGCGGAGTAGAAAAAAATGCAGGAGAAAAAACTTAAACTGGTGGAATTGAAACTTGTATACCCTGTAGATAAAATAAAAAATATATCATAGCATTGTTTAGTTCGGAAGAGCGAGCTTATATAATTTTGAAGGCTGAATAAACTGAAAGAGAACTGCATGTGTATAGAAATAAGGAGAAGAATCTTCAATTCGATCATAACAGATCGATTAAGGTAGAAGGATATGTTTATATTATTATATATTATTTGAATTTTGCCTCAATCTTTGAAAAACGGATTGAGTACCAGTCATCACTGCATGACAAACTCTTCAACAAACATATAGTACTCTAATATATTTGTTGTAAAGGGTATAACAAAGCAACATGCCAAACTTCAGATAAAACTTCAAACTTCAGAGAAACAAAGCTACTAGCAACAAACTTGCCACCGACGGCGATCGATGACTTCACCCAAAAATGTTTGCAAAATTTGCAACTCATTGATTGTACGGAAAATCAGCGATGCAGAAAATGTTACACATCAAATCGCAGCACTTTATTCATTCCCCCATTGAAATAGTATGTTGCGGCTCATTAAATCTCGCAGAAGAATTTCAAAGTGACTCACTCACTCGCTGCTGTGGCAGCCAATAAGCGTGCATTGAGTGTAAAGCCAATAAGAAATTAACATAAGTATGCAACTTGTTGCAAATACTTTTGAAGTCTAAACTGTCTGACTTCCTACAGCGCTGCTCAAATTAGCAATTTTCATAGCTGCATAACTTTTGTGTCTGTTCATGCAATTACAAATAGAGAAAAGGAGGAGGAAAATATATAAAAAAGACAACAAAAAAAAAACTGCATTACAATGACAAAAGCTACTTCCAGACAGAGACTACGACAAACCTGCAACAAATGGCAAAAAGTACTCGTACTGACTTCATACTTCTTGACAATGACTTTGGCAGCGACAAGCAACAACTATGCAGCTTTGTATCTTTGCCTTTACTTATCGTATCTATGTGGTTCTCAGACCTTCAATTGATTTTCTTTGCTCAAGTCATGCCCGCACAAATCATTCGCTTTGAAGTACAATAAACTGAATGTTTAGCTGCATGAATTGCTGGAATTCGAATTGCAGATAGTCAGTCTCGAAGCGTTGAAATGTTAGAAAACATATAGATTTGATTTTAGGCGGTAGCACAGCATAGCTTTGGGGCGTAACAGTTGAGACAGTCAGACAGACAGACAGACGGACAGAGAGTGAGAGGCGAGGTAGTATCTAGTATTGCTGGACATTGCACTCTGACCGCAGTCAATGTTCTTCTTGCCGCGGCTGCTGCTGCAGATGATGATCAGCGAAATTTTATGCTTTGGACAGTTATTGCAGTTGGCAGTTAGAGATAAAGTCATTGTGTAGTAATTTGTTGCATGATTCTTGAATTTGTCTCCAGTCACTTGGGAATTAGTTAAATTAGGCAGGCAAGCGCAATAAAAATCACTTCCTTATGAGTGAGTGTAGCTGCATATAAAGCATTTAAGTTTATTATGGCAGTGGGTACTATTAAAACTTTAATAATTTATAGTTTGAGCAGTAATTTTTATTTTGAACACGTGATGAAAACCTGATTTTTTGTCACATAAATCTATAAGTTGGTCAGTTATTAGTCTTATGTGCAGTAAAATTACTCATTTCACACTTATCGGTCTGTTATCGGTCATCAAACATTGGAGTACCAGCTTATAAATGGAATTTCTCCTCACCTTTCACCTTCTTTTCGTTGACATGAGTCCAGATGCTATGTTAGTTCTGGCATATTACAGTCATTAACACGAAAAATACTTTCCAAGGATATCACTTACAACTTTTCATGTTCTAATACCCAAAATTCTATTTCACTTATTCAAAACGCAATATTTTTAGCTAATAATACTTATTAATAATAATTATTACTCAACTCCACAACACCCTACACACAAAATCGCTACGCAGCCATCTTTGAACTTTGACCTTAACAGCGAAACAAACTATTTGTCATTACAACTATGCACTTAAAGCCATATTTAACTAGATTAAGTACGATTTACTGCCATTAAGCGTATAACAAACTGTCAATCAAATCAAACGATTACTTAAAAGCATTTAATGACACAAAAATAAATTGTAACGAATTACAGGCTTAAAATGCAACCCAAACGCACACACAGCAGATAATCGAATCGAATCGAAACCGAACCCAAGCATAGCAATTCGGTTTTATTTTATAGAAAAAATATAAAATTATTTTGTAAAAAAAAAATGAATAAAAAAATTTAACAAATGACGGACGGATTTCAGTTGACGCCGGCAACGCTTCAATGCGTGCGCAACAGCGAATGCTTCCGTTTCCGTTCTTAATAGCTTTATTGTAATTTTTTACAATTTTTTTTTTTTTTATACTTTTTAAACGAAATAAAATTGGTTAAAAATAACAAAGATAATTGCGACGCTGCTGACAACGTCATGCAAGGCCATAAAAGCGTGTCCGAGCGAGAGTGCATTAAAAATTTAAGCAGTTTTTCTCTAACTAAAGGAACGATTGACAGACTGACTGGCTGACTGACTATGTATCCCAATGTAATAAACAAGCATGTAGATACATTCTCACTGTGCGCTTTAATTAGTTGACATTATACGAGTAAAAGGGGTCAATACGGGGTGCGCCTCGTTCCGAAAGAACGTCTGCCGTAGGAAGTGAGGATGGCGCGCAATCAATCTGTCAATCAAATCGCTCAGGAATAATGCACAAACTTCGTTTCAGGGTGCCATACTGTCCAAGCCCCAAGCGTCATTCATTGTGCGAGCACCTTACGTCAGCAACAGCAGCAGCAGCGGCAGCGAAAGAAATTACAATGAAACTGAGTACAAAAGGCACGAAAAACCCAACCAACATAGTATTTCTATATAGTATATACAAACAATATGTCTGATAAATGAATGCGCAGCCGTGTGGAACACCAACGCCGGCTATGAGCACCTGGAACGGCTATGAAATGGCAACGCGGTACAGTGTAGGGGCGGCAGCAGCGTGTTGTGCTGTGCTTTTCACTGCACAGTTTGCGATACATTTCGGTTTGGTATTTTATTTGTTCTCTGTTGATGACGGCGAAAAGTATCGCAACTCAGGTGTGACAAATAATTATACAAATAATGTCTTTCGTTTTGTCTCTTTTGCACACGCAGACAGCGTACACATAGCTAGCTCGCTCGCACAGTATGTCATGCTTAGCGGAACTAGCTCATTTAAATGCTTATTTGTTTGTTTTATGCCAAAATATAAAAATAAACAACTTGAACTCAGAAGAAGCAAAGGTTTAAAGAAACTTTTCAAAATACGATTGTCAAATTGTATTTCTTTAAAGAATTTTATATAAAAAGAAATCTTTAAAAAATGGTGAAATATTAAAAGTGGAAACATGCTAAGTGTGTGAATGGCAAAAAAAAGCAATTCAGTGTGGACAGAAAATCAGCTTTGAGTATAAAAATCTAAACTTACAATTAAATCAATTAGCAGTTGATCAGCTGTTTGGCATTAATGTTTCTTAAATTCGTAAGCAGTAGCAGAACTCTGATTGGCGCCAAATGCTTGTCGGATGCTTTCGGAATATTGACTATGCTGACTGTCAACATATGAAAAAACTGAGCCATAAACTTTGAACTCGTTCTTCAAAGTTTTAACATCCTTAAACAATGTAGTCAGGTGCATATTTTCCTTTAAGTGTAAACTTATGACAAAATAACCTACAAAGTTCAATTCATGATAATTTAAGCCAGTCGAAGATTGTTCGTGCATTTTACGCTAAACTCCCTTAAACAATATTCACCTTTAAATGCATTTAAGAAATATCTACCCCTAACTAAAAAAATATGAAAAAATATTTCAAGTAAAGGGTAACCAAAAACAACGAAAACAATTTATTAAAATATTATATCACCAAGGTTGTCTTTCTTTCTCTCTTTCTGCTTCTAATGCAAATGCAGCATATCCTTGCAACCAAATTGAAACGAAGAAACTCGATTAAGGTAAAAACAAAAGCAAGAACTACAAAAAGAATGTTTATTTAAATTCACATACGAAGCTGAAAAATAAAGGCTCAGCCAGAGTTCATAAAGACGAAAAAAAAGTAAGAGCTTTCGGTACAACCGAATCCTTTATGCACTTCACAGGAAATTTTAAAACATTTAGTAAAGTAATTGTAAATGAATTTAAAAAATTCGATATTCGATATTAGAGATGTTGATTGACATCATTGTGACATCATATAATGGAGTATTTCATCTGAAACCGGTATCTCCAATTGATCGAAATATGAACACTTCCGCTGGTCAACATTTTTAATTTGATTTACACGAAACTGCTTGAAATTTTTTAGATAGTTGGAATATTTGCCAAATATCAACCAATTGGAAACAAAAACTTGATATATTATTGGAATTGGAGCGCTACTTGCTCATTTTCAACCAGAAATTCTTACCTTGTATTCCAGCCTTCAAAAATGATAATGAAAATATATTGTATAATTAAAAATTTAGACAGATATTCATGCAGATGTATATGACTACATTGAATCATCTCAAAGAGCTGATCGAGCATGTAATATACAACTTAAGGGTTCTAATGATATGCGTAGCTAGTTCCTTGACTATTAAAGCGGAGGCCAACCTTTACACGTTACAAACATGCCGGCAAATTGTTAGTAGCCTTTTTTGCACTATTTGTATAGGATACAGGAAAAAAAATAAACTGACTTAGTTTTTATGTTAAGTAAGAACAACAAGAAGGCAAATGTATGTACTAAGGAAAGTATGAGTGCGATGGAACGAAAGACTACGAAGAAACAATAAAAAAAGAGAATTCATATTCACAGCTGCTTGTGCAACCCTGCGTCGCGCAACGTTGCAAGACCATACCATTCCAGATGTGGCAAAGCAAAATTGCTGCGTAGCCAGCTGAGCTGAGCAACGACTGCCGCAAAAACATTTGTGGTTGGTGTTGTTGTTCTTGTTTTTGTTGTTTTTGTGCACCTGCTGCAAGTGGCCAGTGGCAGCAGCAAAACTGCAGCATGCTGGACACATATACTTTTATATACAAAACATATGACCAAGCGATTGCTGTCTCTACTTCTCTTTTTTAATTCAGTTGACCGCTCTTTGCTTCTAAGCAGTGATCAGTAAGAATGAGAAAAAGAGAGAAATAAACCAATAACAATTGCAATTTTAAGCTCAGAATTCATTAAACATTTATTCGTGGCTGTAAATATGAATGTGGAAATACCGCTCGTGAATTGTAATTTGTTGTTCAGTCAGTAAATTGCTAGGTTTTTATCATTTTACTTCGTAAAATTCCTGATAAGACAAGAAATCGAAAGTCTGATGAAAAATTATGGAAAGATGTTCTCCGATTGATTTAAAAATATGCGATCTGGGAATCAGAAAATGTACAGTAGCTAGAGATGTTTTTGTTGCTGAGACAAATATGATAAATTCTAGATCTGGAATGAAGAATAAATTTAGTAAAAGATTCCTGAATGAAAGTACGAATTATATTCATTCAAATATCCTGACTGAAAGTAAGGAACACTTTCCGAATGAGCGTAAAGAAGATTTTAATTCAATTTTCCAAATGAGATTATGGAATGTTTTCAATCAAATTTCCCGAATGAGAGTATAAAAATGAAAACTGGTGAATTACTTATATCAATTGAACAGTCTAGTGACGATTTGTCTTTAAAAGTAAATGCTGATCTAATTGAATAAATGAAAAATGTGAAGCATCAGACGAAGTAAAAGAATAAATAATAGACCACAGATATCATATCAGGAACTATTTAAGAATTGCGTAATGAATGCAAATGCCTTGGTAATATTCCTAATAAATTTTTTGATGATATCAAAGACAAGAGCGATAGAGCACACTGGGAAGAAGGCTTTGAAGATGAGCTTAATTCAGATTTTTTAATTGAGTCTGGTTGTTAGTAAAAACTCTGAAGACAATAATAAAGAATGAATGTAAGCTGGTTAAACATTTAACTAAGCTACTTGCTCAAGGATTTACTGAAGAGAATTTAGTAGAAAAATAAAATAATTATAATTTTTTATATTTGCACATCTTGAACAAGTTGCTAATATGTATTTTGACTAAGCCTGGATCAGCGTCATACAAAAAATGTCAGCAAAATCGGTCGAGCTGTTTAGAAGGAGTTCTGTGACATACACATTATTAATATAAAGATATATCAACATAATTAATTGAACTATATTTTAGGTTCTGGATTCATTTAAGAAAAATATATTGTATAAATATTGGTGTGTCTACTAAATCGCCATTTTTTAGAACATAGAAAGTATCCTTTCCTATATTGCGCTCATTGAAATTTTAAAATGTCTGTAGCTTAGCAATGGAGGCCTGAAAAACCCAATAAAGTATATAAATTCGTGAGCAGCACTACAAGATATGTGGATCTAGTCATGTTCATCCATTCATCCGTCTGTCTGTACGTTTATCTGTGCTATGCTGGCTGTTTTAACTATTTCTACAAACATATTACTTGAATATTTATATTTTAAATATTTTCGACTACACTAGACACGCACAGAACACTGCCATATAAAATATTTTGTATATATTTGTTGTTGTTGCCTACGATAATAATTCGCATTTCACATTTGATCGACAGCAATTGCGTGTGTTACACAGAAAATAAAACCAAATATTATATTACAATGCAAACATATTGCATATATATATACATAGCTATATAACTGATATCGCGTTGTAATTGATATATCAATAAATTCTTTTGTTTTTATTGTATAAACGCGTCGAAAGCAGACCATAACTGCCAACTGTTATCGTTGGAGCAAGAAACATTTGCATATCTTTCGATAATTTGTTTTTCAAGTATAAACAAACTGAATGGAGGGGAGAGGAGAATGTATGAAAAATGCATGAAAGCGATTATATTTACAAAGTTTCTATACAATTTTCTACTTTTCCTTCATTTTTTTATAGAATATTTATTATATGAAATCACGTCAGGCGCAGGCACGAATGACACGTGGAAATCATGTAAGCCAATGATGTATGAAGGGTGTGGTGGGGATGCAAGTTTGTCGAACGAAACAATATGGAAAAACTATTATAATTCAGCAATTTTCATATAATTGTGCCTTGTCATGAAAGTATATCAAAAATAGGAATTATAATACCAAAAGTATGAGTGGAGCTGGGAGCTGGGAGTTGTGGCGCAACGCATAAATTGTTTGAATTTCAGATTGGCTAAAAACGGTTAAAAGGCAATTTACTTAAATGCGTTTTTCGATTGTTAGGGAAAGGAGAGAGAGGGAGGAGGGTGGCTAAAACTACACAACATAGGCGGCCGTTTACATTGATAATGGCTTAGTCGTTGATTTAGTCGGGTATGCTAAGTAGGCTTATTATAAAGCCATACTACATGCGCAGTAGCGCAGCAGGTTATATTAAAAGTAGGCGCAATCAAAGTAAAAAATTAATTAAGTTTCGTATTAAAATGAAGTTGAAGAATAGATTATTAAGTATCAATTAGTGTATTTTTGAGGCTCAACTTTTAAAGTAAATTCAGTACTAAATTATTTATATTAACAAACTGTACAGCGCCCTCAATTGGGCGCCGCAAAACACCACCGTCAAACACTGTCGATAAATAATTTATGTAAAAAGTAATTTGCTTCTTATGAAGAGCGTGACTTAGTTCAGACATGGCAGCCACGTATCTAAACTACATGCAAGTAAATAAATAAATAAAAACGCTTACATACTAACATACAAATGAGCTTGTAAGCAACGTCAACTCAAGGATAACTCATACCTCCTTAGACGAACGACACCGTAAACTACTTTCTTTCTATCTAAACATGGCATGCAAATTGTAAGTTTGACATTTTTCTTCTACTTGTTTGATCAATTTTTATGACAAATTATCAGTGCCAAGCCATAAATTTCATAACAGAGCCAAACTCATTAAAACTCAAAACGAAACTGCTTCGGACGAGAGGCGGAAGGCGGAGCAAATACAAAAATAAATACAAAATTAATACAAATAAATGCACGAAATAGCTAAAATACCAAATGACGCTGGAAAACTAAGTCAAGCAACTGAAAACCGGTTTACAGACCACAAGTTTTTCTCAATAGTTGATATACTTCATACTACTTCAGCGAAACAATGCGCTGAAAAGTGAGTCTGACTAGTACAAGAAGTGTCGTCCAGTTGCAGGAAGCCGCTACAGTGTGTCCATGAGACAGTTTAGTGTGCAGTCAGACAAGCCTGGCTAGTCTATAAGGCATATACACGTACTATGCGTGTTGCCTGGCTAGTTTTTTGGGACAAAGAAATGAGATATCCTACTTAGAGTGACTGCACTTTGTGCAGTGAACTGGTGCACAGGGTTATATGGGCAGTAAGTAAGTGAGTGGTGTGTGCACTGAAGCATAGCAGGCGTGCACTGTAAGAAATTGTACAAAAGTACAATTTTTTTACAGAATTTTAATTTTTGACTAAGCTTATGGTAAGCATGCATTTTAAGGCTTAACCGTTACATAACCGTTTCATACCGGTTCATAACCGTTTGCCGTTTTTGTGTTAATTTTACATAAAACAAGTGTCTATGATTTTTTAATAAACTATTAAAGCTTTAAAGTATATTATTTCTCAGTGTAACTTACAAAAAATTGCACTGCAGCCAGCCAAAACAAATGCAGACAAAGCATACAGCAGACACAAAAGCAGCAAAGCAACTCGTTCAAAACTATGTACACCAAACCATCATCTAACCCGCAACTACACTGCACTACTTGACTACTTCCAACATCTAACAAACGCCAAACGAAAGGAAACAAGACATTACTGCAGCACGTATCAAAAGCAGCTAAAAAAACAAATAACCAACCAAACAAAACCAAAAACCCGAAACGAAAACCCAACCAGCCAACTTCATTGAGTCAACTAATGAACGTAAACGTGGACTTAGTGCGCCGCAGCGTATGTGCCGCATTTCAGGAATACGCAGGCAAAATCGTAGAAAAATTCCGCATGCAACACTGGCTTTATCGGCATAGCACAGCCGCGGAAAACAAAGCAAGTTATGGGTCGGTCGGTCGCTCGGTCGGTCGGTCGGTTGCTCGCTTGGATGTGTGCACTTTTAGATTTGCTTCACGTTTTCCACTTGCGCGGGTGTAAAAATAGCAAATCAGAATAGGTTACGAGTCTATGCCAACAAATCTGCTTGCAGTACTTGCTCCACCACGCCACACCACCCAAGCAATACACTTCGTTTGGTGACTGCCTTTCTTTACAAGTTAACTAAGTTTTGGGGTTTGTGTAACTTCAACTTGAGTCGTCTCTTTTGCTACTACTCCTCCTCCTCCTCCTCATCTTCTTCTGCTTCTGCTGTAAGCGAACAATACAACTCTGTGCCACTTTGCATTACATAAGCTTCTGCGCGTGTTGTGCATATTTTTATTTTTTTTTTTTTTTGGATAAAAAAAAATACGAGTACTAAAGAAAAAAAAAAAAAACGAAGAAGAAAAATATTTTAAATCATTTGTTAACATTTGCTTTTACTTTTGCGCATCTCTATGTCCCTCAGCGCTCTGCCTTTCACTCGCTCAAGACACCTTCTTGTGGCATAAACTTTACATTGTAACTAAATGTAGTTGCACTTGAGTTGTTGTTGTTGCTTGCTTACATACGTCCATGCATGAAGTATTTGCATATCTTGAGCTCTATTTTTGCTGCTATATCGTGTAGTTGCATACGGAGATAAGCAGAAATTATTACTGATTTATAGTGGGTACTGACTGCTATTACACAATAGCAATTTGAATGGCTTCGTCTTCCTTTTTTTTGTTTGGCTATAAGCATATTGAAGTAACTTTATTTATATGAGAGCTATAACTTTATAGGATTTCCCAACACTGAGATTGTGTAATTAACTTTTAAAACTGTTAGATTATGGTAGAAGCTCAATTTTAAGGTATCCTTTGGCATATACTGAGTGTAGCTATCACTTACAAGTGGCAAAGGTACAAAATATTTTAAACATTTGAATATTTGTTTATATTTTCTATGCTAATTCAATAAAAAAAATTTCTTGTATATGAAATAATCAGAATTGACAGTTAAAGCAGATAGCGAATTAGTCCGGTTTGAATCCAAGTTCCTGACAACATTCTAAAAAATCCAACATTTTTTCATACAATATACTCTTCTTCTATCCTTCTGTGTGACAAAAATTGAATTAAAAGAATACTGCTGCCGAGTGTGCTTGACTTCGAGATACACCCTTGCACCATAGATTTGTATGAAGACTATATTCCCATCGGGAACCATGTGCCGTATTCTATAAACATTGACAGAAGATATACAAAATTTGTCATTTCTAGATTTATTAACTGCAAGATTCAAAATCTTCTGCCAGGGCCTTACTTATGCCTTCTTTGGTCTTATCATAAAGAACAAGAATTTTAGATTAAGTGCCGCGCCATCTATTTTGTTTCCGGTCTGATTAGTGATAGAGTTGTCTAGGGCTTTATTCCTTTTATACCGCTGAGCTTCTTATCACTGAAGAAAACGACAAGGAGGTTCCCTTTAAGACACTCATTGCGACTTACACCGACGATTTGAGTAAATGATGTAATTTGCCTCTTCTGCAATCCACATAGAAAGTAAACTATCCATAGGAACCTTCACTGGCAAAATAACATGGATAAGAGGTTCACCTTCCAAGTTGTCAGGTTCACCTTACAGCAAACCAAACCACCATCCTAAATAAAAACCGCCTGAGGATCCTTCAACGCAGATGGTTGCTTAATAGAAAGAGCGCACTGTCACTTCGGGTGAAAAGCGAATTATACTCAAATGCATTGTATTCTGGTGCTGCAGAGTCTTCTCATTAGACCGATTATTAACTGCAGCTGGTATATGAGAAATACGACTTAGCATCGAGACCTTTAATCGCATACTAGGCCATTCCGCAGATATAGTGACAAATTGAGTATTCATCTAAGCAAACTTGACCCTGTCGGGCCACTCAGTACCAAAATTAGATTCAAAAAATTTAGAAAAATTGACGCTACCCCATTTAGTTGGAAGTTCATTTAATTCAGTTTATATGAAGAGGAAATAGCCGAACTTAAATATTCACCTCGGAGTGATATATATCTAATAGTCTCTAAGTTTTTGTTGTTCAAGGAGACTGGCAGACAGTTAAAAGGTTTAAAAATGTGAAAGAACACTCAGACAGACGGACATAATTAGATTATAAGCAGTGGAAGCAATATATGCTCCGTTCTTACTTGTAACAAATTTTATTTTTTTTGTGCAAGGAATACAAAATAATTGAAATTAATTTAATAGAAAAAAGGTTTATGTTGACTCAATATCAGTGGAGCCTTCAAGAACTAACCAATTAGTATTGAATAGTAATTGATTCAAATCTATTTAAATCTACCAAATCGTTGATTGTCAATTGAGCAGGGAACAGTTGTCAGCTGAAAGGATAACTGCAATGCCGGGTGATAATAATTAGCAGATGTGTTAGAACCATGGTCAACAAAGACAAGCGCTCAAAGACGAACTGGCATTGAGTTCTTCACCAATAAAAGATCATTTAACAGATTACATTACATCACATATAACAAAATGTGCACTAAACAATGATGTATTCAAAATATGTGGCTGAAATACATTCTACAAACATATTCTAATAAGCTGATAGACTATGAAGGTAAAGATATTTAAGCAAGGTCCTTAGCCTTCACAATTTATATAGTGTATAAGGAATGAACTCGAACTTAGTAGGTGTAGTATGTTAGCATCAGCCAATTCAACCACGTTTTTCACTGTAGTACGTCTAGTTGTCCAATATTAGTAAGATCATTTGGCTCAAAGCATGTGAAACGAAGGGACCATCACTTACTATAGACAGAGAATCTTGAACCATTATTTCCACATCTATAGCTGCAATTTGGTCCATAGATGAAGCTAAACTGGCCGAAATGACAGAGTTGGTAACGACAATTTTTTCAGTGGCTGTTGAAGATGTATTGGCAGAATAGATAGCTAAGTTCACAGCTGTGGTTCCGGCAGGTACTCTTAAGATCTATAAATAATAGTATATACTTTCTTTTTTTCTTATTACACAAATTTAAACTGATTGCGAAGAATATAAAACCTTCGATTTTCTCAAAATTAATCATTTTAAATTTTTCACCGAATTAATTTATTTTATTTTTTTGAATTGTCGCCAAGATCTATTGCCCTTGTAGACAAATAAATAAATACGACTAAATATTTACCGCTATGTTACAATAAATTTAAAGACGTATCAGCAGCAGGAAGTTTAGACAGATTCGTCTATCTTTTTCACCACCTGTTTAGCTTAAAATATTGTCTCAATGTATCATATATCAGAGGTATGGAGACGTTTAGTAACCAGAAGCAAAACATTTTCCAAAGGTAACGAGCCACTCACTGCCTTTTAATAGTTCTTTGCAATTAAATTTTCGACTTAGATTACCAAAGAATTATTATGAATTTTAATATTACCGACACTATTTCTCATAAGATTATATTTCAAAAGCATTAAAAATTAAATGAAAATCACCCAATTGACTGCCTGCTACACCTACAGTGGCTGCCAAAATATTATATCAACCATTTCTTGCAAGCCATCATCTGTTCACAGTAAATATAAGAGCACCGCATACTGCAAGCATTTAGCCGAACGTGCTCTCTTTAAACGCCAACGAATTCCGAAACCAAAACAAATGTGATGAAAATTAAATGGAGTTGCAAAGAGCATGCAAAGAACTAAGAGAACGTGCACACGCTTAGCAAGTGCCGAAGTTATACACGAAGTAAGCACGAATGCGATTCGTCTACAGAATACCTGAAATACCACAACACGAGCAGACACGAAGCCAATCGTTACGATTGCCTTAACCGTTATGTGTTTGTGTCAAACGGTAAAATAGTTCAGTCTATGTTCAAGCAGATTTTTTTATTTTAATGTCAGAAACGCAGTTAGCAGCTCATCATCGTCGTGCGCGGAAGTTCAAATAAAAAAATACAAAAACAAAAAAATTTTATTATAATATACAACTTCACAAAAAACTCAACTTAGTCTGTCTATATATATCTATATATAAAACTACATACATGTATAAATATATATCACTATAATTAATTAATTATAATTAACCACATTAAATACACCGTAAAAAAATAAATATTTCAAAAAAAAAACCTTAAAAGCACTCGTACACTCATTATTACTATTTAAAAAATAAATAAAAAATAAATAAAAAATAATAAAACAACTACAACAACAAAAGTAGAAGCGGTATGAAATGAAGATAAATATTAACAACAACAAAGTGCAATAGTTCAACTATTAATAAAACAAAACAAACAAAAATATACGATAAAATATTTAAAAAATAAAAAAAAAATATTCCAGTTTTCTAAAAGCTATTGTGAATAAATGTTTTTAAAAACCAAACCACAACAAAAGTGTGAAAAAAATGTTTCAAAAATTGTGAATTAAAAGTTAAAAATTTTAAATAAATAGTATTAAAAAATTAATATATATAAAAAATAAATAAACAATATATAAAGAATTTCCGTCTTTTGCGGTTTCCTCGTCGTTAAAAAGTGTTTAAAGAAAATGTAATTATTTATATTTAATTATTTCGAAAATATATTTTAAAAGATTTATTTTGCGAATGCCTTTTTGTGATTTTTTGTGCAAATTTTTTATTTTAAAAAAATATATATTTAAATTATATGATTTCATAAAACAAAATTATATAAAAATTAATTAAAACATAATAAATTGTATACAAAATAATTTATATAATTTATTTATGCCGATTTGCAAAGTTTTTAATTTAAAAAATTAAAAAAAAAAAATTATTGGTAATGATTTAATAATTTAAATAAAAGTTTTCAAATTTAACTGTCAGTTAATTGCACAATTAAAATACAAAGGAGCTTGTTTTAACTGGCAATATAACAGACAGTTAAGTTTCAAACAGATATTGGAAAACTTGATATAAGAAATTTTATAAAATTTTCAGAAAATCTTATTAGAATTTTTTCAGTTTTAATTATTTTCTGCGCTGAAAATTTTCATAGCAAATTATTGATATATCAAAATATATACATATAGCATCAGAGACCCTTTTCAAACATAAATAAATAGATCAGCACATCATATCGACTCGATCTAGTCCTGTTCATCCGTTTGTCTGTCCATCAAACTGAGTAAAAATTTGTCTGACTAAAGAAGTTTAACAGCAACTCAATGTGGCATTGAGCTGCCGCACTGTTACAAATTTATCTTTGAATTTCATAACAAAAATTTGTTTGATATATTTGTATTAATTCGTCTCGCCTAGCCTTAAAAATGGTTTCGTTATACTAATAAAAATATCACAGTTCCACAAATGAGCGGCAAAAGTTTAAAGAGTAAAACATTTAAAATATGAAATATTATTTTTTATTTTTGTATATTTTTTTATAATCGCATTCAAAGAAAGCGTTAAATTGATTACAGTCTTTCTCTTCGATTTATCTGCTATCTTTCATTCATTTCAATATCAAAATTAATAAACGTGCATAAATTTATTTTTTTTATTTATTTATGCAAAATTTTGTATATTGCTAAATTATAATTTGGCGATATGAATGGCAAATGCAGCAAAAGATAAATTTATTTATAAACAAACAAAATAAGATATATATAAAACAAGACCGACTTTTTTATGCGCTACATTGTAGTGTATGTATGACTAGATTCAGGCTCTTCGCCTCAATAAATATTTTGCATAAAGAATTATAGAAGAACTAATGGAGGGACGTTCGATCATGACTACAAGAAGTCTTGCTTATTAAGACTTTATATTGCTCATGAAGGATCGTAATTCTCCAGCTTTATTAAATACTTAGACTTTAATATTTTAATACACAAAATATTAGCAACTTACATGTATTAGTGTGTAATGTATAAGGTTTATTGTTTTTCACTGAAATGAAAAGAATTTAATTTTTAAAATGATAAATGAACTGTGAAACAAATGCAGCGAAGATCGTATTACATTATATGAAAATATTATAAATCAATTCTAGATTCAATTTCCAGCACGTGTAAGCTTTTATTTTGATTTTTATAACCGATTCTAAATTGGAAAGTTTTCATTTCCATTTCAAAATTTAAGTAGTTCTAAAAGAGAACACTGATCATTGCGCAAAAACAGATCCAACTAGCAGCATTTTCATAAAATTTTTTCAAATTTTAGGCCCATTTTCTTAATGGGTTACTAAATGAGCTGTTAACCAACAAGCCGATTATTTAAACGATCGTTAAAAGTGATGTTTAGGCATTTTACTATTCTCTTACTACGATTAAATTTAGTGACTGTGTGTGTAAGCGGAAATGTGTGAATGGCAAAAAACAAATCAAGACAAACAAGAAAATTACAGTTGGACATAACCGACAGTAAGAGGCCCTGCATCAGTACAGGTCACCTAGCTTATTGCAAAAGAAAAAGGCAGGAAATTAATAAGAAAAAATGGTACTAATGAAAAGTATTTTGCTCCTCCCACTTCTCACTCCACGAATAAGTAAAGAAAAGGGAGGACGGAAGTATCATAGGTCGCTCAAATTCAAAATTTTAAAATAAATTCGTAAAATTCCGGCGAAGTCCTAGTGGAATGCAAAAAAAGAAAGGAAAACCCTATCTATTACCGTTTTCGAGATCATTTCTCTTTAAATAAATAAAATAAAATAAAAATAATGGCGGTCTGCAGCTAAATATGTTTATACAAAACTGATCCCATAAACACGCTCAAGATCTACTACAAAAATCGATATATAGATATATATCTTGCAGACCGACAGACAAACGACTATGGCTAATTCGCCAGCAACAACTCCATCGAAGTAGCTACGATCAAAATCAGGCAATATTCTTTTATTTGATTAGAATCAAGTTTCGTATATCCTAAAAAAAAATATCATGTCGCACCCTTCTATTATAATCTCCAAACTGTACAAACTATTGTCTATTAGGTGTAGCGCCGACTCCAATCACAGGCCTTCTTAATCTTCTTATTGGACGCCTATGTGGCAAAATCCTTGCAAGCCAGAAGTTGAAGCGGTTCAGTGTCAAGTCTTGGTGTAGTGCTGTGCAGCGGACGTACCAGGAGCACCCTGTAATCTCACGAAGACTTTTATTTTGGCTGCGATGCCCCATATTTGTATCGCATATCTCTAAATTGAAGCCACCGCACAGTTGTTAACTGCGCGCTTGCAGCGTAAGCTTACTCCTCCTATCGAACATACAAAAGAGCTGCCTTAGTCTGAGGCCACATCTAGATATTAAATTATGGTCATGTCGTGCAGATGTAAGCCTGAGTGAAAATGTTTAATTTTTTCTATTCTTTACTTCGTGTTTCAAATATGACAATGCGATTCATTTTATTTCCACTTGTTCTCAAGTATTGTCTGTCCCAACTTGCATGTAAAAAATTTTTTGGGTCACAAAACACAAATTCGATATACATATATGTAGATTAAAAAATACTTCTTGGGAAAAGTTATAGCGCTGAATACTTTAAGAAAAAAATTAAGCCCATCTTACCCTTAATATATCTTTCCTAGTAAAACTCAAAAATGTGCACTGGATCTGTATGGAGATCAACTCTAAAAATAAACGTAGCAATACTTGTCACAGTTTATGAATGCATACCAACCACAAGAAAGTTTCTGTGACAATTTTTATAAGATTATATTAACTCTTAGATAATAGTTGTCTTTCAGACCTATGGACTGACATGAGGACATGTGAAGATCGACTTAACATTAAAGAGCTGATCAAGAATAATTTAAAGGGTGCATGATATGTGCTTCCAAGAGCTAGAACTTGCAGACAAACTGCTAATACACTGCTAGACTATATCTGTAGGGTATACAAAAGATGTGGCTTTTGATGGCTGTTGGCATTTACTTCTAAGCTTCTGTGATGATGTAGTAAGAGCTAAACGCTAAACTAAGAGTTGCCTTTAACACCTAAATTTGTTATCGTTTCAATTGTTATCGTTCAGATGAACATTATTCTGCAGCAAAGGTAACTCTCCATTTTTACGAAATTTATTAATAAATATTTTATTATATCCAAACACCCATTCGACATTTGAACAGTTTCACAAAAATACTTCAAAGTATTTTCTCCTAAAATTTCAACAAAAGCATGCCATTCTATAAGTCGCAGCAGCAAACAATCCATTACAACTAAATATCGAGCGTACAGAAATATAATTTATTGCGCTGCACGTAAAGGTAAAATTGAAAACTGAAAGAGTAAAGCAGCCGTAATTACCCGACTTGACTGGCTTTTATTTTGCAAACAATAAAAAATGGTAAAAAAAATTTAATAGTACAGAAACTACTTCCACTAAATGTAGGAACACAAATCAGGCAATAATAATTTCAAAGTCGTGATCGCGTGCAAAATAAAACTTTTAAATTAAAGAATTGCAACCGAATTGGAGTAAAGCGGCAGCTTCAACAATGCAGTGGCAATAACTCACAAACAAAGAATATAACAAAATAATATAAAAATTATGTTGCAATAGTTTTGCAATTAATTAAGTAAATGTCGCTGCGAGCTGTGCCACCAATTTTTTTCATTTTTTTTATTAAGAAATTGACCAAAAAATTTTGATATAAAAACTTACAACCTTTCCACTTCAATAAATTTCGACAAATGAGCCGAGCAAAGGTTATAAAAGGTAAAAGGAAATTATTGCCGAACTATTTAACTTCCGTCATGAATTTTGCTCCGTTGGGCACATACAAACAATCAGTCTCAATTTGAGCGCACGCCCAAAAGTTAGTTAAATGGAGAACTTCTGTCTCTGGTACTAAGCTACGTGAAGGAAGAAAATGCACAAGAAGAAGAAAGAGGAGAAAAAGTCAACTTTGGTGACACCTTCTAATACGAGGAAAAAAATGGTAGAAGTAAAGTTTTTTTTTTTTTCGTTTTGGTGTGAGAGGCTGCTGTGGAAGTAAGCACTGAATTTTATTTACTTTGCTTTTACTTTATGGGCTTACGAGTACTTGAAGTAGTAAAAGCAGATACACTACAATGATTTAATGTGTGCTATTTCAATGTTATGCAGAGTTATGCCTCAGTGCGTACAAATTGCAAATTTACCAAGGCACAAGGAAACATGCAAAGCTGCTAGAATACAGCTTCTTTAATATGGGCAAAGCATAATATTAGAAGCTTATATTCGAGGAAGTTATCAGATCTAAATTAAATTAAAATCTTCATATTATAGCGCCTATCGCATTCTGCGCCAACAACTCAAAGCCAACTATTATTACTTTAATTTTTGTATTTAACTAAGAAACCAAGTTCAATGCGCAGAATTCGTCGCAGTCTAGTTTTCTTGTGCTACAACTTCATTTTAATACAAAGCGCCTCAAGTTTCTTTCTTTTTATTTTTTCTTTTTTTTTTTTTGCTAAACTTTTATTTTCCGCGCTCTTTTTCTGTGAGTTTCTTGGTTTGCTGTGGACTGTGGAATTGTCTTGTGAGTTGTTATATTTTTTCGTTTTTTTTTTCTTTTTTCTAAAAGAAACTTTACGATTATTTCCGCTGAAATACTGGCCACATGCGAGTCAGCGTCTTAGGCAACAACCACTTGGACGACTTCTCACTGGCGTCATACTCTACTAGTATAATATATCTTCTACATTTTTTTATTTTTTTTATATATATTTCGCTGGCACTTGTATTTTTGAACTTTATTTACCTGTAGTCTGTCTACCGGTCTTTGTAGGCTGTCCGGCTGTCCAAGCGTCACCTGGCTGTCTTTAGTTATGTACGAACGACCCTCTTTGTTGGTCGCCTGAGTTTGCCGGCTCATTACCGCATTCAAGCCTGAAATGTAGTTTGTAGCCGGCAATCTACAAGCATTTGTACTTGCACTTGTCTGTAACTCATTTTAACAAATTCCGCTTAAGTTGGGTGAATACATAATCTTGAAGAGCAGCTGATATTTCAGTCCAATGACTTATACATCTTTTTTGGCGCGTTTTTTCTTTTTAATAATATTTCTTAGTTTTGTCTGTTTGTTGTCTAACTCCAGCCGGATTGTTCCCACACAATTGGAAATTAGACAAAATCGACTGCAGCCAATGTTAGTTGAGTTTAGAGCAGCGCAGAGTGAAAGGTTTTCTATGGAGAACCGGTCTTCTCTGTTGAATATTTTAAGCATCGTTTAAGAAATCATAAATCAAGCCTTTACCAAAAACATTTAACAGGTTTTTTTTGGCTTTTATTTCTGTACAATATTTGTTTCTAAGTTTGCTTAGCAGTTTGTTGCTGCATATAAATTTTTAATTATTTTGTTATGTGTTAAACTAAAAAAAAAAAATTAATATTTTATATGCAACTTTTTTTTGTGTATGGAAAATATAAACAGTTTTTGATGAGCGCATAAATTTCTTAATCACTTAAAATTTGAATAATTTTCAACAGCAATTAATTGATTTTGTCGTAGCTAATTATTAACACGAGGAACTAGTTGCTGCTGATTTGAAGTGTTGGAAACTAAAAATAAATAAAAATAACCAAAAGAAGCAAATATCACAGACAGACGGGCAGGCAGACACGGCTATGTGGAATCAGCTGATTTATTAATCAAGTATATGCTTGTATTTATTTTGGCGTATTTCAAACAGCTTCTTCCATTCATTGAATAAAATATAAAAATAAATTTTTTTTAAGATAATTTTTTTAGTTTCTCAAATTTCTGCGGATTTTAAGTTATTAACTTGCTTCAGGCATCAAGAAAACTATTTCGCTATAAATGGAAATATTTTGCAATGAATAAGAGAACATTTGCTCCAAAATTCTAAGTACAGTGTTGCCATATATTGTCATAATTTGTAAAAAAAAAAAGTTGCTTTAAGTCGAAAGCTAACCAAAATAATTTTTTCAATTCAAAATGTACGAATAACATTTCAATTTGCCAGAATACTATGTCTTCAATGTCATGGCAGCAGCAAACCATTAATCATTGCAGTAACAAAATTTCAAGGAGAAACATTTTGATAGGAATACGCTGTCTCTAAGTTGTATAAACTCTCAAAATAAATATCAAACGAACATTGGCTTGATCGAACCATTCGAATAATTTTTCGTAATTCAATCAAGTCTGACTTGATTTTCTAAATTGTGCTGAGTTTTAGAATTTACATTTTTCTGGTATTAATGTCTTGTTTAGTCTCTATGTGGTGGTTGTTGGAGTCTTACTCATTTTGAGAAGTTTCTCTATATATTCTCTTCTATGACGAATGATGTCGGACGGATGGAGATCGAGTCTTTTGACGGGTAAAATAAAAAGTATCCAAAGAGTTCGAGGAATACGAAGAATGAATTGACAAACTATATTACTGTCTACTATAAATGGGCTAAATCAGCTACAAATAAGCTGTTACAACAACAATATCCGCTCCTGCCAACATATATTAGTATATAAGAATTGAAGCTTTGTATGGCTGAAATCAAAAAAGGCTTACGCAGGCACTCTTTTTCCTTTGAGTCATATGAAAAAGTCTGTGGAATGAACCTACCTAATATTCTATACTATCTCAAGGGCTTAGAGAACTACTGAATCATTGTATGAATGAATAGTGTAACAATGATTCAATGTGATTCATTTGGATATTTTTTTCAACCATTGTTGCCTGGCATAAACCATTAAGAAATTATTAAGAAACTATTCAAAAGTTAAGTTTTTCTAAGATGCTATTAATTTACTCATTAGGCTTGTTTATCCATCGTTAAGCTCGATCGTCGCGTCTGTGCGTATATATTTTCACGACAAACACTACTTTGAACTACTTTGAAGATTTTCTTTCAGTTTTTACTAACAGACACATATAATCGTAGACTTAATTTCGGTCTGTTTGTTTGTGCGCGCATCACGTTATAAGCCGTTCATTGGAATTAAAATCAAATTAATAAAAAATGAGAAGCTTTTTTGTGGCTAACATTTAGCGTTTATTTCATCAAAATCGATCAGCAGTGTCAAAAGAAATAAATATTAAATTATGAACTGAATGTCGATGCTCAAAAACTGCTAAGGACTAACGCTATTCAAACTGTTTGCCAGCGCTTTTAAACCCTATGACATATGTGCTACTCAAACTGCGCGCAATTCAATTGCCTCAAACTGTATCTATTTGTCATTCTCAGCGATGCCTCAACTATGCAAAAGCAAGAGTAAGCTGGAGCGTAACAGCCATTTCAGGTTCACTAGTTTATATTTTGTTTGTTTATTACATAAAATATTTGTGGATTAGGTCTTAAAAAATTATACATTTTGAGTTTTTGTTGGCATCTGCTGGTATTGAAGTGCGCTATGTAGCTTGCAAATGCGTTAAGCACATAGCGCAAACTAATATTTTAAATCTGAAAAAAACGAATATTTATTTCTTATTCACTCTCCAAATTTTTCAGAACTGTGATTTTTATTTGGAAGAATTGAAACAGAATGATTCATGAATCATAACTATGCAAGCATGAATTCGATGTTCGTTGTTTGAACTCGTTTAACTAAGCGTATCATAATTTAGGAAGCATATAACTCTAGGAATAGGTTGCAAATGCATTTGATACCAATTTAAGAACCAATAAATTTAAATGAACGCACAGTTGAATTTTTATTATCTTTTTGACACTCAGAATAAGATTCAAACCATTAAATTTATTTCGTTAAAACTAAACGAAACTTCAGTCATATACTTTATTTAATGTAAATTCTACAGTTTCTGTACAAAACCAGGTACACTTGTTCAACAAAAAAAAAAAATTAATTAAATTGAATATTAAAAACAAAAGTTTGCACAAAATCCAATTGGCAGCTTACGCAAATGCAATACAGCTTTCTAATTTAAATTTTCCTCCTCTCTTTTTTTCCTAACAGCAATCCTAAATCAGTGTTGTAAAACAAATAAAACAAAGAAAAAAATTCACAAATAAATTGAAAACTTCTTTATTAAATAAAAACAAAATTTTGTGATACAAAAAAGCAAGCATTTGGCAATTCAGCAAATATTTCAAATCACTTTAAAATTTATGCAAAGCTAAAATTTGTGTAAATCAAAATCGAAAGTGGGCGTGTCTAAAAAACAATTTCAAAAACATACACCAAAACAATTGCAATGCAATGCAGCAGTAAATCGCAAACATTTTAAACCAAACCAGTTAAGTGTAACAAACAGGCTTTGCGAGTCAACAAAGCCTTTGTGAATTGTAATTGGATTTGCAGCAGACGTGACAAAAACTATTTGAAAACAAATTTGAAAAAAACCGATTTGCAAATAAATTAGTGTTGCAAGTCATTTTAGAAATTAACTCAAACAACAAAAAGTGTTGCAAAGTGTTGTTTGTTGGTGTCAGTGAATTATTAACACTAAATGTCGCCTATATTCATAACAAAACAAAATGGTAAATGTTTTCTCTTCTCTTCTCTTTAAATACTACTATTAAGACTTTACGCCTTTACAACACTTTTTCCTGCTTAGTTTATTAATGTATGACCTTCACTCAGCAACTATTTCAGTTTAATCATTTACAGCTCCAATTCTTATACAAAGCCATAGCAAAGATATATAAATCTCGCCTAAGTACAATAATTTCTTTAGAAATAAGCGAATATCTTTTGTACTTGACCCACAAATTATGCCGAGCGAGCGAGCGAGCGAGTGAGTGAGTGGAGTGGAGCAAAACGCTTATCAAATGGCAAGCAAGTCGGCCTAATACAGTACACAGCGTGTCGATTTTTTCTCATTATATAATTTTATGCGCGATACGTGACGATAAAAGTTGACTGTACTGCAGTTCGGCTTGCTTCGAAGCGAACTTCAAGTCACGGCGTGCTATGGTGAGTCGAGTCGAGTGCGTCAAATTCCCAGAAATATTATAATTCTAATAATAATGATGTGGAAATTTATGTCTGAGCTTTGGCGATAATTATAAATGAGCCTCGCTGTCATGTTTTTGCAATATAAAAGCGAAATAGCTGTAGGGAAAGTTTTTTGCGGGAAGTACAGCTGTGGAATTAACGAGTACAAATGTTGATTATTGTTGAATTATTGTGGTAGGGTATATATAAATAAATAATTTAAAGTTAATAAATTTATATATTTTTGGACTACTTTCTTTGATAATAGCCGGCAAAACTCTGCTGCGGCAAGAAGTACTTATGATCTTTCAATATTTTTTGAGAAACAGCCATTTCTAGCAACTTATTATGAAATTCTTTTTATGATTCAGTTCCAAAAAACTGCAAAATTCAAATCCAATTCACTTTTTCAATTTATTTATCAATTTCTTGCGCTTATGACTTCATAAATCAAAGTGACACACCAAACGGCAACGAACCATAGCGACTACCGTAAAATTTATAATGAAACCCATGCCTTATCGTTATCAGAAATGGGTTTACTTGCGGTGTGTGTATGGTGTAAAATAAAACAAACAAAAGAAAAAAAAGTATTAATAAAATCAAAGACCAAATTGATATTACATATATTTAAAAATGTAGTATTTAGAGTGCATACAACTCAATTAAGGCAGTCTCCTTCATAGCATTTTTTGCCGCTTATCTAAAGCCATTCAGAATGCCTTTCAGATTGCCACTTTTTACGCGCTTTGCCGGCGTCAAAACGCTATCAGAAGATACTTTTTTTTTTTTGCTCGTAATAAAAAATACAAATTTTAAAGCAGTGAGCGCAGCTGTTAAATAAACAAATAAAAAAAATATAAGCAAACGTTAAAATTATTGGCACCGAAGCTTAAGTATGCTACAAACATTGTAGCTTATAGCTAGAAACAATCTACATAAGAACTTTCAAACCGAAAATCAGTCAGACAAACGGATGGACAGACGGACAGACAAAGATACAATTAATAAGATACATCTTCTTGAGCTGATCAGCAGACTATAAAGACATCTATCACAGATGATAGACCAAAAGCTATATATGTAGCCAGATATCTTGTCGAGTTGATCAGCAGTATATACACTTCAAAGCTGCTTCCATTAAAGTGTTGCAAACATTGCAACCAAATTCAAATACCATACACTGAAGCGTATAAATGTGCGCCATGTGCTGACATTTAATTTAATTCTTTATTTTTATCAATGAGCAAAAACTTTATGAAATAATGATTTTTTTATATACTCAAATAACACTTTAAATGCAATTTTTTTTTCATTTTAGTTTAATTTTATTTTTCAATTCAATTCTTTTTTAATAACTAAATTCAGTTGCATGCGTGCCATTTTATTAATCGATAACTAATTACTTTATTTAATTAGTTTAAAATACAAACAGATATCAACAACGCACAGCGATATGCATTGAATGTTGAGTGCTATTATCGCATGCGATAAATATCTCAAGTGGTGTTGCAGATACATTGTTAGATAGCTAGATAGCTAAATAGAAAGATAGTTAGTTAGATAGTAAGTATATGTGTTGAGTAGCACTACTCTGGCTAATGACAACAACATTAACAACGACACAAAGTGCAGCACACAAAAGTAAATACTTATAAAATACAACTAGATACAAAAAAAAAGTATCTGAAAGTCAAAGTATTGCGCAAAGTCAAATGAATGAGTTGAAAGCTAGAAAAGTGGAAGATAGTTTTTTTTTTTATTATTTGCGATGCTGCTTAATTTTCGATGTCAATTAAAATGAACTGTAGCGTTCGTTGTCTAGTATATGCAGCTGTGTGTGTGTGTGTGTGTGTGTGTGTGTGTAACTGTGTGAAAGTATCTATAAGCAATTTTATGGTTTTTTCTTAAGGCAGAACAACAACAATAATAACTTTAAACAAGTCATTGTACAATTTATGCGCTTTTTTCTACACAACTATTTCATACATTGTTTTGTAGATATATCTTTTTTTCTTATATTTTTTTTTCTCTTTTTTGTTGCTCTCCCTCAGTCATACAGTCAAGTCAGTCAGTCAGCTACAACAGAACTTGTACTCAACACATTCGTACAAGTCATACTAACGATCTAACAAAGTCTTGTGAACCGCGTCTCGAGACCCTGTAGTACAAGTAGACAAGTACTCAAGCTTGCTTGCTCTTTTTTTTACTATCTCCAGCTCTTTCATACTCAGCTGTATAGACTTGTCGGTCTCGTAAAACAAGCGCAGCTATTTGATCGATGCTTTGAAATTATGAAATGTATTCGAATTTTTTTTTTCTATGTACCCCTCAAGCTCTCTCGCTGTGTCTCGGTGTCCTTCAGTTCATTCTAAAGTAAAGTCGCAGTAAATGAATGACCAGTCATCACATATTGAGGGTGGTGTTACATGCTGTTGCTGTTCTATATACTTGCATGACGCGCCTTTTTGAACGCTTTACATGGCTTGCTTGGCGGTGGTCTGTGGCGCGGGTATTTTGGTTTCTGGTCTGGTTGTGCGGTGCGGTGCGGCTTTAGCTTCAGCGTCTCGTGGGCTAGTTAGGTGTTGTGGCATGCTTGTTCTGTGTCATGTTGTGAAAACTCGTTTGCAAGCGAGCGGAAAAATGAATTATGAGTTTTTGTATATTGAATGTTGAAAGTTTTGTCGATAAATATTTGTGGAATTTTTTTCTTTCTCTTGAATAGTTTTAGTAGAGAATAGGGTTTTCTTTGAGTGTGGCTTGCTGGCAAAAGGAAAGCTGGCCAGCTGCTTGAAGGTCGCACAATTTTAGAAGGGTTACTTAATTGCTAAGCTGTATATGTATTTGTAGATCGTTAGTAAAAGTTGTTATTGTTTTTAGAGTGTATGAATAATAGTTGCAATCTGCTTTTAAATGAATGTTGTACTTTAGATAGAATGCCATGAGTTAAACACTCGGAGTTGCTCAGCTTAGAGCTATTTCGAAAATGATAAAAATATCTTTTAACCAGGCAGATGGTCAAGTCAAGCTGAGTCAAAGATCCAATTAATCGAAAAATCACCCTACAGCATTTTAAAACCTTAAATAAATATTTTTTTATTGTATTAAAGCCTCAGTTCCACCGAAGTAAACGATTTTGCTTGATTTCTTATGTTTTGACTACTTCTCTGCTGACTCAAAGCAAAGAAAAAACAAAAACAATTTTTATTCGCTTCGCCAGCATTAAATGTCCAGCTTAAGTCGTATGTTGCGAGAGAAAATGAGAGAGAAACGTTCGCTGGTGTTTGTAAATATTTCTCATGCCAAACATGCTATGTGTGTGCTATGATTCATGATTCATTTTACGCCTAAATATTTTTAAACGGTTTATAAATTTTAATAATTATTTGTAGAAAAGGTTTTTCAGTTTTATATCTTTAGCAGTATTTCCTATTTACCTCTCACCTATGACCACCAGAAAGTATCTATCTATAAAATCAGAAATTCACGAACACACACATAACTTTATCGCATATCAACACACTATTTGCGCACAATATCAAAATTATTTCTGTCCATATTTGATAAGAAGATACACACATAAAATGCTCCAAAACAGATAAGAATGTTGTCTGTCTCAACACAGCGCATGCAATTAGAAATACTTTATATATATACATACTATATAAAAATTTCAGCCTTTTTTTTTTATTATTTACCTTGTATGACAAAACGCGTGAATAAACATTTGTTTCGATATTACTTTAGATACAAGCGGCTACCCTTTTAAATATGAAGATACTCCGCTTGTGAAATACCAAATAAATACGCGTGAAATACACATTTCACATATTTCATATTGAAATAATAAATGATAAAACATTTGATGCAAATTGTACAAATAAAAAGAATTCCAGCATGAAATACACTGCGTTATAGCTGTATATGCTCTGTCGCTCGGTCGGTCAGCACTTAATTTAATTAAATGAAATACAATTAGTGCTGACTGTGCATTTATGCGATATATATTTCGCTGCGACAGTTGCTTGCGACTCGTTGTAGTTCTCAAATCAATCATCAATAAATTTTAATTGAATTCGAAGCGTTCCGAAAGTGGACGGCACATAATTTACTCTTACTAATTTGTGGTTCAGTGTTGAAGAATGCGCACTGACTGACCAACAATGCCAGCAGCAACAGCTCAAACAAAAAAGAAAGACAATACGATCATCATTAGGTCGCCAATTCGATACGTTCTTTCTTTTATATTATTTTTGATACAACATCTACGCAGTTCTCACATAAACTTCCTAGTGTATTGCGTAACTATTGAAAGTGTGTATGCGGCGCGTAATGGATGTGGGTCATCAATGTCTCAAAATTGACTTGGGAAAAAACAGAGGGGCTGGCTGGCAGGCTTTGTGCTGCGCATGTGCGGCATTCTTACTTGAGACTTAATGTAATTATCGCCGACAATCTAAATGCTTTTCGGAAACATGGCTCTCGCTTATTAGGGAAATGCTTGTTCAAAGTATATACGACTTCTTAATGTTTAAGAAGCTACGCTTGCTTCATGCTGTTTAAATTATAGCATAAGAAATTGCTCGGTAGTGTGCTTCAATTAGTTTGGAAATGCGTAAAGTTCAAATTTTCTTTTAAATAATGAGAAAGGAAATATGAAAAATCTGTGAACTTTCAACAGTTGCTTGGAAAGTTTGAGTGTAACTAATAGCAACCTTTCAGAATAAAAGAATTTCTGATTGAAGTAAAGAACAGTTTATATGCTTTTGTTAACTGCATAAAAGATATGCAACTAATTCGATATGTGTTGAAGGAACGTTTCAACAGGGCTTTCAGCTGTCAAAAATCATAAAAAATAGTGCTTTATGCGCAAAAGAATGTTGACAGATTGATGCAAGTGTGCTGCCATGTTGTAATTGAGTAGCTATGTGTATCTGAAGCTGCAGAAATTTCAATTTTAAATGTCTTTCGTAATGATATATGGTCATGAAACCAGTTCGGAATATAGCTTCATACAAAACAAAAGATTCCAGGACAAACAGAAGACGAACAAAACCGATTTAATATCCTTTACCCAAGAGGTGAAGGTTATAGTAAGTATGTGCATACCGCATATAGTATATATATTCTTGATCAGCATTAAAAAATGAGTCGATATAGAAATATCCGTCTGTTTGTTGTCCATTTGAACAACAAGAACTTGGCGACTATAAGAGCTAGAGCCTTCAAGATAACTTGTATTCAATGTAGGTGTCAACCTTCCCCCCCCCTAAGCGAGCTTTTGAACTAACTTATACAAACCTACACATGATTCTGAGTTTTTGTATGAAAAAAATATTTTATTGTTGTTCTTAATTAAACTAAAAAAGCAAATTTTATATATCTTACGCTAAACTTTATAAAATATTCCATATAGTTCCAAATCGACCTCCTAGAAGGGGTAACCCCCATACAAATCTGTCCTCTTCTCAGGGTTTTTGTAAGAAAAACCTTTTGTTGTGATTTAATTAAGCCTGAACCAACAAATTTTATACTAATACAAAGATATATCACACAAGATTCAATCTAAGAATGTATAGCCTACACAAATTTAAGGTTTATGGAGGTATGTACTAGGTATTTCGATATCGCAATTTGGCGCTATATATAGAACCAAACAGTTTTATGGCTTACAAATTTAGCATTTATTATTAAAATAACTCAAACCACTCTAGTTTATCGGTCTAACTATCTAATTTCACAGCTGTTTCAAAGTATCTTTTACACAAATGTATCTGCAAACGCACGCTTCGCAATATTTGTCGACACAGGTGTTATAGATTTTTTGCTATAAAATATTTACAATTGGATTTCATTATTTTCCACATAAATAAAGAAATATATTCGCATTGTATTGTATTGCAAAGAAAAATTGAAAGTTGAAACTATTTCCAAACAGCTTATTGCTTGCTCAATTTGTTATTTGAGCTGTTGCCACAATTTTACGCAGACGTAAACAAGAATGCCCGATTGTATCTTTTGTTTAGACGACTAAATGAAACAAGTGCTGAGTTTTGTTTTTCGAATTGGCTTGATTGATTTTTTAAGCTGGCAAAAAATAATTGCTTATTGGTTTTTTTGTATGCAGCTTTTTATTTATTTTTGATATACTTTTTTTTTAATTAAAAGTTACTTTTAGTAATATGTAAATTAAATAGTGCCGATGCTGTTGGATTTTAATGACTAACTTGAAGCCATAAGCCATGCAGCACTATCTCAGGTATTAGTCAACTCATAAAACACATAAATTCTTGACCAGCTCAACAAGAGCAATTGTTCCTCCGACTGTTTGCGCACTCAGTTTTCATAAAAACTTACTAAAACTTGTTATGCAGCCCCTTTAGTGCTTCTCACGCCCCATTTTAAGGGTTGCCCTCATCTAAACCTATTTTTAATTTATCTTTTTGTGTGAAAAATATTAAAGCATTGAATTAAATTTAATTCACAACATTAATAGCTATTTATTTGACTGCCTCTAACCGTTCAATACTTCACGCAAATTCACGCTTCTCTATATAGTACTTAAGTTACTTTGTTGTACCTGAAACCCGCACCCATATGCCACGCTACAACTTAAGCACGTGCGCCTACAATAAAATTAGAAATTTATAGCTGACCAGCAGCAGCTGGCCTGGCATAGCTTGGTCACCACTCTCAATGAAGTGCTGCATGCACAAATTGCGTGTAAGCGAGTCCTACGTACGTATGCCGCCTTCGAATCAGGCTCATTCAACTGTAACTCGGTGGTTGTAAATTACGAACCACAGACAGGCTCACTAACTCAATAACTCACTCGTTCGTTCGCCAGCTCGTCGCTAAACCTATGTACACATCGCACATTGCAATGTTTGTTAGTCCTTGTCTCATATCTAACAAGGATCAAACACAGACACACACACACACATTATCATGGCTGTGCGACAGCTGATATTGTGTATGCATGCAACTTCCTCAATGAACTGAACTGTTCGACCGACTCAGACTGCTCTTTTCAACTGACACCTTTCATACGAAATTTTATTGCTATCAAAGGGCACTGAACCGCACCTTTAGAAAACGAAAAAAAAAAAAAATAAACTATATAAAGCAGAAAAATTGTAGCAGCTTGATTAAAACTACATACAGACCACATATAATATAGCAGATACAACAACTTCACAGGCCGTCTCTATACTCGCATAAAAATGTTCATATTCAGCTCAAGTCGTCAGCCACGCCGAACCGAACCGAGCCGAGCCGGCTTTGTGTGCTCCGTGAGTAACTAAGTTTGTCATTTTAATAGTTTTAGTTTGACCCGGTACACATGTATTATTTTATGTATAAGTCTCCATCGACATCGTCGTATAAGTAGATGTATAATATGGCTTGGCATGGTTTGGGTTTTGCTCCATTTGCCTTAACTGAGTACGGGTATATGCTTACATCTCTCTGTTGTATATGTTCATGTTTTATGTCGGAAGTTGAAAATAATTTTCTTTTTGCTTGGTACACTTTTTTTTTTTTTTATTTCTCATATTTTTATGTAGTTTGCTCTGTCTTAGTCCCTTAAGTCATTGACACACCTGCAAATGAGTGCATTTTTTTTTTTTGCCTGTGCCCTTCCTCAGCACTTTTTGTGGTTAATAAGTTCCTGTAAGCGTAAGTGCTTATGTTTTATATAGCAATTTATATGTGATGGCTATTTGTAAGCTTGAGATTGTTGCTATATGCTGTATGGTAGCCGTATATAATCTTCAGTTAATATAAATATAGAAAACTATCAGCAACTTCAGCATTATTTTCAGTGAGGTGTAACTGCACAATGAATCACTCTTTAAAACACTTTTACACAGCATATAGCGTGTTTGGTCGGCAACTTAAGACAGATTATGAAAATATTGCATGTTTAAACCTTATACTGGGCGCTTACTACCGCTTAAACAGCTGTTAAGTTGCCATAAAAAATGTTCTAAGCTCAAAAATAAAACCAATTACTTTCATTTTATGCTTGCCGCCAGCTTCACTAATGTAAATTGATTTTATATGCAACTTTTTTTCTTTCAAAAACAACATCAAAGCGCAGCATTTTTAAGTCAACTAAAACTCAAACAACAAGTCGATATTGATTGATTGATTGATTACGGAATGGCAATGATTTGGCTGCTTATTGTATCTTTTAGATACACAAATTTGACAGCTGAAATTTCACTTTCATGGCAAGTTGCAACCGTGTAAAATTGAACCCCAACCGTATGTATGAAAGCTTTGGAGTGCCATTGAAATAAATTGAAAAAGCAAACAACAACAACAAAAAAAGTATCTACAAATCCAAGTATTGTATCTATGCATCTTTTAAATATTAAATTAGCTTAGCTGCGGCTTTAATAAAATAAAAATAGAAAAAAACTAACAAAAAATGCCAAAATTCGAAAGATGAAAAATGAAATACAGATGTCAAAGTTGACAAATTGAAGCACATTTAAATATTTCAATTCCGTATATGACAAAAAATGTTAAATCTTTATAAAAGATTTTTTTTACAATAAAAAAAAATAAAAAATAAATTTTATAAAGTGTGAGCTGCAAGCGAGGGTTACACAACAAACTGAAATTCGAACTGCTAGAAAAAAATAAAGAAAAAAAACTAAATAAATAGTTAAAAGAGTGTAAAAGCAGGAAAACAAAATTCGAGCTACTCATATTCATGTGCAGCTTTAAAAGTGCAACAGCGCAATACGGTTTGAGGTTTCAGTTTATATCTATTTATACTATATAATATATATAAATGTGTTACTTCAAACCAACCAACAAACAAACAAACAAACACAGCTTGCCACATGCGTATATGGCAAAATCAGACTTAAAGATACTTTTTACATAGCAACAGATACATACATATTTGAAAATGAAGTCAGTGTGGCTTATTACGTGCCACCACGAAGTTGATGTTCATGTTGATGTTACTGATCATCATCATCGCCATGAAGAGAAAAAACGCCAAGCCAACACAAAGATTGTAGAAAATATGAAAACAATAGCAGCAGCGACTGTCAATAGCAGTTGCAGTTGCAGAAAAAGCGTTGACGTTTGCAAACACTTTAGATTAAAATGCGCAGATACTTTTGTATCTGTAGCGCACTATATGTATATCGCTACGTATAAGCTGTGCATTATTAACAGTCATTGGCTGTTTGAAATCGTACTCTCAAGTTGAAGACATTGTTGCATGTTGATGATTATGATGATGTTGATTGTGATTGTGTTGTTGATGATGCAACCGTGCTGCTGCAGACAGACAGCTAGATAGCTAGATAGAGCAACAGATATTATGCACATTTGCATATGTGTAGCTTATAGTTGCTATTGTCTTTCAAAGTTGTACAAAACAAAGCCGACACATGTGTGTAATTGAAAGTAAAACGTTTTAAATTTCAGTACAAAGCATAATTAATATAAATAAAATAGGAATATAATAAAATAAAATAAAGTATCTTTTACATGCATGCTTAGCTAAACAAATTTAAACAAACGTTGCGCTATGTTATACAAATAACTGCTATTATTTTAACCGATATTGGTTACAAGCTATTGTTAGATAATATGTGCAGATACTTTAAAGGACTTTTCGAAGCGTTAAATTTAAAGCATTTTCTAACAATATTTGCCAATTTAAGTTAAATAAATATGCTTTTTATTTCAACAAAATCGGTTGTATATTTTGGCCGTATACAAGAAGAAGAACAAAGCACACAGCCTGAAAGTTTTAAGCAGCTCACTCAGACTGACTTGCAGGTATTTAATAAAAGCTGTTATACTTTGTTAGGCTGCGCTCTTTTCGTTGCCTTTCTTTTTATTTGTTAGACTCGATCAAAGTTTTTTTACGCTCTTCAAATTAAAGTCCCAACTTAGCGAATTCTGGCATACAAAATGAATACACAAGCCGCCACTCATTTAAAGCAGTTGAGCGGTGAAAGTTGAGAATATCTTTATTTAAATCTAATTTTAAGCAACTTGTTACTTAGTAGCATGCCTTCAACTTCAGCCGGTTTTCAAAATTAAAACAAACAAATCAAAGCTGTCCGTCTGTCTGTCTGTCCGCTTTAAACCGTCTAAAATATGTTCGTCTATTGCCCTTTACAAAAAAACTCTTTCTTTTACAACAATTTAGCCATAGAGAAAACCGATTTTCTACACTACTAACTCATTATGCTTAATTATGTGTGTTGCTCGCTCATTAAATGCTATCACTTTGCCAATATTCAGAAACTAATTTGCATAAAACTACAAGAAACAAACCAAACGCTGGCAAGACTTGATAAATAGCGTCTAAACGTAGCGCTCAACACTCAGCACAGCTCGTCTTCTTCAACTTTAGGCGAACTTTTTTGTAAGCTTCTTCCTCCGCTGTAAACTGCTGCTGCAGTTCAACGTTTGAGTTTTTGTCATATAGGAAATTAATGTTGCTATCCCGCCGTTCCGCACTCTGCTTCATGCATGCTCTGCCACACGGAGGAAACATGTGCCGCCATCTGTTGCTGAAAATTAATCATGCTTATCTGAGACCATCAGCATATCATCGACGTTGAAGCCGTCCTCTTCGCTCAATGTTTACTAATGTTTTACTATGTCAAATAGATTTTTTTTCGTTTATAATTTTGCATAATTTTATGCATAAATTAGTTTTGTTTTTCTACTCTTCGACAATATTAAACATCGTAGCTCCTCTCCTGCTGTATGATGCTTCAAATTTGTTTGCCTTTAAATGGGTTAAGTCTGTGTTTTCTTTTCTTTCATTTTATTTTTTATTCAAGTCGCTACTAGGTCAACCATTTCTATAAGTTCATTAGAATTCTTATTGACTTGTCTAGTTTTTGTTTTTTTTTTTTTTGAAAATATTTGCGCGGGCCAAACTAGTTAAGCATGTTTCATAAATTATAGACATAAAATGATGACATATTGTCTAATTCTTATTTTTTTTTTAATGAGTTTTCCTAATCAAAAAGGGCAACGCCGTCCTAAACATGTTTCCCAAAGTTGCCCATATTTTGTATGAAATGTCATCTCGAGTGGTTTCATGTGGGTTTGTTTGTTTGCTGTAACATTGAATAATTGAGTTGTCGCGCGTGTTTTCGGTTTTATTTATTTATTTATTTATTCTTTTCGTTTTTCATTATAAAATAACATAACATTCCATTTGACAGCGCTGCTGCGCATCCTCTCTGTCTCAGCAATTTATCAAATTACAATAAAATATTTAGCTTATAATCGGATTAAAAAAAAAAAAAATATACCTAAAGTCTGGCATTAGCGTCATATTTAATGAGTGCAGACCTTGTGGGTGTAGTTTTCATTTCAGAAAATGTGGCATGTGAATGGGTATTGTTGGATTTTGCGGAAGTAGCTACCAGCGACATAAAGTAATATGAAATACTTGAAAGTAGTTGGTAAGCTTCAACGAGAAGCGCAGAAGTTTTTGCTGACAATAAGCTGCTAAAAAATATTAAAAGTTTGAGTTTGAACGCGTGTAGCTTGTCGGCTATGAATCTTCATTAAGACCTACTTTTAGAGAAACATTTTATCGACTTAATTCTCAAAAACTGTCATAGAAGTATTTAAGCTATAAGCAGCAATTAGGCACACATTAGTGCCTTATTTATTAAAGCAACTTTTTAAAATATAAATTAATTAATAAAAATTTTTTTTTTTCTTTTCTTTACAGGTATGTACTGTGAATACTTTAACTTTTCAATTGTGAATGTAAGTTCAAAAGAAAGCCATGAACAACTTCAGCAGACATCGATATTAATACAAAGAAATATTGTTTGCGACTTTAAACATTGAGTATAAACTCTGACACTTTTACTTAGTCGAAATATGCGCTTCGTCTGTCTCATAGTGTAATAATACAAAGTGACGCAACTCTCAAAATATAAGCAACTTTTCACTCAATTCATCATACTGCTTTATAGAACGAAGTGCAACTATTTTGAAAGTGCAGGCATGAAGTGGCGTCACTATGTATTATTAAGGTATGCCTGTCCGATCGACTGTATGAACGCAGGGATACCCGAAACATAAAAAAGCTGTTAAATTCAGCGACTGAAGCGATATAGACATGTCCGTATGTCAGTCTGACAGCACAACATGAACTTAGAGTTTGCGTCGCAATTTGTTAGCCTAGACAATCCGTCGCTTCTAATTACTTCACAAATAATAATCTCCAATGACACCCTATACTATCAACTATAAAACTTCAAAAAGCAATACATCTTCTGCCGCCAAAGATTCTTCTACTTTTTTTGGCACCCCTGGCTATTATTTAAAGCATTTATCATATCACAAACCACTCGGGGCACTATATGCAGATCATTAATTAAATAAATGTAACTTAAATTAATGAGTATCTTGCCAAACAAAAGTTAACATTTTTATTAAACCAAACGAACAATGCGTAACTCAAAACAATCTGAGCCTGCAATATCTGCTAGACTGGCTTAAGTAAGCCGCATTTAAATACATAAAAGCAATACTTAAAACTGTGCTGCTGCTACTTTACCAATTATCTATAATTACCTACACAAAAACTGGTAGAACTATTAGCAGTTAACTGTGGCACACATTGCCAGCTACTTAACTTGCTACAATTCGCATATACCACAAAGCTTTGCAGCACTTGCCACGAAGTAACTAAATCCATTTTGCTGCTTAACTTTAAGCATGTAAATTATCTAACGTTCATACAAACCCCTCAAAAAAAACCGACGCTGCATCTAGTTGAACTGCTTATTAACTTACACTAGACACCATTTCACTGCAACCCTCGTTACAACCGTGTCAAAAGTTGTTGAGTAACATGTATGTCTATGATGCTGTTACAGGCAAAGGAGGTGGCTACATAAGTGGGTGGTTCAGGTTTTGTAGGTTGGTAGGCAATTGATGAGCATGTTAAGTGGTTGCATTGTTAGCAACACGCCTAATGGGCCGAACAACGTTTGGGGTTGCCCAAAAGCAAAAAAAAAAGAATAACAAAAAAGGAGAAGTCTGTGTGAGGGTTACAGCAAAAGTTGAAATCTAAGCTGGCGGCAACGAAACGACAAACTTGTAGACGAGCATATAGGAAAGTGGAAAAACTTTCGTGTGATATTTTCACGAGTCTTCTACTCGGTTTACGTTACTTTTTTTCTCTATTTTTTTTTTTGTTGGTATTTCAAGTGTGTTTAGTGTGATTGCAGGTGAGAAGTGTTCGTTGCTTGTTAGTTGGCTGCTTTATATGCCTGGCTTGCAGTCAATTAGAACTCACTTTAAGTTAGTCTATATGCATGTATATGTCTGTTGCAAATGCATAAACTAGTTTATGCATATGCCCCGAAATATATGCAACTATGCTAAGCCAGCATGTAACGCTTTTGCATCATAATCATGCCAAAATCATATTAATTAAACGCTAAATTTAACACAAACCCAATTATGCAAATCACACACAGTGTACACACACAACCAACACAGCGCCTGTGCCCAGCTCATGACTTGTAACAGACGGCATATATATATATATATATATATATGTATATGCTATGGAAATATATATTCGCTCTCGATATTCCCAACATTAGCCTTGACATAAGGCACTTGGCTTATAAGCCTACAAGGCTGCAATGTCTTATTGCTTGATTGGCAACAACAAGCAGCGTATCTATCGCTTAACTGGCATATCGATTGTGCTCTGGAGACTTCAAGCTTAAATAGAACGCTTAAAATGTGATGTAAGCATCCTTTAGATGCTTGCTGCTGTATGTAGTAAACTTAATTTGAAAGCTGTTCATAATTCGGATTGCAATAAAAATCTAAGTTGAGGCGATAAACTTGCCGCCAGTTAGATGAAAATTTAATAAGGATTTGGCAAAAATAATTTGTTAAACATAAGAGAGAGATGAATGAGAAAATAAGGAGCCTAGGTTTGGTTCTACAAACTTTCACAAAGTTTACATTGTGTTAGGGGAGGAGGTATTGCAGTTTGGTATACCAGCAAATTCTGACATAGAAAAAATTACTAAATGATTCCACACTCATTCTATTCACTTGTGGACAAATAAACTTTTTATATTTTAATTTTTATGTGGTACTGTGTTCCAAGAGACAGATGAAGTTGGAGGCAGTGTCAAAACTGGCAAAAAGTTGCGTATTATAATATTTGCATGGCCCACGTTGGGCGCCAAGTTTTTTTAACTCGCTTATATATGTGATATGTTGTGTTTAAATTTTTAAACGTGATATTGAAATAATTTCCATTTAGTTTTAATATTTTTCATATTAAACTCTCATGGGAGACATCATTACTGCTTCCAAACTCATTAGACATATTTAAATTTTTTTTATTTGGCATTGAAAACAGGAAATTTCTCAATGTAAATGTTACAAGAGGCAGATGAAGCTAGAGGCAGTGTAAAAACTGAAAAATATTACGTAATACAAAAATTTATCAGCCCCACGTTGGGCGCCAAAATATTAGCAGCTGGTTTAAATGCCCAAAATGATGTGTTTAGATTTTAAAATGAGCTTATGAAAGTTTTTAAACTTAAAATGTTCGCATATACTTCTTCTTCCTTCCTTAAAGTCTTAGAATTTTATTGAATTTGCCCATTGTAACGCATCAAAGAGGGTTATTTGATAATAAGAAAGATGATGGAACTCTAAAGATAAAAAACTACTAAATCAATAATCTTCTAACACGATTATTTAATGTACAGCTATCGACAGCTATATATCCTGCCATCATATATACTTCTTAGTGCCTTTTAAATTCATGCAAATCTACTCAAAAATCTTTCAAAAATAAAAATCAAACCAAATGCAGACTCAAAAGAAGTTCACACTCTGTCTTACAAGTCAGACGCGACGCGCTTCTTATTCAATGCGAACTCTTACGTTGCATGTTGCTCGCTAACAACACCGACACAGCTATAAGTCATACGCTGTATGGCTGTATTGTTATCCTTATGCTATTGTGTAGTAAGTAGGCGTTATCCTTCTGTTGCTGTTTGACTTTTGTCTGCCTTTTGTGGTGTCGTCGGCAATGTTTGTCTGCATCAAATTGCGCCGAAGATGCGCTATGTCTGCTTTAGCGCAAAGGATACAAAACATCCTTGCCTGTCTTACACACACCTGTCGTCATTTCATTGCTCTTTTATGCTGTATCTGCCGCAGCCGCCGCACTCAAATGGAACTATCTTTTATTTCTACCTGTTTAGAACCTGTTTCTGTTCTACTTGACTGCTGTGATTGCTCATTTGCGGTTTTACTTTTGAATTCGCGCGCGCACTACTCCGTTGTGTATCTGTGAGTGAACAGCTGTCATAGTTTTTTTTTTTTATTTCCTTTTTTTTCTTCAGACCATAGACGTCAAGTGCAGCGACGTACTCTACGCTTTATTTCGTGGCTTCACTTAAACCAGTTTGTATAATTATTTTTGGTTTTCTTTTTATATTTCTGTAACTCGAACATATGCATGCATTGTATTTCGTCATCAAAACCACCACCGGAACCACCCAAGACACACGCATGCACGGCTTTTAGCATATTCTTATATGGCAAGGAACATAACACACATCGCCCCAACCAGCACGTAATTCGATTCTTATATTATATCTGCTTGTCTGTTGTTCTTTCGGTGTAGAACTGTCTGGCAGTCTGCCTTTGTCTTTAAGTACACAAAAAAGGGTTTCAACAGCTTAAAGCCTTCGAAACGTGTGTCGTCATGCTTTGTGTCGCATAGGAAACCACCCAAATGTGTAATGTGCTTCGGGTATAATCGCGTAGAACACACTGAAGACAGGATATTTAAATATGTTCGGATTTAAAGCATATCCTTGTATCTGATATGTTTTATTTTGTCGCATTATTTCTGGTTGACAGGTGTCTGATTGAGGGTGTTTTGAATTTTTTTTTTTTTTCGTTTTCTGTGTAGAACCTGGGGGTGCTTAGCTAATTAGGATATGATGTAGGTGATAAGGAAGGAAGTGATTATAAAGTGATATAAAAGAGAGAGAGAGAGAAGAACAGAAAGGCAGTAAAGCAGTGAATGACGAATTTAAAAAAGCTTTTAAATTTAAACACTTTTATAATTCACAACTAGTTTATTAGTCACTCATCAACTAATAATTCAGTAAAATGTGCAAACAAAGCCTCCCACTAAACACATAATTGAGCAACAGCTACTCCCAGCCAATCTCAAAACATCTAAACATGCACAACAGCACACACTACTCCAAGGCGTGTATCTTTTATTTCGATAGATTGTTTTCTATATTTACAAATCATTAGGAAAACCAAACAAAAATAAACAAATACCAAAATAATAAAAAAAAAAGACCTTTTTCGATTATTTTGCAAAGTTTGCAATTTCTTGCATGTGTACTCAAGTCGTATATGCCTACACACGCACTTCCTATCTGTGCGCCTTTTTCCGCTTGAATGACAAGCATAGAAGCGAATGTATAGCCTTACAGATACATATTCAGATACATATATCACATTTATATCACACGAGATACCCGCAAACGCAAGAGTGTGAAGCTAGCGACACAATCAGCCATATCAGCGCCACAATTACATCTTAATAAAGACGAGCAGCTAGGAAGTGAATTGCCTTACAAACTTCCTTCCTAGGAATACACTCTTTGTTTGCCTTTCAAGCGTTAAGAAAAGCCAGGAAAAATGTTGGCAAAGATTGAAAAAAATATAGGAAAAGGGGATAAAATGTGTTAGATAGCAAAAGCCATGACAAAATGGAAGGTAAATAAATTTAATATGCTGTGTGTGGCAAGAAGATATAAAACAATCAGTAGCTACCTATTTGAAAAGGCTTTTATGTTGATAAAAAGATATATTGTGTGTGTGTATCTTTTTTTTAGCTTTTCTTTTGGTGTTTGTGGCATACAGTGTTGCTGCAATATTAATGGAAAAATAAAGAAAATAGACCAGCTGGAGAGTAGCTTACTGTATAGGCATAAAAAGTTGAAGTTTGAATTAATTGAAAACGGTTAGAATATAATAGATCAATATGATTCGGACTTCATTTAATGAGATTTTAATATGTGGCACCGAGTTGCGCTATTTGTAGTTTTGAAAACTGCCATAGAACAGAACAGCGTAGTACACGAACGGCCCCACGTTGGGCGCCAAAATTTTAATAACTATATAAGCGAGCTTGGAACAAAGCAAGGTTTATAGATTTCAAGACCTGCAGCTTTGAATCATTTTATATAAAATATTTAAAGATTTACTCCCGCATTTTGCTGTCAATTTAAGTTGTCCTGTGTCTAACCCGGATTCAACTCAGCATATTTTTAAAAATAAAACTGTAAACTGCTGCAAAATTCATCTCCATGTAAGAGTAATCAGTCTCTAAGTAACACTTTCAAGCCACTCTACTGCCGAAAGCATACAAAAAACCAAATAAAAAAAGTGAAAGGCAATTGCGAACGAAATAACTGAACTTCAAATCAAATTTAGAATGGCATATTTCAGTTGTAGTGCAACAGAAATTGACCTTTTGCCAATCACTGTGCATAATTAACAAGTAAACCGAAACACTAAACTCTACCTTCACCGAGAAACAATTGAAAAATTTCAACAGCCAACAAGTAACTCGTACACGGACAGCCAGACAGACGGACAGACAGACAGACAGAAAGAAAGCAAGCAAGCCAACATGCCACTAGAATTTATACCTCAAATTCGAATTGTAGCAATTGCCAAAATGTATCTTTCTCTATTTTAGCTTCATACACGCCTCAAATCGAACGAACAAGTTAATGCTTTTCATATAGATACGCCCCATATGCGCACCAAGCAATTGAAGCAGCACTTCTGGTTAGTCTTTCTCTCCTGCAATGCTGTGTATCTTACGGATTTTGACAAAAAAAAAAATATTTGAAAAAAAGTTCGTATATGCTCCGTATACTCCTATTAAAAGCCAAGTTAATAAACTTTCAAATCATTGCATGCACTCGTTCGAGCTAGTCGAACGACTGCATTCGAAGTCTATTGGCTGAGTCTGCAATTGACAGCAAATGGTTCGTGTAGAACGTTTTTTTGCGGTTAGTTGGCGAAGTGTGTCTTGCATAAATTTATAGCGTTTTGTTGTTTGCCCGCTTAAAATGCTTAAGAATTTTTGGCTATGCACTAATTGCAGCGCAGCCTTTGTCTGTTTCGGGTCTTTATTGAAAGCCAGTTAAGTGTTCGAGCGAAGTTTATTGAATTGCAAATTTCTGTGCATGCAAACGAAATGCTGGAAGATTAATGAAATTTGTTGAACTAATCGAGAACTTTCTTTCCTATTTTTTTTTTTTTTTTGGTGCAGGAATGTATGGGAGTTGGTTGTACTTCATTAGCTGTTCAATAATTTCATAAGTCTTTAAGCAGAAATTTTGTATTAGTAAGGCAAATGGGTAGGAAATATATGAAAATTGGTTAGAAGAAACTAAATAGATCTTCTTTTATTTTTTTGATTGAATCAATTGTGTTCAAATGAAGCTTTGCAAACGATTATCTCTGAATGGGAATCGTTTTTGCCCAGAAACAGAGTACAGAAGGCTAAACGAAGCAATTGTCTGGTTCAGACATGAGTCAAAGGCAAATGGATGTACTTATCGCAGAATTTTGACTCAAATAATCTAGAACCAGAAGCTCTATTGATAGCACACAGTTCCGACTTCCTCTTTGAATTTCCATCTTTATAATTCATCTGAATACTAAGTCTTACGCGAACAATACTTGCTATTCGAGCCATGATTCACTGTGGTGCCTTTGGTACACATAATACATGACGCCTTGGTTCGTGAAGCAGTTCAAGCAATTTTATCAAACAATTTCGTACACAAGTCAATAAATTATGAATTTCCTCAGCGGAAACATAGACGGAATACATGGCTTCATATACTATTTGATATTATTTTATTAGGCATTCGCTATGTAGACCAGAACTCGTACCTAAAACCAAATTTGTTGAATATATTTTAGTTCAAATTCTTATTATTACCTCAAGTGCACCAAATTTTCGAAATTCAAGCATCCTAAATATTTGAAATCTTTTTGAAGTATACAATCTCTGTTTAGCCAATTGGAATAATACCAATCGCAATAATACCAATGCACAAAATAAATTTATATTTCACTGACTTCATCCATATTTCTGATACCCTGCACTAGATGGCAGATCTGATAGGGTATATTTGATATTTTAAGGATATAGCTGATTGAACACATTGGCAGCGCATTTCAAAGTCGTACACACCCCTTAGCAGCATGCTTATTTGTTTTACGATATATGTTCTACTCATTTTTTTTTTTTCTTTACTTCCGACTTCTAAAAATACGTAAAGAATTTCCTGTTTTCAACGGAATGTGACTTTAATGTTTTATTTATTGAAACAATAGCACAATTCTTTGTTCAAACAAGTTTTTCACAATGCATCGAATCGAATGTGCTGCAGCCAGATAAATGCCACCCACGCTCCACCACAAAAGTAACTCAATGTTGCAAGCAATTGCTGTCCAATGCAACACGACAAACGTGAACTCTAAGCCACTTTCCTCTACGCTGCTATCATCTACTCGATTCTAGAGCGCTACTTCAATTACATTTCGAGACTTTTATGCTTGTTGCAGGAAGGAAATTATACGCGCCGGCAGCAACAGCAGCAGCAGCCAACAACAACAACAACAACAAAAAGCAAAGTATCTGCAATCTGACAGCAAAAGTGCAGACAGTCCATGCAGAGCATGTTGCTGCTGCTGCTGCTGCTGCCGATTTTGAGCGGATAAACTCAATTCGATTGACAGAGCGCGAGCGAAGGGTGTAGGAATTACTTGAATTGCAACGAATTAAGCATTACTTTTGTTTCGTAAGATACTCTTTTTTTTATTATCATTTGCTTCAATATATTTCATTCATTCTTTGAAGCATGATGTCATTAATTAATGCGAATGAGTTCAGTATGATGTCAATTAGCTGCGGAAAGCGCACTTGTTCATTGTTGAGTACAATAATGTATTGCCTGGCGTTGCGTAGCAACATATAGATACATAACAATTTCAGATACTTTTTGTATACACATGTGTGACACACCCACACACATATACATTCCCACTGGACTCATAATGTATGCAGTACAAATATAAATTTACAAATTCCAGAACAAACAAAGACAAACTGCATGTTTTTTTTTTTATTATTATTTTTTGGCATTTGTAATCGCGTGTTAAACTAAACAAAACTTAATGAAATCATTAACTACTTTCGTATACACAGATACACAGATACAAGATACTGAGCTACTTTCGTGCACTTTCATTCCCAAGCATTCGTGTGAAATTGTGGCAGCTTACTCCAACCAAACAACAATCAAAATAATAAGTAAATGCAATAAAATGAAAATCCTACTGGGAAATTTTGTTTGATTTATTGTTTTAGTTTTGTCGAGTAAGAATAGTACAAACCAGACTTGAAATAAAGTTGTACACACGTACACGAACAGCAGCAGAAGCAGCAACAGCAGTTGCAGATACACAGCTAAAAGATTTACTCGTAGCAGATATCTGCTTTTGTCTGCGCTTAACTACTTCTAACTAATCGGGCACAAAATGCGTCAGGTATTTCCCTTTGCTGTTTTGTATCTCAGCTTTGCTACATATTTTTCCTCCCAATTTGTTGGCCTTTTTCTTTTATTTTCTCTTTACTTTTTGTGGAAAATTGTTTCGGTCATGAGAACTAAGCCATTCATTGCCGGAAAATGATTTGTAGCTGCTGGGAAATGTGAGCTAAGGCGGAAATTATAGAAAATTATTTAGACTTAATGGCGCTTTTTATGTTGTTGGTTTTTTCCTTTTTTTGCTTTTTATGTGGCGCGCGGAAGTGTTGGAATGTTTTGAATGAGTGAAGCTTAGAAGATAGATGCCCGATTTGTTTTGTTGTTGTGTCAAACTGAAAGAAAGAAAGTAATTTGTTCAATTGCTGCAACAGAGTGTTTTAAGAGAGTTATTGATAGCAGAGTCGTTTGAAAGGAATGTTTTATTGTCTTAAGATACATAAAATTGTGTAGGCCTTAGCAATTATTTACTTGAGCTGGCTGGGCGGTTTTAGTGGGTGGAAGGTGCAATGGCTGTGGTGTATGTTGTGGCGTAACAGCATCAACTGGATCTACACTTGGTCAATAATAATTTAAATACGCACTTTTAAAGCCTTATGATGGTACAGTCTCTGAGCTCAAATTATTTATATCTTCAGACAGACGGACAAAGTGACAAATGGACATGAGTAGATCGCCACAGCTTTCGATATTGATGATTTTTCTCAATCTACAGATTAGCTCAGCTAATTACTTAATATCAAAGTTTAAAGCCTCCAGACAGATGGACATGGATATTCCAATTAGCATCAATGAGTTGATCATAAATTTAAATATTTTATAGGTTCCATGGTGTATCTTTTAATAAGATTTGACCTTTCAAACTCCAACTGCTAATACGCACTTCACATATTTTTAATTAAAAATCTTCAAGGTTTCAACCAAACTAAGACATCCTTTGGAAATTATGCCAATTGCAAGACATGCTGCATTAAATAAAATTCATATTTAACTTTGCTAAGAGAAAAACTTCATAGATACATACGACTCCTTTATAATCAAAGCATTTGAACCACATCTATGACAAATAGATTTGAAGCGCTTATGCAATAGAAGCAAACATTATGATAAATACTTCTTGAAGCAAACATGCAGCAGTCAGTCAGTCCTCTGTTTACCATTGAAAACTCAAAACCACAAAAATCCTCTTAAGCACTCCTGCAGCATATTAAAGTGCTTACTTCATACAAAATATTGTATGGCTCGCCCGTGCAGTGCAGCTTACTTCTGTCAACTGTCAACGACAAGCATATTCCGGTCACTTTTGATGTCGGCAAACCAGACAGTAGACAGCAGACAGCATACAGCATAAACCAAACAAACGCCCCACTTTCTGGAACGCTGGCTGTTTGCTTGTGTTTGCTTATAAGCTTTTAATAATAAAAATCCAATACAGGCAAGCAGCTTAGCATAGACGAAGGAATAGCAGCAGCAAAATATCACAAATATTTCGCAAATATATATATATAAATATTTCTATGATACGTTGCTGCCATATACGACTATAAATGAACTGCATGCAATTGTTGTGACTTACCTCAACTTTGAGGGAAAATTCAATAGCAAATATTTTGCCAAAGAAAATATTGTGGTCAGCTGCTGTTAGAAGAGTTGTCTTGTTTGCTTATCAACTGAATAATACTACTTCTGCTGACCACTTCGCCATTGAAGCGCATTCAATTTGAATTTCATGTTTGGACTTTTCCTTTTCTATTTTTTGTCGAATGTGGTCTCTAAAGTGGTTTTCAATGCTTGGTTAATAAATTTTACCTCGAGTTGGTTGCATGTTTGAGTTTATGACATGCGAGAGAGTGACAGAGAGAGGGTGAAGAACAGAAAGGATGAAAGTGTGTAAAAGAAGTAAAATATTTCGGAAAATATTTTCCACAATTTATTTTCCATTTTAAATGTAAAAAAAAGGAAAAAAAAAAGAAAATCATTAACTGACATCCACATTAAAAATTTGATTCTAAAAGTGTTTCTGTATACCCTTTATGTGTAGTGTACAAAGGGTTTATCAATTTGTTATTAAATATGAAATGCAGTGCGTTTAAAGTTATTAGAATATGCCTGACTACTGGTGATTAGTCTCTTAGGTAGCTCTATTTCGCTAATCTGCTGTTTAGCTAGTGGCTGTTAGGTGCTGCAGGTGCTGCCGAAAGCTATCAGTTGAAGCCTAAAGTAGTTTTCTCAGCTTTCTAAATAGAGAGCGACACGTTTCATTTTCAATCAACTATTAACAAGCCAAATATAAGTCCCTAGAAACTAGCCTATTATCAGTTCCTAAAGACCAGCCACTTCATTAGGGAAAAACACACCAACAAGAGCCGAAAAGTTAGTTCTTTCGAGTGATAACTCGCAGCTGTCAGCTGAAAATGCATTTGTAATTCAAATGTGTTACAGCAGGAAGCCATAAGAACAGTCCCTACTTTATTTGCCTCTGAATTCAGCCACAACCGCATTAGTGTGGCATAAATTAAGTCACATATGTACATAAAAAGCATATTAGAGCGTCGGTTTAACCTAAAAGAATATGCTTCTTCATTTATTATTTCTTTTTTCCATTTGTTTCATTTCATTCTTTATACGACTTCCGTTGAAATTACAACAAATTAATATCAACTTAATTCAACTTGAAAGCATTTTCGTGTACAAAGGTAATAAAGCATTATTTAAAATGAAATTAAAATAAAACGAATGAAAATATATCATCATCATCATCATCATATACACATCATCTTTCATAACCTTCAGCATAAACTCTCCGATGAAGCGCATAAAAAGTCATTAAAACAAGAAAAAGTAAAAACAAGTTGAGCCAACAAGCAATTCATGCGCGATTTTAATTATTAAAAATTAACGTTAATTAATCTCAGTTGGAACAATAAAAACAGTGTGTTGCATTGTATAATAATATGCCACCAAACACCCAACTTCTCCTGCAACTTATCTTGCCTTGCTTATATATTATTTTTTATTCCTGCAACATGTAGAACTCTCCCATGTGGCATTTTCATTTCACATTTTCCTGTACGAGTTTTCCTGCCGATGCTGCTGCTGCTGCTGTTGGCTTTTGTGCCTGCCGCATTTTAAATGCATAAAAGTTTATTTTATGTAAAGCCAATTTTTACACGAAAACAATACGATTTGCGCAAGCGGCATACAACAAAAGCCGCAGCTCAACTTTCTGTGTATGCAACAAAAATAATATTCACGTATATTAATATATCGTAGATGTATATGGCAAATCTGACTGTGTATAAGAAGACTTTACAGCGCTCAAGTGTATTAAATAAAGTAAAAAATGGTTTTATAAAGCTGAAGTGCTTAAGCCTATATACACTCCAATACTTGCTAGGCTGGAGTTCATTGTTTTTCCTTTTTTTTTTCTCTCTCTCTCTCGGATACAACAAAAGCACAGTCTGCGCAATTGAAAGTTGTTTAAACAATGAGTTAAAATCTTTGGAACAATTGTGCTGTCGAGTTGCATTATTAGCTATGAAAGTTATTATTAAACGAGTACATATTGTTGAAACAAAAAAACAGCTTCAAACAAAACTCAATTTTAAATGAATTAAAAAAAGGGGAGCAGGTTATCATTTCTTCCATCAATTTATTTTTTTTAATTTTATCTACACAGTGAAATTTTGTATCAGATAGATGAATAGACAGACAGACATTACCATATACAATTGTCTGTATGTGCCGATCACGAATATAATTAAACTTTATTGGATCTACGTTGCTTCATTCACTATGGCACATAGAATATAGCCTGAAATACTAGTATCATCCGCATTAAAAGCGAGGCATGAACCGTCTTTCGGCTATCCGTATGGGCAATAAGAACTTGGCTACTATAAAACATTTAACGTTCTAGTTTGACTATTCAAACTCTCCCATTCACTCTTCAGCTAACTTGCAATGTATCTCAGAATATAAAACAGTGTCCTCTTACTGGCACGAAAGTTAGGGCCTCAAGACCTTAGGGTGCCAGTTGGTGAACACTCCGATACTAATGGTTTAAATTAAAATCAAAAACTAAAAATTATATTTAATGTATTTCACATCAATGTTTCATAGAGGTTCAGATAGAATCATTAAAAGAAAGACTCGTCTTACAAAAAAGCTATGTTTAATTTAGCTAGAAACGCCAAGTTTGATGTGTCTTACATGAATCTTAATAAAATAATCTATATAGAACACTAGAAGAGGAGTCCTCCGTACAAATTTATCCTCCGTTTTTAGGGTTCTGTATTAAACTGTATTTGTTGGTGAATATTGCTTACATACATGTAAAACTTCAGTACACAAAAAGCATTTTCAGTTTATAAAAACTTCAACAAAGAAGTTTTTCATACAAAAAAAAAAAAAAAAAGAGTTTTGGGTTTATATTGTATGTCCACAAAAAAGAAGCTTCTCTTCATTGAAGGCTACCATACTGAATTAGAATTAAATATTGACAGCAATAGAGAAGTTTTTCGTACAAAAATCGAAAAGTTGGCAGTGCTTTTTATGCGACAACAGGTCTTATGACTTATGTTTAGCTTAAGAACATAACAAGTTTTTCGATATATTAAAAATTAAGGAACTAATTTTGATTCGTACAGACAGTGGACAGAGGGACATAACTATTTTGACTCATCTCCTCTCCTGCTGAACAATAATATATAGACTATGGGAGTCTTCGATGCTTTCATGCGTTAGAAACTCTGTGATAAAATAATATCTATACTCACACTGCATGTGAAGTGTATAAACTTGTTACGAGAACTCTCTAGAACCGTATTTTCTTCAATTTTCTTAAGTCAGTAGGAACAGTAGGAACAGTCTGTAACATCATTCTTGCTTTTCAATTAACTTTTTACTAGGAACGAAGTGTGTGGTGCACTCAAATTTAATAAAATTTCTGTAAAGAAAGCTTAAAGCGTTGCCATATCTCATTCTGTTATTTTCGCACTAACAAAAGTCAGAAATTATTATTTCATAAAGTGCCAAAAAATGCATGGAATGTCAATGAAACAAAACAAAGAAATATTTTGGAATATTAATAGAAAACTATACAAAATTAATTTTAATATTCTTTCAACAGTTTCTTCCATTCTGTCGTAATATGAATTGCATGATATACCATGGGAAAATATTAGCCAATTAACTTACTTCAGCCTTTAGTAAACTAGCAAATATTTTATGAAATATTCCATAAATTTTCAAATTAAAAACAATTTTTTATTCCAACCTAATGAATAGAAACTATATTGCATTCATATTTGACAATACAGCATATGCTGCTGCACTGAAAGCAAACTAAACTGATTCATATTAATTTTGTTGTCGCTCAACCTTTGTGCAACCACAAATTCCTATCATACCAAACTCAAATACCACAAGAAGTGCATTCACCTGCAACATACAAATCGAGAAGCATACACAGACAGAAAATACATATGTAGGTAGCTAGGCTATATGGTATTGTATAGTGTACACTCATAGTTGCAAGTGTCTTCATTTTGAAATTGTGCTGAAAAGCCACACAAATGTCAATAATTCAGGAACAAATGACAAAGTCATATGCACGAGTTAAAAGGAAATGGTTGCCAATCAAAAGCTGGCTGGCTGAAGTAGTTGAGATTGAGTTGGTTCGTCGGTTGGTTGGTTGATTCGACTTCGAAGTCAAGGGAGCATCAACGACTGCAGCTACTAAGTGTATTGTAAGCGCAATGAAACCGCAAATTGAAGCCTTTTCTATCAAAACGACAACAATTCAAAGTGCAACAACTGAATTGATGACAGATATTTGAATTGTCGTCATCATCATCATCATCATCATCGTCATCATCATTACCTGACAGAGCACAGCTCAACTTGAGTAGTATGCGATTCAATTGAACTCGGTGTCGGCATAAACCAAACCAAACCGAACCACTGTGATTGCTTGACATACTCAATGTGCAACATCAACAATGATGAAGTTGCTTTTTGCGCTATTTGCTGCAAACATTTGTCATTAGTTTCTACGCAGCGGAGGCGTGGAAGGTGCCAAACTTTGTTGGCATTAGAGGCTTTTACAAGTATGTGTCATATTAAATTTGAGGCATATCGAAATCAGTGAAGCAACATGCAATGTGAATTAATTGTGGTAGACGACGAACGAACGAAATGTAAGCCGTAAGCTGGCTCAAGTCTATTTTTGGCGCGCAGTTCTTATGAACTTTTGAACTAGTTCTCAAAAAACGTAGAGCGTCTACAAGCTTGACTTGCGGCTATATTCTGTCGATTGAAGCTGCGATTGCTCGTACTCACGTTGCCGCTATTGCCATATATTGCAAACGTATCTATTTGATGGCGTGCGCATGCGCATGAGTTTTACTTTTTCTTTTCAAGACTGATTTTTTGCTATTTTTGGTAGACGAACTCTGATCGTTCCCTGCTTTTTTTTGTGTTTGTTTCTTTTCAAAAGAGTTTCAATTGTTCCATAATATATCTGCGCTGTTTGTATGTAAATGATTTATAAGCACAGCCAGCCAGCCAGCCAGCTATTGTCTCAATAAGCTATCAGTAACTGAGCTGAGTGTTGATTCTAATCATGAGATAATGGCATTTGAATTATTTATAAACTATTATTATTAATTTTTTTCTATTTTACATGCAAAGTTGTAAGTAAAATAAATATTTAAAGTGTAAAATATTTGTTTGGCTAGCAATTGTAATGTTTGCCAACACTAAACGCCAAACAATTGCGTTTTTAAGCACTGTAGTATAATGTATAAACTATTTGCGTATTATAAGCGCCATTGAATTTTAATTGCTTAGTACTCATAACTAACTGCTGTCATATTACTAAGCCGCTACAAAAAGTTTACTAATCAAACATAATCAATTATTTTCTGTAATTAAGCTAAAAATAAAATATTTAACAAAACTTATAGCCTGCTATGAATAGTAATCACAGATTTATTCAACTAAGTATCTACTTAATTTATCTGCTACTCCAATTTTCTGCGCTGAATAATATTATTCAAATTAACTTTGCACCAAATACACATAATACTCAATTAATTCGCTCTGCTGCCAAACAAAACCGAATCAGCATTAGTCTGCGTACCGAATTAAACCCAAATACAATACTGCTCGCTCGTATCTAATCTTTTATGATTTATAATTAATAGAAATTTGAGCGCAATGCTCTCAAAAGTAAATTATGTATTTTCATATGTTGCCGGCGTTCGATGAAGAAGAACGTTTTATTAAAAGCGAGTACAAAATCGAGAAGATTTATGAGTGAAACACTGTTGGATTAATTACTTAATGCGGCTGGGTGTTGAGGGGCAGCAGCAAATCATGGGACAACAACACGAGTAAATATATGCCAAAGTTAATTGATTTTTTGTTTGCTATTTGTGCAATTAATTTTGATATTATATTGAGTTGAGTAGTATCTGTCTTTTTTTCTTCGCATTTTATTTGGTATTTTAATTAAAACGCGCGAGAGACAACAAGTGGCAGCGCCACTCGACAGACAGTCTAGTGTTGGTAAATGGCGTAGATACTTTTTTATTATTATTTTAGCAGCTTAATTTCTTTGCCAGAGATACATATGCGTAAAAGCTTTAAACAGTTGTTAGATCGGGTTGCAAGCAAATATTCTAATTGCAATTCCTACGAACGAACGAAAAAAAAACCCTATTTTTTTTGTAATTTATTTTCCATGCACAGCGCACACAATTAAACTGATTGAAATGCAAACGAAGCTCGCAAAATAAAAATTCACATCCGCTAGATACACACGACGAGTTCAATAATAGATAAATATTTACTATTGCAATGTGGAATTTCCGTTAAATTTTAAACGCGGCATACTCTGCTAACTAAAATCTGATAGAATTAAAATCAAAAATAAATTCTGCACGTTTACGCTTTATTATGTATCCCTTTACAACTCTAAACAGTGTTTATTAATTATAAAGTACAAAATATCGCAATATGTACTTCAAAAATAAAATGGGAGGAAGAAATTTTGTTTCTGCCTAGTGAAAATTTAAGCAGCAATAGATAAACTGCACTGTTATCGGTTCTATTTGCTGTTAAATCGATCTGTTTATGCTTATTTATCGGTCCGGCATCAAACATGTTTTTAGTTTAACCAATTGAAAAGTTCGCAGCGCTCTAAATATTTCTAGAGATCATCTAATAACCTCTTAAATATGTATGTTACTTGCTTTCAAATTCGGACATCAATTCTGACAATTCTTTTCCCTTACAAAGTCGCTTACAACAAATTTTACACAACTACGAAACAAAATAATAAAAATAAAAATTGTTATTCAACAAAAATATTTTTTTTTTTTTTTTTTTTTTTAATTTTCCTCTTTCAAAGCAAACTACGCATTTATTTATATTTACTCCGACTAAATTATTTCCAATGTATCTACAACGCTTTACCTTTTGCTTTGCTTTGTTGCTTGCCTCCCAAACGGAAGCTTTAAATTTTCAATTGTATTTATTTTATTTTAATTTAATACTTTATACTATTTATTTCACGCCATTGTCTTTCCGAAATTCACTCGCGAAATGAATGCAATTAAAAATAAATTTTCTAATGACAAATGAAACTCAATTAAATACGAATGAATTGTGTGTGCCACTGCTACTGCCTTGGGAGCTCGCGTGGAAGGAAATAATTTAAATTAAAATAAAATAGAAATAATACAAAAATGAAACGGAAGCTGCCGCTGCTACTATGCCTCAATTTAGGTGCAAACGTTGCGGGTCAAGGTTGAGTTTTATAGACTTTGAATAAGTATTAAAAACTTAAAGCTGAAGTAGTATCTTTTCTTTCATGCGCTGCTCCAATCGAAATGGGTCAGCATTGATTATGTAAATTTAGTTTCTTATTTTCTTTCTCACTTTTTTTTCCTACTTGGCAGCCAATTGAATTTAAACAAATCTATTTGTTTCGTGCCAAACCCTTTTTCACCTACCTTTTTTTCTACCAAATTGTGCGCTCACTTAGCTTCATTGGAAAGTCTTTTGTTACTTTCCCAAAAGAAAAGCAGCCGTTGAGAATAATAAGCAAGAAGAAATACATAATAAAAAGGGTCAAAGCAAAGGTTGTATACCAGCAACAGCCAACCAACCAACCGACCGAGCGACCGAGATACAATACCTCGCCGTTCATGTAAATAATTTGCTCAGATTTGTATCGCCCGCTGTGATACAATCTCTTTTGTTCTGAAAATTTTCAATGAAAAAAAAAAAAATTGGAACGCATCTAAAATAAGATAGCGCTAAAGCGTTTTTGTGTATGTTGAAGTATAGAGTTTCTTTGTAAAGGTAATTTTTTTTTACATGCCCCATCAGTGAAAATATCGTCGAAATTATTAAAAGATTTGCAACTGTTTGCTGTCTAAACGGATCTAAAATATGCAAATGCATATTCGTTGCGGCAGCTTAACGCCTAAACAGCTCATAAAATTTTGATTAGTTTTAACAACGAGCGGAAATTGGAGCAAAGCGAAAATCCATTGAGGCAATTAGGCGCGACGAGGACGCATTTTAATAGCCGCAGTTTGTGGGCTTGAAAATAGTTTACAGATTATGCAATTAATATTTATAATCAATGCAATCGGAAACTAATTACTAATAGTTTAGTGGATTCATGTGTGGCATCTTTTAATTAAAGATTTAAATGAATCTCTCTGCTGGCGAGCTGTTTGTATTTATTAACAGCAGGAGCACACACAGTCAGATGTGCCATATAGATAAAATAGCTCGAGGGCTTGCTTATTATTGCTTGAATTATCAAATATTTTTCTTAATTAAAAGCGAACATTATTATTGGCTGTCAAATTCTTTCCAAGCCATACATCATCTACTGCTATGAAAGCTATGACGTACTGAATAGTACTCGCGTTTGCTAATGCAGATAAATGGCCACTAATGCATAAAAATATTAGTTAAATGTCATTCAAAATCGGTAAAATTCGTCAAGTAGACTATCCTTCTTGACTTTATATTAAAACCAATTAGAATTAATACTTTAACTCCTTACAAAGGTTTCTTCTGGACAATGACATAAGTGATTATGACTTCAGAGAAGACTTCTTCGTTTTCCAACAAAAAAAAAACTTTGTTGCCTTTGTAATACTCGACGATATGACGAAGAAGGACTAGAGTCAATTTGGGTTACATTACACGATCATGAAGGCAGGTGACATATGGAACTAGACTGTAGGCTCCATTCAAAAAAAAGTCTAGACATTGAGTTTGCTTAAGATTGCTTTTGATACGGGCCACAACTCTATCTAGAGGAATAGTAGAAATACCCTATGTGATCAATTACATCACTTATATAGATGATCTGGTAATCATGGTCTGAGCGAAGTTCAGACATACTAGCTCCGATGTGACCGTTGTAACCGAATAATGTGACAAACATCTCAGAGAGCTGCACTACTAGACTTCTCACAAAAAAAAAAAAAAAAAGAAACTAAACCAGCTTCTTAAAATGGTTCTTCAACCCCATTGATACGAACAGAACCCTTTTGGCTACAACTAAATTTCTTTAAAGGAACTTTATTCAGAAAATTCGGTTTTCAGTATTGGATACTATATGCTATATTGGAACTATAGTACGACCCGATTTACTCTAAGAGAAATGCACATCTAAACAGAGAGGAGCTAAGGCTAAACACTGGTTAGCTGACTAGTAATTTTTTGGCTCCGGCTGACATGCTTAAGAATTATTCGATCACGGATGTACTCAATTAGATCCTGCCTCAATTTTGGAGGTATATAACAAAGTCACAGTATCCGCTTACTTCTAACATGTTCCCTTCATTTATTTCCTCCTACCAATATGTCTAAGCTGAAGCCTGTTTGCATTGTGGCTGCTTGCTTGCCGTGTGACTTAGATACTAAGACACATCTTGGTTATGTTCCATTACGAGAGAACTTTACTCTTAATTTTAAACTCTCTGCAATATGTCAGAAACCTTTTTTTTTATTTGACTTTCTATCCGACTAAAAGCTTAAAAATATTTAATCCTTTTTTTTAAAAAATCTTTATCAATAAGCTTTATTTCCAACTTTTAAACAGTTAAATATTTCGATAAAAAGCAAACTTTTTCTATTGTTTCTTGGCAACTCCAAATTAAAATATCTACGCTGCAATTTATTGATTACTCGGAAACTTCTTAAAACTATGTTGACAACACAAAAAGTTGAAAATAATAAAAGGAAAGAAAGCAAAATAAAGTAAAACCCAAATGTTGCATGAAAAACTTTATCCACCTTGACTCGCATATATGCGAAAAAAAAGGAATTTTTGTAAAATAATCCGAAAATGGCGGCAAGCGAACTACTTACCTTAAAAATAATAAAAATAAAACTAAAAATGAAAAAAGGAAATTAAATTGAAAGCACCAACACATGCAAGCACACATATCTAGTCTAGGATATAAAATGGCAAGGATAATAAAAGCAGGCAGCCAGCCAGGCAGAATGCTTTGGGTGGCTGTCGCTCGGAATGTATGATGGATTTATGCTTAAGTTGCGTGCAAGCAACTTAATGGATTTTGTAATTTTCAAAACGTAAACCGTCGTCGACGACGTCTAGCAAATGAAAGTAAAGAAGCAAAAGATAGACAGACGAAGAGATACTTAGACAGTGAGTCAGACTGACGGACATATGGACGGACGGACAGCTAGAAAAGTATCTTTTATATTATTTCGCTTTCGTTCGTTTGCTGTCATAAAACATATGCCACCTTAGAATGAGTTTTTACCTTGCGCTAGTTGAGTGTTTTTATATGCGTACAGCAGCAACTAGAGCATGCCAAGTTATGAAAAAAAAAAAAAAATATTTGAAATATACGTAAAAAAAGGGAAAAATTGCTTTTCTTAAGTATCTTCAACAACATGAAGCGCAGTGCCAACATAATATTTGCAGGCACAAGTAAAAATATGGCCAACTCTTTGCTTAATAGCTAAATAAAATAGTTGCGCGTTACGAGGAAAGTTGCAGAAGTTCCTAAACTAAATAAATAAAAAACAAGCATCACAAATTTTAAGCATTTGTCTGACAGCCATTGCAAGGCAGCTATGAACAGCAGACAGAGGGACATAGCTTTGAAGAAAATTTTACTCTAGAAGCTTACAGCACTATTTAAGATTGATTCTAATACTTTTGAGTTCAGCTTCGTAGCTGCTGCATGCAAAAGTATCTGCAAGTATTTTCTGTGAATTAATTTGGTTAATTTAGCAGCAAGTTTATTGCATTTATTGCTGCTGCTGCTGCACCTTATGAAATATTAATTATATCATAAAATCATGCAAGACAGTTTATGGCTAAAACCACTCACACAGCTAGACAGCTACAGATACAAGATACAAATATAAGCAATATCGCATGAAGGTGTTGATTTGCAAATAAAAATCTAATCGAAATATTTTAAATAAGAACGTAATAAACTCAAATACAATAGTATCTCAGACAAATACGTCATTATTGCCAAGTACACAGCAAGATTTCAACTAAAAGATAATTCAAAAATAGCATCTTTCAAGCCACATTTCTGTACGCTGTGCAAATAAACAAAAAGCTACAACAACAATCAACTATAAAGATGCAAATTAACAAGTGGAAACAACAACAAATTACAACAAACCACAAACAAAACAAAAAACAACCATAAAAACCAACTTTAGTTCTCGACAAACGAAAAAAACTTACAAAACTTAAAAAAAAAATGTATCTAAAGTATCTAAGCAAGCCAGCTAATCGATGCACACCCACGGCTTATGAAGATAACTTGCTGTGAGCAAAAAAAAAAAAATCTGACAACATCTTCGCTCATTTTAGTAAAAACAACATTTCTGAATGTGGGTAAAACGTTGAGAATTTATACAAAAAGCACAGCACAGCTCAGATTTGAGGCACGCTGACAATCAGCGACAAAGCACTTTTGTTTAGTTTGATGAATCTCAAACAAAAAAAAAAAAAATTATTCTAATAAGTATTGCAAAAATATGCGCAACAGTTGAGCTATGCAAAGCAGAAGACAATTGTTGAAGATATGCCTGAATAATAGAACAATTAAAAATGTATCTACTGGCTGCGTAGTTGCATGGCTTTAGGTGTTAAGTAGCAGCAGCAGCAGCAGCAGCAATTTTGCTAAATGTGCTATTAAGGTGCAACGAGACATTTGTGAGGGATTAAAAAAAAAATATAAACTAATAATTTCTGTATTTAATGATGTATTTTAGAATAGCAAATAATACGGCCGGGCGGGTTTGCATAAATGAAGTCAAGAAGCTCTTCTAATTAAGAAATGTATATAAGTCAAATAATGGAGTAAAGGTGTTCCTCAGCTTTTTGGCGAATTTCTAAATCGAACAGTACCAGATAATACTTCTATTTTAAGAGACCTCTAGTAGCGCTCGTGAGATTGTGTGCTTCACCTCAAAGCCCAGCTTTAGAAGGGCACTGTAATTTTTTATACCTTTAGCACCATCCTTGCATAAAGTGAGGAAGGAAGGAGCTATGTAGCGAATTTCTAGTAGCTTGCCAAACTAATAGCAAACTACGCTTCATTCAAACTTTGGCAAATGTTTTTCCTTTAGATTTCCCAGAAATATTCATATTTCCATTTGCAAAGCGTGTCACAAGCTAACTGAAATTAATTTGCTGTCATTGGCAGACACTCAGCCAGTCAGGCAGTCATATTTAATGCGAAAACATTTAATCCTGCTGACCTACAATAAAATATGTATTAAGCGCAGACAGTTTAAATTAAACGCAGGGAAGGAAACTAGAAAAGCTAAACACATTAACTGCTGCTGCTGTTTATTTTAAACAATTAACTCAGACGATAAATAGAGCAGAAGGCGACGTCCTCTCAGCATACACGCAACATAACTTAACACTTACACGCCTTATTGACCCAAATTCCAAGCAAACCCATACCGTCCAGTGCTGATAAAGCAATAAGACTATATGTTGCTGTTGAGGATGAGCTTGTGGCTGCTGATGTTGATGATGACGAAGCAGTTCGAAGGAGTTGTGCACATTGTTTATACATTTGCGTCGCCAACATCTCGTCTCGTCTCGTCTCAATATTTACACAGTTTGCTTTATTATTTGAGCAAACAAAAAGCTGCTTGGCTAAGCTAAGCAACGAGTAACGCTCGACTACAACAATTCTTGTAGATACATGTTATGCAGATACATTTTCTGCTGCGTTTTACTTTTACTATTTATGAGTTACTTATTTGCTATTTGGCATTTTCTTGTGAAATATTTTATAATAGCAGCGCCGAACACTTTAATTTAAAGTTTGGCATACGCTTGCAATACTTTCGGTGTAAAGTATCTCACAACAAAGACTGCGTTTGCATATTTTCATATGCATGCTCTGCGCGGCGGCGGCACTATCGCGTCGAGTGTCATCGCATTGAATTATGCTTCAAAAAATCGCTTGCAGCGTGTTGCATACATTACACAACACTTCGCATATCGAATTGTTAACATCGTCGACACCGTTGGCACCCTTGCAGCGAAAGTGTTATAGCGCATCGAGATACATTTCGTTGTACACACATACAGTTGACAAGCAGTTTGCTACTCTTCTGTGTGTTAATAATCCGCCATGAGTTTCTCACTATTGTATTTTGTGGCGAAAACCAAATATTCGTATCTATACAAATAGTGTATGCGAGAGTATGCCGCAATAGGATTTGTATCTGTGTATCTAAAACTGCGGGTGGAGCTGCAATCTGCTGCTAGTATGTCGTTCGCATATTCGTTGTAATCAAATTCGAGTTTGTTGTCAGTTCAATTTTCAAGTTGTTCTTTCGATTTGACTGTAGTTACATCATATATTCGTATATGCATATGTTTATTTGTAGAATTTAGCTAGCTGGAGAGCGAGAGATACCTAAATATTCGCATATGTAATTTTTGGCTTCTGGTATTCTTGTTGTCGTCGAGTTGAGTTGAGCTGAGTTGAGTTTGTGTGCTTGTTATGGTTAGACTTGACTTTGTAATGGTGTTATTGTTATGTTGTTATGGATACGTATAATTCTAGATGTCAATAATACACTGTAAATAATGCGAAGTGCTAGTTTTTCTATCTATTGCCAGCTGTAGCTATTACTTCGGTAGAAATACTATCTGAACTGAAAGATTTAGGATCACCATCAGAAATATGTTTTAAGTTTACACTAACAGATGATTATCACCTGATAATGATCATTGCAGGTTCATCAAAGAGTTTGTAAGAAATAAAATAAAATTATTTCGCTCAGTGTATATTATATGCTGTAGTCATATTCATATTTGTATTTGATTTACTGTACAATAACTACAGAGTTTTTTGTTTCTTCTCATATTTGGCAAATATTTGCATTAAGCTAAACAAATACCAAGTTTTGATACAAATTCACACAAACAACAACAACAACAACAATAAAACAATATATTTACATATGCCGCATTAAAATCATTCAAATGCAGCGCAAATATTTACACAGAAATGTTGCCTTCCAGCAATGCCAGAAATAATTAATACTCATAAAAAGAAAAATAATTCAATGAAATGTAAAATTCGAAAGCAATAAACTATAAATAAATAAACTGAGAACTGAGTAAAATGAAGTAATTCACTAATTTTTAATTTTTTTATTGTTTATTCGTTTCATTTGCAGCAGATTTGACACGTCATAACAACAACAAGTGAATGTATAGTAGCCGGGAGCCAGATACCCTACATTATATTCTATTCAATGCGCGTCAAAAAATAAAGCACGAAAATAGCCAACTACAGCAGCAACGTGAACGTCAACGTCAATAGTAGCTTCATCTGCAGCCGCAGCAGCATTAACCGTAGCACCATTAATCCGGCACCATACAACTTCGTTTACCAACAACACTACAACACGAATATCATACACAAACAGCCGCCACAATTGATAACCAACAACATCAACAATAGCAACTACACCGCCGCCATAGCAACATCGACGACTCCAACCCAGCCGAACGTGTTCGAAAAAGCCATCACCATTTCGTCGATTGCGATTAAACGCAGGCCAACGCTGCCGCAAACGCCAGCGAGTGCCCCACAGGTGTTGTCACCCAAGCGACAGTGCGCCGCCGCCGTATCGGTTTTGCCCGCAGTCGCTGCAGCCGCTGCACTGCAAACACCACCACAAATACAGTACGCCAGTACACCAGCCTCAGCAGCTGCTGCCGCCGCCGCCGCTGCTGCCGCTGCAGCACACGCACACGCCGCCATCAAGGCTAGCCAGGGACATCAATTAACCAATACCGCCGCCTATAATCATCATCATCATCAACATCATCATCATCAGCATCATCAGAGTGCCGCTGCTGCCGCTGCCGCTGCTGCATTAGTCGTCGGTGCACATCCGCACGCACATACAGCAACTACAGCACAACAACAATTGGCTGTTGCTGCAGCAGCCGCTGCCGCAGCACAACAGCAACATACAGCAGTTGCACAACAACAGGCTGCCGTTGCATATAACGTAGCTGTACAACAACAGCAACAACAACAACAGCAGCAACAACAGCAACAACAACAACAGGTTACACAGCAACAACAACAGCGTTTAGCGCATTTTAATCAAGCAGCTGCCGCTGCAATCCTAAATCAGCATTTGCATTCAGCCGCCGCTGCAGCAGCAACACATCCTCAAGCCGCCGCTGCCGCTGCCGCTGCAGCTGCAGCAGCTGCTGCACATCAGCATCAGCAACACGTTGCTGTGCTGCAACAACAACAACAACAACAACAGCAACAAACACATTACAACACACAGAAGCAACAACAACAAACGCAACAATATCAATATCAACAACAACAACATCAACTGCGTCACTATCAAGCGCAGCAACAGCAGCAGCAACAACAACAGCAACATTTGCTAGTAAGTAGCAGCAACAACAACAATACAGCTGTCTCAACAGCTGCGGTGACAACACCTGCAACAAGTAACAGCAGCAACACAAGTGTTGCATCTGCAACAGCATCGCCGACAACAGTTTCGGCAGCAGCTATAACCACCAACAACAACAACCACAACAACACAGCTGCAACAGCAGTAACAACAGCATTGACTATTGCTACCAGCCCAACAGCATCAATAAAAACAGAGAATATTACTAACAACTCCTCTGCCAGTTCAAACGAATCGCATTCGAATTCCTCCTCAGCGTCAACTACACCCTCGCCCATTGCAACGGCAGCAGCAACAGTTGCTCCCAATTCATCTGACAGCAACATAACCACGAACAGCAATATAAACAACCACAACAGCAACAGCAACAACTGCAACAGCAACAGCAGCACAATAATGGAAAATCAAATGGCTCTGGCTCCGTTGGGACTGTCACAAAGCATGGATTCTGTGAATACCGCCAGCAATGAAGAAGAGGTAAGTGAGTAAATGTGTTGTTCTTTCTTTCTTTCTTTTTTTTTTTTGGTTTTTTTTGTGTGGAGGAAGCGTGTTCCAAAATTCAGGGATTGAGTGAACACTTTACAATTTATTTTTCATTTTAAGTGAAGCAGCACACAAAATGGATTGGAACGGATTATTGAGTGTTGTTTTGTTGGGAATTCTTTGACAGTTTGGGGAGTTGGGATTGCGTAAAGTTTATTGCAAAAAAAAAAAAAAACAAAGAAAACGTTTGAAAGTTTTGTTAGTGTTCAAAAAAAAATGTTGGTTTCAATCGTTGCAAATGAATTTGTATTTGATTTGATATAAAATCTATTAAATTTGAAAATGGCATACAAAAAATACATAACCGTCGCATAACCGTTTCATACTTAATACAGCTACGCTCTTTTAAATCACATTTATTGCATTTAATTAAGAAAAAACTATGTTTTATTGAAATTTATGCAAATTTCTTGCTCAATTGAGCAAATAAATCGTTGCATTTGAAGTGACATACTCAGTTACTCGAAAATAAATAATTAAAATATGAAAAACAACAACAAGTTCTGTTTACAGTTTGATATTAAATTATAATGCAAATAAATATGCAGCCGAATGAAGTTTGTCGAGTAGCATTAGCAACACTAACCCATATCACATCATATTAGAATCAACAAGCCGAACTAAGCCAAGTGGATAAGCGACAGAGTATAATACGGATTTGTGATGATGATGTTGTTGTTGTTGATGATGATGATGTGATATGTCAATCAATACATACACGCATACATACATATGTATTTAGGTGCACATATATAAGTGGTAGCACACATGCAGCATGTTGGTTGTTCATGAGCACAAAAGCCGCATGAAAGCAAAATACTTTTGCTAAAGCCTTTTATCTTTGTCGAGGGGCTGACTATAAAAAAAAAAAAGGAAAGAGGAAAAAAAAACAAATTTGAATTAAACCTTTATGTGAAATGCAATCACAAACAGTCAAAACGCACACATAAAAACTTTGTGCTGCATTTATGCCTTGCAGCATAACAACGTTTCATTCATTCAGACATGCTGCGAGGGTAGGTGCAACAGTATTTCGAGGCTGTCATACAACTGCTTTATAAACGTGTTGCTAGATATTTGCTAAGTTACTGCACGTTCTACACTCGCATGCCTCGCTCGCTAGCAAGCCAACGCATTTGATTATGCGCCTTGTCTTATGCTACAAAAATTGTTTTAACGATTTCTTCTTTTGCGGTTTTGCTCGGCTACAATTTTTTATACTTTTCTGTACGACATTCAGTGACATAAGCAACAAACACATTTTCACATAATCCTCAAACCAAATCCAAAGCACTGAGCTACACACACACACAGCCACGTGCACGCGGGGCCGGGCACTTGAGCTCAGTCGCTGCGTTGCTGCGTTCATGTCAAGTGCGTCTTTCTCTGCATAGTCCTTTTAAATACGAGTATAGTCGTCGTCGTCGTACGCTTTCAAAATTCGTACTGATGCGGAAAATTTGATTTTATCCTTGTACCGTGCTGCCTTAACTCCTGCACCTTTCTCTCATATGCTTGCTTTTGTAAACGTATTACATATTTATGTGCGCGTGATTTCGTAAAATTTATTTTAAAGTCTTTTTAATAGGCATGTTTCTTCCTCGGCTCTGCAGTTAAACGCTGTACTTCATTCTCGAGCGATCGGTAACATTTTTTACGACTTTGCATTACGTATTTATAAATTCTGCGCTGATTTGTGCGCCGCATATATTTTGCGTTGATATATTTGCTGACGATAAAGAGGATGGATACGACTCGAAATATAAAGTATGATGGCCGCACGTGAGTGCTTGTGTTGGAGGAGGAGGAGGTGTGCTGGCAGCAATATTGAAATCAAGTTCATGCAGTATTAATGAGTTTGTTTAATCAATACATATGTAAATACTGCATGTGTGAAACTACAGCAAAAATAGCGAAAAATCACGTAATTGTGGCATGTCAACACTTTGAATTTATTTATTTTGTTTTTTTGTTAAAGCAAATCGTTTTTACAGAAGGTTTTTTCACAATAACCGGTTCAATGCTGCTGCCGAATTGATATGCAGTTTGTTTGAAAATTTTACAAAATGCTAGAAAATAGATTCAGGAACTTTAATTTGGGGAAGATCTATTGCTGTATTAAGTGATAAAGCTTGCGAAAGTCGAAAGAGCCACTTGGAAGCGAACATTCTTAACAGTTTACATGTTTTTGAAAATAATGAAAGATTAACATTTGATGATAAGAGAATCCGTGTTGAAAAACTGTTCCTAATCTATTTCACAAATTTCACAAATCTTAATTTGTGGAGCGAGTGCATGCGCTTTCCAGCACAGTTTTCAATCTTTTTGTGGTATTTTCTTCTTTTTTTAATACATTTAAATACATAAATTACGCATAAACTAAGCACAGTCGTTCTTATTCATGTATGTATTTGAAAAACGTTGCATTGGTGTGTGCACACATAGCTCATCTGATGCACTACCACCAAAAAGTACTTCATTTAAAGCGACAAATGTGCAACTTATGCAGTGTAATTCATTTCGCTGTGCTACAAATACCTTCAAGCTTAAAAACGAAAAAAAAAAAAAAAAGAGAAACGAAAAAAAAAGTAAAGTCGTAAGAAAAAATCCATATTAAAACAGCGCTTTCGTATGCGCATTAAAAATGCATCAATCAAACGAAAATACACACAAAAATATTCGCATTTATTATGATGTACAACGACGTTGTGAGAGGCGAAATGTAGCAAAGAGAAGCATATGATACGGTTAAAACGAATATTTTAAACGCTCTACAAATGCCTTAAAGCAATAGCATGTAGTATATATAGCTAAAAAGGCTTGCGGTTGCTGAAAACTATATACTACTAGTACATTTCCACTGCATTTCAACTTAAAGAATTAATAAATATTACATTGATAGAAAGCAAGTCATTTTAAACTATAACCGGTTCATAACCGTTTCAAAATACAACTGAACAACAACAAATAGCACGCAAAAACATGCATTAATAGCGTATTTACAAAATATTATGCCAAATTTCAACGATTATATAACTCTATATCATAACCGTTTCTATTTTATATACAAAAAAATTAAAAAGTGTGCATTTAAATGCAACATAATGTGTCAAATATTAAAAAAGTATTATAAATTAACATTTAAGCATAAACCGTTTAATAACCGTTTCAAGTAAAGTCATGTAATTAAATTGTTTAACATATAAATGCATATTTTTTTATTATCAACAGTAAATTTTAGCCTTTTTTAACTCAACTAAAGCTTAAAGTCAACATTTTACAAACTCTGCAACAAATTACTAATACTACATTTCCCCATTAACCATGTAGTGTATCGCAAAAAACCTTGTAGCATAGCTGCAAACGCAATGATACGAAGTGAAGCAACAGCGCTCCAAGCAAAATGGAGCACTAAAGTAGGATATGCAGATACGTATAAAGATTTATTTCTTCGTAAGAAATTGAGAACAACGCAAACGGAAAATGAAATGAAGCTGAGGGCAATGAAGTGATTTAAGATGACATTCAAATGAAGCGTTTCATAACTGAGGCAAGAGGCCTCCTACAGCAACTCATAACTGATTTGATAAGATTTCCTACACCGAACATAATATTATGTTAAGCACTGAGATACAACAACATTTCTAAAATTTATCTCAAGCTATCAGTGCTATGCGTCAATATGCAACAACTCAACTGCAACATAAATCGAATCTGGCAAGCGCCAACCAACCACTGTTGCAAGCAAACAAAAGCCACTTGATAACCGCCTTTGAACGCTGGCTTTTCAATAAGACAGCAGCAGCAGCAGCACTTTGAGGATATACTTGAACTTCAGCCTGCACTCGAGAAAGCGCCATTCACACTGTTCGTACTCTCTCTCTCTCACACATTCTTTAGCTTTATGCCTCGCACTCAACACTTGCACAGCCACAAGTCATCGTCAGTGTCAGTCAACATCAGCGGCCTACAGAACCGTTTCAGTGCAACACTGTCACTGCTTATAGTAGTACTACACACATTGTCCTACACTGTCTGTCTGTCTGTCTGTCTATCTGATACATCCCTTACTTATTATCCTTTTTTGTTATTTTATTTTATGGAAGCCAACCAGCCAGCCAGTCAGCCAGTCAGGCTGTACAACATTTTCTCGCTTTTCACTTGGCTCATGCATACTGCAACAAGCAGCAGCATACGCTTTCTATATGTGCGCATGAATAAATGATAAGTCAATTAAAAAAGTATGACAGAGGTTGATTGTACGTAAATATTTCAGTTTTCTACTCGAAACAAACACTCGGGCCCTGCCGTCAGTAGTACAGTGTAACTGCCCGGGGAGTAGCCTGTGTTTGTTTAACTTTCTTATTGTGCTTAACTCCTCCTCCCTACACTTTTTTCGTACAGGCTTTATTTCGTTTTAATTTGCTGCGCAGTCAGGATTAAAATAAATGACAATTTAAAAAAGTATTTTAAAAGGATTTTACAGCACAAAGTGGTGTTGGTTTATGGCGAAGTCCAATTTGAAGTCAGTTAAAGCATTTTTACTAATTAAGAAATGCAGTGTTGCACAATGCCATGCCAAAAGCTATTAAAGCGAATACAGTTATAGAACTAACGAATAAAAACATTATTTCAAGCAAGAGCAACCATCGGGAGAGAAAAAGGAATAAATCTGTATCTAAACTTAATAAAAGTTGTCAGTGTTTCGCACAATTAAACTTTTGACTTTTGCAACACTGCTTCATGTGCTTTCTACAGTTTTACAGGAAATTACCATGTGGCCAGGCACTTAACTGACAGTGCCTCGAGTGTTTGTAAAGTGGATGAGTGAGTATCTTCGTGTGTGTGCGTGTGTCTGTGTGTGTTTCTGGACGGCTATTGTGTGGCAGCTTTGTTGGTCAGCTGCACTTTTGCATAGTTTTCGAGTTTCATTTTCAACCTTTTTTCTTTTTCCATTTTATTTTATTTTATTTTACTCAATTCTATGCTCGGTAAATAAAATAATGGTCAAAGCAAAAAGTTGACAGGCAACGCACTGCAACGAGGGAGGGCAAAAATAAACAAATAAATAAAAGTGAGTCGAAACTTTTTGAAAATATAATAAAGAAATATTTAAGAAAGTTACTGAGCTTTGCTTTTTGTGCAACAATGTTTGAGATTTGTTGATTTTTCTAATATTATTATGCAGCAAGACGCATGCCACAAGTCCACTGTTGCATCTGAGTGAGAAAAATGTTTATTTTTTAGAGTAGACTACACTCAGCAGAAAAATATTGTAAAAAAAATAGTAAATTTACTATTAAAGTAATAGTATGAAACATTTTAAAAAATAACCGGTTCATAAATTGTTCATAAGTAGCTTATATAAAGCTAAGTACTGCATAAAAATATGCATTAATGATATAATTAACAAAAATTAAAAGCAAATTTTAAGCTGCAAACAGTTTTAACAATTTAACCGTTTCAAATTCATATAAATATATATATATACAAACTTTAACATTTAGTTTAAATTTAATTCAACAAATATTGTTAAGCAGTTTTTATAAAATTTTAGGTTTAACCGTTTCATAACCGTTTCACAAGAATTTAGTAATTCTCAGATTTTTTAACTATTTAACGCAAAAGCGCTATTTACAACAGCTATTTCAACACTACTTAAAGCTGCTTATACAACACTGACCTTTTTGTTTTTTTTTTTTTTGTTGTTGTTGCAACTTTCCTTGAGTGTATCCGTTTGCAACTACCGTTATAGCATATTGCACAATACAAAATATCAAATCAACTTTATACTTTGCGACTTTTGCATATTCACTGCCACTTTTATTTTTTTTTTTTCCTTGCCATACCTAAACAACGAATGGCCAGGAGACTCAACTCGAGTCGACAACTTACAACGACAACAAAACAGCAGAATTTATTTTGTGTCTTGACACTTTTGCTTTGTTATAAATAAACAAACAAGGCAGCAGCGCAACAGCAACAAGGCAAAAAGCAAAAATTGTTGCAAGAAAAAAAAAATGAAATGTAAAAAAGCGTTGCACAATGAATTTCTAAACAATTTCCGCTCGAGGGGCTGCAGCAGACGACCAAGCGAATTGCATATTGCAGCAACTATGCCATGCACCCGCACCCACACCCACACCCACACACACAGCAGCAGCAGCAGCTAAGTGAAATGTCAACTGCGCGTGCTGGCTGCTGTTATACGTGTGAGTTTGCATGTCCTTGCAATGTTGCCGGCAACAAAAACACACAAACACAAACAAAAATAAAACTTTTTCTATTTCTCTAATGTCCAAACAGTTTGTGACAAGGCTTTTAAGCAATAGTCAACTTTGGAGTCGGAATTTGAATTGAGGTAGCTAAAAATTATGTGCCATGCCTTGCCTTGCCTTAGTTTACCTCAACTTTTGCCAGGATATCCTGCACTTGGCCACAAGGCAAGAATCATCATCATATTCCTTGCATATAGATGAACATTTCGCTTGACTGTTAAATGATGTGTAAATAATGCAGCACTGCATATCCTTTATCCTTCTATGCATGTTAAAATAAAAAAAAATTGTTTGCATAAATTTTTTCAAATTGATTGTTGCACTTTGCGAGCGGCAGCAAGTGATGTCCTTTTTAGCACTAAATGAAATTTGAGAAATTTTTACCTGCACAAAAACGAAGCGAAAAGAAAAAGAAATGTCCTGCTGCACTTAGCTGAATAGCCATGCTTGCCATTATATGAGCAAATTTAAACGCTCGAGAGCGCTTAACAAGTTTCAAGCGGTCTTCATTCGGTGTCGAAGGCAAAACTTTGCGGAAATTCACTCGGCATAACCGCTACTGTTTGCTGATAATAATGTCCACGAGACGAAAGCGCGCGCCATTAATAAAGTTATCCTTGCTGCGGTGTGGCGTTAGTGTAGCAGCTTAAATGAAAGTTGGGAGACGTACATCTTCTGCACGCTATGCTCCTTGCTTAGTTTTCTCCGTCCGTCCGTCTATCTGTCTGTCTTTAGTATAAACGCTTAAATTAATTTTGCTTGAGCAATTTAGTGCTAAATGAAATTATGAAAGACTATAAGCGTTGGATAGAAGAAGCAGAAGAAGAAGCAGATTGAATGCAGTGGCTGCTTGGCATGCTTGGCTGCAGCATTTTGTAAACGGAAAGTTTTCAAGCTAAGATTTTATCGCTGCTAATTGGCGTGAACGGAATTTTTTTGACTGCAAGTGGACAGTGAAAATTGTTTAAGCAGTGTGAAAAAGCGTGTTGAAGTTATCGTGATTAATTAGAGTTTGGAGAAAAATTAATGGCGAAAAAATAATTTGAATATTTAATTAGAAAATTATATTAGAGCAACAGTAAAGAAGTGTCCTTTTTTTATTTAAGAAGCTATTAAGATTTTAGTATCAACGGTTCTGAGATACAAATTTTAAAGTTTATGAACAGACAAAAAATGAGTCCTTTTTTAGCCGAACACGCTTGTCAATTTTCAAATAATTCTTTTAACTTTTTGTACATTTTAGTGCGCATACAGTACTCCCTTAAAATCCTACGCACAATTGCTAGCGGGAAAAAAAATAGTATGCTGAGCCATCATGCCATACAGCTTCATGGTTAATAAAGCGCCGAGTCATATTCCACATTAACTTGTTCACCTTCTATAATCAACTTTTCATTATGCATTTAACACGCATTAATTTCACTGACCTTTCTACCTGCTACTGTTTGCCGTTCATTAATGCTCGTCCTTTTTTTTTTTGTTTTTTTTTCAATCAACCGCGCTGTCTGTGGTAACTTTTCTTCTTGCAATCACGCGCAAGCAACATACACGTAATTAAAAATTAAAACATAAATTGCGCGCGTAAATAATGAAAAAATTAATAATTTGTGCTGGACGTTGACTATAAATGCGCGAGTCAGCGCAGGACACCTACACAAATGCAGCGCAGTAAATTTATACGCGCCATAATTCTTAATTACAAATGTTGCATACTGGCAGGCAGGCAGGCAGCCAGACGCATCATGTTGCAAAACTTTTTTTTTTTTTTTTCTTTAAGTTGCATTTTAGGCAGGTTATACAATGCTTGACAGACAGACAGACAGACAGACAGGACACAGCTCAATTTCAGTTGCGCATAATGTTGATTACTAGAGGCGGCTGACGTCGCGCATTGTGTTGCTGCCACAAACTGTCAAAGAAAACTAGCAAACAATCATTAATTTTGCTTGAACTTATGTGTGTATGTGTGTGCTGACTCGACGTGTTAATATCCTTGACGCGTGCATTGCGGTTGCTGTTGCAAATTACTTTTACACCTTAAAAATGCTTGCCTGCCAAGTTTTTACTGCTGCTAACTGCTTCATATTTTTTTACTGGCAAGCGCTGTGCTTTTTTTTCTGTTTAGCTTGCTGCGCTGTCTGACCTTATTAATGCAATCACGAAGTTTAGTAAGCTTAGCGCGTGAAATGCAGTGAAAAAGCATTGTTTTAAAGTTTTTATTTAAAAAAATTATGTGTAAAATGGTACACGAGTGGCAGGCAAACTTTTGATTAAGTCAGTTGTAAAAATTAATTTTATAATTGAAAGAAATACGCATAAAACTGTTAATTATATAAAAGTTTATGTATTAATTAACAAATTTTTAAATTTCTTAAAGTCAAAAACTCTTCAAATTAGTTAATTGCGCAAAATTTTACATAACCGTTTCAAAACCGTTTCATAACCGTTTCGTTTGCGTTTGCAAAATTACTTATTTTACATGCTAACACTTATTTCAAGCAGAAATAATACATTTTATTAGTCAAAAAGTACTATTTCTTAACATAAAAACCATTATGTTAATATTTTTTAAGTCAAATATTTTGAATTTGTTTAAAAAATAGTTATTTATGTAATATACCATATTTTCAGCATATAACCGTTTCATAACCGTTTCGTGTGAAGTACAAAAAATATTTTTTTACATACCAAAATGCTTTTCAACAACTAAAAATACATTTTAAACTGTTTTAAACTATATCTTAACAAATATGTCATTTTGTTCTAATTTTTCAAGCTAAACATTTGAGAAACATGTATACAACTCAAATGCATACAAAATATACAAGAAATATTAAATATTTATAATTCAATTATGCATACAAATTTCAAACACGTGCTAAATACATTAAAAGTTGCGGTTGGTTGCCGAAAATTATAAAAAAAAAAATATATCCATACATATATCGAACGGCAATAGAGACAAGCATCGTCAATCAGAAAATTTATCAGAGCTGTGGTCCGTTCGGTACGCGCGTGAAGTGTACGTGCGGAAATTGTTATTAAATGCAGCACAATACAAGGCCAACAAATTTGCTTTTTTCGATAGCAGCATGCATTCTCTCCAAATATAATAAATAAAATAAACACACAGAAATACAAAAAAAAAAAAATATGTATTATACATTGCTGACATTTGCAACAATTTCCGCTTTATATGTATGCTCTCATGCTTCCTGTCCAACTTATATGGCATTTGGGCAGTGCAGCCTCTTTTTTATGATTATTATTTTTGTGGGTGTGAGTGCTGTCATTGTCGGGTTTAATATGTGTGTGTGCACACAAGAAAGTCTACAAAGCGATGACAATGACGATATTGCTTCACGCCGACGACTTCCGTTGCCGTCATGAAATATCCTTGCGCCTTTTTTTCGTTTTTTTCTTTTCTTCTTAACATTTGTGTGTCCGTTCATTGTGTCATCAACGACACGCAAGTCAAACAAATCAGTAAACAAATAACAACCAAAACATAAATAAAGTCTTGGGAGGTAGAGAGAGAGAGAGAGAGAGAGAGAGAGAGAGAGATAGTAGGTCCTGGTAAATATAAATGCGTGACCAAACGCAATTTAAGCAATGCGGACTTGTAGTTTCAATTTTGGTTTTTTCTTTTTTTTTGCACAGTTTTTATGTATGCACCCTCGTGCGCGCTGCTGCTGCTGCTGCTCGACAATTTTACGTGGAATAATTGAAGTTTTAGCAGAGTGCGAGTTGCAAGCATAAATCGTGAAGTAGCGCATAAAAAAAGGGTAACTTCTCGGCCGCAAGTTGCGGTCATTTTATAGGCGACAGCAAACAGCATAAAACGAAAGAAAGAAAAAATAAAATAAACTCGCGCGTAAAAAAAGGTTTAACTTAATTAAATATTTATAGTTGAATGGGTGATCAATTGGAAGTGTATAACCGCAAGAAACTCAATTCGGAATCTAAATAAAAAATGGCAAAAATAATGAAGAAATTGTTTGAAAGCTTACATAAAAAATAAATTAAATTTCCACGCTTATTTATTTTTATACAAACGAAATTGTGTAGAAAAAAATTGTATAACACAAAAGCAACGAAAAAGTATAGCATACCAAAAGGCGTACTAACTGAGTTTCAGTCGCGCTAATGTGCTAAGCGTGTTCTCTGCTGCTAATACATAAATACAACAATGACACGCAACAAATAAAGGAAATTAGTTTAGCACATGCAATGCGTTGTGTTGTGTCTAAACAAAAAGCAAATGGAAAGAAGGACAGGAAAGGAAAGGAAAATAAAAGACTATAGTTTGGGTTGAAAAAAATGTTCTTGTTTGTTGTTAAATTTGTCACATGAGAGTACCAGGCTGGTGCCAGCAGCAGTATTTTAGGTCTTATGCGGCATTTAATATTTGTACAGCATTCTTTTCGTTTAATCTAATGCTGAGCATACGACGCTTAGGTGTTCATTAATGTGAAAAAGTGTTTTGTTGTCCATCTTAATTAGGTAGTTAGTTGCTATTAAGCTACATAGTATTAATGCTTGAATATGCACTCATGTGCGGGTATGTCAAATGAAAAAGTAGATTACATTTGCGCTTAAGACAAATTTTTCCATGTTAGATGTAACAAAAATAAACTAAGTTATGCTTAAATATGTAATAGAGCACAATTTTTAAATAACCGGTTCATAACCGTTACATAACCGATTCGCAAATTTTACGCAAATTAGAAAATTTTTGCATTTCTAAGTCATTTATGCCATTTAAAACATTTTTAAATATGTATTCTTTAAGATTATATAGTAAAATAGCTGTTTTTACGGCATTTCTTTATATTTTATAGAGTAAAATAATATAAAAGTCAATTTTGATTTGAGTTTAGTGCAAAAACATAAGCTAAGCAGCTATTATATGTGCTTTCGAAGTCCTTCACTTTAAGCCTATGTTAGAAACTGTTCTCTAAACCTTTACTTTATTATACAGCATCAATAAATACAGCCTCCAGCGCACTGCCAAACGTCAAACGCTGCGCTTTGTTACGTTTTAGCTGATTCAACAGTTTGTTAACGAAAAAAAAATCTTTAGTAAATTCTGCACAAAAGGTCCAAATACGCAAATGGCCGAACCGGAAAAACAAAATGCCGTGGCTTGCTAAGCTCAGCCGTGCGGCGCAATTATATTGTTTCGTTTTTTATCGAAGCATGCTTTTTAGCGCTGCAAAAAAAAAAAAAACGCGCACGCACATACACACCTAAGCCAATCCCAGCTGCTGTAACACGCCAAAGGATATTTTTCTAATGGCTCTGCATGACACGTGTGTATGTGTGTGTGTGTGTGTGTGTGTGTGTGTGTGTTGGTATACATTTCACTATAGACGGGCGTGACGCTGCGCATTGTATGAAATATTTTATAAACTAAAGCCTGCTTTTAGGTGCGCTACATGAAATCAAGCAAGCAAATAAGTAAGTGCTGTTTGGCGGAGTGAGTTGCTCTTTAACACTTTGTATGCACGGTTTTCTTTATATTTTGACTTAAATAGGCGGAAAAGAAAATTATGTTTACGCAGTTACTTGCTTTGCTGTTGCATACTTTAAGGCGCATTGTGTGTATTTCCGCATATATTTAAGCCAAAAGCCACGCAAATTAAATGAATTGCAGTCCGTTGGCGCACAGTCTGTGGCAAGTCTCTTTTATGGCATGTTGGAGCTATTAAAATTATGCTTGAATGGTTTATGACCACTTTGTATTTTTTTCGTTTTTTTCTGGTAGTATTTCTTTCTATTCAGAGTCGCCATTTTTTGTTATCGCACGATAGTTAAAAAATAAATACAGAAAAATATATACTACAAGGAAGTTGCTTTTACCAAGCGTGGTTAGCAAGGTAAATGAACCTGCTACGAAATGTTATGACGAGGGCAGTTACAAAAATCGTTGAGAGACAAACAACCAACTCAAAACTGGAGGCTGACAGACGGACATAGCTTGAAGAACTCGTTTTATCATGCTGAGCAGGCATACATCATGTTCTGCTGGCAGGTGCTCTTATATTTGTACTACTAAGAGCTAAAATGCGCTATTAAGACCTCAGAAGAGGCACAATTCTTTATTATTTTGAATACTATATTAATTCTTATTTGTATTTTCCCACTGACTGCTTAAACTACGCTCGTAAATAGCAAATTTAAGCATTTAAAGTGCGACTATATTTTCTTAAAGCTTTGCTGCCTTTGGTTTATTTTTTTGCAATGCAAAGTGCGCCGTTCAAAGCGCGCGGCTAGGTACGAGTGCCATTAACTGAATTAAACAAATTGTGAAGAAGTTGTTAAGCAGCGATTTTAAGCTTTCATGGCGTACGCTTTTCTGATTTAAAAGCTTTACAGCAGCTATAGAAAATGCATCAATATACAAAAATATATGCTTTAAAAACTAAAAAGAAAAAACTGTTTAACAAATACAACGCTTGCGCGCCTGCAAGTATGCAATGCATAGTATTCAAGTGTTTGCATAAAATATCAAAACAAATGCTTGAGTGTGTGCAACAAAAAAAAAATAAATAAATAAAACAAAAACAAATACAACAAACAAAAATATGCTAAATAAATAAATAAATAAATGCTGCTTTAGAGACAACAATTGTTAATTTTTTTACTAGCTTATTCCCTTATTGCGCCTACAGCTACAAGCCGTATATACAATACTCTCTTTTTTTCAAACTCACACACACGCACTCTTAGTTTTTTATATACTACACACACAAACACACTAGGTACTTCTACTTCAGCTAACTATAAAATAGTTTTACATGGTTTTGAAAAATAAAAAAAAATAAAAAAAACCTTCGACTCTATGCGGAAAACAAAAGCGCCCTAAAGTTGATTTCCTGTTTCCGCTCAAATTGTTCGAGTGTGAATACACCAACATAGCAAATAGAAAGTGGGCGTAATGGGCGTGTAGCTACACACGTACAACATACTGCCATAGCTGTTTTTTGTGCATTTTCCAACACTGAATCATAACTTGAATGCGCGTTCTGTATTGGCTTTGCATTTGGCTTTTGTTTTAAGTGTTTGCCAACGTGCATTTAAGCGAATTGTAGCTGCATATATATTTCTATATATGCGAATATCTAGTAGATATATAGTATATCTATGCGTTTTTGTGTAAAAATTTTGTTTATTGTTAAATGTGTCGGTGTTGCCGCAGACAAGAGGCGGACTGTGTACAATTGTTGTCACTGTTTGCATTGCATACAGGTTTTTAAACTAAACTGACGTCCATTTGTTTGTATTAGTTGTAGTAAAATGAAAAAAAATGTGCTTATTCATTCAAGCTGTATTTTCTTCATTTATCTAGCATCTATCTTACGACTATCTTCCATTATGATATGTATTTGCGCCCTTTTTTCAATGAAAACTATAGAATAAAACAAGAAGCACTCAAAACATATCTGATTAGAGTACCGGGTGTACGTAAAAACTGTCAGAAATCGTGTTATTCTGACGTAATGAATTCACTCCACTTATTAGGTTTGATTACGAGTATTAGGTTTCTATGCTGGTGTTCCACAAGGGAGCGTATTGGGGCCCTTGCTGTATTCGCTTTTTACAGCCGATCTCCCGATGCCAGTTGATCTAGGACCAGAAAAGGTACTGCTGGCATCCTATGCTGACGACGTGGCTATGCTATATAACTCCGCTTGTGAGCATGACGCAGCAGATTATGTGCAGACTTACGTCGATCCTTTGGAAACGTGGGCTAAGCAGTGGAACATTAAGCTTAACCCGACCAATTGCATCAATGTTTGCTTCAAGCTTAGAAAGAGAATACCACCCGCACTTCGTCTGAGCAATTCCTTCCTTACCCAAGCAAATGAAGTAAGGTATCTGGGTTTAATATTAGACAGAAGACTAACCTTTTCCAGGCACATCAGGAACCTTGTCGAGTCCGTTGTCGAGTGAGGCAAGCTCAGATGTATTGGATGCTGAAGTAGGCTTCCATTAAGATGCAAATGTGCCGTATACAATGCTACCATTGCCCCCATGGGATGCCCGTGGTTTGTACGCAAGTCCAGCCTACACAGAGATCTGCAGATTGAGACGGTAGAGAGTGAAATCCCAAGACACACTAGTAGGTATAACGACAGATCACACGACTGAGGCGTTAGAGTTCCGAATGATACACAGAAAATATAGAATCAAGCCAGAAAAGCTCAAATGATCACATTTTGTTAATCAAGCCAAGACCATGTTAAACCCTTTACACATATAGGAAAAGGGTAAACTAAGTTTGTGCAAATATATCTAAAAAAATGAGCAGGCGATGCAGACCATACAAGAATATATACATTCATGTGTATATATTCTAGAACAGCATTAAAATTGAACCGAAATAGCCATGTCCGTCTGTCTGGCTGTGTTTATGAACAAGGAGAACTGGGAGACTATAAAATATAGAATCTCGAAGTTTGAATATTTAAACCCTACAATTTCCTCTACAAATAGCTGGCCAACCTCTTTACAAGGAGTAGCCCTCTCACATATCTGCACAGCCTATCTGTTGTTAATTTAGCTAACGTCGCGAGGTTTTGGCGTATCTTGCCTATGAATCTAAACTTATTAAAATATATAGTAGAGGAGGGAAGCTGCTTTATTATTTTTTTTTTTTTTTTTTTTTGTATATTATGTAATCACTGTAGCTAGATCCACCAAATTTGATATATTTAAAGTAAATTCTAATAAAAATTCCACCTGCATATATATATAAAATATAAGGTGCTCAAGTTTGTCTTAAAATTGAGCACACTCGTCTGCAGCTTTCTTACTTGTTCGACGAAAATAGTGTGGACCAACAGGACCTTGAGACAGACTAAGAATGATCCTTTAAATGGGGAAGTACTGAGCAGAATAGTCAACTTTAAACAATTCAGCAAGTCGCACCTGCTATCTAACCGACTACTCTTGATCAACAACTAACTATATTCTATAATCCTAATAGACTGTCCCTGATGTTCAGTATTAATTTTGCTCAAAAAAATTTCAAGGTTTTGAGTTATTTTAAACTAAACTAGATAAATATTTAATTACATGCTTAAACTAATCATTAATATTTTCTTTTATTTGCAGGTTTGTACAACTTTATATAATATCAGCTTTTAGTAAGCACATGCAACACGCAAGTACTGCCGCATACAAATTATAATATAATGTCAAAAAAACAACAACTAATGTCATATAACAAAAATATTTATCTATCGAAATGCATCATTAAAGCGAATTAGGTCATAGCTATGAGCGCATGACATGTACCAAAAAAATAAAAAAAAAATATATTAAATGTTCATTAAAAAGTCGTGCAAAAATTAGGCAGTCAGCTATGGATACAATAAATTTAATATAGCTACAACAAAAACAACAACAACAAAATAGACAATAAACGCAAGTACTAAAGATATAGATAAGTTGGTAATTACAGTCAAATGTCATGCGTCGTATAGCATCGAAATATATATCTATACAGAGTTGAATTGAGCACAAATGACAGCAACTGCGACAACGACTTCCTCGACACGCCACAATGAACATGCGAAATTTTCAATTGCACACAAATACAAATACAAACACAGATACAGTCGACATATTGCACTGCATATGTGTGTGTGTGTGTGTGTGTGTATACTTAATTCTGTAACTAAATTGTTCTATTGTATTTAAGTTAATTACTCATGCTTAATGCTAATTTACGTCGCAGTCGACAATTGTCATACGGCGCGCATTGCTCTACGCTGCTGTGCATGTATTGAAGCCTTCAATTTAAGTTATTTGTGTGCAGGCAGCTCCTACATATACATCGTTAAATGAGTACACGCACTCATAGATACATATTCTACATATTATAGATACATCTATAGTCATTATATTCGTTAGTTATGAATTGTTGTTATTGTCGCTGTCATTGTTGCTGTTGCTCTCTTTGTTGTTGTTGCTGCTGCTGTTGGCAAATTATAATTACTAATAATTTAGCGCTGCGATAAAAATTTTCGCATTTCGTGGGCGACTGACTGACTGACTGACTGAGTATATATATGCGCAAATTATAGAAACACAGCCAAAGCAGGAATCTGCATTGCATTTTTTTTTTTTTCGATTTTATGATAGACATTAAGAGGGGCGACATAATTACTTTAATAACAAAGCATGTGTGCCCAAAACTTACTTCAGTTATTTGCAATTTTCCACAAACTACGTTTGTGACACAGCTCACTTTTGCAAAAGCATAAACATGAATGCTTTCAAGTTATGAAACGAATGTATTCGTGCAAGGCTCTTATAGAGAGATGAAGGAGAAAAAAAATTTTAATACAGAAATGAGCGTTGAAGAAAAAAGATATCAATCCACACTATTTGAACTATTTGCGCCCATTTTGACTCCAATATCAACAAAACAACTCAAAGCTTTTCATTTTTTAGATTTTATTATTTATTATTCCCAAACTTCTCAATCTACCTACTAAATTTTATTTTTTTTTTTTCTTTGTCTAAGTGCAAACGATATTTAATAGTAAAGTGCAAAAATAAAATTAGTAGCAACTGTCATTAGTGAAATTTGACAAAAAATAGATAAAAGTTTATAGACATATCTGCAGATAGTTAAGCTGAATATTATTCGACTGAAATATTTTCAATTTTTATAGAATTTGCGCGCATTTAAACACTTCAAAACAAACGAAAACAATTTCAAACAAAGCGTCTAGTAAAAGTATGAAGTACCTACAAAAAAAGTACCCGGCTTGCTGACTTGTAACCTTCACGCTTGGAAAAACACGTTAATGTCAAAATGTCTAAAGTTGATTGTTTTATTTACGACGCTTTTTAATGTTTTGACAAATTAGTAAAAAAAAAAGTTAAAAAAAAAACAACTGAAACAAAGTAGCGCACAATAAAGTTAATGTACCTATTATAATATTAGAGCAACAGAGTCGTCGTCGGACGTGGCACATGGCAGTCTGACATTTTTATTTGACAAACTGGCTTAGAAACTCATTTGAAAATACTTTTAAAGTATTTCCAACTTTACAGTACAATTTGTCAGAGCGATAGAAAGACTTTCAGTTGACTGTATAGCTAGTTAGATGATAGGAACTTGAAGAATAGATTATTAAAAAATATAAAACCAGGCAGAGGACACTGTTGTCTGCTTAGGTATTATATAGATTCATAGACTTAAATTTATTAGTCCAATACTTTAAAACTTTGCATGAGACTTAAACATATTTCCCCAACGTTCTTCACTAGAGTCACTTCTTTTTTTTCACACTCGCTCATTGCCACTCACTAAACGTTTCATATTTTACGTTTCAGTTTTTCAGACTAAAACGTCGCTTAAAAACTTCCACTTCAAGAATGTGAAGTTAACAAAAATTTGATTCAAAATGCAAGAAAAAGTGATTAAAGTCGCTAGGAACCTGGTGATTGGCAAAAATTAAATTTCGATATTTTTTATTTCGTTGTATGTACTTCGAAATCTATTAATCGCTTTAAAAATTGAAAAAAAAAAAAAAAAAACATAAATTCATGACGATATTTCCAATTTTAAAGGCAAAAACTATAAAATAAAGAGAGAAAAATTAAGGGAGGAATAAATAGATAGATTATAGCACCTACTAATATATTGAATAGATAGATTATAGCACCTATCAATATATTGAATAGGTGCTACAATCTGTTCCTAATAAATAGATATATTATAGCACCTATTCAATATATTAATAGGTGCTATAATCTATCAATTTTTCTGACATTTTTTAGTGATTTATTGTTTTAGGGGGAAAAGTAGAGAAATGAAAATAAACAGAGTAAAAAAAGATAGATTATCGAACATATTCAATATTTTACTGTCATTTTTTAGTGAATTTCTTATAAGTACGAACATTCGGCAAATCACGATTTTTTTTAACAATAATTGTTCCAGCAAGCTCATCATGGTACGTGTACTCAGACGACTAACAACTCAAATTCTAACACAAACTAAGTACTATATATAAATCAAATTATATCATATACAATATCTAATTAAATGCCATACTTTAGACAACAACTGAGACAGCACTTGCTCTATACACTAAGCTAAACAATTCGAGCTCAAAGTCATTGTGGTTGCTTACAATAACTAGTTACAAAGAATATTTACATAAAAACTACAACGAAAAAAAAAACCCGCAACACAATACAAATTCAAAGTAACGCCCTCAACACGAAAAAACATCAAACGCCAAACGTCACCGCAAAATGCCAAACATCATCATCAGACGCTCAAAATTTCAATTTACAAGTTTGTGCTGAGCTACAAACACTCACTCGTATGTGCATATCTACAATATATAGATATGTAGCTAGCTATTTAGTTATAGTCAGCAAATAATATAGATAGTGCGATGAGTAGAGATATAAAATAATTGCGGTTTGCATATTGAAATAATGAACATTAAAGATTTCCAGTTACTGCTACAATATGGAAAATTTATAATTTGCTTTAACAAGCTAATCATATAATAGAGTACATCATAGTGCAAAGCCATTACTCACTTTCGATCTTATAGATGGCAAGAAACTATAAACGTTTGCATAATCTAGTATCTCATAGATACAATATAACAATTTAATATTTAATTTAAATGAGTTCGTTTTTTTTTTTTAAAGAAAAATGGCAAACGTTTGCTGTAAATAAACTGAATATACATATTTAAGTTGCATAACTTTTAATTAATAATAAGCAGCAAATACGCGGATATAGCAAAAGCAACTTTATTAAACAATTATTAAAAGCGATTAATAATAAAAAATTGCAATAATTAATTTTTTTTTATTTAAAACAAATGAAAAACTTTTGAAAATCTACAAACTTTCAAGAAAAAATTGAATTATCTGCAGTGTCTAAAGTTCCAATTCCATTATTCCGCACTAATAAATACCAAGAATGTAGAATTTAGGTATTTTTAAACACTTCAAAGTAAAGTGGTAAGAGGAAATTTATGCGTCAGTTTGCACTAATAAATACCAAATTATGCATGCTAACTTGTTGAAAATATTTCAAAGTAATTTTGGTAAAAGAAAAAGCATGACTTCTGCTTACTTTCGACACATTTCTCCCACAAACTTTCTTGAAATTTGAATTATTAAAAATTTTCAATAATTAGTGTTGCATAAATTATTTTAATTACAATTCTTCATTTCATGCAAAATGCAATTAAATTTCAATTTCAAATGGCTACCAATAGCAACCGAGAGACATTAGACACGCTTCATTGCGCAATGAATTTGAGCAATAAGCAATATCGATGTCAATTAAGTTAATTGAACACCAAATACTTGAAATTTATGAGCGTGGGTTACAGTTCGAAGGTAGTGCGGCAAAACTTAAAGATGCGACAGTGAAAATTCAACAAAAAAAAAAAGATAGAAGAGTTAAATTGAATAAAATAGTTGTTGTTGTTGTTGATATGTATCTGCAATTAATTTACAACATCCGTCGTTCGTTGCAAGTAAAACAATTCATTAACGAAAACTCACATACAGCATGCGAGTCGTCGTCGTCGTCGTTCGTAAGCAATAACAACGACAACAATAAATTTAATTTCATATAATTATTTAATTATAAGTAATTATTTTCTTTTCGCTGTATGCGAATATATAAAATAATACATTATATAAATATATGCAGTAGTACTGTACAACAATTTGTTTTTAATCTTTATCGTTGTTGTTGCTTGCTGCTGACGTTGGCGTTTTTTGCCACTGTTTGCAATTTTAAATTGCATTTAAATGAAAATCGAGCACAGAAAATATTCGCTGCATTGATTAATTTGCTTTTGCACTGATTTTTTTTAATGACTTCATTAAAAAAAGTGCAACGCTTTTCGCAGACAAAATTGTTGTCTCTTAAAAAAAAAACAAAAAAAATTATTTATGCTGGAGGAGCATAACACCCAACTTTCACCCATTTAAATGCAAATCAAAACTTTTGCTATGCGAAGCAATGAACTATGCACTTGATTACTTTGTGCCAATTCTCAACGTTGATCAACGCTTAAAGATATGTGCAGCTCTCTAGTTTAGTAGTAGGACAGACGGACGTATGCTTAGATGTGTTTACTTCTCCTACATACTAGTAATTCCACAAAGACACCCACACACACACACACGGATACATCTTAGTGCAGCAGTTTTAAGTGAACTTAATAAGACAATCGCAGTCGGCATATGTTGCTGCTGCTGCTGTGCATGTTGCATGTCATATTAGAGGCTGTAGTCTAGCAAAAAAAAAAAAAAAACAAGACATAGCTCAATTGTTATAAAGAAACTCTGCAATAATAACAAAATAACAAAAAACAGTAGCTAACTATAATAAAGCATATTCAGTTTAAATTGAAGTTGCAGGAAAACGCGCACAAAACGCGTCAAAAACGCACGAGAAATGAATTAAGTCGAAAACACAATTTACAACTTTAGATCTTGAACTTGCACCTTCAGCCTACTAAAACTGAACATATTTGATGCAAAGAACGCTACTTACTTACTTACTTATATGGCCGTCTACCGGTCATGGCCGCGTCTAGGAAGGCGCGCCAGCCTCCGTAATCTCCATGTACGGAGAGATCACTCCATAACTGGTCATTCCAACGCTAGCCCGGTCGTCCTCTATTTCAGCGTCCACCAATCAAGTTTGAGTCCCCCCCCATATAAACCATGCGTGCTGGAGCACTTCCATCCATTCGAATGAGGTGCCCAGCCTAGTGCAGCCGCTGGAATTTTATACGCTGAACTATGTCAACCTCATCGAATAGCTCGTACAGCTCGCGGTTTATACGGGACCTAATCTCGTAGCCGACTCTAATAGGACCAAAGATCCTGCGAAGAATCTTCCTCTCGAAGACTTTCAACGCTGTCTCATCCGACTCAATCACGCTCCATGCCTCTGCGCCATACAATAGGAACGGGAGTATGAGCGTCTAATAGATCTTGATTTTTGTCTTTCGAGAGAAGGCTTTACTTCTAATTTGCTTGCTCAGCCCAAAAAAAGCATATGTTTGCAAGCCTGATTCTTCGCCTAATCTCCAGGCTGACGTTGTTGTTGCTAGTTATTTCTGTTCCAAGATAGACGAAGTTTTCTACAACACTAGACCCATGAGCCAATACTGTTTCTCAATCTCTGAGAACGCCTTGCTGACTCATGTATCGATGTCATCGGCGTAAGCGAACAGCATCACTTCCTTTTGGAACAAGCCATTTCATGCTTCTACCATCAATTTGAAGCAAACCATGGATTGAATATTCAAACATATCAATTATATCTCATTTAATTCATTTTAAAATTAGGCAAACAAAAAACGTTTTCCATTTATTTTCGTTGACCCGAACTATCAACATAAATCTCTGCTGACAATATGAAATTACAAAATAATCAGCAAACTATAATTGCATTCAACAGCAAAGAACACGCCCATAAATCGTAAAAGTGCTACGAAACCAAAAAAAAAAAAAAAAAAAAAACTAAGAGAAATGTCAGAGAAAATTGCCACAAAAACGTTTTATTTGAAAATAGTTTTAAGCAAATTGTGTGCATGTAATTTGGCCCCCTACACCCGCAGCAGTCGACAACCCTTTGCAGCAATAGATACTACTTTGCTGCCTCAGCGCCTGCTAATGCGATTTTGGCAGTGGCAGGGCATATATATGTACATCTACTCAACACCTTCTAGACTAGGCATTTAAGTTGAGAGCAACCGCCACACATTCAGATATGGCGAAAGATACAAATGATTGGCGTAGAAATAAGTTTGTGTGTGTGTGTGTTGCTGTGTTGTAAATGTTGTGAATTATTTTAATGTCAATTGTTGTGGGGAGGAGCGTAGCATGTTTGCGCGGTGAAATTAATTTCTCAGTGATTCTAAGACTTTGTAATCGGATTTGCGTGCACAATGCATAAATAAATGCTTGTGTAAAGACACTCGCTGACATATGTAGAATGCCACGGCAATGCGTTGGTATTTTAGCGAGAAAGTGTGTGTAGACATTTGCAGGTGCAGACATTAACCAACACTTTGGCAATTTTAAGTAGATATTGGGCTGAAAAATTTAATTTTTCTTAATGAAAATTTAGAACAATTCGAATTGAATTAATTGGGGGAGCATAAAATTAATTGGAAGTGAGCAAGACAGAGTGAAAATTGCTTGAAAATAATATTTTTAATTTTTAATTTCTTTTTAAATACTCTGCAGTTAGAAAATTAGTTAATTGTCAGACCTAAGACCTGTTGCTGCTTAAAGTTTATTCTTGTCTGCACTTCAAAACTAAAAGTTTTATGTTTTATTAACTCTTGATATTAATTTTGATATCTTTTTTGTTTTTAACTAGCCTCCCAGTCAGTCTGTCAGTCAGTCAGTTTTATATTCTTTGCCGCTTTTAGCTCATGCTGTGCCATTTTTAGCAAATTACTTTGTCAGTCGGCAGATTGCCCAGTTTTGATAAAAGTTGGCATGTCTGTCTGTCTTTCGAACTGTCGTTTTGTCTCAGACACTTTCATCAAGTTTATCAGCACAATTTCATCGGTTTTAACTACAGGAACAACAATAAAGACAAAAGCCGGAAAAAGCGCATATAGAAATTAAAATAAAAACGCATAAAAAAGAATGCAGACAAAAGACGGGGGTTATTCTACGAGAAATTTACTCACTGGGCAAGTCAATTTGACTTTGGTGCACATAAAAAAAAAAACAAACAAAAAATTGTGCATTACTACAAGTTGGCAACACTGGCCGAAGGATGAACGTTTTAATTTATGATACGCGCACTTAAACTTGAACATATTTTAGCTTTGAATGTTGGCTTAAATATTGAGTTTTTGTGAGTTCAAATTATTTAAACACGCAAAAATAAAAATAAAACAATAGGAAATGCTTCAAATTAAATTAAAGCCTAAGCTTAGTGCCCCACATTGGGCGCCAATTATTAAATATTGTGGTATTACATATAAATAAAGTGTTAGATCAACTGTTCGCCACAAAACCATTTTTTAGCAAATAAAAACAATTATTTTATAATTGGCGCCCAACGTGGGGCATTATAGCAATAATATAAGATATATAATCTTGTTTAAGTAAACCAATTCAATAAGAATCGCTTCAAATCGGTATATTAAAATTAATAAAAATTTTATATATAAACTAAGTGTTATTGTCCCACGTTGGGCGCCATTTTAAAAAATATCAAATGATTATATAAATTAGTTAATAAATTAAATAAATTGTTACATCAATTATTCGGCACAATAGAATTTTTAACAAATAAAAACAAACATTTTATAAATGGCGCCCAACATGGGACTACACTGACCAAAGTATATTGAGTTTAAGGACTTATAAAGTAGCTTCCAATTGAATAAAAACCGACTTTTAATACTTTTCTAGACAAATACTTCCAGTACTAAACGTGACGAACAAACATCATCCGAAAAATTCCAAATTACACAAAGAAATTATTTTTTAATTACAAAACCACAACAGACAGCATAGACCTCTAAAAGATTTTTCAAGCTCAAAACTCCAATTAAACAAAAGCAAAGCTAAGCAGCAACAAAATTATTAAATAAAAGCTCAAAAAAACAAAGCGCGACGCCCACATGTCTGCTACTGAAGCCACTCACTCTGAGCACTTCATGAAAGATGTATACACATCCAAAAAAAGCTACACGAAGAAAGCATGCCACGCAAAGGGGCAACCTTTAGCTGCCTATGACATAGATTAATATCATAAAACTCATTAAAATGTCAGTTTTAATATAATTCATTTGCAGCGAACATGCGGCACAGGCGTCGCTGTTAGTTTTCTGTGATCTATTCGAGACGCATATATAATAATTTGTCGGTGAAGAAGCAAAGTGAGGATGTACAATTACGAGTTGATAGACGACACGCGATTTCTGAGTAGTCAGCGTAGCGCAGTTCAGTTCAGTGTACTTAGAAGAGTTGTATATATTTCTTCCGGTTTTTAAGTAGATTTATGCGAATTTCGTTATTGCTAAAACGCCTGAAAGGCTGCTAACCTCTTTCGCACTTTAAAAATGTCGACACTAATGAGTTAAACAGATTTTTAGCAGGCAAAGTGGCATATGGCACTTGAAAATTCACCTCAAATTGTATCTTTGCGACTTGATTTTAATGAGCATTTGCGCCCTGTTGGCAGCAGTGCTTCAGCACGCAGCAGCATATGGCATTATCTAGCATCTATCCACACTAAAAAGTTATGTTAATCAGCACGGGTTAGCTTTCGGTAGTGCGCGCTCGCTCTAAAGCCACATTAGCGGTATCAGTGGTTCGAGTTCTAAATGAAGTTGCCGCCAACACCGCCAATGCTGTACGCTGTCTCCGGCACTAAATTCACTCAGTGACTAACTGACAAGAGGCATTTTTGGTAATTTGTTCCGCAGCAGCGGTAGCGGAATGGCGGCTAATGACAGCAGGATTAATGTATTACATGCCAAAGGTTCTTTCTATGCGTACAGCTTAGCATTTTGTTGTTCAGAAAAGTTTGCGTGCGCAAATGCTCAGAAGTAGAATTTGTTACGCATTAATTTGTGGCAAGTTTTAGGAATGGTTTTGTTTGCTTTGTATTATGTATGTCCTTGACAAAAGCTAAAGCAGGTGTTTTAAAATGAATTTTCTGGCAATTAAACTAAGTACGGAAACTTTATAAGGAAAGATAAACCAACAAAAAAATATTGGCATTAAATAAATTTCACACTTGGCTTTGTTTGTTAAAGAGAAAACCGCAAAACTGCTTAAATTAATAAAAAAATTCTTTTTAAGTTAAACTTTAGTGTCCCACGTTGGGCGCCAATTTTTAAATGTTTTGTATTGTAAATGTTTAACAATTAAAACTTGACATTCAATAATTGGCGCCCAACGTGGGGCACATAGAAAAAATATAATCTTTATATATATTGGTTAAATGAACAAATTCCATAAGAATCGCTTCAAATCGGTATGTTAAAATTAATAAAAATGTTCTATATAAGTTAAATATTTGTGTCCTACGTTAGGCGCCATTTTAAAAAACATCTCAAAAAACTTTATAAATTTATAGGCACATATATATTGAACAATTAAACAAATTCAATAGAAATCTTTTCAGATTATTATAAGAAAATGGAAAAAATGGCTCTATATATGCTAAATATGGTGTCCCACGTTGGGCGCCAATTAAGAAAATATTTCGTATTATTTATTAATGAGGTTTTAGACGAATTATAGTCTCTCCGCCTACAATAAACTAAACCAAGACGCATGATAATAAAATTGTTTTATATAAGTTAAGCTATAGTGCCCCACGTTGGGCGCCAATTAAGAAAATTTTGCTGTATTATATATCAATCAAGTCTTAGATTCTTTTCGAAGTTGAACACAGCTGCTCATAGCTCTTGTTACTTAATACAGTAAAACCACAAAGGCTTACTGAGCAAAAAATCTCAATCCAAGACAAAGTAAATCTCACAGCTAAGCATCCGCTAAACCGGAAATCTATGCAAACTCAATGCAAAACAGACGCTTTGTCACGTTAATTTCAAATTCATAGCCAAACTGTAATTAATAACGATCCCAAAGCCATTAGCAAACAACTCAATTCTATGCGAAACTATTAAACTTTAAACAGGAAAAAAAGAACAACAACCGCAGCGCACTCAAATCGCACGTGTCCTGCATAACTGATTCGTACTTCTATACACTATTTAGTCGTTTATGCATAAATCCAAACACATTATAGCACATTTAATAGTGCAGACAACAGATTAATGCTTAATTAACAGTCTAACGTGTTTATAACGATGAGTTGAGATGAAATGAGCCTCACACTTTGTACAAAAAAAAGCCATAAAGTCGGGCATAATACTTTATGCACATAAACCGACTATTAAACATGAGCTTACAACATGACCCTGCAACAAAGTTTAAACTGGGCATTGTTTTTGTATATGCACGCACGGACAGACGGACGAACATTTGCTGTGGGTGTGAGTATCATTAGCCATATTAGGGTCGTTCGTTTTGTATTTTATATATGCATGTGTATGAGTTAGTACGCCTATAAGACGTGTGTGTATGCATGCGGCTTTACATACATTTAAATGCATTTAAAAATTTCCATAAAAACTTTTATGTGCAAATTTTTGCTTTTACATAAAATAAAAATTATTAAAATCAAGCATAAGTAGCAGCAAAATTTAAAAATATTAAATTTAGTTTAAAAAGTTTAAAAGTAAAAACTATGCAGCGCCTAACACTATGCTACAAAAAAATTCTAAAACAAATTCCAGACACAAACAAGCAAAAATATTACCACTAATAAATACAATATTTATTTAAACGCGCTCAAATCATAAATAATGCCAAGTACAAGCAGAAAAAGCATAAGTTATGCGCAACACGCCGCCACCGCCATCGCCACACCGACTCTCCACTCCACTCCGCTACTGCTACTCTACACTTCAACTCACTTCAATTCGTTACGTTTTAGTGTAGTAGAAACGGAAGTGTGAATAAAAGAAACTCCAGCAAAAATACTCAATGCAATCAAAACATAAATATTCATTATTTCCTACCACTAACCCCCCTCCCCGCTGCAGCAGATTTTATTTATCTTTCTCTACATATAGATAAAGTGTATCCGTTGCCTTTACGCCGCGCTTTGGCATTTTAATAGTCGCAGATACATCATGACTTTTCATAAGCTGCCACTTCTTGTATGTTTGTGCGTCCTTTTTCTGTTTAGCATTAAATGTCGCAAGGACATACAGCGCAGAGCGCAGCCACTTGAGGCATCTTGTTGCTTTGCTATATAGTATAAATAAATATATATATCCACAACTAACAACCATTCACTCAGTGTTTTCTCTAACTCAGCCTTGAACGCTTTCTTCACAGTCATCCTCATCGTCGTCCTCATCGTCGTCCTCATCGTCGTCGTCTTCATCGTCGCCATCAGCTTCATCATATTTATGTGCAGCATTTAAGCCATTTTAGTGCTTCATTCTTGAGGAATTGTTTGTTGTATGGCAACGTTGTGTTTAGCGCGCAGCAAGTGAAAATATGATAAAATATTAGACGAGGGGAGTACAAGAAATTAACGAGCAAAAATGTCCTAAATACCTTTTTTTTAAATTTAGTTCAGCTTTACAAAAAGTTGTATAGAAATCGTAAAAAAAAAGGAATTGTCTTGCAACTCTTTCTATAGACTCTCTGCATGACATGTCAGCAGTGTTGTCTTCACAAGGTCTCTTATAAACCTTAGCAAACCACTGCACAAGCCATAATCCAGACATGTGCTATTAGGCATGCTTTTGAATTTAAAAATCAAGGCACAAACCATTGTAAATTAATACACGGTAATAGCAGATTCCACGTTGGGCGCCATTTTTGAAGTGGAGTTTTTTATAGTTTATTGTATCTTGAAATATTTGAAAATTATCTGCACGACTGCTTAGCACCTTGGTCCTTATCTCCAAAATCGAGCTTAAAGAAATACGGTAAATAAAATTAGCATAATTCATAAATCTTTATTGACTTCTGGGCTGAATTTAAATCCATTTCTCAACGCTTCACTCCGCATTGCTCTTTAGCTCACGAAAATAACACAGTCTCAAGTATGTCAACGCGGTTAACTTCTTCATTTGAAATCCTTCATACACAAAAACATGGAGCACTTGCCGCTGGAAGAAGTTTCTATCCATTTCGATAATTGTCTACGTACTTCTCAGTTTCGTTTGTTAAGCGAATTCGCTAGTTTACGAAGCTTATATTGAAAACCTCTTTGGAGTTGTACCTTTTTAAACACATCTAAACCTACAGAAACAACCCTCTTTAAAATATATTCCAAGTTGTAGCATAATTTCGGACTTGCTGCGTTATTTAATGCTTGAGAGCAAGTGCTTTCATGTACGTAAATGGTTCAATTTATTGATAATTGTATTAGTTTAAGTGTTTAGATTGAGTGTGAGCGACAGTAACGAACGAGAAGGGTCGGGTAGCTTCTTACTTGTCCAAGCAAATTTGTCAAATATTTTTAACTGCTTGCAGAAAGATGCCTTTGAGGGTTGCGCATAATAGGTTAAATTATGCAAATACTTAGCACAAGCTTTCGAGTAGGTACACGCGTACTCAAATGAAATAAAATTTGTCTCTTTTTATTTACAAATAAAATATTATTTTGCCCTCAGTCAACTTAAAAGTAAGAGTACACACTTCAAATCAATGTCAAGTGCTCGACTAAATTAAAGAAATAACATTCAAAAGGGGCAGGCAAGCAGCACTTAAGCTTAAATTACTCATAAACAATTTTAATATCTATGCACATAAATGAATAACTGACAGACTCGTTCGTACCACAACAAGCTGCAGCACTCCAGCCTCAATGCAACTCTGCATTCAAGTGAACCCAATTAAAACGCATATCATGGCATTAAGCATTAGAAATTCCATAAGATATACTATATATACTCGTCGTCGTCGTCGTCGTCGTACTTAAACCAGGGTAAATGAAAACTTATTATTATGTCACCACAATGCCGCGAAGCATATGACTCAGTGTCACTTGAAATAAGAAGTGCTGCTACTTCTTCTGCTTGTGGACAATAAGAGAGGAGAAAAAAAAAAGAAAAAACTGCAAATTATATGGCAACAATTGCTTGTATGACAAGCGCATTGCCTGACTTCTAGTTTGTTGCGAGCTAAGAACTTGGGGCCAACTTTTGCAGAAACATATGTCAAGTATTTCTATTTAATTACTGCAATTTGTTAGACAAGAACTAAAACAAGCGCAATAAGCGCGCTGAACGCCACAAGTATCAAGTGTAAGTTGCTTATTACTTATTATTTCGCTTTTTTTTTTTTTATTATTATTTCTAAGTTTATTTTTTTACAATAAACACTTGAAGCTATTTATATCGTATGTAGCCCCTGAGCAAGTAAATTGAGCTGTTGCACATTTTGAAAAGTTACTCAGCAGCAGTCTGTGGCTTAATAAGCTTAATAACCGTTTAAATGTTATTTATTTAATTCAGTTAAAAAAATTTAATTTTAGTTTGATTTCTAAACATAAAAATGGCAAATAAACTAATTAAATTCCTTTCGCTTTGTTTCTTTGCAGGTATGTAAGCGACAATTATTAATGCAACAATTTATAAACAGGTTGTAAGTAGTAATTAATTTAATAAATGAGCTTAAAAGAGTCTTAGTTACATTTATTATAATATAAATTTAATATAAGATTTAAATAGTAATTAATGATAGAAATTAAAGTACTAAGTTGATAGAAAGCAAAGGCATAGCACAATGATTGAGAGTAGCTAAGAAAGAGGGAATGGAGAAAGGAAAACACTATAGAAAAGGGAAGAAAATGGAGAGAATTATAACAAAAACAATAATAATTGCAACAAGTTGCAGCGAAATAGAGAGATATGGAAATAAATTTCTTATAAGAAGCCCTGAAAACGTTAGAAATAATATTGAGAGAGAGAGAGAGAGTACTTCATAACCTTCATAACTCAATTACAAAGCACTGCTAAGAGTTTAATTAACATAATTTACTTTATTTCCAAATTCAGTTTAAATTCCAAAACACTTTCAAGCTTATTCAAATACCAAATCACTCATTAAATCCAGCTCCTAACTAATTACACAAAAAGCTACAAGGAAACCACTTTAATTTTCCAAAAATAAAACTAAATTCTCTCCAAAAAAAATCACTATACAAATCTCAAAACGTAAAGCCTTTTAAAACGCCGCAAAAAACAGTGAAGCCGCCTCAAAGTATGCAGTGCAAAAAAACGTTTTTAATAATTAAACCGCATTTCAGCAAAAAAAACAAAAAAACAACAACACAAAAACTACCACAAAAAGCATAATAAACAAAAAGCGCAAATAGTCCTTGCTATGCATGCGCATAATTTGTCAGCCGAACCAAAAAAAAAAAACAACAACAGCAACAAAAATTATGACTACTAGGAGTACACAGTGTGTGTAATACACAGCTACACACAGCTATTACGCCAAAAAGTATGCAGCAATAAAAATAAAAAGCAAAAGCATATAATATATCGCTTGTAACAAAATATACGCTACACAAGGGGTTAAAGTGCACGCCAGAGCCGAACGGAAGAAAAAAAAACTATAAAAAATGAAGAACACTGGTTTCCACATTTTTCCAGCTGTCTCTTTTTTTCTTCTTCTTCTTTTTTTCTGCCTAATTCTATGCGCACACAAATCCTGCTGGAATTGTATTCTTAATAATTAACACATAAATGAAAAAATTGGAGGCGCTTGCTTTGGCTGCTGCTCATTAACATAATGTGCGGTGTGGTGCGGTGTGGTGCGGTGCGGTGTGCTGCGGAGCGGTGCGGTCGCATAGGTCAGAAGCGCTCGCTGCGGAGTGCTGATGCTGCCGAAGAATTAACCATATTCTTTTTATTACAATTTTTTTTCGCTTCTCATTGTATACTTTTAGGCGCTGTGCGCTAGGTTAAATGCACGAGTTAAAGTGCGAACACAAAAGCTTTAGAGTCTAGATTTACATTAAATGCGGTCACGGTTGGCGGTAATTGAAAATCTCTTCTTTTTTTAATTTGTTTGCCGCAAGTTATTAATTTTTAATTTTTGTTTTCTTATTTTTCAGCGTGTTTTTCTTTAGTAAAGTAAATGAGTATTATTAAAAAGGATTTTCTAATTGTCCTTGTGGTTTAGAAAAAAATTTTTATTAACTTCCTTTATGCTAAAGTAGTGCGCACATGAAACTTAAATATACACAACAACAACAAGAAAAATATGGCTTAGTACACCTATGTATATCTATTTCAAGACTTTTGAGAAACACCCTGCATATGTGTATGATATACAAAGTAGCAAGCCTTGGAGAACTTGGAAAACGTGTGTATAATAAATGCGTGTATATGCTTACATGTCCTAGTGCAGCGGAAGACGCGCCAGCCTACATAGTCTTGTGCGTGCTGGCGCCAGTCGTTTTGAATGCCAAGTACGGAGATTTCTCCATACCTGATCATTCCATCGAGTGCCCGGTCGTCCTCTATGTCGGCGTCCACCAATCAAGTTTGTCGATACGATCAGTGAAACTCAGTGATACTTGCTAAACTTAGATTGCTGCGAAGTCTGTCTGCCCTGCCATATACGCGTTCAATAGCACTCATGCCTAAACCTAATGCAGCGGCTTACTCAAAATATGACGTAGCTAGGTAATACCTCAAACTTTTCTAAGACTACAAGCATCAGTATGCCTACTTCTGAGTTTACGCTCGTAACTAGAAAGTAGTTTTGTTTCCATTTTTCTTATTACATTTATTGTTCCATACCTTGAGGCATATTTCGTACGTGTTACGCTTTACGTGTTTTCATATTTCACTTCAGCTTATGAAAAATGCATAACTTGCTTAGCATGAAACTCTCTCGCAATGGGCTTTTGTTTTATTGCCAGAGCCATTTATTTTTTGCATACCTTTTTGATAAAATATGTTGCTACTTGGTGAATTAAAGTTTCTATAACTTCGAAAGGAGCTTTGAAAAAAAAAATAATTCACCTTTAAATGACAGCTAAACAGCAACAAAGTAGAAACTCATTTAACTAAAAACCGCAGCACTTAAATCAAATCGAATATGTCAAAGTCAATCATCATCGTTTCACGTTCAGTCCACATCAAACAAAACGATTTGCATAATAAATATATCCAACCATCCATCCATCCAGTCATCTGTCCGTCTGTCCGACTCAATACTGGTGCAGTTTGATTGCGGTTGCATTAAAATGCGGCGGAAAATTGAAAAGCGAAGCAATTAAAACAAAGCAAGTTAATAGCAAACGCAAAATGTCGCTTGGCATAAATGGCATCGATTCGTATCCAAATCGAAAATGTGTAACAATAGCCTTGATTCGTACTTTTTTCCTTTCAATTTGATTATTTAAACACGTCTGTTTATTTGCGCTCTAAAGTCGTCTAAAATAGCGCAGTGGCTGTCTGTGGCATATATTATTTACAAAATGGCGACTGTACGCTGAAACAATCCTTTGGCTTTTTTTTTTTTTTTTTTGGTTTGGCATAAGCGAAAATTTGCAGAACATCTGTGTAAATTGTTACGAAACTGATTACAGACAACAACAACAAAACGACCGACAGACAGACAGACAGACGGACAACATTAGCAATGAGCGCAGAAAACAATAAAAAAGAAAACAAATACTTAAAAAAATGTTACGCATACGACAGGTTGTATCGGATTTTACAGTGATGACTAAAAAAAAGATACATATCTTAGGGACCAAAAAATTAAACTGCCAGCTGCACAGAAAAATAATGATTCTTGTAAGTCTTACGCAAGATCGAGGAGTATTCAATCAATCATAAGCTGTATCCAATTTTAAATTTCAGGCACTCTTTCCATTGAAAAAATAATAACACGATTCTGCGAAACTTTCGTGGAATAAAATTTTTAGCTTGAAATTGCACAACTGTTTGCATAAATCTCCACAACACTGTAACACATTTCGCCTGTCGACCTATACCAACAATTCACTTTCGAATGCCCTTCAAGCCGAAAATAGAACTCGACTTTTTTCTGTTTGTTGCACTGCATTTGAAGTGTACTCGCATGCGTTACGCATACACCAATCTGTCCACATGATACTCCGAAACAGGCAGCACACGGTTAGCGAATGTACGCCAAAATAGCAGCATGGACGACGCATAACAATGACAGAATTGCATGATTTGCAACTGATTACGTTCGAGGGTTGCATGAATATTTCGAAAGTTGGGTTAGATAAGCCATGGTTTTTATAGCATACACATGTCTGTCTATGTGTGTAAGTGTGTGTGTTTGTGTATCTGTATCTGAATTGCAGTTGGCTCATTTGCTTCATTGACTTTTGGTTTGAATTCGGTTCAATTTGATTTGATTTGGCTTTGGCTGGTTAAAGCGTGTATAAGCTTAGGGCGAAGGGCATGACAGGCAGGCAGTCAGGCAGGATGGTTGCTTACATAAATAGTTTCGTGCAATCAACCACAATTGCCGTATACAATCGGAATATTCTCCCTGAATGCTGTTGAAACCGCCAATCAATGCTTAACCAAATTTTTGACATATTGCTGCAAGCGTAAATTATTGAATGAATGATTTGGCAATTATTTGATATTCTTATTGTAGGATAGATGAAGGATAATTGTTGTGGAAATGCATCAATTTAAATTTTGAATAATCGCATTTGTAGCTGCGTGGAAATCCTGTAAGTCAGGCAACAATTTGGCGCTTCATTTCTTATCTAAAAATGCAGCAAATGGCAATTTTTCAACGTCTTTGTGACATGCAAGAAATTAAGATTATCGGAAGAAGATAACAGTGGAGTGCACAAATATTGCATGGCTTGCGGAGCATAAGAACAGCAAAATTGTGTAAGGCAAACAAATGCAATTTAAAATGCTGCAATCGACGCCGAAGTACCCTACTGACTGTTTTTTGTAGACATATCAAACACTTTTCAGTCTTTCGTATTAAATTAAAAGAAATGTGAATAGTTTTTCACTTAAAGCAGTAATTGGTTGAAACAATTAAATCCAGGTGGCATCTATTTATAAGTCTCTGAGATCTTCATATTTACACATATGAAGTCTGCTACACTTACTTTCGGCTGTTACATACCTCTTCACAAGTTTAATATACCCTTTCACCCTATGAGTAAAGTGTATAATAAAACAAACTGCTAACGAAAAATGCATTATCACGCCTGAGATTAATAATGTATGATAAAGCTGCAGCTGAGAGGAAAGCTAGTAACGGAGTTCGGTACTACAAGGCTTAATACAGAAGTTCTAACTATTTAACTGTTTTACAAAAATATATGTTTCCATTTTCGTAAAAAATCTACTCCAAACTGTGCCTCTTCAGTATCACAAAACAACAACAAAAATTATGAATTTTATGTCAAATAGGTCGGATAAAATATATTTTAATCGATTTCTTGTTGATATGTATTTCTACTAAGACTTTTAAGGATAATAACCATCTTTTTCACATACAATTTGCTCAATTCGGCAAATTAGTTCCAGCCCCCGAACCCAGTACCATCAGATAACTACGAATATTTATTAATAACAGCTTTTAACAATAATTTTCTATTTAAATTTAAAATTCCTCAAAATAAATAAAAATACCTAAAACTTCTGTATCACACCTTGGCAACAAACCAAAAACAAAATTAGACGGAAATAAACTTAAAGAATTTGCCATAACAACAATAAAAGGAGTGCAAGCGAGATGCAAAACACAGCAAATAAAGCAACAAATGATAAGCAAAAAACAACAACAACAATTGCAAAAAAAAAAAAACATTACCGCACATGATTAACCAAGCGCAGATTTAATTGTAATTGGGTTTTGTGATGTTGTTGCATTACTTATATTGCTATCTCATTCTATCTTTAGCTTCAACTGCACAAGAGTTTTCAGTATTGTTCACATTTGTTCTGGCTGTTGTTGTTGCATTTGCTCCATTGCTTTTGTTTTGGCTTTGCACACTGCATGTTCTTGTTGCTTTTGTTATTGTTGTTGTTGCTGTTGTTGAGCTGCCGCAGCACTTCATAGAAAAAAGAAGAAGAAGAAAAGAAGTAACAATGCCGCGGCAGACCTACACGTATACCGTTATTTCATTTTGATTTTGTGCTTTTGTTAATGAAAAGCAGCTAATGTGCTTGAGCGAGAGCGACTATGTATGTATATATGCATGAAAAGAGGAAGAAACGCATAGTACTTCTTCTACTTCATTATTTACTATTAGGGTGACCATACTGTAAATTGTTTATTTATTAATGTATGAACTGCAAATTAAATTTAAATAAATGCACAAAGCTGAAGGGGAAGATTTTATTAAAGAAAAAAAAATATACTTGACTTCTTACTGTCTGCCGGTAGTTTTCTATGATTTTTATATACCAATCTATTAAATGTGCTATTTTTAATAAAAATTCGAACGATTTGACATATGCAAAATTATGGTAGATATTTTGTAGTTTTTGTACCTGAATATAAGTCTATATATATCTTTACTTGCGGAACATGTGTCATACTATCAGAAAATATTTTTTAAACTTTAAAACTCTGCAAACATTTTTTTTCAAACAAACTTTTTAGTTTAAGTTTCATTTAGACTAGAACAACTAGCAGAGTAAAATCTATAAACAGCATCTTTAGAAGGCTATAAAAGATGTATATGTATCTTACTGTATGTAATTTGCTTAAACATACTCGAAATACTTTTTGGTAACTCACGGCTGTAGGAAGATGTTAAAAAAACTGAAGAAAAATCCTGAAAAGAGAAAATAAATAAAAAAAATTAACTAATTTATATTAAAAAATAAAATAAACAAATAAAATTAGGTTAAATAAATTAAAGTTGCATGTTCTATTCTTAAATAAAGAAACTTATACACACCTCCTTCAGTTTTTACGCAAAGATTTAAAGAAATTAAATTGTTTAAAATGATAATTTGTCACATTTAAAAGAATTACGCGTCGAAAATTTAACGAATTAATTTTTATTTCTATTTTCCACAAATTTAAACAACAACTTCGAACAAATGGTCACTTTAGAATTTTACACAAACTGACTACCGGGCGACCAAAGAAAAACAAAACCGCAATCAAAATTTGCTTCGCCTAATTAGCGCATATTTCACTCAAGTGCAACGATAACCGGCAGACAGAACTGCCGGAACAAGCGTGCCGAAGAATTACCGCTTAAAATTAAACAGAAAATACCCAAGTTCGCTCATAAGTTGGCCGTTACAATTGCGTGTGAAGAGCGTTGCTTCATAACTGCCCGCCCCACGACTCTCCTACACTCAGGCTATCTCTTCCACTCATTGTTTTGCCGTAATTACACAATTACAATTGCTTGCTATCATTTGAGTAGCATACACCGACGGAAGGACGGACGGACAACGCCCACTACCGAAAACTAGATTCTATCTTCTGTTGATGCTTTTTCCTCGAACATTCTATTGCCATCTCTTTCATACGTAATTTGGCGCATTTGTCGTGCCTTAATGGAATTTTAAATTCCAATTTTTGAACTGTAGAACGAGCACTACACAGCGGCGGAAAGTTATTAACAGCGTCAATGACTACACTCGAGCATCATTGGATGATGTGTTCATCCATCATGGGCTGTTTGCTTGCTTCTGTTTTGATTTTAAGCCCATTTCTGTATCAGGTCGCGTAACGCATTTAATTTGGCCGTTGATTGGCTGAGCTGCACTGAACTTGGCCATTGCAGTTAATTGCTTTGGAATTTATAAAGAAAAAGTTATAGTACAGCAATGGGTGGAGATTTGGTAGGCCGACTTTCACCATAAGACTGTACTATAAAATAAAGCCCAATGACATATATCAGAAAGTTTGGCTTACAAGCAACCAATGGACATAGATCATTAGAAACAGAAGACAATATCTCTTAAAAATTCGAACAATATATTTGTATTCTCTAGTATTTATCTATACACGCCGGTGTGGAGCAATGTGCTAAGCATCTTCATCATCTTACTTAAAACCTTCTGTGTGACAAAGCTGCTTTGTATTCTTACCTTTTACACAAAGGCATTGCCATGTATGAAATGGAACTTCATGACTGGTAGTTCATACTCCGAAGGCATAGTACTTAAAGCATCAACGTCATCATGTTCGATCAGTTCTATAACGGAGCGATGCGTTGCTCTTATATCAAGATGCTGTAAAAAAGAATTAACTGCATCAACTATTTGTTAAATATTTATGCTTCCAAGAACAAACCTTCGCCAGAATTGCTTCGGCATCAAGCGAAACCGATTCCAAATGTATAAGCAATGGATCACCAGTGCACGTCTGCAGACGATGTAAGAAAATCTGATAAATAACTTTATTCGTCAGTTTATTGCATTGCTTTAGGCAGAGTTCCTCCAGCTTTGGCGCCTGACGTACAAACTCAAATAGCTCCGCATCACTCAATTGCTCGCAATTCTCGATACGCAAGAGGCGCAAAAGAGGCAACTGCAATTGTTTCAATGCAGCCAAATCAAAAACGCAGTGTTTGAAGGTCAAAATCTTAAATTTCAAACATTTGCCGAAGTTTACGGCGGACATCCAATTCGAAGTCTGCGCTGCGTAGCCACACAATCGCAAGCCGTCAATGCGGTGCGATTTTAAAAGCAACATTTGGCGCAGTACATCAAGCCAGATTTGTGCATCAGTCACGCGATTGCCTTTATTCAAAATAAGTTGCAGCAATTGCTCCATGCTAAGCAGCTCATCCAAAGCTTCCAGCAACGTATATATCGGCACAGCTAAAATGCGCAACTGCGACATTTGTGAGATGCCACGCAGCTGCCAGGCATGTTGTGCCAAGTTACAATTGCGTATATTTAATTTCTCGAGCGTTGCACCGAGCGAGGGATATATCTCATTGACCACCTCAGCAGTGGCATCTTCTAAGTAGATTTGCTTTAGTTTAGTCATCGACGAGAATATGGTATGGCGCACCGTAGACATCAGATCAAGCACGATCACCTGCGGCAGTAGTAGCACCAATTTTTCCAATGAAGCGCGCAGTATTTCCGGCGAAATTTCAGAGTTTATATGACAGCAGCGCGCCTTCACCAATGGCTGCGGATATGCACCGAATGCGTCGAGCTGTTCCAGCAATTGATCGCCGTTGAAGGTGATGCATGTTATGTGTTGCGACATGGTATACAGGAAATATTCGCGGTCCGCTTGATTCATAAGTGTGCAGAGTAACATGTCCATCGCAATTTCGTTGCAACGCTTTTCAAGCCAATAGGCTGCAAAGTCATTTGGGTTTTCTCCGCTCAGACGCGCAAAGTTCACCTGTTCCTCGAATGAAAGCGCCAAGAATGCAGCTGCCTTGGAACAGACTTGTAGTGGATGAACTGGCTTATCGGCTGGGAGTATTGTTTTTATTAAATTGTACTTACTATTCTAAGAGAAATGCTAGTACTTACACATTTTGTTCAAGCGCGGCGAGGGAAAAAAAAAAAAGGAGAGCAAGGCACACAGCTGTTTGGCAACAACAACAACAAAAAATGTTTAGCCTTTTAGCTTTGCTTGTAAATGCAGCTTTTTCAGCTAAATTTTAGCTAAATTTAAGCCGTGCACATCAAGCATTAAACTCGGCAATATTTAGAAACACTTTTTCACTTTGTAAATGCTCCAAAAAAAAAAATTTGAACCAGGCCGGATTCACAAACAGAAACAATTCGTAGCGCGCTCCAACGAATCAGTGGTTCCGAAGTAAGCAAGGTTTCGTGTATCTCTTCCTCTTCTGACACATTGCCATTCTTGGCTTAGTTTGGTATCGTTTAATAGCAACGCATGCATGGGATGTGTTAATCAACGCATCATGTAAAGCGATGAAGGCTTTGGTAAGCCTTCTTCGCAAATGTTTTGCCGACAAGGCCTATGGCTGGTTAGATTGGCACTCGAGCAAAGTTCTATATGTGTGCATGGCACCGCATTAGTGCAAAAAACAGCTGTTATACGAACAACCTCTTTCTCTTTTATATGCATTGCTAAGTGTGTTAAGAAATAAAATCAGCGTCATGCGTTAGCTGCAGCTAACAATTGACACGTTAACATCAGCTTTAAAAGTACATATTAACCGGTCTTTCAGCGCCCATAAAGTCTGTATTTTATCTATATCGACTCGAGTTTTCATACTAATCCATCCATAAATTTGCTCAAAATGGAACAAAATATGCAGTAAGAAATTTTGAAGTTTGAATAGAGATGCAGGTGCCGAAAAGGCACTTCACAGTTCCTACACAGATCTGTACACCTGGGTAGACCAATGCAGGTTTAGTCAGGCTTTGGAATTTGAAAAACTAAAATAAAAATAATATTATATAATACAGAGCATGCAAAGTATTTTTACTTATTAGTGCGCCACGTTGGGCGCCAAAAAAATAAAATAAATAAATAACCTGTCTAGAGCTACCAGTTTCGGCGAACGAGTTAGTTATTTCAAGTCGCCGTAATTAACTGTTGCAGGTGCGGAAATGTATGTAGCAAACCTTAGAAAGCGTGGACGACTCTCTAAACTGTAAAAGTTTTTCTGCTGATTAAGCTATTCCCACTTCTTCTTCATTTCATTCTGTCGTTTTTTTTTTAGCACTGATCTTCTTAGACTATAAAATAGTTTCAACTTTTATACATTGTTTGCCCATAGATGGCGCTACCTACAGCACTTCCGCCAATGTCAAATAGTGCAAAGTAAACGCTTCCGTGTTCGGTTTTTATAAAACAAAAATAATAAAAAAAAAAAAATAATCAATTATTAAGCACGATTCACATGCTTATCTCAAAACTGCTTATCGCATAATTTCTGCACAACTAACTCACAAAGCGTACATGCCGTGTCCTCGTCGAGAAAAACCAAAGGACAAAGCAATTTCAGGACTCGGCATTGTGGCAGCTAATGAATGACGCTGAGTCACACGCTGGCGCATGTTTGCACATGCTTTGTCAATGAGCTGTGTACCGAAAGAAAAATACACGCATTTAAACGAAATACAGGGTGCGTCAACAAGTGCATTGAAGCTCTAAAATTGAATAGAAATAGTTGTATAATGTGAGAGCGTACAGAAGCTTGGAATAACGTTAGTCATTGTAGTCTTTGCAAGGCAATACGTTGGGCAGGGTGCACTAGCTTGTTGCAGTTTACCATTTTTTAGGCTAGAACTCTCTGTAATATAGCAATTGACAGCCCCGTTTAATTGCAAAAGTGTTAGTATAAAATAAAAAAAAAGTTTTACCTCACACACACACGCACAGCGTAAAGGACACGCCTTGTAAGTGCCTGCAACTTTATTGTTATACTGTTACGAGTGTGCGCCCCTTTTTTTATTACTACTTGGCATAATGAAGTGCGCCATATTGACTTTGACTGCTACAGCATGGAAAGGAAAAAGGATGTACACAACATATACAAAAAAAAAGGACGAAATGGACGTACACGCACATATGCACCTGTACATATGTATAGACCTGTGTGGTCTTTGCATCTTGATTTTTATCTACGCGCTGTCAGGTCAGAGTACGTTTTTAATTACTTTCGACTTTGCAGTGCATACTCGTACAAAAAGGAGATACACTACACACGATTATATGTGAGAAATATCTACTTTAATATGCAAAAGATAAACAGGAAGTATGCGCTTAATTAGGAAGAAAAATATGTACAGCAGCGACAGCGGCAGCAGTAGTTGGTTGACTTATAGAAGTAAATATTAATAATGCCTGCTGTGCAAGTTGGTGCTTGAATTCTCAGAACTTTGCTTTAATATGAAATGCCACATAAACCAAAGCACAAACCACAACAATGCATGCCGTTTAGAGTCCTGCTAGTCTGCAGGATACAATGCGTATTAGTTTCAAATTTAATTAACATTTCTAAGCCATTGTGTAATTTAATTAATTAAATAATTTTATGGCATATTGCCGGGACGAAAAAAACAAAACAAAAAGGCTATTGTTTTCATTTAATTATTGGCTAAATAATTCATTGGAAAATTTATTGCATATTTAAATATTTATGATATTTTATTTATATTTAGTATAAGCTGAATTATTATTTAAAAAAAAATTGCTTAAATTTAATTTAAACTTTAAAAGGCTTTTATTAGAGAATTGGTAATATATTGGAATAGAGGAAGGGAAAGAGAAATGGCTTCTTATATTTCATTTACACGCTTACATTTTTAACCTTTCCCTACTCTCGTTGACTCCTTAATTTCTCAAATATACATTTAATACGATTGCAGCCCATATAAGTTTCACATAATAATATAAATGGAACTCACTTAAAATGAATTTCCATAAGCGCTAATAATCACAAGTATTTCCGCACTGAATGCCATCGAAAATAAATGCGCATTTTGGCTCTTAAACGTTTTGCTTGAATACGCTTCGAAAATGCTTTTCATGAGAATTGCGCGCTTTAATTCAAATTCAAATCAAAATCGCTCAAGTGTTACGCAAAACAAAAAAAAAAACAAAAAGCCACTGAAATCATTTATTTGCACACCAAATAGGGAATCAAATCATTATGTCACGTTCTGCAACATTAATTGCCTAAGAGCGTTGCACAATTTGAACAATTTTTAATAGTTACACAAGTCAATTAAATCAATATTTCTTTGAATTACTTGAAACCTATGACAAGTAAAAGTTTCTGTCATGGTCTTTAGCTAGAGCTCTACAATATATAACGTGCTTGTCAGATACAAATTGACATAGCATTCCAATATTTTTCTACACTTAAACTGCATAAAAATCAGACGCTTCGAGAAATTCAAGTTTTGTCGCTCTATCTCCTCTAAACTCCGAGATCTTGACTTACAAACATATCAAAGCTAGACAGACGGACTACGGATCCAGTCTAACCCGTTGTATAAACCGAAAAAAATTAATAAACATAAAAAAGTAACAAAAAAGAAACCGTTAAAATTGTATTATTTTCTTAGTGTCCCACGTTGGGCGCCAAACATTTTTTTATAAAGCTCAAAATCCTTTACATGATAGTTATTTGATTCCATTTCAATCACAATTAGTGAGCACATTGAATTTTAAAAAAAATTTAATTTTAGCCCCGCGTTGGGCGCCAAAAAAAAAAAAAAATTAAATAATTTTTATAAAAGTCCACAATTTTTAAATGAAAATTCTCAATCTTTCTTTGGGGACTGCAAGAAATTTATAAGTCAACCACACGCCTCCCTTCTTACCATCAAAAACTAGAAATTATGACTCTAGGAACCATTTAAACTGCATTGATTTAATAGCGCCCCAAGTTGTGCTCCAAAGTCAAAGTTTTCAAAAACATTTTAAAACCTTTGCACGATAACTATTTGCTTCCATTACTTTTATAGTAAGCAGAAGTTTTATTTCAAATGTATTAATCAGTGCCCCACGTTGGGCGCCATAAGAAATTAAATAATTTTTATAAAAGTCCACAATTTCTGAATGAAACTTTTGATTCCTTTTATGCCTTTTATGCCACGCTTCCTACTGCCTAATGCATACATTCACACAAACTTAATAAACCCTCTAAGGTAGGGTATATGTTCAGCAATAAAATTTAGCAAACAAACTGCAGCTAATATACACAAAAATATGCAATAAAAAATTTTGCTATTAATATTTGAATACATTCGTATATGCAAAATAGGCGCCTCGCCACACAGGCGTTTCCCCGACAGGCCTGGCTAAGCCAACGGGCCACTTGATAATGCATTCGAGTGCATAATGCATGCATGAAAGTCTCTCCCTCTCTCTCTCTCTATATATATATATCTGCATATAAAATCATTCTATATTCATTCTGTTCATACTATAAAGCGATACAGCTTAAAACTGATTTAAGGCAAACACTTTCGTTGCATGCTTATGGCAGGTGCTATCGATTATCCTATGAAGCGCGCCATTATTGTATGCGAGAGCCTTCTATGCCATCACTCCTAAGCATGCGCCACACCAACTATTCAGGTGCTGAGCAAATATTTAAAGCATTTCGCAATTTCGTTTAGTTTTGTTTCATATTTTTGTAGTTTATTTGATTAAAATTGGCAATTTAGGTTATTGCCAAACAAAATTGCATCACTTGCATCACTTTTATGAGCCACAAATTAATTAAATTTGAAAATTGTAAGCTTTTGCCATTGATTGGTAGTAATTTGGCATAGTTCGTAGTATTAACTTTTATTTTAAACAAAGTTAATATTTGGAACTATCCTTGTAAAACTAGGCAAAATGGCACAAATTGTAATTAAAGGATGGTTCTGTAGATAATCGATAATCCTAGAGATGAACCATGGATACGAAATTTAAAATATATTAAAATTTAATAAGAAATCATAAAATATTAGCATAAACTAATTGGAACTCAAAGCTCTGCTGTTACTGTGCTGCATTACCGACAAACTGCTGTATTAATAACACAGAGTGGCTCTGCATTATCTTGTAAAATTTTAAAGACCAAAAATAAATATTCAAAGAATATATCGACTTAAATATTTCATGAATTTTGAAAGTTTTCACTTTTTTCCAACTTAAATACTAAAACTAAACTCGTCCTTTTATGTTTTTGGCCACTAAAGGACGCAAACACATAAATTCAATGACACGCAAACAATATTAAATAAGCTTGCCAGATATTTTATACGCTGACAAATAATTTCATTACACAAGAGCGGGAAGCAACAACAACAAAAAAAAAAAACAGGAAAACAAAAGCAAAATGGAGTAGCTTCACAAAAAATACAAGAATTATGCATTCGTTCAAGTACAGAGTTCGTCGCAACAATAATAAATTATTCCCAAATGCACAACGACGACGACAACGAAGAGGACAACGATGACGAAGTCGCCGACTATGACTACACTAGTTATGTAGCAGGATTGGATCAGCTGCGGCAAGCGACAGGATGCGAAAGGTGTGCAACAGCATGAAAAATAAAAAAAAATAAATGCACGAAAAAAGAAGGAAAAGAACAAACCAGCAAAATAACAACAAAAGTTATTGCAACAGAGTGCAGTAAAGCATGAAAACCGTGTCGTATCCTTTGGTTGCCATTGGCTCGTGGTTGGTTGTGTCCTTTGGGCACTCATCGGAATAATTTCTCATATACATGTCAGCAAACGAACGAACGAACAAACCGACGAGCGAGCCATGCAAAATGGGCGACAATGCGCAGCACCGCACAGATAGAAATAGTAAAAGATACACAGATACAAATGCAACTAGATATAAATACATCTAGTACGGAACAAGCTACAAATGAAATACACGTGCACAAGGACATATTGCTGTTGTTAGCAAGCAAGCAAGGAAGCGAGTAAAAAATGTAGTGGGGTAGACAGAACAGCTGCTTGGACAGTTATGATCCATTGGGGCGACTCTGTTACAAACAAACAAAAACAAACAAGTAAAAGATGCAGACGGACAGCCGGACAGACGGACGGGCAAACAAACAAGCATATAGCAGACACATACACGCACAATTTAACCAATACAAGTGGGAATGTGAATCACAACAATGGCGCGCGACAGCGGAAACGAAAGCAATGAGTGCAAACAGCGACTGCCGAACTGTGCTGCTGCTGCACGAAAAAATCTTATGAAAATATGTTCCCTGTCAAGATGCAGCTGTGCAGTCCTTTTGCTTTTAAGCATGTTAAACTGTGCTGCAGGATTTAAAAGATGGAAAGAATATTATGCGTGTTATGGCTTTACTGCTTGCATTGCTCTCTCGCGGCTTGTATTTCCGCCATGCGTTGCATTCGACATATTCGCTTCGCTTTGTGGCTGCATTGAAGGTTTTTTTTTTTTTTTTGCATACTTTCTGAGCGTATAAATGCATAAAATAAACAAATTAATATAGTTGAAGCCCTTACTCATCAGTTTCCAAAATAAAACATTTTTTAAATGGACTCCTCGTGACCTCGCACATTTGAAGTCTGTTGCAAACAGTGGGATAGGCATTCTAGGCTTAAGTTTTGTTGTTGAAATGTGTAAAAGAACTTCATTTCATATTCTTTAATTCCTACTTATTATTTGGTGCCCCACATTGGGCGCCAACCTACTATCATATTAGAAATTGTTTTTAAAGACCTTTTCGCAGCCTATCAACTTCTTTTAAAATGATTTGAAACACTATAATATAGAATTATTATTAGGTGCCCCACGTTGGGCGCCAAAAAAAATTAATGAACAAATTATTAAATAAACGTAATACATATCAAATTAAAAGCAATTATTTCCAAATGCTTTTTATAACAAACTCAATGCGTATCTATTAACTGATGCCCCACGTTGGGCGCCAATATAAAAAAATATATTAAATTTCTAAGCTAAAACAATAAATTCAAAATATTTCTGCTCGAAACTTCTGCTATTACTATAAAGAAAAACTAAATATTTTTATTTCCTTTCTATTTTCAGGTATGTACAAAAGTTTTCTTAAATGAATGTCCAAGACTGCTCCATATTTACACAAATTCGGTATTTATAAACATTTTATATCTCCTCTTGAAATGTCCTGTAAAATAGATAGTCATAAATAATATTTTTACTAGCAAAAATATAGATAAATAATAGCAACTTCTCTAAGAAAATATTGAATCAAAACTTTCATATCGAACAAGAAAGAAAAAAAAAACAAAATTAGCATCGCATACAGCTCGATTGCAAACTAAATCTTGTAATTGATAGCAGCTGTGCATAAATGTGCGCTTGATCTACGCAGGGGGCAGTGTCACACGGCACATGCCATTATGCCACAACCTACCAAACCCCCCCACCCACCATAAAGCATAGCTAAACACATTAAACTCGCATAAACGCAGGAGGACGAGTTGGCGCCACACCCAACCATCCAAAACAAAACCACTCAGCCAGCTCAGACCAGACTCTGACTAAAGTTGGAAGAGTGCTTAAATGCTTTCAGCGCAACGTCAACAGAACGTGATAAAAAGCCAATCACGCGCGTCATTGTTATCACGAGTGCAGGAGCGGGGTGGGGGCCGCCATTAGATATAGCGAATGATAGCACTAGCACCCCCTAAAATAAGGGCATCAGCAGCACAAGTTCGTTCGTAACGAAAAGAAAAAAACTATCTGCACAGCACACAAAATCCGAGCGTTGCATGACAAGCGATGGAAGCCAGCCATTGTCTGTCAGTCGTTAGGTCCTTTGTAATTGGGCAAAGTTTTTGCACCGCACTAGAAATTGTTATTTTTTTCCGCTCTGTCTCTCGCTCGAAGTTGACTGACATAAGTTTGCTTAACCCGAAACATGATAACACGGCGCACATACACAAAGGCAGCCATTATAAAATAGTGGCAAAATATTGATGGAATGTTGTCAAGCAGTTTGATTGGTCTGACATGCTTGACTATCGCAGAATGACGCCAACGATGACGCCGATGACTAAGACGGCATTTTGGCACTGGAAACATAAAGCGGCATTACATGACATGTACAAACAATAAAGCATATTTTCGGATTGTCTTGCCAAACACGTCAAGCATGTTGGAGCAGTTGCTGCTCGAGTTGTGCCTAGTACAAATCGTTGCTGTCTAATTTTGCGTTGCAATTCGATTTCGTGTTTCCTTGCCGTTTTTTTCGGCTTGGCAAACGAAACTAAACCCCGAACACACTGAAAACTCTGACGAAAAACTAAATTTTAATAGCCTGCAAGGAACATTGGCTCGTTGGTGCGCCTTGACGCATGTTATACGGCGTGCCTGTTCGTGCCTGCACCAAAGTTACTAAACATTTTCGGCGCCCAAGTCAAGTTGATTTTGTGTATTTCATGTTGACGCTACTAGAAAATTCAACGAGTTTTACACAATATATTTAAGTAGGATTTTCTTTTTCTCCAAAATTCATTTCTTTTTTGCGCCAAAGCGCTCTTTTTGGCGTGCTCACACTTTATGGTTTGTAGTTATTGTGCTGCCATGGGGCAACATTTTCGACACTTGCTGAAACATGTCATGCATTTTGAACAAGAACAAGCGTCACAGCGAGACAGACAGACAGACAGACGGACAGACAGCCGGACAGACAGCTCAGATCAGATAGAACACGACGCGCAAATATGGAGCATACACGTGACATGTGCGCCGGGAGAATCCCCAACGAAAATATTGTTTCATGTTATGCAACTTCAGTGAAATTTTATTCCATATATTTTTCTCACTTGTAGTTTTGTATTTATAAACGAGTGAGCATGTATAAAACATGTTGTTGTACTCGTATGCCCCCCGGAATTATGGCGCAGTTTGGCAGTTGGCAATATAAATTGACTATGCTCGGTTGTAGGTGGCAATAATACGGAAGAGCATTGAACCGGTTTGAGATGAGCCCTTAAGCCATGTCGTGAGTTTTAAAGCACATGCTTATGGACTTATGTTGGAAAAAAGAAATACATTCAAAGGCTGTTTTAGGTTTAAGAACAAAAAATAGTTGCAGTCTGACATGTGTTGGCTTGAATTAGAAAATAGTTGGAGAAACCAAAGTGTGAATGAGTGAAGACGGTAAGGCAGCCCCAGTATATTTCGATTATAGGTTACTACTCATTTGCTACTCATCTGAATTCTATGAAAATATTTTAAAAGTCATTTATCGTTTGTTCGATTATTAAAGTGTAGGAGGTAAGCGCAGATAGTTATAATATGAGTTACAGCCAGAGCTCATGGCGGTTGAGGACAAGTCTTTAATGGACGAACTGTGCTGAGAGTGGTGAAGTGCGTAGATACAGTCTATCAGCGGCGAAGTTTATATCAGATGCAGTAGCAACAAAATAGATGCGATACATTTTGACATACAATTCCGCTTGGAATTAATCGAGTTCTATTAGCGTCAAAAAAAATTCGAATAAGAAATGCTGTTTGCGAAGGGAAAGAATGATGTATTTTATACTTCTGTTGCTTCTTCACCATCATGCAGCGTTACTGTCCAGTCAAAAGCTAAAAAAAACCATGTCTCCGTGGCATAGCTTAGCGGTATGCTAGATCCGCTGTGTATCTAGCATCACTAATACTATTAAGGAGGATGGATTATCCAGCTCCAGTTCTATCTCCATGCGAACTCAGAGTATCCCATCTTCATCCGCGTGCATAGATACCTGATAACATTGAGCTTCATTGCGTTCACAGGCCAAAGAACACCAATTACTGTAGAGCCGCTATTTACGAACGCTCTGCACCGTCTTGCAGGTGGCTAATGAGAGCCAATTTCTTAGCTTATTTCTAACGCTGTGACATATTCAAGTAACAACTTTGCTCAATAATGCTAGTATCTATTCTGCCGCTTCACAAGCAATTCGCTCCTCCTTGCTTAACAATACCCGTAAACTACTTTCATTGATTTTTTGCTGCTTAATCCTGACTGCGATTAAGCAGAGTGCAATGCACTCAAACAATTGTCGGCTACCAACCAACCAACCAGCCAACCAACCAGCTTGCTATAGAAAAGTTATGAATTTTTAATGCGGCTTGTGTAAAACTCAAAGGAAACAAGTCGACGGCAATATTTACTGCACAAATATTTTTATGTGAATAACAAAATAAAGCTGTCTCAGCAATAGTCACTGCACGAGAACAACAGACATTCTTGAGATACATTTAACAGTAAAGCACAAGAAGGCTGCGAACTGCAGCAGACATACAGTTCGAACGTGTAGCACATGAAGCGCTGAGGTAGACAGCTTTTGCAATAAGAAGCATATGTCTGGCATGCACATTTGTAGCTTCTTGTTTTTCTCCATTTATTTCCTTTTTTTCAATACTCAAGGATTGTAGATACAAGAAAACAATTTCCTAGACAAAACGAAATACACATGCTGCGCTGACGATATCGACGGCACCGGCTGTTGCACATATTTGTGCAGCGCATTTGTTATGCAGCATAAATTTTTACAAGCTGCTGGCAGCTTAAATTTTTGTGGCAGGCAAAATTTAATGCCAAATGGCAGACGGAGATACAGCCAGAGCGCAGCTACACAGATATAGCATCAAATTGCAATTAATCTGGCGACAAATATGAATTGCTGCACAACACATGAGCCAACAGCATACTCGACATTCGCGCACTTGTCACCGATTTATAAAAGAACATCTCACCATCGTCAGTTGAGTTGCTGCTGCTGCTGCGATTTTGGCAGCTGTGCAACTTAGCAAAAATTCTTTTAAGGGCTTTCTTCATATGTTTGTTGTTTGGTTTCTCTTTTTCTGTCGCACTGTGTGACATTTGTTCGACCAGTCGAGGGACATACTGCTGACAGTTATAAATGTTGCCGCATTAATAATAATTTTCGTTAATTTATTGTGTGACATTTACGTGATTTCTGTGGTCGTTGCCGCTTGTTAGCGCAGGATTTTCTAGTACAGCAAATTAATGTCAGCGTCTGGCGTCTGTCAGGCCATTGGGTTGAGTCTAAGATCTATTGATGCTTTAAAAAATATTTTATTTATGCAATGAATGAGAAATCAAAGTAGTCGTAAGTATCTTCTGCTGTACTGAATACCTGATTAAAGTTAGCAAGGACTGTTTCAATTTTATATTAGAAACAAACTAAATTTTATTATGCAGACAGCTTTAGTATGGCATTATCTTGCTGCTAGCCCCAACACTACTTCAGAGTGACTGACCCTCTTTAAACTATGCGCTGCAACTGCCAAATACAGCAACAAACAATATAGTTCCTTTTTTTTCCTATTTTTGAACTATTGCAATCGAAAAAACTAACAAACCACAGCAGCAGGCAGTACTATAGCGTATATATGTAGTACTATATGTGTTCTATAGCATTCCATTGCCGGCTAAAACCAATTTCAAGTTTATTTGAGTCAGAGACCGCGCAAAGGCAATGGACTTCCGTCTGCCATTTTTTTTTTATGACATGCAACTTCCGCCAGTGTCATTTCCTTCTGCGGCAGACTAGCAACAACAACAGCAACAACAACTACATCAATGCAAGACCCGAAGCATATAGACAACCGCCAATTTTCATATAGTAAATATGTATGTAGAGGCAAGCTTTGAATGTTGCATGTGTCATCCTCAACAAACTCAACTCACATCAAAGTCAGCGCGTGGGGTTAGCTTGTTTTTGTTTTCTTTTATTCGTTTTTTTGTACCTTTATAGCAAATGATAAACAAAAAAAAAAAAATGAAGTAAAGAAGAAGCAAAAAATAGAACACAGTGCGCGCTAAAATTACTGCAGGCCAAAGAAAAAGCAGTCAGCCAAGCTACACGCGAGTCCAACATACAAACTGATCAAATCAAAGTGCACAGACAGACAGCCAATGATCCGTGCGGAGGGCATAAAGCTAGTTCGTCCGTCAGTCAGTCAGTCAGTCAGTCGCTGGCTTGTTGGTTTAATGCCATTAGACGATATTGATTTGATTGGCGTTGATTGAGAAATGCAATCAATATGTTTGTGGAATTGATGGCGGAAAAAATTTTTCAATGTATATGCGTAACATTGGCGTTGCATTGCATTCGTTAATTAAGTATACGCCACGTGGCGTGCAGTGCAAATTGAATTCGATTTGAAAAAAAAAATGTGTTTCAACTGCAAAAATATTTTTATTCAATTTTGGCAATTTATGAAATTTTTATACAAGTTTGCTGCTTCGCTGTCAGAAAAATATCAATTTGTTACATTTTAATAAACAATTTAATTCAATTTGCCAAAAGCTGTGAGCGATGCACACGCTTCAAAAGGTTAACAAATTATGCTGAAATACGAGAGACAGACAGACAGACAACACCTTCATTGATTTTATTTTACAAGCAGCTAAAAAAGGTATTTAATCACATATCAGACAGCGGCAGAGATAAATGGATTTTGTTTCTTTGGGGCTGCACAACACAGTTGCCTTGGTGACACCTAATATAACACATTACAGCATCCTGTTGGGTAGTAGGAGACTGGCTTCTTTTTTTTTTTCTCATGCAACTCACGCGTGTAGCGTGATAAGCGTTTACGAATTTTATTAGTTACGCCTTGATAGATTTGATTTAATACAGCACGGATTTATGGGCGCACATTTGTCGTAGATACTCCAGCAAGTCTGTCGATACATAGACTGAGTGGATGATGTTGCTCTTCTTTTTTGATTTTTATTTGTTTCTAGGCACGAGGTGTGTATGATAATTCAATGATTAATGGTTCAAAGTACTAAAAATGATGGAAAAAATAGACAAGGAGGAGCGAGTATTGCTAAATCGATTTGTTGTATGAAAATAAGCCTATTTTTATTGTGAAAGTGTTATAGCATTCTATTTATAGAAGGTATTTGACAAAAAAACAAAACTACTTGAAAACAATAACCAACAACTGAAATATTTTGAAAGGAATTTTCATCTAGCACTTGTAATATTTCTATTAATTTTCATATTATTCGCAAAACATATTAAAAAATTATTATTATAAAAAAATGTATAAGCGATAAATATTTAAGTAAAATTCACCAACAATGTTCTTCATATTTATAACACGGTTACACTTCTAAATGGCAGCAAACTGTACAAGCTGAGTACTCAAATCAAATAGCTTTTGTTCTTTTGGAGCTGATATCTGCTGGAATAATCATTATTAAGAGCTTAGGATTTTTATATCCTGCCGAGCAACCTCTAAGAAACCTCACACATGCGAAAAGGCAACTTAGGCCTTAGATGCTCTCAAATATAAAAAGATTATGCAAGCCAGTCGGAGTTGCGGCTTTGAATAATGTATAAAATATTTATTTATTTATTTATTTTAATAAAAAATGTTGACAATTTAAGCAGCTGCCAGTTTGCTTACCAAAACAAAGGCATAAGCATTTGGTGCTCCTTATTTGCTCTTTTTTTTTTGCAACAACAAAAAATTCACAAATTTTTTTTGTCATATTTGACATTGAGAACGATCAAAGCAGTGTGGGAATGCAGTGCGGAAAGCAGTGTGGGAAGCAGTGCGGGAAGCAGTGTGGGAAATATTATGATTTAATAAAGTTAAAAAGGGAAAATTTGTTCACATTCGGTTCAGTTAAACCGAATTATTTATACAGTTTGGCTTAAAAAAAATTGAGCATATGAGCCTGAAACAAACCCGGAATGGGTGGTATGACTATTTAAAGTCGAGCCAAATACAACAAAAGTTTTACGCGTCGAAACACTTTGCCTATTTTCACGCAAAAACCGGACATGTGCAATTCGAACTATTAAGACAACGTAGTACGATCAATTTTGAATGGTATCAATCCATTTATTCGACAGAAATTTTGAGAAAGTTGAAGAAAATCGACGGACATTGGAAGCAATGCAAGCTCTAAGTCATCCGTTCAAGCAAGTGACTTGTTGAGCACTTAATACAGCAAATTGATGGGTTCTCAGCTGCACTAAAGTTGCGCAAGGAATTCTTGTATATTAAAATACCTTTTTATATATTGAAGGAAACTCCTTATATATATTATACAATAAAATCATACACACATTTGCGTCTGTCTGTTTGTGCGCGCAACACGCAAAAGCCACTCATTTTATTCGAAATCGAATTTCTGTGATATAAGAAGCAACATTTAACGTTTCTATCATCAAAATCGACCTGCAGAGTCAAAAGGTAATAATTTATATTAATTTTATTAATAAGCTTAAAATTTTCTAAACACTAATGAGTTACTGCATGACCCACCAATAATCTTCACGCATTCAGACTATTACAGACTCGAATTCTTTTACTGCCTCTGCTGCTCTCCCAACGTTTCATAATTTACGTTTCAATATTTGCAGAAGTTTCATTAAAAAAAAATGTCAAAATCTTTCATTTCCGACAGACTGCTACCGTTTGTATAGAGCGGTGAAGTTTTTCTTAACACATATCCTATAAAGCGCTTAAAAAAAAAAGCAACTTACACACAGTTGTATAATAAAAAATGTAGCAAAAGCATAAAAATATTCCAGCAAAAAGGAAATTCAAAAGCATAAAAAAGACATTGAAAAATTTGTGCATTTTTGTTGCAAACAAATTTCCGGACAGCAGCAGCTGCGCTCTAAGATTTCTTATGAGTCTTACGCGCTTAAGTCTCAAATCAAGAAGTCAGTGTTAAAAAAAAAAAAATGTCATTGTTGAGTGTTGTCAGTTGCATGCAGTGTACATGCCACAGACAACTACTACTACTTTGCTTAAATGCAAAAGTACATTCAACATTTTTTGATCGCTTACATCATGGTCGCCCTAAGTCACTAATACAGCACGCTTACAGCATCAGCGGGCTAAATGCAGCAGTTGAAGTCAAACTTGCAGCAGCTGTGCGCTACAAACGAGACGAACGAAGCAAGAAAATGCTGCTTGCAACAAACTTTCTGCACTTTTTGTTTAACTTTTATTTATTTTTCTTTTTTTGCTTTTGCGGGAACTTTTGTCGCCGCGTATTTTGGTATGAGTTATAGAGGGGGGGATAGGGAAAAGTATTACAAAAACGTGTCGAAAACACTTTGGTGGCGAGTTTGAGCTGCCTGATTTTGGCTGTCTGTGTGTGTGTTTTATGCTTTGAAATTTTTATGCTGCATAGTTTGTGGCGCACCAACAGCTTCGCTTTTTTTTTCGTAGCAAAATTTTTGACAAGGTTTTTGTGGCATTTTTACTAAAAAGACTGAATGAAGCGCGTTTGTTGCAAAATATGTGATGATGTGTTTTTTGGTACTACAGACGGGCTTAAGTAGTAAAAAAAAAAAGGAACTTTAAATTTACTGCAAAAATTTACACAAGGACATAGCCTGCAACTGCATATGCAAGCCTTCAATTACTGCTTTCTTAAGTCATAAACTTCTACCAAAAGCTAGTAATTTGCTTTCAACTTTAAATCGTCTAAAAATTAGTTTTTCTCTATATATAGCCAGCCAATCGAAAGTAAATTATAAAGCTTACAACTACAGCAAATTGAGAAAAGGCAATAAAAATAACAAGTCTACTTACAGGCGCTTTGGCAATTGGCCAAGCAGCAAAAATTTTGCCATAAAGTTGGAAGATTAAAAAAAAATCGAGTTTTAGAAATTTTTGTACATGACTGAAAAGTAAAAATAAACTCTGGGCTCAACTTCCTGCAAAGCAAATAATTGCACAATTGACACATTTATCATTTTTATGATAAAGTATTGAAGAGTGCTTGGCTGCCTGCCCGCCTGTGTAGTGTTCTACAGTACACAATTGGAGTTATAAACCTGAAGAGCCAACTATGTGCCATGTATTTTTGTGCTATGTCAATTGGCTACTCCAGCACTAAAGTGTGAAGAGCTGCTAAGCAAAAAGTAGGCAAAGTGAAAATGCGGAAGCGAAAGTTGCGAAACGTGCAAAGTACAAAACTTCCATTTTTTCTCTTGGCTTTCTTTTAAGTGTTAAGATTTTAAAGCCAATTCAAAACTTTAAATACTTTAAATCCAGTGAATGTGCGCCTTAAAAAAAGGAGAAGTAGAAAAAACTGAAGCCACGCAGATAGACATATCACTTTATATACGAGTCTATCTAGATATAAACTCACTGGCACTCGTATATGTTGTGTCCTTGCATACCCGCAAGGATTTTCGTAGTGATTTTCTGCGTTCTGTCGTTTTTTATCGCTTTATATGTAATACTATCATCTGTCTCTATATAGCTGTCTGTCCGTCCGTCCGTCCGTCTGCCTGGCTCTAGCTCACTTGTGCTTACCACATTTTTATTGTCCTTTTGCTCTTTCGCTCGTTTATCTTTTTTTCTTGTTTTTGCTGCCGACATTTTGTAACAATTTTATTGTTTTCTGAGCTTGCAGCGGCTGTAATGCGTTCTGAGGCTTTGTTGGCATTTGTTGGTATTTGTTTGTGCTTTTTTTTTTTTTTTTGTTTCTTCGTCCTTTTTTTTTTTAGTGTCCTTTATATGTATGTGATATATTTCACACGAACTTTACTAAATTGTCAATGATAAGCTGTGATATTTCTTCACGCAGTTAGATGGATTTGCGGCTGATCAGAATATTTGCTAAAATAGAAAAAAATAGCAAAAAAAAAAAGAAGAAAACTGAAAGCAATAAATAAAAATAGCAAAACTTTGTGGTTTGTGCTTAAGTTGAACTTTTTTCATGCACTACACATAAAATCGGAATATTGAACTAATTTTAGCCCCACATTGGGCGCCAATTATACTTTTTAGCAGTAACTTGTATCCTTTATGCTGATGAACTCTTTTTACTGCGAACTGTTTCTTATTTTGCTATTAATCCTGCGCAGATTTACTATTTACAAAAAAAAAAAGTTTTTTCATTAGTTTGATGTGTCTGCAATTTGAAATATTTCTTAGAGTTAAACACTTCAGCGCATACAGCATTCTCAACAGCTTCATTATCACTTGACTGCAGTATTTTTTCGTTTCAATTGCCATGTCCTGATTTCACATATCCTTTTGACAAAAATACGAAAAAAACTTGTGCCTGCCTACAGCATTGCCGACAGCATTTTAATGCAGCGCATTCATTCATCCAAAGAGTTTATGCGACTAGTCGAAAGTAAAAGAAAGTTGAAATTAAATCAAGCATAAAGTAGGTCTCTACTTGCAAAGCACTCTCGCACTGCAATGACGGATTTCCGCTTCAAAACTGACTGCATTCATTCGCTGCTGCCTCAAACTGCAAACTTCATGCCGTACACTTCATTTGGCTGCACTTCGCATTGCTTGACTTGAAAAATGAATGCATGTGCCGGAGCTGAAGAAAAATCAAAATGCGACCCATATTCTCTACACTAAGGCAGCAGTCAGTGAGTAAGTCAGTCTCGACGACTTGAAGACAGACAAAAAGTTTGTACGTGCTGCATTGATGTTTCAGAAGAGCGCCTTTGAAAGCAAAAGCTGCCGCATTCGCATTCCTAGCATCCTAGCAGGCCAACACTTTAGGCTTTCAACTGCTGCCGAACCGTTTTCCAATTGCAACGATTTGAACGATTTAAGCCGCAGCGTCTAAACAACTTGCTTGCTAGCAGCGCCCAATTTCGGATGCAGTTTTTTTATTTTGTACTCGTTTTCTCGTTTATTTTGACACTTGATTTGATTTGCTCATATTTCTACCGATTTTCCCGAGCTGCTGCTTCGCTTTTTTCTGTCGTTTGTAATTTCTTCAGAATTATCTGCCAGCTTTTGGCAATTTGTTGTGCTGCCAGATTGCATGCGGCACGTTTTGCTAGTTTGGCAATATTTTGAGGTCTGCTCTTAGGCGCACTGTGTGCAAGGATTTTTGATTTATTTTCAGTCATTTTTTTTAAGATTTTTCAGAAAATCGAATTATTTGCAGATAAATGGAAAAGTTCTTTGAGGCGGAATAGTTTGAATTAGTTGATTAACTTAGATTAGATGCTATGTTCTAAGTAGTCTAAAATATGAATTGGTTTGGTAAACTCTTTAATAAAAATTTACAAAAGACAATAATTAAAAAGATTGTTGACCCACGTTGGGCGCCAATTAAACAAATCGAATTTTAAATATAAGCTTGTGCATCAAAACTTGCGCCACAACTATTGTTTAAAAAATAGCTGCTCCACGTTGGGCGTCAATTAATATAAACGAAGTTAAATTAAATGATTGTACCCCACGTTGGGCGCCAATAAATCAACTGTTTCATAAACTATGTACGTCATAACTTTCGCCATCACTTTTTTCCGCCGGAATAAGTATTTCATTTGATTCAACAACGCTGAGAAATATATTTAGGAGCAAATATTTTCGAATAAATGAAGTTGTGCTAATTTTTATAGAGTTTGACTTGCAATACAACTTAGTACTTTATACTTATTTACTTCAGCAAGTTTCACTGCTTTGCACACTTCTACAAGACGCCAAGACCTTCTAAGAACAATGTTCATTATGCAAAGACGCCTCACAAACAAACAGCAAACATCAGCCAGCAGTTGCTGAAAAATCAATTTTTGTTTATAGAAAATTTAAATTAATTTCAAAGTTAGTTAAGCACAGTTTGATGTTGAAATATATGCTCCCCTGCCCCCAACAGTGGTTATGCAAACGACGGTCAAAGGTGATTTGCACGAAGTTTCCAAGCAACTGCAAAACAACTCGTTCACTTGCTCCCCCTCGAACGCACATTTTAATTTAATTTGCAAATCAAATTGAAGAAGGCGTTTGCCATTTCAACTTACAGCTTCAAAGAAGAAAAGAAAAAGGAGAAACACTTCAATTTAAAGGAAATGATTTAAAGTCTGTGATTTGAAATTCGAGTGGCAAGGATATATGTATTGTAGACAGCAAAGAGTTGGAGTGTAGTCATTGGCAACCTGCTAATTAAGCTTAAGCCTGCCATTTGCTGTTTAATAATCTTAGAATTCCTTTTTTCTCTTTCTTTCGTTTTACTTCAAAGTTTAAATACACTTTTTTAATTCAAAGAACCGCAAGGCTTGTTTGCCTAATTTAGCAGCGGATTATGTGCAACATAATCAACATACTACTCCTACTCATGCATATAAACGAGGCACGTGAGCCAAGCACACACACACACACACACATAAATATGTATGCAGCTAACTAAACTGCCCACACTTTGTCCAGGCATTCGTCTAAAACCTCTACACAGCCATGGATATAAAACATCCAAGCAGCCATGCGAACCATATTGAAGTCCACACACGCAAACACTTTCATTTTGCCATTTGCTACTAGAACAAGCACGTCGACGTCGACGACGAGGACACAGGACACAGTCGTAGGTTTGCATTTCATTAGCATGAGTATCATTGTGTCTGCATATGTCCTGCTCGGCGGCGGCGAAAGGGGGGCGAGTGCTATAAAAATAGACAAGCATAACGCGTCAGGCATAAGATAGAATGGGAGAAGAAAAAAAATTAAATGAATATAAAAAACCTGCTGTGCAGCGCAAAGTATCCAAATAGACATGCTGAAGGACACTCACCGAACGTTTGTGCCACGCTCTTTCCTTGCCAATGCTCGAGCTGACTGAGTGTGCTTCAGCACAAAGCGTTCAGCATCTCCATATATGCATTTAGCTACAAAAAAAAAAAACGAAAAAAAATAATAAAAAAGAAATATGTATGCTAAGCACTGTTGCCGTTTGCTCGCTTGGATTTATTTGACTACTGCCCGCTTTCCAGGCTTTCTACGCTCTCACATTTTTAGCTTGCGAGAAATCTGACAGCTCTGACAGCCGGCTGCAGCGATTTTAAGTCTACACTTTGAAGCCTATTTTTAAGTGGCTGACTTTATTTCTGCTAAATTTCACTTTAAATCGATTAAAAAGTCAGATTTTTTTTGTGCATTTTTTAAATTAATTTAATTAAAATTGTTATGCATTACAAGTTTATAATTATTTAATTTGATTTTTGCGCTACACAAAAAAAATTGTAGTAGGCTGTATTAGGCTTGTTAATACGAACGTAGCAGCGCCGTGCATAAACATTTTTGTATGAATTGCTTACAGTTTGAGTAGCACATGCCGTAGGTTTAAGCAGCAAACAGTTTGAATGGCTTTAGTCTTAGGCTTAAAAATTTTATTTATATTTTAACATTAATATCTTCGGCCGCTGTTGCCCAATTTTGATAAGTAAGACGCTAATTGTTACACATAATAAAACTGCTCATCTTTCAGTAATTCGATTTGGATACAAATGAGCAGCTTTTATTTGATACGCGCACAAACAAATTTTTATGTACATATGTATAGATACTTTTCAGCTGCTTATGTGCAGTGTATAAAATAGTTGCACAACTCTACTATTAGTCGTTTTTTTTTTAATCATTTGATTTATTTACATTTTTTATACGATTTGTTTCAATTATTTTGAATAAAAGAAGTATTGTGTATCATTAACATTTGTGGTTAATGTCAGAAACAATGCACAGGATTTTCTTTTTTTTTTCGTAATACGAGGGCTAAGTGAAAATTAATTAACTTTGATGCTGCACTGACAATAAAATAAATAAAACTCCGAATTAAAAGAAGTTTTAAAAAAGCTTTTTTAAAGTAGTTAGTGCTCCTTTTTTTGTACATTTAAAATTTTCTCATTTAAAGTTGCTTATAATTCGCACAGAGTTTATCAGTTCGTTGCGTTAATGAAAATGTTTAAATGTTTTAATTGAATATTTTTTTGTTTTATATATTCTCAATATAGGATTTTTTCATTCTATTTTTTTTAAAAAGCACAGTTCTAAACGAATTTTTATTACAACTATAAAGCCCCAGTTCTTCCAGTTCACATTTAAATATTTATTTCGTCCAAATTTTATTCACGGTTCATTTTTTAGTAAAGTAATTCAATATTTTATTTATAAACATTTGCGCTTGACAAGTTGTCACCGCAAAAACTAAAAATAAACAAATGTCGCAATTGGCCATGACGTCAATGTGAGGTGAATCAATTATAAATTTATCAAAGTTATATAAATATTGAGTATTGGTGGGTTGTATTAAAGTTTAAAAGTCAGCTGGTTGCTAGGCAGCTCTCAGGTAGGCTTGACTTCAAGATGAACTGACTTCTGACTCACAATCGCTACTTTAAAACTCAAATCCATTGCAATAACTAGTAGTCAAGCTCTACTGCAACAAAATTTCGAAAATAAATCTCTACTAAAATATTTAAATCGATTTCTATTTGCGCGACAAACAAACTAAACAAACCAAACAACAACTAGAATGAATGAAAGAAAGAATAAAAGAATTCAACAAATAAAATTGCTAAATGTCGAATAAAATAAACAGAGCAAAAATTTCAACAATACAAATAAAAATCAATTTGAAACATTGAACAAACATTTAAGAGCGAATGCGACTGCGACTGCCACTGAAAAAAAATAGAGCCATCAATTTATTTTTTCATTGGACAAATCAGACAAACATGGCGCGTAATTGAGTAACAGAAACGCATGTGGGCGAAGTAGGGTAGCAGTTGATTGCAATGCTCGACAAGGGAGGAGCAAAAACAGATAGACTTGTACAATAAATAAAATTAAAAAACGAAAAAAGGAAGAAAACAAAAAATGTTAAAAAGTTTTATAAAACAAATGGCAGCGCCAAAAAGTCAATGCGACAAAATGGCGGCAGTGGCAGCGACAGCGGCATCATTGACATAGCGCGCGCTATATATGTCAATAGACATCAGAAATGAAAATTGTAATATGCTATATCAATAATGATGTAGTGGAGAAGAAAGACTGAGAGACTGACAGCATATAACGCCAACAAATATGAAAATTTAGAGTCAATGGCAACGGATTTGCTGCAATTCAAACTGCCAATCATAAGCAAACATTTAACATAAAATATCCTTACAATGCCGCGTAGTCTAGCCAGCAAAAGTAATAACGATACAATAAGAAAAACAAATCGAAATTGTTGTATGGCAACGCTTGTCATTTGTACAAAAAAAGCAGCAGCCAGCAGACTGCCAACCTAGTAACTCGTGTTGACAGTCTGCAGCAAATTCATTAATGTCGGAGCACTGAATGAGTGAATGCACTGATAGACAGCAGGAGTAGCAAGCCCGGCAAACAATTGCTGTAGGTGGTGACACTGTCTGTCTGATTGCTGGTGTTGCCAGTGTGTGTGCAGTGTTGTCAACGTGTTTTGTGTTGCTTGCATTTTATTTGATTTGTACAAATTTTTTGGCAACAATTTGTCGCAGTATTCCGCGTAAAAATATTGGCTTTTGTTAAAACTGCGCGTTGTAACTCTATTTGCACTGACTGGGGGCAGCCGTAGTAAACGGGTAGTCAAGTCAGTTAAACAATTGCTATAATGAAGTGACAGCTTTATTGACAAATAAATTTGGCGAATTTTATTTATTTTATTTGCAACAATCAAGCGCGCGCAGTTATAAAAAGTATTTAAAGAAATTTCTACGAAAAATAAAATAAATTTTTAATTGACAGACAGCGGCAAGTAAATCTGTTGAAATTTTATTTAAAAAAAAAGATGCACTCCTGCAACATTTTATGCATTAACCTCATTTCACGCCGTAACACAACTAATTGATTTAATTAAAATGTATAAATTACAAATAACAAAAAAAAAAAAAGCAAATAGCGCGCTAAATAATTTATGCAGTCATACATACATTGGCTTTATAGAAATGTCAAGCCTTTTTAATAATGCAAGCGTTTTTTCAATTGTCAACTGTCATCTGTCAACATGCAACATAAAAATTAAATATTAATTATTGAAATTTACTCTGCATAATGTCACAATGCACACAGCGGCGGCCTAATATCCGTAATATGCTATCTAAATAATAGTAATACATGCAAAGTGCATTTAAAGTTCAATTAAATACACACAATACCCTACGGTATGCAATAAAATATTTATAAAGCGCCATTTCTATGCAAGTTGACCACGCCTTCATCATTTGCTCTAATGCTAATTGCAAATTGACAATTGTTGCCGCAACGATTCGGCCCAAAATAGTTCATATACTCTATATGTAATCACATATAAATCAACGAAATCAATTGCAAATTGAGTTCATATCGATAACAGAGTTTGCTCTGCTCTGCTCTGCTCTGCTCTTATTTGAATTGTTGCGTAAATATTTAAGCTGCAGCTTTTGTACCACAAACTCACTTAGATTGTCAGGCAGTCAGTCAGTCAGGCAGTCAGTCAAATCGAACAATAAACAAGCCAACCAGTCATTCATTCAACTAACTATTTTCAAACTTTTGTAAATATTTTATAATAATTATAGTTGTCTGTTGTTGTCAGTCAACGCGTGCATTACTAATGGCTTTAGATATGTTTGCGGTCTAAGCGAGTCGAACAATAAAAGTTTGCAAAGCACTCACTCACGAGGCTTTGATGGGAAATAGTTTGAATGTGCAGCGACCAGCATCTATGTTGCCACTGCCCAACGTTTTTTGCTTAGTAAATAAAAAAGAGACAAATTTAGAGAAAAACATTTTTTTATCACCAGTGATATTTATTTTTTTTGGTCTTTTTCCTACCTGCTGGCTTTTGTAATTAATTATTTTAAGCATTAAAAAATACCAAAAATTAATGTCTTATATACGAAAAGAAATAAAGAAAAAAGTTAAAGAAAAATTGTTTTATCACCATTGACATTTTTTTGTCTTTTTTCTACCTGCTGCCTTGTTTGAATTAAATATTTTAAGCATTAAAAAATTCAAAAAATTGATGTCTTATATGAAAAGAAAAAAAGAGCAAAAGGTAGAAGAAAAATGTTTGTTTCGCCAGTGGATTTTTTGTTTTACAGCCTTTTTTCCTATCTACTTGCACTCTGATATTTTTTATTTAATTATTTAAAGTCTTAAAAAATTCCAACAAATTATAGAAAATATATCTTTGACAAGAAAAAAAAGGTGGAATTTTTTTTTTTTCCTACCTATTTGTTTCACACAACTGATTGCTGTATCAGAGTTCCATTCTTATAGTTTTTAATTAATTATTTAATAAGTACTAATAAAATACGAAAACTTTTAAGTATACCCTACAGTAATATAATGAAATAACTATCTATCTTTCCGCATTTGTACAACATTCATCGCTGTATATATATATATATTATATATCAATGTTTATATCCTGACAGGCTTGCGTTCAGAGTTTGTTCATGTCAGTTGAGTTTATATTGTCCACATAGTTGAACTTACTTCATTTTAGTTTTATATAAATTATTAATTGTTTGTTTGTTTGTTTAGTTTTGTTTGGCTAGAAATTATTTTGTTCGCTTTTGTGTGTGCAGACATTTAATAAGAGCGCTGCAAAGCTATAAAGTCTGCTAATTCAGTTTAAAAATAGAACAAATTTCTGCACAATCTCATTCAGTTTAAATGAATAAGAATTTTCTGCAATGCAAAGTTAGGCCTGAAACATTTAATTGGCGCCCAACGTGGCGCTTTATAAACATTTGCAATGCACAGTTAGGCTTGAAAAGGTTTGTAGCTTATTTTAAATGAATAAGAATTTTCTGCAATGCACAGTTAGGCTTGAAACAGTTAATTGGCGCCCAACGTGGGGTTATATAAACACTTGTAGCTTCTTTTAAATGAATAAAAATTTGCATAAGAAAAACTTAAACCTTATACTAAGATATTTTCACTTCAATAAATATTTTAAAACAAAAATTCATCACTAAAAAAAATTCTTCTTCATCTCTTTACAGGTATGTCTCATAAATATGCAATGCTCACAACTCCTACCCCTTAAACTAGATGCAAAATGTGGTGAGAAACCGAGAAAATTAATTTAGCAAAAAGAACACAAAAAAAAATATTTAAAAAAAAACATAAAAAGCAACGAAAAGAAAATCCATTAAACAATTAAGTGTAAATTTTTCTTCAGCGCATTAAAATGCCAAACAACAATTAGCACATTGAAGCGAATAAATAAAAAAAAAGAAAACACGGCGAAACATTACCAAAAAAAAAAAAACCAAGAAAATCCGTAAAGAAAAACGTTGCAAACTAAAGAAAACTCATTAAATATGTTTAAAGCGCACTCACTGCAGCAAATGAATGCGCAAACAGAAACAGAACGGAAGCAATAGCAGCAAAAAAAACGAAAATAAAAAAGATGGCGGCATAAAGCAGGCAGATCGAAAGTAAAGCAACAAGAAAAATTAGTACAAAATTATCAAAAAAAAAAAGAAGAAAGAACTGAAGAAAAAAATCTATATCAAACAACACTTGAACAGACAGAAGGACGGACAGACGGACAGGCACTCATTGCGCTGTTTTCTTGGCTGCTTTCATCTTGACTTGAAGCACATATTTTATTTCAGTTTTTTTTTTTTTTTTTTTTTGAATATGCCAGGCGAAATAGCCGCAACTAAGCCATCATTTATTTATGACAAGAATTGTGGCGCTCAACTCGCAAGAAGTCACAGCTTTTGAGCTTAAATAAATTTGATTTCATTCGTGCGCCGCAAAATATTTTTTTTTTAACTCGGGTTGCTATATACATATATACAAATGATATGCTTATATATGTAAATATTAGCATGTTAGCACACACTGTTTCATATTAAACGTTTCACTTTTAAGAAACAATATTTTAAGCAATTACTAGGCAATAATTCAGTACAAATTCAAACAATTTAAGAAATGGTAAGCGGGAAGTTAGCAGTTTATTGTACTAAAAAAATACCCTTACAATGCCGGTTCCATTTTTGTCAAACATTTAATATGCACAACTTGTACATTGGTCAATCGAAGCAGAACATTTTCGCTCGTTAGTTGAATACTAGAAAAATATAAAAAAAAAAATATATAAAAGGATTTTTTTTGGCTTTATATTTCGAATATCTTTTTTTTATATGTAGAAATTTTTGTATGATTTGAGTTTCGAGTGCGCGCTGTCTACGGATAGTTCGTTCCAAAAAGCTGTAGCACGTAGAATTCTATTTTGCCAACAAATGATTGACCCAAAAAATGTGCTGATACAATTTCGCTTTTATTCGTTCGCTTGGCTATATACTATATACGATATATGTATTTAGGCTGCAGTAAGCACGATTTTAAATTTTATCCTTTTTTAAGATGTTATATTTTGTTGGCTTTCGTCTATCGTACTTTATTGTTAGATAATTTATTTGAAAATTGAAAACAAAAATATGCTCTGAGTTTATTGAAATCCAGCGTCAATCTATGCCATGAGCGGTTGGTTGAGTGTGGCAACTTTTCAAATTGGTTTAAGTCATTTGGGAGAAAGTTCAATTCTTTCGCTTGATTCGTGCTGCATTATAGTCGACTTGCCAGCATTATGTATGTATATATAGACAAACTCGTATTTGGGTTATACTATTTTGGCAGAAAGTTTCCTCAGTTGTTTGTGCCTTGGCATGCATTTTAAATTGATTTAGGAAATTTGTATGTGGTGAATTTTTTAGTTGCTATAATAGCTGAGATGTGGTTGGTTAAGAAATGTGAAGAAATTTACAAATTCTGAGAAAAAAATTGCAAAGTTTCTGAACTTGCATGCAGCAGACAGCATAAATTTGACTCATTGTAGGCTATTAGGCAAATGTTTTTATAGAAATTGCAACAATTTGCTAGAAATAGTTTATTGAAGAAACGTATTTTCTAAACTGAATGAGTTTAACTCAATTTCAAAATGTTTGATTCTTATTTAATTGTTTTTAAATTAGCTTTTTGTCTTATAGCCAGCCAGACGGGCAGCTAGAAATGTCTTTCGATGCTGATCAAGTATATATACTTTATGGCGTCTACCCCGCACTCTTTTGCCAGTATAAAGTCATATTATTTGATCTTATATAAAACTGCACATTTTTCCACCTTTCGAATGCTACTCACGCAACTTGTCTTCGCTGTAAAAATCCACATTTTTGCCAAAGTTGATTTTAGAAAAAATTTTTTAATGAACTCAACACTGAGACACATTCTTTGTCAATAACTACTTCAGCTACGAAATGTAGTTTGCTGCCAATTAAAACCGAAAACAATAAACTGCTGCTGCATAGGCGTTTTCTCAGTAAAGCACTGTAACACTTGTTATTCCACTGAAGTGCCGAAATGACTCAAAAATACTAAGTAGATACAACAGCAGCTTCAACAGCCTCTGAACCAGCTTCACAGTGTTTAGTTTGTTAGTTTTCCAGTGAAGACTAATGTATGCAAAGTTGCCCTTAGCGAAAATTGTCAGTTAACAACACTTTAACACCTCGGTGTGTCTAATATAAACAACAGACAATGGCTGGCTGGTGAGATTTTGCAGATAAAACACACACAGCGCGCTGAGGATGTGTAATACGATATGCTAAAATTTGCCCAAGGCTCTTAGCAGCAACATTAAATATGCCGAAATACGACTCAAGTTGCCGAAATTCATAGCTAATTAGCACAAGTCGAGTCAAAAAATGAAAATAAAAATAAAAATGCTGCCAGCACTGCGTATGCGTAATATGCAGATTTGCCTTTGACAGCTTATGCAATGCGTATACGCCACGTTTGCACTTAGCATTAACAAGTACTTCCCTGCGCACTACTCAAATACTGTGGTTAATTAGAATTGACATTGAAATTAGTGCAGCATATTAAAGCATACAATTGCCATAAATTGAAGTCTGTGCTCCTCCACTCCGACACATTTTCAGTTTGCTAACTCATTGCGCAATAATTGCTTTGTTACCGACAAACTGCAAACATTGCCGTAGATACACAACTGTCAAACTGCTTATAGAGGTACTACGTAACTAAGAGATTCCTTAAAAGCAGTAAGTGAGCTATACTGCCTAGAGCTACTACTGCTGCTGCGTATTGCCAGCATTCATTGTCAGTTACGCTACTTTGTTTCGCAAAGTTTACCATTACACACAGCTACTTTGGTTTTAGGCCGCCTGGTCCTGCTGCGTATTTTCGAATTCTAACAAATTTTAAGCATTGAATAATGTTCGCTGTCAATTCGGCTGACAATTGTTGCCAATTATTTGTTTATTTAGCATTTTTCTATGGCATTTTTAAAAATTAAAATTGTCGCATTGCTTGTTTAAGGCAAATGCTTGAAGCCGTCGCCGTAGCCGCTGTCATGCAAATGCTTTGTCCTTATCCTTGTCCCAGTTTTGCATTGCGTTGCGTTGATTACAAAACTCGAATACACTTGTATTGTTTTATACTAGATACTTTATACAATGGCAGCAAAATGGCTTTGTTTTCTTTTTGGACCAGTTAAAGTGTTGTTTTGTAGTTTAGTTGTCTGTAGTTTAGCTTAAGCCACTGCACAAAGTTGAGTATATACTGTGTGCTGCATAAATGAAAAGCTATGCCGTCGACACTGACAATGAACGGAAGACCGGAAAGTGGCACACAGATTCCTTTTTTTTTTTGGAACACCTTGCATATTTGTCATGTCTCGTTGGGTTGTAGTATGTCTCTCGTGCATATAAACTAAGACTTTTAAGTATAAATGAAGTAAAATGTAGCCAATGTAAGTTTGAGGTACTTTATATAGTGGTTAAGATTAAACTACCGTTAATTTATGAACAATCTGCATCATTAAGTTTATGTTTAACAGCCTTTGAAAGCAGATATGAGAGGCAGACAGGCGGACATAAAACAGAAAGATGCTACACCCATTCGACCAATGTTTCAACTAAAAGAAGTTGCAAATGAATCATATTTCAACCACAATTCTCAAGAGATACTTCGAAGCAGGGATTGTCTTGACTAGTCTTTCGATTTAAAGCAAAGAAAAACATATCATCCCTTTTCCACTTCCTTATCTTTCTCGGTTTTTCATATACCTTAACAACTGCTCTACCGATTCTAAGAAAAAAAAAATGGCACCTGCAAGAAAAAAAATTACTCTGTTTTTGAACTTCCCCATATTTGTATGCTTTCCTTCTAATAAGATTTAGAAATAATTTATGGTCCTCTCTTTTACACTTTCCAATCTTTCTTTGTTTTTCATATACCTTAACAACTGCTCTACCGATTCAAAGCAAAAAAAAAATAGCACCTGTAAGAAAGAAATTTTTCTACTTCCGCATATTTCACTGCTTGCCTTATGCCTTCACTACTACTCTTTCAATTCAAAGCAAAGAAAAAAAATATCACCATCAATCGTTAGATATACAATTCATGTTTCCTAGCTTTCCCGGTTTTGCTTGAGCTCTACTGATTCAAAGTAAAAAAAAACAAACAACAGTGTTAAATGTGTTTAAAAATTGTCGATTCTTCAAAATTCTACATTTATACAAATTTTATACAAACTTATCTCTCCAACAATTCAGCACTAACTCTTCGCTAAGCCACATTCTAATTAACTTATTTGTTTTTCAAATTGCTACCCACATATTTTTTTTTTTTTTTTTTCAACTTTTAAACTCTTCTCTGTGCATCCTTTTTACCAACTTAGCAATCAACGTTAACCTAATTGGTCCCGTCTATCATCTGCCTTGATCTAACTAAACTGCAAAAATAATCTCAAGAATTAACTAAAAGTTGCATACTTTCATAGACAATGTTGACTCCCGCACGTTGCCAGCAAATATCTGCTAAACTAATACTCGTACAAGACGCAACAAAGTCCGTGCGACAAGCGGCACAAAACAGCAACCAATTAAGTCTAACGTCATGCAAATGCCGGAGGATATTTTCACTCATTCAACTAACACAGAGAGAAATATTCATAGAAAACTGCTGAGCAGATTTGTGCGATATTCTTCAACAAAAACTTAAGGCAAGTCTGTCCTGTTCTGTTTACGTGTATCCAACACAACTAACTAGCATAAAGAAGTATCTGAAGAAAAGAAAAAAGAAATATGTACTCTTTGAGATTTGACAATGGTTTTAATTTAGTTGTTGTTGCTGTGCTATTTGTTCTTCTACGCTGTTTATATACTGTCTTATGCACGTAGGGTGTATGGATTTGCTACTTATTTCGTTCTGTTCTGTTAGGATTGTTGTTAACAATTACCAGTGTTGCTCTTGGGCGCGAAACAATGCTTAAACAACTGAAAGAATGAATGAATGAATGAGTGAATGGCATGTATAAACAGTCTGCTCTACTGCTTTTGCTGCATGGTGCATTCCATGCACGCACTGCATACTCATTCATAGCATTCATTCGTGGTTGCTGCCTTACTGCGCTACATTGTACTCATTGTCAATTGTATACAAATGCTGTGGCTGCATTGCAGTGGCATGTTTAAAGACCAAAGCAGCACAATTTTTGCTATGAGTGACAAAAAAAAAATCAAAAGTATATTCTTTTGTTTTTTTTTTCTTCTTCATTACAGGCTCTATTTAGTAGTAAATTATTTCATAGTCTCTGGTATATGTAGCACTTTTTGTGACTTAGTTGTGACCATTCAAAATTATATTTCAACTCAACTCATTCAGTAGAAGTTGTTTAAAATTGTGTTTCAAGCTAGACAGACAGCTGGGAGCGCGAGCTTATTACACTTTAAATTCGCAAGGATTACTTTTAGCTACTTTAAGAGCATTTGATGCTTTAAAATATTTGCTAAACTAAGACAATTATTTAGCGCAGCTTTTTTACTTTTACTTGAAGCCATTTTGTTGTATATCAGCAGTTAACTTGGCTTTAATCTTTTGCCTGACATTTAGTTGTGTACTCTGCTGCTGCTGCTTCCTCTTCTTCTCCTTCTACATGACTATATACAAAGTTATTGTTAAGCCTGGCGCTACATTTGCTTCTTATTGTATTAGTTGTTGTTGCATGCTTACATCCTTCTTAGCAATTGTGCAGCATTATTATCTGCCAACACTCAGTGTTGCTGTGATCCTTGTTGTTCTTATTGCTCGTCCGTCTGTCTGATTGTCTGATTGTCTAGTTATACGTTCATCTGTCCTTATGTCTGAATGCCTGCAATGGCAACAATTGTGCGGTAATTAGCGCTTTTCTTCTAGTTTCGCCTTTCAATTTTATTTTATTCTATTTTTCTTTTTTTTTTTACACTGTTTGCGCATTTACTTGGCTTGAGTTTGTATATCTTTGTCTATTTTACTTTTTTTTTCTTTACATTTTTCTGCTCTACAACAGTCTCACGTTGATGCTTATCAGAGTTTTGTTTTACTTTATTATTTGAATCGCAAATGCCCGCGTTTTAGCGAGCAGAGTGTTCCTATTTTGGAATTAAAAATTTGCTGGCATGTCTTCTTAAAAGTTATGTCGCTCAAAGATATTTTTAAAGCATCCTTCTCCATATACAAATTTGTATTTTTCAGCATTCTGAATAATATTCTAAGCTGTCGGGTCTAAGTAGTCCCAGCATTAATATTTCTGTAAATCTTAATTTGCGAGATATCACCAAATCAAAGATATCAATTGAAAGCTTGAACCATTGGCTAAATTTTTCTAATTGACACTTATTGTGTAGCTCACTTCACGGCCGTAACTTTAGAAGAATAGCAGATATGCCAGAAAAGCCCATCAACAGGATCAAACGGCAAACCGAAAAAAAAAATTTTAATAAAATAGAATCAGAATTTTTACACCCTGCAGACTGTATATATAGTATATAGCCGAGTCTTTATAGACAAGAGGTTCATTTAATCTTAAGGCACTCACTCAATCAGGACAAGTTTTTCCATACATTCGCTTATATTCAAATATGTACAATATTTAAATTTCCTTCTTTACTTCGCTGCTGCAATTCATGCAAATTTGTTCTAATTCTTTGGAGGTCTTTTCTGCAGAATTTCTGGAAATTTTTTTTTTTTGCATACATGCTAAACAGACTCAAGCAGCATTTACGGAGCACAACAAGCAAATTTAAGCTTTAAGAATGTAGCTTAAAAATATAAAAGTTAACAACAAAGCTTAAAAGTAAAATGTTATATTTTAATTCCGCATAAAAGACGTGCAGCCAGCTGTATGATTGCTTATTACAGAAATTAATAATATTTTCGTATAAATTATATATTTATTTATATATGTAATATATATCTGCTCAAAACTTTGCACAATTTTCACAAATAAACTCTGAAAATTTGTCCATGCCACCATGCAGCTAAGTTTTGATTGCGAAATTATTTGCAACAGCAAAACTTGCACAATGGAACTTGAGCGAAGATACTCGTATATAGTAAACTAAAAGCGAGAAAATAAACTCAGATAATATGCAGTGCACTCAAGTGCTTGGCTTTTTTTTATATTTTTTGTTTATTTTTTGTTTATTTTTTGTAAGCTGCAAACTATTAAAATACAAACTCAAAAGTTTATCTTCCCTGCTGGCATATTTTTGCAACGCTTATCAGACTTGGCATTCATTTTTAATAATTAAAACTCATTAACACTTTCGCTGTTGCTAAGTTTAAATAACAAATGAAGCTATCTATCCATGCATCCCTCCAGCCAGTGGGGCTTAGCCCCCTAAAGGTATGCTAGAAACTTTTCAGCTTTAAAGTAGAGCAACAACTTATGCTATTGCCCAGCAGCTACTTATTTGTTTGCTGCTTAATTATTTAACGCTGGAAACTTTATTTTTTAACAATATTATGCAGCATGAAAGCCAGCAGCTGTTGCTCGACAACATATTTCGCTGCTGTCACTGCTGACGGCCAAATTTGCTTTCGCGTCTTATGCTAATTTATGAGATTTATTATTTTATGCGCTTGCATACAAATCATTTGCTTTATGCTGCCCTATAGTGCCGTGTAGTGCCGTGTATTTCAGTGCTGTCAATATTAATTTTAAAGAAAATTACAATTCGTTTCTTTTGAAAACTTATTTCGATAGCTGCTTGCAACTGTATCTAGGGTGAGTTAAAAGTATCTCAGAAGAGCACCTGCAATTAACATAATTGTTTTATTAATTTTTTGTGGAAAAGTGTGGCAAATATATTATTTACTCTGTACAGTGCGCATATTTTTGAGACAGATATGAAATATCAAAGCTGATGAGCGGCATTTTTCTAGTAACAGGGTTTCCTAGTATTAGCCAAGTCTTAGAAGTGAAGCTGCATGCTGAAATTTGAGCCGTATTACCTTGCTAACTCAGAAAATTTACGTTTTTCTCAGAATAGAGCTCATAATCGGCTTATCCCTATTTCATCTTCTGAACTAAGGAAGCTAGCTTAAAACGAGATGCTTTCGCTGGAAGTTAATTGGACCGACACCACCGATGGCACTTGGTACATCTTGCGGTACACTGCTTTAACTCTCGGCTCACGTCAGCTAAACAACACAGTTTTGAAGTCGTTTGGCTAAACTTCATAAGATGGATGTATGGATCTGTTCTAAATTAAGGACTGCCACTGATTGCTTACAAAAAACTCAGAAAAACCAACTGCATGAGAAGCAACGAAGCTCTCTATTTGTTCTTGAAGCAATTTCTATTTGATGTGAACAATAATACCCTCACGACTTGTTCCAAATGCCGATAAACATCTTTCTTTAATGATATCACAGAACAGCTCATTCTTCGTCATAAAGTCGAGTAATTTTGTGACAGTCCTCGGTAAACTTCATATTCACTGTTAGTTCTTTTCATACCATAACTATTTGAGGGTCTTTCATCAGTAAGCTACAAATTTTTTGAAATATCGTCCTATCACCTAGGTCTGACGATAAAGGGATGCCTTGATACTTGGTTCAACTATATATGTACTCATAATTAAATTTTGAAAGGCTTAAAGATGATTTTTTGTATACATCGTCATATAGCATCGATGCTAAGAATATCAATTCTTTTAGTGGAAAAATTTTAAAATGGTGGCGAAGGAAGAAAGGAAAGGAAAGGAAAGGAAAGAATGCATCTGACAGAAAATTTCAAACTTATATTATTTCTACTAGTATAAGTATCTTACGTTCTCCTCTTCTCTCTCTTTCCCCCTCTCTTTTTACCCCTCTCTTTCTCTTTATCTCTTTTTACCCCCCTCTCTCAGCATATTACACATTTCTTACGACAATACAAATAAAAAAGAAATGCTAAAGGGGAGATAGTAGCAAGAAGCAACACTTTTAGTTTTATTTTTCTTATTTCTTGCTCTGCATTTGCTGTTGGTTTCTTTTTTCTCATATGACATATTTATTTCATAGCTGTAATATTTAAACCTTTTTGGGAAGTAGCTACGCTATGTTCGGATGTCATTCTCATTCTATCTCATTTGTTTCTAATTGAATAATTTTATGCATCCTTTTTTGAATTTACATAAAACTTACACGTCTATCTAAGCAGCAGCTTTCAATTAATTACACAGATTACATAGATGCAAACTGAGATACGTGTCACTTTTCATGACTCGTTAGCGATTTCAACGCTTATAATTTATCAGCACAAACCCATCTGAGTGTAAGCTAAAGACTCTGACATTTCAGCGTCAATAAGTTTGCCACACTGTCTAAATAATTTGGCTTCTGGACTTTTAGCAACAAACACGCTTTTTGCAGTTTCCTGCCTTCACTGCTACTGTTGACCCAATGGTCGACACTCGTTTTCTCTTCTATTTCGCTGTTTTTTTTTTCTTTCCTTTACTGTGGCTAACTGGTTAGCCAGGTCTCGGTTAAGTCTTTAACTTCAAATGCAGCAAGTCGTCGTGATGTAGTTATAGACTCGCAGTTAGCTAATAGCCGGTTCACAACTGGTGGGTGGCTCTACCTCAAACTGGGTGTGTTCGTTCGTTCGAGCGTGTAAGCTGTTTATATTTGCTATTAAATTGATAAAAAATTACTTGCTGACTGACTGCATTGGCGAAACGAGTTTTCAAGCAAATATATAGTCGTATACTGATTTATAACTTTCAATAAAGCACTGGCGACGGACGGACTGACTGACTCTAATGCAACTAAATGTAATTGGTTTTAAGTTAAATGAAATGCGAAATATATGCATATAACTCCACAACTAAATACAACTAATGCGCTCGCATTCAGAACTTTTATTGTCATTTACATATGCTGATACATTTTGTTTAGTCTAAAATTTTAACGCTAGACTAACTTGTACACTTTGACTCTATGCTGTGTGTGTGTGTGTGTGTCGGTGTGTGTTTAATTTAGTTACAAACTAAGTTCAAATGAAAACAAATATGCAAAGTTTTTGTTTCAAAGTTATGCCTGTACGAGTTTGTTCAAAAGTTCAAAGTTGATTTATTTTTGTGCAAAATGTGGGAGTATGTGAGAGTATTTAAGAAATTTTGCAATTTTATGCACTAATGTAATTTTTTAGTCATATTGCAGAGCTCAAAATATTTCAGACTTAATTTGGACAGCTTACAGTTGCACTTGAGTTATAATTCGCAGGTGCTTTTTTATGCCAGAAATCATGCAGCAAAAACTAATTAAATAATTATGCAAATATTAGCTGATAGCAGCAGCGCCTGAAACACTTATTTAAAATTAAAAGACAGCTCAGAAAATTATCTTTTAAATTAAATAAATGCATTAAATTATGCCTGATAGCCGTGCTATGCAAATATGCAAAACATTCCATCAAATCGAGTAGCCATGCAGCCAAATGGCAAATTGTTACTTCGCAAAACTGGCTTTTCAACACTCTGCATGGCAATTAATAACACTGACGCCAGCCAGTTCTATAAAATGCATAAAATTTACAACAACAACAACAACAAAACTAAAAGATATGCAACCACTTTTTGCTTTGTGAATTGCCGCAGCAATTGATAATTATTATAAAAATAGCAACACACCAATAGCAAAATGCACCATAAATGTCTATGACTGTAAAAATCTTTTTACGATTTTTCATTCACTTTTTCATGGATTGCGTATTTTGCAACAAGTGCAGATAAATCTCAAAACGTGTAGGTGCTTAAGTCAATATCTAGCAGTTGCTTAGATAAATAACTCAGCGCGATAAACATGAATACAACAGCAACGACGCCGACACTTGGAGCGCGGTCAGTCAATGGTTTGTGTAGTATAGTCTGACTACTCGTTTTGTATCACAACCAAGGCTCTAAACTTTATAGACACTTGCACATAATTTACTAAATTGCTCTTTTTTTTTGTTCGTTTAGTTTTGCTGCTGACAAGTCTTTTGACATTTGTTGGCGATTTTTTCGGTTTGAAAGTGTCGCTTTAGCAGCTGACAGCACACTGACATTGTACATGCGCAATGCTTTAGCTATTTGAAGCGTTAATATGCAAATCGTTGTCAATAATTGGCTGGTATCGTTTGTAAGTTTAATGTAATAACATAATTCAAGAGCACTTGACTGTGGGAATATGAACATTGATTGAACTGCGATTGAATATGAGCAAAACAAATACTTCATACATGTAGGCTTAACTAAACTAAAATAAATACTCGTAAGCATGCAGATGTTGTGAGTTGTATCTAAATATATTAAGACGTATCTAAATGTATCTAAGCATATAAAAGTTTGAAGTATCTAGCTCTAATGCATATAATAGGCAGTTGACAACCCTATGTGGCCGACTTTCTTAACATTAAATTTATTTAAATATTTTATTATTTCCTTCAATTAGCACAATTTACAAAGTGCTTAATTAAATATGAAACCTTGATTCAATTCACAGACAAACTTCTAAAATAATTTTTTATTTGTTAATTTTAATTTAATTTTAAATGCACAGAAATTAGCATATTCATTGCGCAAACTTTTCAACTTTTCCAAATGACTTTTCAACTTCTCAACTGAGCGACAGAAGTGTGCAAAAAAATTAAAAAAAAAAACAACTTGTATGCGAAACTTCATAACTTCATATTTGGCTGCATGTACAGATGCGCAGATACAGATACAAATACATAAAGACAAACAACATAAGCGCTTTTTCATGATGCTGCAGTATTTGCTGCAAGTAATAATTACAAATGAACAGCAACAGCAACAACAACAACAACAAGACGACGAGCATATGTTGCGGTTTTACGCAAAACCATAACCAAGTCATGGACATACCAAACACATAGATACATATTTAGACTAGCTGTCTGGCTGTCTGACTGTCTGACTGTCTGCCGTCTGACTGCCGGCGGTTACAACGCAGCAATGCTCACGTTTATGTTGCCGGCAAACATAACTTTGACTTGTGTTGGATTTTGGCGTGCCAACAACACTCAGGCAAGTCGAACGGAAATCACTGCCAACGAGAAGCAAAAAAAAGAACGACAAAGCCAAACTACTGCAAGGCCATTTACACACACACAGATACATACATATGTAGAGTATATGCGACAGGCAAATAAAGATACATAGATATAAATGTAGATACTTTGAGACCATTAAGTTAACACACACAGACACACACAAATGCTTATAACACAAAAGCATAACTGTCTAACTGACTGTTTGTCTGTCTGTCCGTACGTCTGTCTCTCTATGTATATAGTTTTGCGCAAATGTAACTCTGAGATACCATAATATATATATATATATACAGTAACTCGTATAAAGTTAAATTGTAAATGTAAGCCTTGGCTTATTGGCTAAAATTTGTGGTCGACAATTTACAAACATTTTCAAGTTGAGGGCCAGCTGAGAGATACATTTAAAGGTGCAGCGCACAAAAGTCTGCAACTGAATTTAATGCAGCATACTTTCCAACACATAAGCACATCTGTCAATTGTTATTTTATACTTTTGCAGTTACATGTCTAACTAATAACTAAAGTCGCTGCCTGTTTTGCTGCCAAACACAGTCAAAGTTATTTGTCTGTCTTGCACTTTGTTTATTTGTTTGTTGTTTCCTCTACTTTGAGTTGATTTCGTATGCAAATGATTGACTCGTTGCTGCAGATACAAATGTATCTATAGCTGTGTCGTATGCTGTCTCATTCACATCTTGTTATGCTCGAGTTGGCAGCTAACTTGTTGGCATGCCTAAAAATGCAAATAAACGCATGAAAATGTCTTTTGATGCTGCTTAACTTTTTTGATTAGAATTCACATTAAAAAGTTTTGCTCAACTTGCTATTCGGTTCGGTTTGGTTCTGTTGTATCTTTTTGTTTTCGTAAAATTTTTTTAAATATTTTCTGTTCTGTTTGTTTGTTTGGCTGTACGTGTAAATGTTGTTTTTTGCCAACATAAACATTTATTTGGCTTTGAAGTGGCTCATTGAGTAATTTAATTTGAAGCTTATACCAGTAGGTGCGCCTAAATTTATGCAAAGGATTTTTAGTTGTAGCTTGATAACAAGTTCGAGTATATAAATTTGGAGAATATTTACATCGGTTTAAAGAAATGTATAGCTGAGATACTAGACAGTAGAAAATAGTAGAACAGTTGCGAATTCTATAAAAGTGTTTAAAACTAATTGCGAATTATAAGCAGCTCTAAAGTTTAAATGTTAAATATGATAATTAAATATGACTTATACCTTAATAACTAACGAATTAACTTGTGCTAAAGCAAACACTGCTCTTTGTTACATTCATAACTAAATTGTGAGCTCTTATACTACCTCTCTTTCTCTTTTCCTCGCTACCTATATATACTTTTTTTCAGTTAAATATTTTGTTTCATTTCATGCCAAATTAGCTTTTGGCCAATTCAATGCAGTAAAACATTAGTTTTGCGCTTCTGAATATCTAACAGATTAGCTATATACCACGTACATATATAGTCTGTCTGTGTCTGTGGAACATATTTGTTTGCATTTTATTTTGCGTATTTGTTGCTAAAGAGTCTCCATAGACCTGCAGCGCATGATTATGATCTCCTGTCGAGTCTATTGTGTGTGAGTAACTATATTGCCGTAGCCTTTTGGCTATTGTTGCTGGTCAACACAAAAAAAGTTGGGTATAACTTCATAGCAGCCAGGCATTATTTACGTGTTTTTTTTGTTGTTATCCTTTTTGTAAGCGAACTAGCCAACATAGAAAATTGTGTAAATTGAATTACATACATATATGGGTTCCCCTTGCAATTTTATGCGAGATACATTTCAAATTTTCATATTTAGCTTCAAGTGCTGAAAAATTTTTCAATTAAATATTTTTACGGTTGCACTTTTGGGAATTTTGTTGCTAATAAATTTTGTTAACCTTTGTAAAGTCAGAAGATTTTTTTTACCAACTGCAAACGAAATTGCAAAAATTATTTATGATAGTTTTTCTATGTAATTAAATGGAATTCATTTGTTTGTTGAAGCACTGCAGAGAAAATGGCAAAAGTATTTCCTTGAAAAATATATTAATACTCAGTTTGTGTCGCTCTCTGTGTGGGAATTTAGCACAGAGCTACGGGAATCTGATACGATTGAAAGGATTACATAGAAGTAGACGTACTGTTTGTAAGCATATTTCGTTATAAATTGTTTTACCATTCGAAATATAAACCACTCCTATGCAGTTTACTGTTGCAAATAAACTTAGTTCAAAGGAAAAATCTTAAAAGCAAAATACTGTATTAAGATATTTTTTATTTAATTTATATATTTTTCGCCAACTAATTAGCTTGTTAAACTGATTATCCTACATGCTACGCTGCGCTGACAAGTATTTGGCATTAAATGCTAAAAAGTGTTGACTTGTCTAGCCACAGACTTGGCAAATTCCAGGCACAGCATTTATTTGAAAATAATAAAAAAAAAATTGCCACATTTAATTACGAATTTGTTGCTGCCAAGCTTAGAGCTAGCTCTCCAAATTCATTTGAGTGGCTTTTGTGGTTACAGCCGAGTCGAGGAATGCACTTGGAATGCAGCAAATATGCCGCAAGTAATTAGAGACTGTGGCCAGTCTAGAAAATAGCAGCTTAGAAAAAATTAACCAACCAAACGGAAGTATAAGAAAAAATATGAATATGCAAATGTTAATAAGGTTTAGCAAACTGTATACCAACTGAAATTTAAATTGTGACAGAATATTTGTGAAATTTTTTTTGTACGCCATTTCATAAAAAACATTTTCATTTTTATAACAAAAAAAAAACGAATACATTTCAAACTTAAATTAAATTGTCACAAACTGCCTTGAAGGCTGCTGCTGCATTTGCCAGCGCTTTAAACAAAGTCAAAAAAAGTCAAAAAAAAATAAAAAAGCTGCACCTCGCGCTTTTGTAAGTTTGTATCTCGCCGATGTCATAACTCGCGCGGCCAGGTCGATAATGGCGTGCGGCGCCATTGCCATTGCTGCTGTTGGATAAGCCGTTGTTACTGCTGATGAAGTTGCTGATGGCTGACAATATGTGTACAACTGACATAAGATAACATCACAGACATGTATGCGAACTAAAAATAAACGTGTGTGTGTGCAGATACATTTCTGTCCGTCTGTCAGTATGTCATATATATCGTGCTCACTCACTCACACTCTTTAAAACGCTGCCATATTGCTTTCGGCACATGGGGTGTCAATGTGTGACATGTTGCACATGTACCGCCATTTTTTATGCACAGCACACAAATGAGATGGCTATATATATAGCAAAAAGGAGACAGATTGAACGTTCGTTCGTTCTGTTCAGTTCAGAAGAGCTTCGCGCTGAAACTCATCTGCTAAATTACAAAAAAGCAGATTTTACGATAGAACACGTTTTAATTTTCACACATACACACACGCACACATACATATATATATTTATTATAGCGGTGTCTGTCTGTCTGTCTGTCGGTCTCGCTGTGTCTGTGTGTTTGTGTATCCGCTTCAAGTTACTTTTAAATTCGTATTCAAAAAATAGCACATCAAGGCGACAAACACTAAACGGCGTCACGAAAAATTTAACAAGGTATCCGCTAAAGTACCTTTTGGCCTGGCTCTTACATTTCCCATTCCCATTCCCCCTTCCCTTAGTGAAATTTTGTTATTATTTCCGCCAAAGTAGTTAAACCACGAAAAAAGGTGTTAAAAATAAAAGAAACGTTTCCGCATGGCATGTTTGGGAAATGGCAAATACCCAACAGGGCGTGCGCAACGTGAATGAATGGTCCCGATGAGGATAAGCCATTTAATATGGGTAAAACACTGAGAAAAAAAATTATTACTTGGTTAAGAATTTTTCTACGTGTTTTATCTTAAATGTATTTTATTATAATCTCACGATTTATGCTGGATATATGTAAATAAGGGAATTAACACTTTTAAACTCTATTATTAAGTGCCAAGATACTTTAGTTTCGAAACAAATATGATTTTTGTGTACATTTATTTCAAACCGGTTATGAAACGGTTATGCTTAAAATGGCGTTTTAAAATAATTTTCTAGTCATTATATAACATACAAATGCTACTGCAAATTTTTTATTAACCAAGCTACATAATTAAGCGTTTAATTGTTAAATTCAGTAGAAATGCTGTGTAAATTTAATTAATTTCTTAACAATTATGTTTTTTGTGTAAACAAACAAACAAAAATGCTTTTAACTTCAAACGGTTATGAACCGGTTGCGAAACGGTTATGCTTTAAATTTGTTTTTTAAGCGATTCTTCGTTTTTAAAAAAGTTTTTTTGTTATTCATAAGTACCAAATTAATCCTAATTTTCTGCTTACTCGACTAAAATTGTATAAATTTATTGTGTGCTTCTATGCATTGCTTTCTAGTTTATGTTATAAATAAATTAAACAAATTTCGCACAGTGTATACGCGTCACGGTTTTCATTTAATGAATTCAGCGTTTATGAGGCTTATTCCATTTGGCTTCATTATCACATATACACATCTAAGGGACGTGTAAGTGTCAGTTTGTGAGTATGTGACTGCATAGCATGTGAACATGTGAGTTTAGATGTGACTCAAGTGATTTCGTTAGCATAACATGTAGCAACGTCATTTGAACTTTTGGGGTTAAAGCGCATTTAAATATTTGCGCAGATAAAAAGAACGAGCAGCAACCGAGCAGAGCTGAGCTAAGAGTTAAGCTAACTAGCGACAGAACAGAACAGCACAGCACAGTACAGAAAAGAACAGGCCTTGAGGGCAAACAAGCACATAGAACATACAAGCCCACCAAGTTTTGTGACAGTCTTAATTACGTAATCATATAAAATTGCACAATCGGAGAGGAGGAGTGAGCTGAGCTGAGCTGAGCTCAGCGAGAATGCGTATAAAAATGTTTTTGAATTTTAAAATTTATGCACAATATTAAATTTATATTTTCTTGTTTTATTTTATTTTTAGGTACGCACACTCTTTGTCAGCGGTCTGCCCATGGATGCAAAGCCACGTGAATTATATTTGCTATTCAGAGCCTATGAGGTAAGTTATTACGAAGGAATTTGCAGTAAACAACATTTTATTGATTTATATTTACAACAAAATAGGGCTACGAAGGATCTCTACTCAAAGTCACTAGTAAAAATGGCAAAACTGCATCGGTAAGTCGCATAAATTGCTTCCATTTGCATAAAATTTTAAAATAAAATTTTGCAGCCCGTTGGATTTGTTACATTCCATACAAGAGCCGGTGCCGAGGCCGCCAAACAGGATCTACAGGTAAAATCTGCAAAGCAACTTTAACTAACCCAACCAAATAAAAATTATTCCGCTCTATATATGCAATTTTATATATTGTAAACTATTTTGTATGCAACAAAAAAAACAATTTTTTAAAACAATTTTGCCCAAAAAAAAAAAAAAAAAAAACACTCAACTCAACGCTCAACTCAATACAAAATCACCTAAAAAACGACACAAACTTTTTACAGTGTAAAACTATTCTTAAAAAAAAAATACCAAAATTAGCAGAAAAATACCAAAGTTCAAGAAAAAGTACTCATCTACAATACTACACACAATTTGTAAAGCACTAATTGCCTTGCTTACACACAAAAAAGTAAAAAAGTAAAACAAACAACCAAACCAATCAAATGATATATCATTATAATATGATGAACTATATATAAACTCGTACAATATACATCTTTTTCAAATCTTTACACACTTTGTGCTTGCATCTGAAATATGCATTGAAGTTGATTAAAAACTACCATGAACAAAATAAATGCTCCCCCTGTCTTTCTCTCTCTCTCATCACTTTTTAAGTTTATCATTTTTGTTTTTGCTTTTGAAGAACTCTTTATTTTTAGTGTATTATTTGTATACGTATTTGTTGGTATTGCATTTCACAGAACAACAACAACAACAACAAACAATCCAAAACACCTATCGACACATGTAATTTATTTATTTTGTACCAATACTTTTTTCTATAACTGTATTTCGCTCTTTTGCTATGATTAAGTTCTTCCATTTCTATCATCAACAAGTTCTTTGAAGCATTTGAAGTAGCTGGTATTTGATATATATTATTGCTGGTGCATGTCACATCTATACCCCCGGTCCAAGAAATGAAGAAGCTCAAAACACCATTGTTTGTTAGATCTAACTTATCCTAAAATTGCTATACATATATAGATAAAGTTTAATGAGAAAAATGGGTTTTCCATAAGTTTAAACATGTTGCATGTTAATTTAGTAGAACTAGAAAGTCTGGAAAGTCACTGGTTGTTAATTATTGAATGATTTAGAAAGTTATTAGTATTGAAATATAAGCTTACAATGCTTTAATTTATTTTAAAGTAGTTTTTAAACTCTTTAGAGTAATAAAGATTTCCATTTTCTAAACAAATTCATTGAAAAACTGCATTTAAACGGTTATATATGCAAATGCATAGCTATGCTGAGCTTAGCAAGTTTTATTTTTATAAAACAATAATTTTCTGTGCACTATTTAGACGAGAATGCATTAAATTCGAATCGGTTATGAAACGGTTACGAAACGGTTATGCTCAAAATGTGCTTCTGCATGATTAGCATTGTTTTTATTAGGTTTTGAAATGTTTTGAAATTTTTTGTCATCAGTAGAACCCATATATATTTTGATTTTTACTCCTTTCAATACTAAAAACGGTTAACCATGAAATTAAGTACAACAAAAATTCATTCAATTATATCTTAAGTATGTTTATAAACTCTTAAACTCCAATTAAATGCTTCTGAGCATGAAACGGAGTATAAAACGGTTATGAAATGTTATGTTTTTGAATTAATTTGCCAAATATGCTATATAATTGTAAGCAAAAATGCATTTAATTCGAATCGGTTGTTTAACTGCTTTAAACGTTTATACTTCGCATGATTTTTAAGCTAATTATCCAGATATGCTGAGTTTAGACACATTTATTTCTATATAATTATTATAGATTAGCATTTCCAAATATGCATTTATTTCTAATTGATTATGAAACAATTTCGAATCTCTTATATACATACATACATATATAAATCATGATTCTGAACGGTTAAACTAAATTCTATAAATGTGTTACTTTTTTATAATTCAATGTCTTATATCCGAAATTCATATTACAATGTTTATTTCAGTAAAAATATAATTTTTGTAAATTTTTCATGTTTCTGGCCTACAATTAATAGTTCTCTCTGACATTTTTATTTTAATTTCATATATATTTTACCTTTTATACAAATACATGTCTACAAACTCATAGCTCATAGCATTTTATGCATTTTCAAATAGAAATAAAAAACTTTTGACATATTTTTTTAACCAAAATGCATTTTATTTGAAACGGTTATGAATCGGTTATGAAACGGTTATGCTTAAAACTAGTTTCTGACCTACTAATTACAAGTTTAACATATATCTTTTGTTTTCTAAATAATTCCATGGCTCTAAATTCATAATTCATAGCGTTTTTAAACATTTACAACAACATGCCAACTACACAACCACAATTTTACATAATCCTAGCAGAAATAGCTTTCATAAAAAAAAACCAGTAAACCAAAACTTAGCACAAAAACAAAAATTAATGATGACAACAACTGTCAGCACAATTCAATTAAAGCAAACATGAGTTGGTTATATGTCCCAAACTCTTACAAGTTTATTAGCATTTTTAAATAACTCAAAAAAAAAAAAAACTAAATAATTATCCTTGAGCAATTAATTTAGCTATTAAACAATTATTACAAATATTATTCTTATTATTATTCTCAAACACCGAATTTTTAACAAAAAAAAAAAAGAAATTATTTTTGGCGAATTGTTAAAAGAGAAAGTAAACATTTTTTTGAATTATTTTCAAAATTTTTGAAAAGAACTCAAAATCATTGATTGACTAAGAAAATGATACAAAATAGCGAACAATTTTAATTTTGGTTGTAAAAAAAAAAAAAAAATACAAATTTGAAAAAAGAAAAAGAATACAAACCGCGCTGTATTGATCATTTACAGCAGGGTGTACGCTTCGATCCCGATATGCCCCAAACAATTCGCTTGGAATTCGCCAAGAGTAACACGAAAGTGAGCAAACCCAAACCACAGCCCAATACAGCGACAACAGCCTCACATCCTGCATTGATGCACCCACTCACTGGACGTAAGTAAAAAAAAAATAAAAGAAAAAAAAACAACAACTGAAACTAAAGAAAAATTGCAAATGCGTTGAAATCCTTTCTTTTCTTTCATTTAGTTATACTAGCAAAGCAATTTTTATGGTTGACACACTTGATTTCGGTTTTCTTTTTATATCTCAAAGATAAAAAAAAAATTCCTATTAAATGAATGTAGCTGTATAAACTGTATAATCTGTATAAACGAAATAAATTCAAGCGAACTAAAAGCTGTACTAAGCACTTAAAATTAATTTTTATTATTTTAACTAAAGCATTTTTTACTTACTTTGATAAAATAAAATAAAATAAAACAAAAAGAAAATCAAAATCAAGTACTTGCTTCGAGCGCACTGAACGAACTATACTTAAAATTTATATACTTACTTATATATAATAAAATACTTGAACTATATATGTAATCCTACAATTGAAAACTAAACTAAAAATAATATCTATAAAGGTCCCGAGCAATATGTACTGCACCATTATCACTTGTTTAAGCCACCAGTACACATACACATGAAGAAAATATACACACACACACACACAGACACAAACTATATCTATACACACTTTGAGCTGAAAAACCAAATGGAGATATCACTTTTATTATATAAAAACAAAATATTTGTTAGAATGTATAACACTTACACATAATAAAAAAAAAAAAAACATATACATATACATACATACATGCTATAGCTATCTGTCTATATGTGATATTTTTTGTAGATTTTGATAAATATTGCATTGGAACAGTAAACTGCTTGAAGAAGTGTTAATTCGGGTATTCACAATGTGCTGCTTATTGGATTAATTGTTTATTTGCGCAAATATCAAAAAACAGCTGGTGTTGGTGTGACACTAAATTTTAAACAATTCATTAAACAAAACATTGTGTCTTGCCTAAAGTTTGTGTTCTTAATTAAAAAAAAAAAAAAAAAAAAAACGAGGGCAAACTATGACAAAGAAGTGATAAAGTGGCAGCATATATTGAAGCTCAAATAATTAAAACTAAAACTAAAAAATTTATTAAAAATAAAAATTTAAACAAAAGACTTAAGCAACAAACTTGCTTATATGCAGTTCAACAATTTGTATACAACTTAAACTTGAAAAATATTTTTTTTATATTTTTATTATTATTATTTCCGTAGCTAACCAAAAAAAAATTTACTTTTTTTAATACTTCAAACAAATTTTTTTTAATAGACTTAAGAGAACATTGCCTAAGAATTTGATAATGTTTAAATAAAGTTTATTTACATATGCCACAAATCTCTCGTACAGATCTTGGTGGGCCATTCTTTCCCGGTGGACCGGAACTATGGCATCATCCGTTAGCCTATTCAGCTGCAGCCGCAGCTGAGCTACCAGGCGCTGCTGCTTTGCAGCATGCAACACTCGTACATCCGGCACTACATCCGCAAGTGCCGGTACGCTCCTATCTCTGACTAAATACAGATAAAGTTATGGAGCAGCCTATGCATCAGGTGTGTGTGTAACTTAGCACAAGCTCTACGAACTTGGTACATTTAATAATTCTTCTTCTTTTGTATATTTTTTTTGCTTACAGACTCAAATGACAATGCCGCAAGCCCATCATCAGACCACAACCGCCGCACTGCATCCCACAACTGCTGCCATGCACATGGCTGCCGCAGCTGCTGCTGCCGCCGCTGCTGCTAATGGCACACCAGGCGCCACAACACATACAACGCCACATGGCGGTGGTGCCGCCGCTGCTGCTGCCGCTATAGGCGGTAGCGTTTCTGCCACCGGCGCAGCGCAACATCATGCACATCATTTTTTATCAAGTCCCGCTCTAGCGAGTCCCGCGGGTTCAGCTACTAATGTCAGCGCGCTGAATCCGACGAATCCACCAATTGCTGCAAATGCGCCATGCTCGACGCTATTCGTCGCCAATTTGGGACAATTTGTGTCAGAGCATGAACTGAAGGAGGTATTCTCTAGGTGAGTGAATGAAGATTTAAAATTTTAACAAAAATACGTAATGAACAAACGGCAAAGAATACTTGTAAAATAAATAAATAAATATTTTTTGAACACTAGTTTACTGAGAATTTGTGCATTGAATGCTACTATTTTTTACTGCTTTTATAATTTGGCTTACTAGGGTTTTAAATCGACAGAGAAATTCGAAAATTCTACATTATATTCAGAAAACTTATCTCGAACCCATAGATGGAATGTGTGTAGCTGAATTTCTAATCAATTAAACTCATAAGTTGTCAAATCAATATTACAACCATTTGCATGTCAAAATCTCAGAAAAACTCCACTCAGCTTCTTACAACATTTCTTCCAGAACTGTTCCCTTCAAGACAATTGTCACATTAATCTTTTCTGCAATAATTTATTATTTTAAAACAATTTGTATTTTTTTTCTTATTCGAAGCAAAATAATTCTACTGACATAAAACCTTTGCCCTATTATCTCCTCTTTCTTCCTCCCTCTCTCTTTTTTTCTCCTCACAATTTTTTTTTTTAAAACATTCTTGAGAGTGAAAATTAGGAATAAGCACAGTTTGCTCGTTCAGTGCAGAGAATAAATTGATTTTATTCGTTCGTTCGCATTAAATATGCCAAATAATTTAAGCCAATAAAAGTAACATGCCTTGCACAAAGAATATGGTTTTAACCCTTAGTAAACTAGTGTCACACATTTGTATACAAAATTTTTTTCGAAATTATTCGAAATATATGCCATAAATTATATAATAAAAGTTCTTTAAACACTGAGCTGACATGTCAATTGAACTCACCACTACTAACCGAATTAAAGTACTCTACTAAAATTTCTAAGAAACACAAATCAAAAATTGCACAGTATAACAATTTAACGCGACAATCACTCATTCAATCACTCAATCAATTGTACAATCTCACCTTTAAATAGAAAACAATTTATAAATAAATACTTTAAGCGCTCAAAACTTCGTAAAAACAAAACAAATATTGCACAATCACTTATCACATTTCTTAACAACGAACTTTCTTTTCTTTTTTCTTTTATTTTTGTTCTCACCTGTATTGTATAAAATGTTAAAAAAAAAAAACAACATATATAATTATATATAAATACAAAAAAAAAAAAAAAAAAAATTAATTAAATATGCACAGTATGCCTGGCTTTTGTCGCCTACGAATGCACACAAAAGGTATGCACAATATCACAAAAACTGCTACTTCTTTGACTACTTTGACTACTACTTCAAATTCAAATTCAACTACTTCCTACTTCTCAACTGCCACTAATCACAACAACAACTACAATCATCATGCAGCAGCAAATGGCAGCGCCACTGGCAATGCAAATCCTGCAGCTGCCAACGTTAATGGCGGCGGCGGCGGCAGCAACTCACATCCGGTTGCCTTCATTGAGTTCAATGATGCACATACCGCTGCACAGGCCATGCAACAATTGCAGGGCAAATATCTACTCTCATCGGATCGTGGCTCTATACGCATTGAATTTGCCAAAACCAAAATGATTAACGATGCAACAGCAGCAACAATGCTTAACGGACACAATAGCGCTTTAAAAACTATACAAGCACTAAAATCGGCAGCAAATGCAACAGCAACAACAACAGCAACAGTAGTGGGCAACAGCAACAACAATGACATCGGCAACAATGCAGCAGCGACAACAACAATGACCATAATTAATCATGCAGCGCCACAGCAGCCGCCACAATTGCTTATACTAAATGCTGCAATCTTCAATGGTGCTGCAACATCGCCGACAGCGCATGCTACCGTACACAATTGTCTTCTTAACAACAATACTAATACAATTAATAATAATATTAATAATCGTTCTGCCACAACAACTTCAACAACTAATTCAATTACTAATGCACTAACACTAGCAACACAACCACCAACACCAACACAATTAGTAACACAGCAATTGCAACAATTGCAAGCACCACCACCACCACAAACAGCAGCAGCAGCCGCAGCAATGATTGCACATCAGCAACAACATTTACCACCACCACCACCAACAACAACAACACTTTTACAAAATTTTAACAATAGCAATAATTCACTTCAGCACCAACTTCATCCACCAACTCAGCACCACCAAAATCATCTCTTTAGAGACGTATGTATTAATCAAATCAAATCAAATCAAATTAAATTGTAATTAATAACTAATGCAGGCATATTTTCTATAAACGTAATTTATTTATATTAGTAAGCGTGTTCACAGCTAAACATAAACTACTTCAATGCAAAAGCTGTGAATGCCCTTATTCTTCTGTAGCTGCATCGAAGCGAGTGCTCTAAAATTTTTATGTTTTTAGTTTTCATAAAATATATAAAGTGCTCCCACTTCGATGCATGTAGCTGTTCTGTTGTATATTTTTTTTTTGGTATTTTATTGTATATATAAATTGACCAGGGATGTAAAACAATTCCCTTTTGGTTTGTTTCTTCGGATCATCCTATCTTAGAACGATTTCTTTGTCAAATCGAATCTAAAATTAATATTATTCACATTTAAGTTTATTTTTAATTTGAACACTTTTAATAATTTTTTACCAGTCATTTGCATGTTTTGCACTCACTTTTATTAGCATCCTGTTCGAAATATTAGTTTTAGTGCTTAGAATGAGTGAACGGTTTTAACAGTGTTAACAGCGCCAATTATGGCCTTCAAATAGGCGCACCTGCTACTGTAGACTATGAATGAGAAATGAATGGATTGAACAGTGTTAACAGCGCCAATTAGTGTTGGACCTTTGCTGAATTACTTAGATGACCTTCAAGAAGGCGCACTTGCTACTGTAGACTATGAATGACAAGTACGCACAGATCTCTATATATGTGGTCATTCCAAGGAGTGCCCTGAGGTCCTCTATTACGTCGTCCTCAAATCTATTTTGGGCACTTTGGCCTTATTGTATAGCTTATACAATTCTTTAATCCTGCGGAGCATCTTTCTCTCAAAGACTTTCAACGTTTCATCCAAAATATCATCTATTTGCAAGCGTGCTCCTTCGATCTTGAACTCCAGGCTGATGTTCTTGTTGCTGGTTATTTCAGATCCAAGATAGACGAAGTTTTCTACAACTTAAAAATTGTTCATCATCACAGACCATCTACAATGCGAGGACGTTGTATAAGACACCAAGTACTTCATCTTGTCTTTATTCACTGCTAGCCCTATGAGACGAGCATCATTACACACAGATGTACGATCTTTGCCGGGATACCAAGACAGAGCGTCGAAAAACTTCGATCATATCGGCGTGTGGATAATAGCTGGTGTGTGTCTCGGATCTATTCCAGGATTTGTCGTAATGTGAATCTTTGATCACTGCGTGACCTTGATCTGAAGCCACACAGCGGGGTCTCCTTTCATAAAGATAGGACCAAAACCACTAAATTTCCAGATACTGATTATGCGTTCTTCGGACCATATCTTAAAGCGTACTCCTACCCAACTCATCGCCGCCGGTCTTGATTAACTCAGCTGTCTTCCCATCAGAACCTGCTACGTTCTTATTTTTCCGTTTTTTAATAACCGATTCGAAAGATCGAACTCTATAGTCCGGTTGGTCTACTAAAGTGCCATCATTAACTGGTGATTCCGGTGTTATTTCTCTATTAGAGGTACTGTACGCTTCATGGTCTCCAAGTAGGTTAGTAAAAATTACTCCTCCATAACCTTACTCCAAGTTTAAAAATCTTCGAGAATTTTCTAACTACATTTCTGTCATATAACCACTCAAGATCCTCAAACTCAAATAGTCCAAATATTCCAAAATGCTAGAAATTATAATAAAATCTTCACAAGATTAATTTTACCGATTTCGAAAACTTGTGCTTTTTTCTAATCTTCGTGAAGACATTCTTGAAGGTGTTCCATTAAAAACAGACGAGAGTCTATGTCCCACTTTTAAAATATTGAAGTACTGAACCGATTTTAATGTTCCATAAAGCATTTAAAGCAGAAAATTCACCAAGAATCTCTGCAATGGTGAAAACTTTTTGCACAACTTTAAGTGAATATTTTTATATGTAAAACTTGAAAGAGGCAAACACAACCCCATGAATCACAGCGTTAAACTACCAAATGGAACAACTTTATGGCATAGCTTAAGGAAAATTGTACGCAACATGTAAACGATTTAAATTGATTTTCTTGGCTGGTAAACTGCAGCAACAACAACCAACAACCAACAACAACAACAAAACCCATAATAAAAATATAAAAAAAGTTAAGAAAATTTCATTTGGAGAGAAAATTTTTACCGTCTAGCGAGTTTTCTATAATTTTTCGCACCTTTATGGCAGGAAGTTGAAAAGGCAAACGAAAAGTACCAAAGAGTGAGTAGCAATAGACGACGTGTAGTCCTTGTTGGAATAACTCCGCGCTTAAACCCGCATGTGGAGGGCGTGTATTGCATTTTTTATAAACTTTTTTTCTCTGCAAATTGAAAACTAAATTTATATATGGTCGTGTTTAGTATTTTAAAAACGTACGCGACGCAAAGAGCAAAAAAAATTAAATAAAATTGAAACGGAAACTAAAATGGCGAACGGAAGTGCGCGTTTAACTAGCGGAAGTCGGCGAAGGAAGTTGGCAGAGGCGCCATAACTGTCTGGCTTTGTGTGTGTGTGTGTGTGTGAGAGTTTGTGAGCTTAGCCGCTAACGCTGTTTGTGGATATGTTTTGGTGTGGGCGTTTGCCACTTAAATGTATATTTTATTTTGCATTATGCGAAAAATGCGTGTAACCAGCAGTCGGCAGCCAGCAGCGTATGAGTGTATCTCTCTTGCTCTGCACTTAAGTGAGTTGTGTTGGTGTGGGGCGGTTTTGTATGTGGCACAAAGTCAAGTAGGGCAAGCCAACAAGGCGCAATAAATTGTTTGAAGTGCGCACACACATGCCATATAGCCAAACATGCCCACTTAAATATCATATATATGGCATAGTTAACTTTGTGCCGCGTATTTACACACTTACTTGCTACTCCTTGCGGCCATTTTATTTGCACTGCTAAATAATTCAAGCCATTAAAAGTTACCTTTTCGATTGTACGAGTAGATCGTATGTACAAAGGAACGGGTTAACAATAACAATTTGTAATTTTATAAATAGTTAATTGAGTGTTAAGGATTATGTGTGCTAAAGGTCGTCGTGTAGCTCAATAAAAGTTGAAAAAAAAGTTTCAATAAACAGTTAAAGTGAAAAAAATACACTTAAATTGGCAAGTGGGTAAGCAAGTAATGGAAGAGTTCATGTTTGAAAAGCTTTTTAGGCGCGAAAGTTGAGTTAAAAATGGAAGGCAGTATACAATAATAAATAGTAACTACAATGACCGATTTTTAGGATTGAAAAATGTTTTTTTGTAAAGAAATTGGCAGACAATTAAGCTAAAGCTGCAAAGCGTCTAAACTGTACCAGAAATATTCCGCTGAGGCTTAAAAAGTGCGCGCTTGATGACAACACTACTGACATGTGCTGCAGAATGTCTACAGAAACACCTGCAAATATACGTTTTAAAGCTGTTGTACATATATATTTTTGGCACAGACTACTACTAACTTTAAACACACGTTTTTTTTGGTTTATTTCTTCAATATTCATCATTTTATTTAAACATTATTTTAAATAATATGTAAATATTTTCAAATATTAAAATTATTTTTTATTTTTTTTTTATATTCCTAATATAAGCGCACCAATCTTTCGTCTATGCACTTTAGCTATATCTTTCTAATTACAAAATTCGGCTAAGCTTTTATATATAACTAAAAATCCTTATATGTAGTAAAAAAAAATATTCCATAATTTCCAAAAACTAATCTGCAACTGCAACAACATTTTTTCTCTTTTTCTTCACAACTCTTACAGAGGAGCGGGTATGGAATCAAGGCATGATTTACTGAGTAAAAAAATCGAACGCGATTTACAACAGCAGCAGCAACAGCAACAACAACAGCTTCATCATTATCATCCGCATCATCATCATCACCATCATCATCAACAACATCAACAATTCCTGATGACAACACCGACCTGACCCGGTTCAGCAGCAACAACAGCAGCACTAACAACAACACCGACACTGCAGCAGCAGCAACATTATCAGCAGCAGCAGCAACAACAACAGACACACTATCAGCAACATCACGCGCATCATCATCAGCCGCAACATTTTGCAGCTGCAACATTGGCAGCAACACATCACATACCAACAACATTAATAACCGGCGCAGCACCTGCAACAGCTGCTGCAGGTCTCTATTCATATGTGCTGCCAGCAACAACACACATTGCTGCATAGTACGCATGTCTCGAATGCAGCAGCAACATCATGACATGGCACATGCAACATAATGTTGCACATGGCATGTAGTGTACAAAAAACAAAACAAAAAAAACCATACGAAATGCGGTCGAAATGTGAATTTAAAAAAAAAGCAAAGGCAAAATATTTGAGTTAGCATAAAAAGGCAATGCAAAACATAAAAAAAAAATACAAAAAAAAGTTTCTAAAAACTTAAAAAAAAAAATTACAAAAAACAAATAAAACCAAAAAAAAATTATTTTAAAATAAAAAAAAACCCAGTTTAGCAAAATTTTCAAGCAAGTTTACAAAATATTAAAAACAAAAACAAATAAAATAGCAGCAAACACAGCGCGAAATTAGGAACCAAAAAGAAGTTTTAAGAAAACAGCAGCAAAAATTAAACAGCCGAAAAAAAAAATATTGTAGTAAAATATACTTATTGTAGTTTATATACGAACAAAAAATTATATAAACTATTATAAAAAAAAGAAGTAATATTTTACTTTATTTTTATTTTTTGTTTAAAAATTAAAAACTAAAAATAATAAAAAATAAAATAAATATTTGTATAATAAAAAAGACAATTAAAAGACACAAACTAAACAAAGTACAGGTATAAATTATAATTTAATTATTCATTTTATATTTGTTTATTATAATTTAATTTATTTCTACGTAAGATTTGCAAAGTATTTTCTTTTTTATTGAAAATGGAATTGAATAAACTCAAGGTTTTTTTTTTTAACTAACGGAACTGTGCCGGTTTTTACTAATGAAAGTGAATACCGGAACAGCGATGTGTTTCGCATTAAAAATTTCAATTTCTTTAAATTTATTTCTATTTAAAATCTTTATTCGAAAAAACTTGTTTACATAATACAAACTATATATATAAATATATATAAAACAAAATTAATTAATTAAAAACAAAATATTAAAAAAATATAATTATAGCTTAACCGAATGTGCCCTTTAATAGCTCTCTTTCTAGTGTTTAGGTATAATAAAAATAAAAATAAAAACAAAAAACAAGCGAATAATTACAAAACAAAATGGCATAAGTTTAAATTTAAATTTTATGTATAACAAATATGACAGAACAAGACAAAAAACAACAACAACAACGATTAAAAGAAGAAAACTTGCCACAAATTTGAATTAATCTAAAAAAAAATAATTCAAATAAAATGCAACAAAAAAAAACAGGCAAAGAAATGTTTGAACTAAACACAAAAAGTGGTTTCGAGAACTCTAAACAAAAGAACCTTAACTAAAAAAAAAAAAAAAGCTGAGTGAAATGTTGAAACATTGAAAGACGAACAAATTTTTTGAACAACTAAAAGCAATTTCCGAAATAGAAGAAGAATCAGAACAAAAAGTGTATAGATTAAAAAAAAAAACAAATAAAAACATGAGCATGTGAGCTGTTTAACTCTTTATGCAGCTAAAAAAGGAAAAGACTCTAAAAACTTTTTTTAATTATTAAAAAAAAAACAAAATATGTAAACTAAAATAAAATAAAAAATTAATGCAGGAAAGAACTCTCAAAAAACACACGAAACGAAACGAAACACACACACAGATACTCTAAAACTTTCCGCCCACGCTGAGATGAAAATTTTTTGGAGCAAACTAATTGACAGAAGTAAACATATATGACTAAAGACTTGCCGCTCTATACTATATACAAAACTCTCAACTCCTAACTATTAAAACATAAAAAAACCGTTAAAGAAAAGCTCGAATTCAGAACTCAGTATGCGCTCTCACACTTTCTCACTTTCGAAATGCTAGAACAATCAATTTTTTCTTGCTATATACAAAACATTTTTGAGACAACTTGAGGAAAGGAAAAAAAAAATATTCGAGAGTATAAGGAAATACCAGGCATAGAAGACATAAAAACTTAGCTGAGTACTGTATGTAAAATAATAAAAAAAAAATTAAATAAATTTTATAGCTTGTCTAACTTACAAAATTCAGTGAAGAACGGCGCAAAAAGAACAAAAAGAATAAGAAAATAAATATTGAAATGTTATATATAACAAAATCAATTACATATCATCTTACGTAGAAATATAATTAAATTGTAATAATTAAAAACAAAAAAATAAAATATTAAACTAAACAGAACAAATGATTTAAAAACAAAAAATATTTATAAAAAAAAAAAAAACAAAATATATAAATTAATTAATTAATTAATTATAGTAGCTAGTATTTTATGCAGCAAAGCAATTAGCTGGAAAAAAAATACGTTTAAAAAAAATATTTAAGTTCTCTTATATAAATATTTATTTGTATTGGTTTCATACAAAAAAAAAAAACAAAAAAGCATAAAATTGAATTATTTAAATTTACCAAAGTTGTCCTTACTGTATATCAATTAAAAAAGCGTAATATGTTTAAAAAATAAAATCGAAAGCAACTAAGCATATATAAGTTTAAATTAAACAAAAAAAAAAAAGCAAAAAATAATTAATGAAACCTAGACATACCAAAGTCAAATTTGAATATTAAAAAAAGAAGAAGGCAAAAAGTTGTAGCGTTAATGAAGTAAACAAAAATGAAACCGAAATAATTAGAAGTTTAGTGCTGAAACTATAAATTTTTTAATTTAATTAATTAGTACAGAGTGCAGTTAAAATGCAGCAGAGTAAACGTGGCATTGTAATACTCTTAGCATATACGATTTTTCAATATACAAGTTACCAAAACTAGTTGTGAATTGTAAGAGCTTTTAAATTTTAAATGATAAAATGAACCATTTTGTGGTATTTCATTCGACATATCTAATAAATTTTTAATATGCTTTGCTACTAAATATATGCATATATGCGGGAGAGCATATATTGATAAATTTTCATAAATTCCAAATTAAATACAAAAAGCGACTGAACTTATAATTATTTCGGTGACTTTACAATTCTCTAAGCTATGTTAACTTGAATTTGTAACAGTTTACAAATTCAAATTAAAAAAAAATAAAAACTTATTCAGTTCATCAGCATAAAAAACGCATCCAAAGTTAGTTTTTTTTTTAGTGCATAAAGCGCTTTTGTTTAAAAATTTAATTTTATATTTTTAAGCAAATATTTTTATTTTAAGTCATATATCGTATATATATATAAAAAATATATATTCCGTCCAACAACTTTTTTCCCCGAAATCTAATATTTCATAACTTCGTCTATGCATTCATTAATTTTAATATAAAAAAAAAAATTATAAAAACAATGCAAGTGCGCTACACTGAGAGAAAAAAAAAGAAAAAAAATTACTAATGCATATCATAAAATTGCGCCTTTTATTATAAAAAAAATGAATGAATTAAAAACGTATATTAAAAAATAAAAAATAAATATTTTCGAAATTTATTTTTAAAAGCTAAAATAACGTAGCGAAAATTCATTTTATAAGTGTAAACAAAAGCAATCTGTTTCTAAATGCATAAAACAAAAAACAAAAATTTTAAAATATAATATTTAAATAATTATAATAAATAAATAAAATATATATAATAAGCATATTTTAGCATATTATGCGCACTTGCATATTTTTATAGTTTTTCTTTCTTTTTTTTTTTTCAATGAGTAACTTCGCAATTTCATTTTATTTGATATGAAAAGAAAAAATATATAAAAGAAGCATAGATGCTAATAATTTATTTAATTAACATTTATATATATAAAATTATATATGTATAACTTATGTATAGAAAAAGGCATAAGCATATGAAAGACAAACCAAAAGCGTTAAAAAAGACATTGAAGCGTAATAAGGAGAGAGTGGAGTGGAGTGGCGTATATGGCGCAAAGTTGCATAAGAGTACACTGTAAGAAATTTTTATTTTTCTTACATGCTGTGCTGCAACTTATTGTACAATTAATAGCAGCTCAGCGCTCTCTCTGCCCCTATATACATGCTAAGTTACAATATTAGAAAGCTAAAACGTAAAAAAAGAAAAAATATGTAAAACTAAACAATATGAATTATGGGAACATTATTAAAATAAATAAATTATTGTAATAAAAAAAAAAGAAAATATTTCAACTAAAGCAACAACAAATACATATCAGCAACTTTTATGAAACAAAAAAACATTGAAGGAATGTAAGAAATTTTATACACAACTCATTTGAATATTTCATTTTGGAATAATGGAATATAAAAAAATAAAAAATAACAATTATATGCAATATTTATATATAAAATATAGTTAAAAGAAAAGCAAGCAGTGGAAAAAAAATGTATTTAAACTAAGCAGTGAAAGCAGTTACCAAAAAAAAGGAAAAACCTAAAATGTATGCGAATTCATGGTAAAAAGAAAAACGCAAGTCGAGAAAATATACATAAATTTAGGGAATATGTTTAAATGGCATAAAATATAAGTAAATGCATTAAAAAAAAAAAAAATAGTAACAAAAAATAAATAATTAGCTTAATTGTGTTTTTTAAGCAAAAACATTTAACATATTTCAACTTTTTAAAACTATTTACAATTTAATTTCTTTCAGTGTATTTTATATATATAACATATGCATTAAAAAAAAATATATTATTTAATTGCCTTATTATTGCCTTCATTATAAACTAATTTTTATTTGTTTTAATAATTTACAGTACATATAAAACAAAAAAAAAACAAACAAAAAATCAAAGCATACTACAATATTTTTAATTAATTAATTATTTAAACATTGATTTCTACTAAACTTTAAGTAATAATTTATATACATATATGTGTATGTGTTGCTTTTATATATATATTAGCACGTCTAGCAATTTTTTTTATTTAATCAAAAGGTATTAATATGTTTAATAAAGACAAATTTTTGTTCGTTTAAAAAAAATATGTTTTATTTATTTATATTTGATATTATTTTTTTTTTTAGCAGGTGTTCTGTTAAGAAGTATTTATTTATTTTGTGTATGTTGGCAGGTGCTAAGTGCAGCAGGTTGAATAGATTTCAATAATTTGGCAAATATTTCGCTTTTATGCAGCTTTCGAAATTTATTATTTAAGGGCGTTTTCGGGTGTTCATAATTAATTTTTTTAAATATTTAAGTACTAAATTATAAAATTATTAAATTAAATCTTTACAAGCGAGACAACAAATGCTTAATAGGTCATTTGGTAACAAAAAAAAATTAAAAACTAATTTGGCAACAGTGCGTTAAAACTTTATACTCATTTAATTTTTTAGCATTTCAAGTTTTGGATGGAATATAATTAATTGTGCTTTCACATATATTTTATTAAAACATAAATTTTTTATTTTTTAACTTTAAAACCATTACTCGATATATATACATATAAATATATATAAAATAAAAATTAAATTGATATGAAAGAAGAACCTTAAAGAAACGAATTTTAAATTAGTGAAACATTTTTGCATCAACTATACAAATATTGAATATATACATTAAAAAAAAAAATAAAAAAAATAAAAACCATTTACTAAAAACTATACACTTAACAAAAAAATAAAAAAATTAAGCTAAGTTATTCAAAAATTAAAAATAAATTATATAAATGTATACAGAAACGTTTTTAAACTTATTAACAAAAAAAAAAGAACTCAGAAAAGCTTCAAGTTTGCTATACAAATTAATAAAAAAAAATTCAAATGAAAAAAAAATATTGTGTACATTTGTTGAATAAATATAAGTAGTAAAATTGATATTGAATATATTTAATGCTATTAAAATATATAATATCAATTATATATATATATATATATGAAAAACTGAATAGCATGTGGCATAGTAGACAAACAAATGGACGAAGGCAAGGCGTGCAAGTCAATGTACCGCAACAAATGATTAAATATTTATTAAAAAAAATAAATATTAATGCAAAATGAAAAGTAAAATTCAAAACATATCAAAATCGTGCCCGATTGAATTCTATGCGCAGTTTTAATGCATAAATTATGAAACAAAATAAACAAACAACAACAAAAAATTTAAAACATACAACAAGAAATTCTAGTGAAAATTTTATTTAACAAAAGTAAATTAATACTATTAATTATAGCATATATATATATATATATATATAAATATTAAACAAGAAACATATTTACATGAATTTTAATATTTAATATTTTATTAAAAACTAAAACAAAACAAAACGACAACCGACAGCAAAACGTTTAACGCGCTCATTTTTAAATTAACTCAACTCGAGTATTTTATTTTTTTAAATACTTTAATTTGTTTTTATATATTTATATTTTTTAAACGAACCGCCCCTTTAAACAAAAATTAATTAAATAAAAAACAAAATAAATATTTTGCGCAAAATACATTTTCAAAGCAGTAAAAATTAAAAAAATATTAAAAAAAAAACAAAAAATATTGCTACTACAATTTTAATGAATGAAAAACATAAATTAAAGGAACATGCAACAGGCGAATACTTCAAATTCCAAGAGTTCTACTGCTTAAATGTTTTAAAGAATTTTCAGCATTTTTTTACTTTAAAATTGCTGCCTGACAGTTGTTGCACGAGTCCTTACAAGCCTTGTTCTTTATATACATAAAACTTAAAATAATATATATATATATAAAAAAAACAAACTTACAAAATATTAACTTATAAATATATTTAACAAAACAAAAAAAAATAAATATTTAGCGAAAATATTGTATTGTGAGTTTAAACGTATTGTTGCATTCAAAAAAATATAAAAAAAAAAACATTTAAAAAAAAATGGAAATGTATTTGTTTATTATAAAAAATAATTCTAAACATTGAACAAAAAAAAAAAAAAATAATTGGCGTGCAGTGAATTATAAATACAAATATATAAAAAAAAATGAAATATGACCAGCAAGTTTACAATAAATTATGCATAAATTATTAAATTATAAAAAGAAAACAGTAAACAGTGCAATTAATAAACAACAAAAAAATTATAAATAAATTAAATTGCAATAAAAGTAATAAATAAAATTTAAAAAAAAAATTACATATATACTATTACAAAAGCTAAACAACAACAACAACAAACGTGCTCTTGTAATGCGTAAAAGAGTTGAGATTACAATTATTATACATAATTTATTATTATTATATACAAAAAAAAATAAAAAAAAACATTAAGTGAAAACAGAAAATTGCGAGCAAAAAAAAAAATATAGATTATGCATAATTATTCGAAATTTGTCGCACTCAAATGTCAACTACGAGGCGTTAAAAAAAAAAAAAAATTAAAATAAAAATAAATGCAGACAAAAGTAAAGTCAAATACAAAGCTCGAAAGACGAAAGATGAATTTTACAAACAAACAAACAGCGCATGAAAATATTTGCAGTGTCTGACTACAACAATAGCAACAAATAATAAACAATGAAAAAACAAGTAATTAATAAATAATAAATTTAACGATTGTTTTGTGTAATTGTAAAAAAAAAAATGTTGTTTTATTTCGAATGCATCGTTATTTATTTTTTTTATATTGTTCTCCTGCAGCTTTAGCATAGCAAACGGAACATTTTCTACTCAGTACAAAAAAATAGTATTTCGTTCTTTTGTGAACGTTTCTTTGCTTTCACTTCTATGATTTCTGCAATATTTAAATAAGTTTAACAAGCACCTTCGAAACTCGAATCAACAATATTTAAATAAGTTTAACAAACACCTGCAAAACTCAAAGCACCTCCAAAGTGTGTAGTAAACAATTATTTGATGTTTTGGTGGAACAACTGCGTTCATACACTATAAACTGCATTTTCTTTCACGTGTTTAAACTTTTTAGAGATTTCAGTTTCCAGCATTGATATATGTAAATAAATAGGAATTTCCTTGCAATACATATGAACGAGAAAGACGACGAAGCGAAAGATGAGTTCTATGAACGCTTGAAACGAGCGATGTCACAAACACGATGTCAAAATCGTGCTTGGCGATTTCAACGCCGAGATTGGGAAGGAAGTAATCTTTGGCCCAACCGTCGGAATATTTAGCCTTCACGACACTACCTCCAACAATGGAGAGAGGCTAATCGATTTCGCCGCAGGTCGGAACATGGTAGTTAGTAGTTCCAGATTTCAACATCTTAACATCCAAATGGCTGAGTCCTGATCAAATAAGAGGCAACCAAATTGATCATGTTCTGATTGAAGGAAGGCACGCATCGAGCGTGTTGGAGGGACGTGCGAACGATACGTGGTCCCAACATTGACTCGGACCACTATTTTGTCACAGACAAGGTTACATGCAACGAATGCTAGACGTTGGCAAGCTGAAATCAGAACAGACAGCCGCAGCCTTTTCAAACAAACTCTCCGTCTTCTCGAGATATATGTGAGCATTGGAAACATATCACCCGGCTCCATGGTTAGGGCTGCCAAGGATGTCTTTGGTTATACAAAACCTGTGAAGAATTCTTAATACGACGAGGAGTATCGCAATGCTACTGCAGAGAAGAACACTTCCTATCAGCGAACTCGAGAGAAACGGAGAAAGGAAAAACGCCTTTTCAGACGCAAGAAAAAGGAGGAAGAAAGGCGGGAGTTTGAGGATGTTGAGATGTTAAGTAACAGAAATGAATCTCGAAAGGTCAAGCGTCTGACTGAAGGTTTTAAGCCCGGAGTAACTTTCTGTAAGGATGACAATGGAAATCTCGTAACGGATAAACAGGAATCACTGAGATAATGGAGGAGTCATTTCTCCAACCTACTCGGAGGCGATGAAGCGCACAATTCCACCGATAGAGAAATGACACCGGAACCACCAGTTAATGATGGCACTATTGTAGAGCTACCCTACTATTCTTCGAGGTCAATTCTGTTATTAAAAAGCTGAAAAATAACAAAGTAACAGGCTCTAATGGGCTGCCAGCTGAGTTATTTAAGACCGGAGGCGAAGAATTGGTTAGGTGTATGCACCAACTTTTATGCAAGATATGGTCTGACCGGCATGGACCGTGATTCAGTCAGTCGAGACAGCGTTGAAAGTCTTTGAGATGAAGATTCTTCGCAGAATCTTTGGTCCTATTAGAGTCGGCGAGAAGTTTAGGTGCCGTATGAACCGACTGCATGGTTTACATGGGGGCATAAACTTGATTGTTGGACACCGACATAGAGGACGACAGGGTACTCGATATGGAGAGATCTCTCCGTATTTGGCATTCAAAACGACTGGCGCCAGCGCGCACAAGATTATGGAGGCATGACCGGTAGACGGTTGACGGCCATATAACTAACTAACTAACATATGAACTTTTAATGGATATATCTATACAACAATACCTTACCAATGACATATAGGCCTTATGCCAAGTAACCCAACAATTTTTTAATCACTTTCATTTATTTATGTATAAAATAGTTATTACAAATTATTAAATATCATAAAATAGATAATTAAATTTTTAAAAACTGCCAGCGACCTCCGTCAATTGCAGCCGAATGCTTCAGTTTTTTTAATTATCATACAAGACATCCGGAATTATTTCTTTAAGAAAATTCATAATATCCGCATGTCGAAGATTAACCAATTGAACAGAATCATATTCAAGCATAGAATCGCCAGCGCTTATAATGCCATGCAAAAAATTCAACTTGTCCTGCTCAATATAGACACCGCTGCCACTGTCACCTTGACGCAACTTAGCTTGATTCAGCAGCATAAATCTTAGACGCGTCTCATCAGTTTCATGCGCCCGTAAATTGCCCAAAGCTTGCGACAACATGCCCTCATGTGTATAAGCAGCGACACTTGCTGTTCTACCAACGCTTTGATGTTCTTTAGCCGGCAGCATAGACGGTAGACAGATGGACCTTACGTATGAATCGAAGATGAATGGTGCGCTCATCTCCAATAAAGCAACATCGTATAAATAATTTGAAGCTTTACCTCTATAAAGGCTATAAATATAAGACACAAAAGTTAATAATAAAACTGAAAGAGGTAAAAAAACCAAGTATAACATACGAATGCGAAATTGCTTTGTAAACTTCACGTTCCTGTACATATTTGTCCTGTTGACTGCCATAAACTTGGTAAAATTTATTCGTCTTTACGCGCAGTGTATTTCCCATTTGTAAGAAATTTTCAGATTTTAGATATTCTATACAATGTGCAGCTGTAATATTCATAAACAATTTTTAAGTACGACAATAGTTTATTATTGTGGCTGAGCTCTCTGAACCTACCGGTAATAACCCAGCGGGCGCTTACTATGCTGCCCGAGCAAATATAAGCGTTTGTTTTATAAAGTGCAACATGCCACGGAAACTGATTATACCGCGCGTCATTTATGGTTCCATCTACGTTACCCGTTATATTTGCAGGCATTATGCCGCAAGTTTGTACGCAAGGATACGCTTCAGCACTCCATTCGCCGTTCTCCTGACAATTCAAAACTGTATTGTTTTCTTTTGATGTCTGATGATAACCCACAGCACAGTAAACAGTCTGCTCAGTATGCTCGGGCACCATTCTACTACAAGCGGAGGTAGTTCGGCCTGTTTTACAAAATATGCTATGTGAAATGTGGGGCAATATTTGGCAATATTCTAAAAAAAAAAACAGTTTAATCAGTTAAAATTCGAATTATTGCACTTGACTTACTTTTACATTTGGGCAGCTTTGTATTCCATTTTCCATCACGACCACATGCAAAGCTCGCAAGTGGTCCGAGACTCTCGTTTACATCGCAATTGAAAGTCACAAATCTATCCTTTTTTCCATAATAAATGTTATTTTTTACCATGGAATACATCGGATTTAGTTGAAACTTTAAATTATTTCCCTTGGGTACACCGCAATAGCCTTCCTCATAAGGTACTTCCAGATCATCCATTGTGGTTAGGGTTGGCAGCAATCTTGTGCTATTGCATTTGTCATTCTCAAGCTCATTTGGAAAAATCTCATCGGAACCATCTGCGCAATCAAGATGTCCATCGCAAACTTTCGAAGGCTCAATACACGCGCCATAGCTACATCGAAAAGTATGTCCACAATCCATGTAGAAACACAATTCTAACATTTCATCGGCTCCATTGCTGCAATCTCTGAGACCATCGCATTTGTAGCCTAGTTCAATGCATTCATTTGGTTGACATTCGAATTCATTTAAGCTTTTTAATTGTAATAAAATTGTTTTGCATAATATTAAAATATTTCTCATTTCTCATTATATAACTTACGCGCAACCGCCTTGAAATTTACGATCAATTTCCGCAAGTCTCGTATCGCTGGCATTTAAATATTCACATACATGGCGATTCTCATCTGAACCATCGGCACAATCAATAATAGCGTCACACAAACTATTTTCTGCTATACTGGCGCCATAAGCACAACGATGTATACTCGATGCTGTATCTCTTGAAAAACATTCCTGAATTGTTTCATCAGCGCCATTGGTACATTTCGCTCTTCCATCACAGAGCTCATACATTTCAATTGTTTCCCCATTGCCACAATCAAATTCATCTGCGAAGCAATAAAAGTTTAGAACTTGGTTTAAACTTAAGCAAAACATATATAAAATGTGAAACGCGGCGCGAAGCTAGGCAATCATTGATAAGTGGCATCATAAAGGACTCTAATTCTTAATATGATGTGCCTTTTTTAAGCTATTAGTCAATGTTCACTTTTTCAGTTATGTCTTAATAATAAATCGTCACGAAATTGTAACACTTTTGTTGCAACGGATATATTGATGTCTCTTTTTTTTTTTTTAACTTCACTGAACTCGTACTTGGTTTCAAACTTGAACTGAATTGTATTAAAGCCAGCAGCAGTAACACATTCAGTTCCACTATTTTTCGAAACATATTCGTATCAAAATTTCTAGCGATATACACTGGTACGCGGCGCTCAAACAACTGTCGAACTGTTCCAATCAGAATGCAAATTTTTACTGAGCGGCGAGCGCATGCTGATAGGCGAGTTCAATTTTAAAAGACCGAAACAATTTTTTTCCTTGTTTTATATATTACCAAGAATTTAGAGAACTCAACAAACATTTATAAGTAAGATTGAGCAGATTTTTTTTTTTTTCATTCCACTATCAGCAGCTTTCGCAGTCATGGTCAACTCTTAGCGTGTGGAGCATTTTAAAAGCCTCTCATATGTGGCTTTACACTGACTCAATAAATACCAATCTGCGCGGCGCCATACCGTTGCGGTTGCTACTCTACGGGCGGGATGGAAATAAGAGCTCACAACGCGGATCTCGAACAGTGCAAACGTGCTATGGTTGACTACATGGACTTTTACTGGCGCAAAATAGTTTTGTTATTCATGCTATTTTTGGCTTATTTCCGGCGTTACGCGATTTTGAAAATGTATAAATTCGGGAATTTAGGAAGAAACTTTCCAAAATAATATTATATTATAATACTGAATAGCACACGACCATTTGTTTGCTTGAAGTCTTCGAAGAAATTCGCAAAATCACCCTCCACCATGACAAGCTCTCACACATCGGCTAGCACAAGAGAGTTTTTGAGTACTCAAAATATCGAATTGATGGATCTTCCGCCGGTCAAAAACAACATCATAATCATGCCTCAACCATTTTGACCGGACTTGGCCGCCTTCTACTATTTTCTGTTCCCAAAGCTGAAAAGACTATTCAAACATCGGCGTTTTTCACGTTTGTGACGTTAAAGATCGAGAAGTTGAGACACTAAGATGTATCTTATAACTGAGAGGCAAAACTTCAAAGGGCACAAAAACAATAATTTCGAGACCTACACTACTGTGAGTTAAAATTAAATCGGTAAACTAAAAACATCCATTTTAAAATTTGATATGAAGTACATAAGCCGCGTTTCACTTCTATAGCACACTCTATGCTTTGAATATCTCGTTTATATATCTTTAAAACAATGTATATAGTAAAATCCTGAGCAAATATTTAAGACTCTCAATGCACAAACAAAGCATCTGAGATAAGGCAAAAAAGTACTCAGCGGCAAAAAATTTAGAACGATAAACTGAACCAAATTAACGAATCGCTTTAAACGAAGTCTTTATACGCTCCACATGCAATTATATGCTAGAGTCATTTGTTTCAAGTCACAGTTGAATATTTTATAGAGAAATAAGGACGAAATAAGGATTAAGTGTTCCGCCAAACGACTTCTGTAGAGGCTGTGTTAAATGGGAAGAAATAAAAGCGCATTATTTCTGTGTTATTTTTTTTATAAAATTTTTTCTGTTACAAAGATCAAGCTAAACTGCCTATACACTTTCATACTACATACTTATGTAGGGTATATGAATTACTCTGCAATGTAGGGTGTGCTACACAAACAAACTTGGCTGTATTCAAGTTGCAAAATGCAGGTAGATAAATAAAATGAAGAGTAAAATATTCTTTGTACTTCATAAACATTAAACAAAGACGAAGCGTCAGGTAGCCGAGATACTATTCCTACGCTGCTGTAATTTGATTTTCGCACACCCTGTATGCTGTATATATGTACTTATATTGTAGCGGCAGCATGACTCAAACCGCGTCGCATTGTGTTTCAACAGATTGCCTGACCAATCTCTCTTTCAGTTGAGTTTTACATTGCGACGTAGTAAGACATTAAATCAAATATTTTCGAACAATAAAAATGCGTTCGGAATTTTTATGTTTGCTGCTGCTAATCTGCAGCATTGAACGCTGCAGAATGGAACAGCAAACCGTGATGGTTTCTTGCAAGGATGAGCTTGGCAATAATGTGGACTGGTAAGCACATTCTATACTGATTATACAAATAGATAGTATATACGCCCAATATTTCAGGTGGTACATGTATAAATTGCCAAAGCACTACAAGAGCAAGGATGCACCAAACAACGACGAAGACTCCAGCGGTCTGCGTTATTTGTATATAACCAGCGCAGCCTATGACGACTGGCAGTTCTCGACGACAAAGATCAATGCAGCCGATTCAATGACAGCACAAACCCTAACGCCGATTTATAATGATCCGCGTTTGCTACTCGCAGCCTACAATGATGAATTTCCGAATGGCACAACAAGTCTAGCAGGCGGCCATGCAAAGGGTGTGGTGGCGACGGATGGAACAACGGGCATTTGGCTGGTGCATTCGGTGCCCAAGTTTCCCAGTGTACCGCACTATGAATATCCCGAATCGGGTACAGTCTATGCACAGAGTTTGCTGTGCATGACACTCGATGCTGCTGTCATTGACAAGGTCGGGGAGATACTCATCTACAATGAGCCGCATTTCTACTATGAACGCATGCCCTTGCTGCTGGCCACAGATGGTGCTGGTTCACGCTTTCCCAGTTTGGAACGTGCGCTGCATGGACAGTGGCGCACAGCGGCACCATTTCATAAAATCAATGAATTGACCACACTTGGCGGTAAACGTTTCAAAATGTTCGGCAAGAGTGGACGTGCGCAGGAGGAGCTATATGCGGATCTCGTTGCGCCTACACTGGATGTGAATCTACTTGTGGAAACCTGGCGCAATGGTGGTGGCAACCTACCAAATAGTTGCAATTTAAATGATAAGTGAGTTTGGCTTGTAAGATTTTGTGTAAGTAAAATGAATTACAAACGAATTCTGCCTTTACAGAGTCTTCAATATTGACGAAATCAAGGAACAGCAATTGAATGTGGAATTCAAGACCACACACGATCATTCCAAGTGGGCTGTGTCGCAGGAGTCTGGTATTAAGCTGTTTCGCTGGCGTATCGGTGGCGCCGATTGGACTTGTGTGGGCGATATAAATCGTCAGCAACATCAATTACAGCGTGGCGGCGGCACAGTCTGCCAGAAGAGTTCACGCATTGCGCAATTGTACCGTAAACTGGTGGCCAATTATGATAAGTGTACTTAAGCGAAGAGCATCAAAAAAAAAAAAACAAAAAAAAGAAAGCATGCTTCACGACTGCAAAATGCGCTACCTTTTGCTTATGTAAACATCTCTTTATCAGCTTACACTTAATTATACAATCTTAAAATATATTAAACAATTTAAAACTAAAAAAGAATTCGTAAAACTTTAATGTTTAGAGAGTCGTTGTAGACAGATGTGCAATAATTCACTGGGACTGACGTCATACTTAGTTTTAGATACAGCAACTTGTTGACATTTCCAAAATATTTAAATACAATTGTAAATCATAGTCGATGAATGTATTTAAATATTAACGGTTAAAGGCGTTTCACAGTGGTTTATGCTTCATCTGCACTACTTTTTCTGTACAGCTACAAAATATTTATCTAGGTTACAAATTTCCGTACAGACGAGTTGAAACGTGCTAGCGAAGGAAACAAAACATAGCAATGATTTACCCAAACATATGGCAACACAACGCTTGAAAACATCTGAGATAATTTAAAGAGGTTAGTGCGAGAGAGATAGTGCGAGCCTGCAATTGCGATAAACACGCGCGCAATTTTTTTTTTTGCAATCTCGCCGGCTGGCTGTGTGCTGCGTAGACTCACGTTTTAACACATTTTACTAGCCACGAAGTACACAAATAGCGAACGTTCAGCATGTCGCTTGCTTTTCAAAATGATTCCGAGGCAGTTAAACAGGCCATGTTGGAGGAGCTGCAAAATCTGCTCAGCTCGGATACAAGCGTTTTGCAATCAGCGGAGAAGCGCATGAAGGTGCTGGAATTCACAGAAGGTACAATTAATTGTGCTCAACTGGGTGTGGTTTTGCTTAAATTGACTATGTGTTTCGCTTTACAGGCTATGGTGTCTATATGTCCGAATTAATTATGAATCAGGCCTTCGATCTGCCGCTGCGTCAGATTGCCTCAATTATGCTGACACGCTACGTTGAGAATCATTGGCACGAGCATGATGAGGAGGGCAATCGCAACGATATAAACGGCATTGCAACGGAGCAGGCAAAGCGCACGATACGCAACATACTACCGAATGGCTTGTACGATCCAAATTCGAAAATACGCTCCTCCGTGGCGTACACAATATCAACAATTGCAGCAACAGACTATCCAACTGTTTGGACGGAGCTCTTCGATATAATTATTAAGTGCCTTGGCGGTAATGAGGATTCTATACATGGTGCCATGCAAATACTGCAAGATTTTACGTACGACATAAAGCAAATAAAGGAACTAGGTCCAGTTATCATATCAGAGGTCTATCGCATCTTCGAATCGGAGCAGAATTATAGCATAAAGACGCGTGTCTCGGCTATACGCATACTGAAGCCGCTATTTCTTTCGATTTCGGGCCAGATTAACGATAAGAAAGAGCAGGCTACCATGATGAATTCAATTCTGTCGAATTTTATGGAGAAACTCATCTACTATTTAAGCATGAACAGCGGCAGCGGCTCAAACTTTCTGTTGCGCACGCAGATTGTTAAAGGTTTGCCTTATTATGAACAACTTTTTTCGTTTTAATGCAAAGCTTTCTTGCTTTTAGTGTTCGGCTGTCTTGTCACCGAAATGCCCAAATATATGCAGCCTTATATGTCGGAAATGTTGCCCGTTGTGTGGCAGTTGTTGACGCAAGTAGCCGATATATATGTCAAGGTGACTGTTAATCAAACCGAGCCAAGTCCTTTCCCCAGCGGCGACAGCGAGGACGATGATGAGCAAACGAATTTCCAGAGCATGATTGTTAATATTTTGGAGTTCATTAATTGTGTCATTACGTCGACGAAATTACGTAGCCATATCAACAATGTGCTGACTGATCTGATATACATAACTATAGTCTATATACAAGTGCCTGTTGAACAAATTGAAGATTGGATGGAAGATCCCGATAAATTTGTTGAAGATGAGGATGAAATCGGCGTAGAGTTAACTGTGCGCATGTGTGGCCAAGAAGTGCTGACGGTATGTAATATATATTTTTTTGTTTATTGGTAAACAAGTAAAAAGTTTAAATTTTATAATTCGAACAGGCGCTCAATGAGGAATTAGGCGAAAAAGTGCTACCACCACTGCAGGAGGCACTGGCGCGACACTTCACTGTCGCAGAGGCCGAAAAGTCTTCGGGCAATGTGAATTGGTGGAAAATACAAGAGGCCTGTTTGGTTGCTGTGCATGGCATGCGTGATATAATACTCGAGAATAATGATAAATTCGATTTACTTAATTTTCTGACCATTGTGCGTAATATGCTCAATCATCAAGAAGCGCCGCATTTGGTTGGTCGTGCCTTATGGACACTGAGCACATATTCCGGTTCAGATCTTTATAATTTACAAATGTTGTCCGAAATCTTAGAGGTTACGCTCTGCAGTTTATCGCCCGAGAAAAACTTAATCTTGCGCATAAGTGCAATACGGTTAGTATGACGTATAATAAAAGTAATAAATCGATTTAAAATGTCCTTTTATAATTTACAGCGCTGTGCAAAGTTTTCTGCAGGCACACGAAAAAACTAAAGGCGAGAAACGCGCATTGATTGTCTCCAAGCTGGCGGGCTTTCTTGATGGTATTATGTCACTTATACCCGGTTGTAAAAGTTCGCAGCTTTCCATGCTGCTGGAAACGCTCAATATTATTGCTAAGGTAAGTGGGCAAGCTTCTTTAATAAGGTTGTAAAGATAATTGTTTTTTTTATATAATTAATTTTATCGCATTCTCCCACACAGTTCGACATCGAATTCGCGTATTCGGCGCACACCAAAATTGTACCACTTACAGTTGCTGTTTTTCTGAAGTATCCCGAAGATCCATTCATCATCGAATCCGTGCAGGAGCTAATCAAATCGCTATGCCAGCACAAGCAATGTTTAGAAGCATTACAGGTGAAATTCTTGGGTACACTCGTCAGCATATTAGCGCTGCAAGGTGAACACGCTGCGAGTGCTAAACAGGATGTTGCATTGGAAATGCTGACGTGCCTTGTGAAATACTCCGAAGCACCATTATCCGAAGCGCTCATTGAATCTGCATTTCCAGCGGTTATCAATTGTGCCACACGCACGGAGGATTATGCAGTCATGGTGGCCAGCGGTGAATGCCTACGCGCATTTATCTCCGTCTCACCCGAGCAAATGGCAAGCTACAAGAATGGCGAAGGCATCAAAAATATCATGGACGTGACAATATTGCTACTGAATCCGATGAACAGCGAAATGACCGCCGGTCAAATCGGTCGCCTTGTTATAACCATAATCACAAAGTTGGGCAATGTGTTGGGCTCAAATATCGATATGCTGTTGAAGGCGGTAATTAGTAAATTGCAGCTGGTTGAGTGTCTGAAAGTCATCATGAGTTTAGTTGTCATATTTGCGCATCTATTTCTCACGCAAATGGATGCAGTGCTCAATTTTCTATCGACCGTGCCGGGACCAATTGGCGAACCGGCGTTGCAGTATGTGCTAAGAAACTGGCTGTCCAGACAAAATTCGTTCTTTGGTTCCTATGAGCGTAGGGTAAGGAAATTGGAACAGCTTTGCAGTAAAATTGATTTTAATTAAAATTTCTAACAGGTTACAACAATGGCGCTCTGCAAACTCTTTGAGTACGGCATAACCACGCAGGACAATCGTCTAACGGCGATTACGTTCAAGGAACTTGTCGAGAACAACAGCAATGGTGCCGGTGCTACGAGCGGCATACGTACACGTTCACAGGCCGGTGCTGCACAATGTTGGAGCACCATACCAGCACTGGTTAAAATCTTCAAACTACTCATTAACGAGTTATGGCATTTGCGTGAGATAAAAAGCGCCGGCGTGGATACAGACACGGATGAGGATGAAGGCGATGAAGCTACAAACGGCGACAAGACCGGTTCACCTTCAAAGCCGCGTTACGTTTCCGATTTGTACTTTGAGGACGAAGATGATGCAGCTGAAGATGATCAAATGCTTAAAGAACTCATGAAAGATTCGCTATTTCAGAATCAAGACATGGAGGAGAGTCTGACGAAGTTTTTGCAAAATTTTTCGCAAAGCGAACACTTTCCAATGTTCTACGAACATCTAAACAGCGCAGAACGTGAGACTTGGAACTATTTGCGCGAGAAGTAGACATGTGCAGCTGTTACTATAAATAATTACACACACATACTATAAATAAATATACTCATTAACTAAGATTTTTATACGTTGTCATCAAATTGTTAACATTATTATTGATAGTTCTATACCTACTTATTTCTATTATGTGGTTTTTCTGCCATTAAATATTTTTGTATTGATTATTACTGAATATTAATAAATTATTTAAAGAAATCAAGTAGGAATGCTTTAAAAAAAAACCTCATAGTTGTGGCAGGTTTGTATGGTCATTAACTTAGGGAAGGGTTGGGGTATGCGTCTAATACACAAGCGCCAAATGCCGCATTGCTGAGGAAATTTTTTATGGAATACTTTTAGGCGTCCTTTTTTTTTTAATGTTTATATGTAATATTTGATGGAATACAGTGGGACATAGCTATATTCACTCAACTTTTGCTGAAGATCAGACATAAATTTACGCAATACGTTCTACCAAAAAAAGTCGTTTCTATTTTGTGTTTTATATTTATTTAAAAATTCATTAGATATACTTTATTTTTTATGTATAAATCAAATGCACTTATTATTTATTAATATATATATAGTATATGAGTACATAATTTTTTAGTTGCTCTTATTTTGTTTTTTTTTTTTAAATATAACTCAATTCATACAAAAAAATTTAACATTTTGAATGTAGAAAAAAAACAAATTTATATAAAATATTAAGACGACAAATGCTTTAAAAATATTATTTGAAATGCAAATAATTTGCATTGAATTGCTTTTGTTTTTAATAATTTAGCATCATCGTTACATAAATTTATTTTTTATATATATATAATTTAGAAGTTATACGCTTATTTACTATATACACGTGCTCTCACATTTGCTCGGACTTAAAACAACATCTTTTAAATATTTCGTTCGTTATTAGATTACATTATATATTGTATATATCGCGTATTATAGACTAAACTAAACAAGAACAAATACCCAAAAAGGCACAAAAGCAGAAGTTTTTACCATGCGTTAATATTTCTTTTCGTTTGTTTGCTAATAGTTTATGGAATATATATATATATAATATGTAAATTATTTATCGTATGTATGCCTATATGGTTCATGCTTTATATAAACGTATTAATTTATGTTAAACACTAAAACTATAAAACAAATGAATTGCATTTCGTTACATTTAGTATATACAATTGTTTTTTATTTTTTATGACAAACTAAAAACAATATTCTTGCAAACATTTCCGTATACTTAGCTTGCTTATACGGATACTTGTATTTAGTTTATAGTTTACTGTAGAGTATGCTTAGAACTTAGAAATGATCGACCTTAACCGATACGGTATGCGCTGCTGCATTACTCGGCAAATCAATGTTATCCCATTCGGTGTGCAGATTCTTTTCGCTATCGGTTGCCTTGAGCGCCAGTCCAAGCGATGCAGTGCGTCCGGCACAGTGTGGTATATTAAGTGTAACAGGCACCAGGAATTCAAGTCCTTGCGGACCGCACATAACAAGTGGTGAGAGCATCGTTTCACCTATTGGAATGAGATAAATGCGATTAGTATGGCATAATATTGGTAAAAATTCTTAAATATAATTTATTTAGGGTGTTTTTGTGTTTAAAATATTGTGGAGTTAAAGTAGTTTGTACAAATATTTTGGTGTTTCTCATTTAGTGGTGTATTTTGATAGGTGAAAATATAAAGAGAGAAAAAATAGCAGAAATTGTATCAGAGACGGCTGTTATAGAGTGTGGAGAAGTGAAATTAAAAGTATGGAATGTTTTCATGAAGGGCAGAGTGTGTATGGGTGGTTAAAAAGAATAAAATAAAACTTCACTGTCTACAAAAGAAATTTCAGAAATATAAATATGTAAAGGAGTAAATTATTATAGTATATAACAGTATATTGGAGTAACTAAATTGAAGTATAAAACAAAGGGTCTTTGGAAAAATCTCCAAGATGTGCTCCACAATGTTTCTAACCCAGCGCCTTATACAGTACCTAGAAACGCATACAATTATGAGCAATATGAATCTTTAAGAGATTTTCAAAATGTTTAAGATAGAATTATATTATAAAGATTGGAACTAATAAATTCTAGCTCTACTGTGGAGCCTAGTGGTGGATGGCCTAATCCGTAGACTGACTATGCGAACGATTTAGTCATTATAGCAAGTGGGAAGATCACACAAGAGTGGTGAAACTATCAGGAAGTATAGCAATAGCTTTGGAAATAGTTCTAGATTATTATTACTTCTAGAAATCGAACCCCAAAAAAGAAAATACTTCTGAGACTACTAGTTGACGGAAATAAAGTTATCACGAAGATATTTTATACACAAAGAAAAGCCCCTAATATCCATTCCAAAAGACAAAATGTAGATTTACCATTAATTAATCCTACTAGGTAAGAATCAACTAAAGACATTAACTTGATTACTATCCGCTCACTGCCGACTAAATAAACACCTATTTTTAATGGGTGAAAGCAACTTCCCTAATGCAGCTTCTGTGGCACTGATGATGAGACTTCTCTTCACATCATTTTTTTTAACAATTTTTATTGTGTTTGTTGTAACTTTTGTTTGAAATTTGTAGATATTTTGAACTATATTCACCTTGACCTACCTTATAAATAGATGCTATACAACCAAACCACAGAAATGAAATGAGTTTAAAGCATGCAAAAATCAAGCTACGGATTAGTAAAATATATATCAAAAAATACAAATAAGAACTAAAGATTAGTAAACAAAACAGAAAGATTACATACAATCAAAATTTGTTACATTAAAACATTAAAATACGTGTTTAAAAAATATTTATATATAAAAACAAAATTAAAAATATTTATATCGTGTTTGCGTTGTGTTACAAAAACAAAAAAAAATTAAAATTAAAATCAAGAACATTATACAAGATTAAAGAAATACATAATGTCGTACAATAGTGTGGAAAAGTATTTTGACCAGGAAAAAAAACATTGATATCTTGAAATTTAATGTGGATAAAATCTGGAACCAAAATCATCACACTTCATAGCAAAGGTCTTTACATTGAAGCATAAGAAAAAAAAATTTATTGGACAAACGGACATATCTAAGGCAACAAAAAATGTTCTTGTAGAACTTTACAACATATCAGTCTGATCAAACATTTGCTTCATAGAAGCTAATAAAAATTGTACGTCAAAATTCTGGGATATAATGTTTGGGTGTCATACTTTTGCACACTACAGTAAAAATTATATATTTAAGTAGTTTAATTGCTTTTAGATAGCGACAGGCACAGACAGTGAATTGTGACTGTTTGCTTGGTTGTACGATTTGTGTACATTTTTGAGTGAGCTGAGAGAGAAAAACAAAAAGAAAATATTTATAAAAGATGTAAAAATGCCAACCGTTTTCCATGTCCAACGGCGGTCCGCCCACAGCTTGACCCAAGCGCGGATCGCTAACAGTGAAATAGATCTCCTGACGTACACCGGGCGCAATTGCACCTGGTGGTATTTGCAGCGAAACATTCCAGATTTTATCGGCTAATGTACCACCTGCAGCATCGAAGACACCACGCATGGTAGACGGCTCACGTGGCATGCTGGGAAAGGCACCATTAACGGCCGTAGGTGCCGATGTCGGCACTGGCCCGGCAATGGGCAATGACATATTGCTGCTGAATGGTGTACTGCTGGCGTTAGGTGGACCAACGGGTAGACTAGCCTGTGAGGAGGTGTAATGCGTTTCAATGGAGGTGCGACTATCACTTATCGTTGGTGGCGTTGGAGGCGGTGCAGTGCGTTTAAGTATATTCGATATATGGAAGGGTGCACGCGCGGAACGCGGTGTTAGCGGTTGTGTCGGCTTGGGTGGTGGCAGCACTTCGATAGGCGGTCCTTCAACCACTAGTGGTGACGAGGTGGTGGAATTTGCATGTGGCACAACGAAAACCTCATCGGACATATCTTGTGTGGAGTTGATGTTGCTATCCGAATGCAGCATGCCTTGATTGTGTTGTTTGTTTTCAATAGCCGTGGGTTGTTCATCACCCGTATGATCAGCGGATGAATCGATAGCATCTTCTACTTCTTCGATGTCAAATTCTTCTTGCACCAGCGGTGCACGACCATTGGCTTGTGGCGGCGACAGCGCTATGCACGCCGTATTCTCGATCACAGTATCCGTTGACTTTTGCAGCTCGGAACGACTCAGCAACTCTGCAGCTGCTTCGTCGTCCGCTGCTTGTTGCTCCGCTTGCTGTTCGCGGCTTGAATTGATCTCAACTTGCACCTCCTCCGTTTTGCCTTCCTTCTTTTCGTCGGTTTCATTCTCACGCGATTGCAATATGCTTTCTTCCTTCGTTTCATAAATTGGCGCTGGGCGGCCCATATCACGTTTAGAGACATAAATCGGCTCAGCCATGCTTTCCAATGCCTCACGCCGTGTCTGATAGATCTGCTCGCGCAGCTGTTTCACCTCACGTCGACTCTGATAGATTGCTTCGGCGCTACTGCGCTCCGAACGATCATCACTACGCTCCGACTGACTACTACTCTGTGGACTGAATTCGCGCTCCATTTCACGCTTGCCCTGTGTTATGCGGTCCTGCATCTCACGCTTCGACTGGTAGATGTGATTACGCTGCATTTCGCGTTGCACATCACGTCGTGTTTGATACAGAGGCTCCTCGCAATGTTCATTCGCTGCGCCGGCAAAGAAACGCCGGCGTGACATTATCTCGGAACTGGGTGCGCGTCTTTGTGCGCCGCTGTCGTGCATATATGCGCCCTGTCTGCTCTGATAGATGTCGTCCACCATGTGTGCAGTATTCTGTTCGTAAGTGGCTACGCCAGCTGTTGCTGGCATCAAAGGCATGCGTCTGTGTGCTGCGCCAGCATTTCGATCTGCTGTTGTGGTGCTATGACGCCGCACAATGCGTCTGCCACCATTGCGTACGGCAGCTGCTTGTGCCGCTGCTTCTGCCTGGCGTCGCTCCAGATCAATACACGCGCGATTCGCATAGAGATCATCGTGATTGGTATAGCCGCCAGCAGCAGCAGCATTGTTGTAAGCCTCTTCGCGGTACTGCATGCGTGGCGTGGTACCACCACTAATGTTACCATAGATATCCTCCGTCTCGAGATTCTGATAGGTGCTATTTAGCATGCCATTCTGTGCGCCGGCGGCGGCATAATGTTGCGGCTGCGGTGCGCCACCGTATTGCTGCTCGCGATAATACTGTTCTTCGGGCAGCATACCACTGCGTGCGGCATAATGTCTTTCATCGAAACCCGCCGGATAGGTTGGATACTCATCTGGATAGTATGGACGCTGCATGCCACGCTCCAACATTGAATGCTGTCGCCGTAGCCCCTTCGTTTTACGTTCCGGCTCTACCATGCTGTTCATGCGTCGCAGCGGCCTTGTGCTCTTCATGAAGGCATTCTTAATAGCGGCCAGCGGACTTTTCAGCACGGATTTCTTTTTCTTGTGCGGTGGCAATGGTGGCGGCAACGCCATGCCATTCTCATCGTAATACTGTTGCAATGGTGGTTTTGGTGGTGCGGCAGCTTTGTGGTTTTGATGCTGAACTGGTGTAGTTGCCGTTTGGTAATAGTGGTTGTAGTAATTTGGATCCTGCGCATTTGGCGCACGCTCATGCGGATAACGCGGCGCTGAACGTGCTCGTGCACTTGGATGTCCTGGCGGTGGTGGCGGTGGCATTGCATAGTAATCATCGTACCTACTGTCGTATGGCTCCATTTCGCTAAAGAAATTTAAAAAGTTTTGTTTTTGTTTGGTATTTGTGTTGTTTTTAGCGCTCACTATTGGAGTTTATCAGGTTAGGTTGTATTGAGGAATTTTCAAAAGATTCTTAAAGAAACCAATGAGTTTCTTCAGTGTGAAAAATATTTTTAAATTTAAGAAAATCTGAAGAAGAAGAAGTAGAAATTTTCGCAAACACACAAGCGCACATACAACTTAGAGTTTCATAAATGTTTAAAGAATATGTTTAAATATAAATTAAAAAATATGCATTTTGCAAATTAACCAAATATTTTTTTTTTTTGTTTTTAGGAAATTCAAAGTTTTTTAAATTTAAAAAATTACCAGTTTACACCTTTAACCAGTTACATTTAGAATAGTTTTGTTTTTTCGTTTAAAACTAAATGCTTTTTAAACTAAATTAAATTACTAAGAGTTCTGTAAGGTTAGTTTTATCCGTTCTAAAGTTTAGATCTCTTTACAAATCAACCCAAAACCGTTTGAGACACTTGAAATGTTAGCAAATTACAAATGTATTCGATAGCATGACTGACTGTTTGAAAGCGTTGATGTTGGAAAGATTTTTGTTTATATTTTAATTCTTTTGGTAGCTTATAGTCACAGAGAAATGAAAAGTTTTGAGGTTTCGAAAACGTATTTTGTTTTAGGAAATTTTTATACGTTGAAAGTTTTTAAAGTTAACCCGAAAAATGTTTTATTTTCGTTTCGTTTTTTTTATTTTTTCTTGTTTAATGTATTTTTATTTGTTAATAATTTTGTGGTTTTTGCAAAATACAATTTTAAGTTTTTGATTCTCTAATTTTTAAAGCGTTTTGTGCGTTTATGAAAATTTCTGTATTCGATATTCATTTGGTTTCAATTTAATAACAAAATGACCAGCAACCGCTTGATGAAAATATGATTTGTATGATTGATCTTTCGATTTCTTTGATTTCTTTTTTAATTTTTTAATTACAAAATGGCAACATTTTGAAATGAACAAAAATAAAAACATTTTTCGTTAACACAAAAGAGTTTTCTGTTGTTGGAGTGTTTTAAATTAGCATGAAAAATTGACTGGAAGAACGAACATTGGTTCAAAGTTGAAGTAGAACTTGTTTAAGGCAATGTTCTTCTTGAGCAATTATATTTTTTTGTATTTAGAGTGGATTTCAGGATTTATAAATGGGGACAAATTTTTATATTTTAAAATGAAATCTTCTTACCTCATGTTATGATGGTGCCCAGCAGCGCCAATTTGCGGTTTTCGATACAATTCAAATGCAGAGCCACGCTGCTCGCGACTGCCGGCTAAATCAAGGCCGTGACGTTCGGGTGTATGTGGTGGAAGATTGCCTGAGGAGAGAAATTGAAGGATATTAAAATTGTAAACTTTTAAATTAATTTAAAAAAATAAAGCTTCCTTGCTTCCAACCTCACTTCCGCATAAAATGTTTGGAAGGCGATTTATTGATATACATAGTTTGTATTTTTTTAATAACACATTTTTATAACCCACCGCACTAAAACCTACCAATCGGTGGTGGCAAGCCACGATGCGGCGCTATATATGGTCCAGTGCCGCTGCCACCATTGTAATGGTGACTGTTGCCATTGTAGCCATTGACGCCGGCAAATTGTTGTTGCTGCTGCTGTTGTTGTTGCGGTGGCGGCGCTTGTCCATAATTATTTGTACCAGTAGCACCATATGTGGGCTGCATGCCACCATTTGGATGTCCTTGGTGCGGTGAACCAGGCGTTTGTTGACCATAATGATGATGCGAAGGTGTAGGCGGATAATAGAAACCATTGGGTGAGCGTGGTGAACCGGAGTCCTATTAATAAAAAAGAGAAAGCGTTGTTTTTAATACACAAAAGAAGTCTTTTGCCAGCATCATTTCTTTATACTTACGCCATTCTCCCAGCGTTCGCCGGGTGCTGCAGCACCATTACCAGTACCCTGTACTGGCGGTCTATAGTTTTTCGGTTTCGGTGGTGGCACCGGCTTAAATGGACCACTGCCATTACTGCTGGGTGTGCCGCTGCCATTGGCCAGATTTGGCGGTGGTACTACCATATGCGGATTTTTCGGCAGTTTGCTGTAGTCGGCTTGTGACGCGGAATTGTTGCGACTATTTTTTACGAATGTGTGAATGTGTGTGTGTTTTGGGATGTGTCGAGATAAAATGCGTGTACAATTCGTATAAAAAATGTGTTTTTGAATTTAATTTTTAAATGTTTTCCAAGACAAACATAGAAACACGCACAATAGACGCACACAAATAAGGCGGAAAAGAGAAAAAATAGAAATTAATAAATGAAATACTTAAATTGAACAATTTTAATTACTAATACACAAACAATTTAAATGAAAAATGTTAATAAATAATTTTTTTTATTTATTTAAATAAAACCATTCGTTTTGAAGTATTTACAGAAAATAAATGGCAGTTCGTTTTGTTAATTTAAGCAATTAGAAATAAGTTAGTGGAAGAAATTTACATAAAAACAAAGTTTTTTTTTTGGCACATTTTAGACAAGCGTATCATAGACAGATGGTGGCACAATGGAACGCAACATTGTGGACGGACGCATGCGAAATTGATTATTGGAACTATTATTGGCATTGATGCATTTAAGGCTGCTAAAGTTTAGATTTGCCGTTGCCATTGAATTGCTGGCATTCGAGTGCAGCATGCGCGGCGCAGGCACAGGCCCAGGACGCATACAGGATGTTGGCGGTAGTGCCGCAGTCATAGGCATGGATATGGGCAGAGAAACGGGTGCACGTGATGTACTACTAGTGTAATGCATGTGCACAGGATGTAAATGCAAATGATAGCGTCTAAGCATGAGTTTACACAGATTTTATAAATTATTCATAATGCAGATATGTTCATATTTACGCCATTGAACGACGAATTTTTTTTCGTGTGCATGCAGTTAGTTTTTTTTATTTTTTTTAACCGAGTTTCAGAAATCATAAAAGAATAGAATAGAACAAAAGAAGTTTCATCTTTTAAAATACTTTGCAATTAGTTGAGGTTAGGTTTTACATTAGACTAGACACTCATTAGGTCTGTAATTTGTACTTGTAGGAAGATATATACCTATATTTGCCATAATCGGTTTTCGTTTCGACAATCGGCTTGCGTGGACTGCTGTCCAAACCCAAATTCGAGGGGCGTTGTGGTGCGCCATTGCGTGGATCTAGCAAGTAAATAAAAATTAAATTAGCTACGTCTTAGAAGAACCAATTTAGTCGAAACTCACCTATATTACGCGCTGTGCTCATATCATGATAGTGCTGTGGTCTGCCTGGACTACTCTGTCGATTTAAATCATTAGCGCCTACAAAGCTGCGATGCTCATGTGTGCTGCGTGCATAATCCGCGCCAGTTTGACCAACGACCGGCGGCAAGGCACGTCCACCACTGAAAATAAATTAATTAAAATATTAAAATTATTTAAAGTTCTTATTTATTAATGTTTGTACTTACTTTGCATTCGGCACAGATTTGAGATCGTCGGGTGCATTCGGCCCTAGCCGTCCCAGATTCTGCATGGCTGCCAGCTGTGCATTGTTATATGAATCATAACTGGAAACGCTGTCATACGTCGAAGCACCGCCGCCGCCATTGAGTTTATTCTGCGCTGGACTACCCATGGCTGCATTCATGCGTGCCTGTCGCTCCAATGAAGCGTGTTGTTGGCGCTCCATTGAATCTGTATTGCCAAGCGCATTGCGTGTTATATACTCCGCTTGCACATCATCGTTGACAATCGGTTTGCCAAAGAGACGCTCCTGTGCAGAGCGGCCAATTGTGCCACCACTGCTGCCGCTGGTGCGTGACGTTAATGTTGGATTTATATCACCCGGTTTCGATTGTCGATCTATGCGTGGCGGCAAATCGGGTGCATTGATGCCGTACAACGATTGTGGACGCGTCGATGCAGGTGTATTCGGATCGGATTGCTGTTGCTGCTGCTGCGCGGAAACTGCGGTCTGTTGAGTGCCATATATGCTATATTTGCTCGATTCCATGGTCTGACGTCGTAGATGATTTGGCTGTGCTGCTGCATTAATGCCATGATCGTAGGGCACCTGCGCATTCGAAATAGTTTTATAGTTTAATAATAAATCAAATATAATTAGTTAGTTTAGTTGAACTTAAGCAGAATGTTTAACTATTTATAACTAATATGTATATTTATAAACAGTTAAACAGTCTGTTTAAGTTGTTGTAAACTAACGAAATATTTCATTCAAGCGCTTTTTTCTCATTGTATCTTTTTAGGTTAATTAAAAAGTTTTTAGTAAGGCGCATGCAATGTCGTCATTACTTGTATTTTATGTAAACTTTTTTTATGTCTCTAAAATTTTGATTTTTTTTTTAGCGCACGCCTCTTACCGTATATGGAGGTGGTAATCCTTCACCAATTATGTCTCTATCCCTATCCAAGTTATCCTGATTAGTGGCAATCGATGGATCTGAGCTCGCTTTAACCAATTGCGGTAAATTGCCAAGCGACAATGATGCTGATGGCCCAGGACTTAGCTCCAAGTCAGATTCGGGACTTGATGCATACGATAAACGGGATGTGGTCATTGGGAATAGGAAATCATCGGATAGGGATTCAACGGGCTAGTGTGTGTGTGTATATGTGTTTGTTTGTTTGTTAATTAAAACATTTTCGCGTTGCCAAAAAGCATTTTAGTGTGTATTAGTGTTGGAAAGTTGGGCATTTTTTTTTCGTTTTGTTTTTTGAAAATTTTCGAGCGTATATTGAGGTTAGGTTTTCAGAAAAAAAACATTTTTCAATATAGCATAAGCGCGATTTTTAAGTTTTTTTTTTTTTTTTTGATATTCAGAAATAGCAACAAACGTTTTGCAGTAAAGTGTAACAAAAAAAAAAAAAAAAAATAAGAGAATATAATAAGTAAACAAATAATAAATATAAAATATTGAATAAACATATGATTGATTGTTGATTGATTGAACGAACGAACGATTGATTGTTTGACAAGAGACATTGTACGTTTGAGTTTGCCAAGCGTATATAAATGTATAAATATTATTTTTTTAAGTGTATTTGGACGAACACAATTTTTTTTAACGCATATTTTGTTTTTTTTTTTTTTTGTTTTGTTTTGGTGTTGATTTTTGGACGATACACAGGTGATATATTGATATATTTTTTAGTTATTATTCAGGAACAATTATATATTTTTTTTTGGTATGTTTGATATTTTGTGTTTAGGGATGATTGAAGCGGGAAATGACCATATGATGATGTTTGTTGTATTTTTGGTTTTGTATGTAAATAAAAAGAAACAAATGAAACAAAAAACATTTAGTTAGCAACTTTTTTTTTTTTTTTTTGTTGTATGATTTAATTCAATTGGTTTGTTTAATATTAGCCGCGCTTTGTGACACATTTTTTGGTAAAATTTTTTATAAAAACTTTACCAATATTTGCGGTCCTTTTTGGCGCCATAATTTACTTAAAACTAGTGTATTATTTTTTTTTTTTGGTTGGTATGACATCTACATGCAGTTTTAAAAGTTATTTACAGTTAGCAATGTTTTACGATAAATGGAGATACTTGTAGAAGGAACACATAAAGCATGCTGAAAACTATTTTAATTAGGAAACACTTAGGAGTATAATTTTTTTTCGGGCAAAAAATACATGCAACACTGGTTAATTCAGTTGAAAAGCACTGAGCAGCAATACTAAAAGTAATACATACAAGAAAATCTTTAAGTATTATGGAAACTTTATTTTCCATAATTTTTCTCTATTTAATTAACGTAGAACTAGCTTGTTTAAATTTTTGTTTTAATTAGTAAAGATAGACAATAGACAAAGAGAGCGCGAGAAGTGCCAATTAAAACTTAAATTCGCTTATAATACACAACTAGTTTTAACACATTGCATTCGAGCACTATTTCCAATGCAGTTCTACGTTAACTTTGCGGCAGCTTAACAAGGCATGATACGCCTATATTTTTGCACGTCAATTGCTCTCCGCTTTTTCAACTAAATTAACACCGATTCTCATGCAATGCATTCATTACTACTACTACGTCCAACATTATTGTTGGCATCGGCATTATTATTGTTGTTGTTGTTGCTATTCAGTAGCGCATTATTAGCAGAATTGTTATAGCATAGATTTCTAGCTGCCGGTGTAGGATTATAGCCGCCGCCTTCATCAACCAAAGTGCCAACGCTGCTACTATTGCCATTCGCATTGAGTATATCGCTCGAAGAGGCATAGCTGGAATAGCCACTGCCATATGCATCCTTGCTGCTGCTATATGTAGCTGCTGTTCGCTTTGCGCTACCACTGCTACTCTGCAGCTGCTGCTGTGGCTTTGGAAAAGGCGCACGTGCTCCGCCAGCAGTTGTGGGCGTGGCATTTGCTGACGTCGAAGCAACAGCAGCGGCAGACATTGCAGCATTAGCAGCTGTTGAACGCATCGATTTGTGTGAGCCGGCACTTTGTACTTTATAACCGGCAATTCCAGCACTATTCTCTGCCTGCTCCTGCTGCTGTGCATTTGCTGCTTTTCTATTTGCCTCATTCAAAAGATTCAAATTCGAATCGAAAACATTCTTCTGCAGTAGCTCGTGATAGTAGTAGGGTGTTGTACGACGCTCAGTGGATGCACCACGTTGATAATAGCGTATGGGTGCACCATTTTGCTGTACGTTGCTGTCTGGTACACCTATACCTACAGCTGCATTTCCACCGCCACCGGTACCATAGCCTAGATTACTATTAAGCGTGAGATTCGATTGTGTGGATGCAGCGAGCGCAGTGCTGGTGGTCAAATTCGATATGGACAGACTATCGTGCTTTGGTGTGAAATTACTGAGCAGCAGATTTGGTTGTGAGCTATGATATTGTGAACTGCTGGCTGTCTCATCCGTAACCGCCACGTCATCCAGTACACTATGGTAAGCGTAATTCGCTTGTTTCGCCGACAAACCACTTGGCATAGATGTTGCGGGCTTTATAATTGGAACCATAGTGTACGACTTCAGACTTGGCGGCGGTCGTGAGTCAGCACAGTTGTTACTATTGGTGCTATGACGTGAGCCAATGGTTCTAATGCCGTTATAGCTTGATTGTTCGTAGCCAATCGGTGGCGGACGTGGTGGTGGCGTTTGTGTGCATTCGCTGGATAGCAGCGAGAAGGAATTGCGTCTACCCGGCGTGCGATAGCGTGGCACCGAGGTTGATGTCGGCCGACAACAAGGAAATTTACAGGGTGGTGCAATATGAGGTGGGAAAATCAATTTGCTTGGGGAATCGGGAAGCTGGTTGGGTTTATTGGAAAATTATGGCATTTTAGGTTTGGAAAATTTTTGTAGTTGTTGTGTTGTAGTAGTTTTGTTGCGTGTTGAGTGTGTGTTTTTTTTAAAGAAAGTTAGAAAAATAAAAATAAACAAGAATAGTTTACCGTTACCATTTTGAAAAATAAAAACTTTTGATATGCGTTTTAACTACCGAGCTATACCTTTGAAACAAGGTGTTTCCAATATAGTCTAAGAGTAACTTGTGGAGATATAGCTGGGTAGTTAAAACGTCACTTAAAAAATTATTAAGAGTTCAAGTTATTATCAGCTAATTAAGAGTATAGTGTTAAAGAGTTTCTAACTACAGAATAAATTCTAAAGCACAATATTTTAAGCTTTATTTAAAATTTTAAATTTATACAACATCATCTATAGCAAATGTTGTTTTTCAGGAGTTCTTGAAAACGAAGATCTTGCTTGACAAAAAACTTTGTCCATTTTATGATCCATAAAGCGGAATTTCAACTTGCTAAATGTCTTGTATTGTATCTTATTCTTATCTGTAAATATAAGTCTTTATATTAGAAATCCAGAACTAAGATGTTAGAAAAGGTTTACGAAATTATAAACTGAAAACTAATATGTTTCCAACTATTTATCTACTAAAATTCATATTGAATATAAATTTTATTTAAAAAATTTCAAGCGAATTCAAACCACGAAAGTGTTCGAAAGTTAAAGCCGGAACCGGCTAACAAATTTTTAAAAAATTAATATTTTTTTTTTTTTTGTAAAAGCCCTTCACCAGATGTTTTCAACAGTACTCAGCAGACACCCACATTACACTGACTTTGATGCAGTTAAGACTAGTTAAGTACTCTCACAACATCCAACTTAATGGTTAACTGATATGATTAAGACTAGTTTTAGGACTATTTATGTAGTAAAAAGCTACAAAAAAATTACAATACGTTTACAACAACGAAACATCCTCAAATAGACAACAATAGAAACCTCTACCAAACGACTCACCTTAGACTCGGACATCCAGACAGCGCCGCTCTGCTGCAGATCGATTGCATCACGCAATTTGCGATACCACGATTCTTCATCGTTTAATATAATCTGTGTACTGAATATGTGCGACCAGACACGATCCAACTTCTGGCATTGCTCCAGAAGTTTTTTGGAGCTTTTATGCGCTGACTTGGGCAAACCGTGACGCAATTGTTTGATAACATGTTTGCTGTCCGTCTTTAGAAAGATGACAACTGGATAGAACTGCGCATAATTGAGACGATCAACAGCATTCGGTGTGATATCGAGCAATGCATGCTTGCCACGATCCATAATATCGCGTATATTCGAAAGTCGTACAATGCGACACTTGGACGAAGTATTTGTCGATTTATCCTCATCCTGTAGTGGCGTCGTATATTTATCGGGATAGTCTTTGGCCAGTTTTTCGCGTGCCAAATCTGAGACGGGTCCAAAGAGTACAACGGGCCGCACAAAACCGGGATGACGTAGTACAACACGCTCGTAGGCGGGAAACTTGGAAATGCTATCGGAAAAGACGACGTCATCCCAGTTTTCGCGTGATAAGCTCTTCGAGCGGCGATGTGTGGAACTGTGAAAATAAAGAGTTAAAAAAGTTGTTGTAATACAAAGCTTGTAGTTCTAGCTTACCGTCTTCTGCGGAAGAAGTTTCCACGCGATTCGTTCGCATTCATTTCCTTCTTGGTGGCATTGAATTGCGCTGTTGCCAACTCCTCTGCACGTGATTTATTCGGTATAACGCCGCGCTGCATTTCCTGGTGACCACGACCGATTTTTAGTACTTGCCACGAACCAACTACACCATTGTGTAGCGTATCGATGACACGAAATACATCGCCCGCCTTAAATGCCATCTCACCCTTGGAGGGATTATCGCAATGAAAGTGTGTCTTTATGTGAAAAGAGTCGCCACGTTGATTCGTTACCACCTCATCGTATTCTTCTTTACAGTATTGCACTATGAGATCGATGCGATCCTGCAGACTGAGCAGAAAGAGTACAGCCTCCTCGCGTGTCACACCGTGCATATCCATATCGTTGACCTTGAGTATTTTATCACCTGGCATCAAACCCTGTAACGAAGCAGGTGAGCCCGGTTGCACGGCGGTAACAAAGATGCCGGCCTCATTGCCGCCAGTCAAACGTATGCCAACACTGCCCTCCTTTTGGAATGATATAAAACGTGGCTCGGCAGATTGACGATTACGCGCGAGTGCATCCTCCTCGTACAGTTGACGTCTTGAGCTATAGAAATCCTCATTAGCACCAGCAGCGCCGCCGCTACCACGTGGTGGAGGCGGGCGCGGTGGCTCATCTACACGTCCACGTGCACCATTTGTCGGTGTAACAGGACGATCGAGCTGCTGCAGTGAAACACCATCTATCAGTGGACCACGCGAACGTCCACGCGGTGTTAGATTGCTCTTCTCATCGTTTAAACCATTCGCAGGACCATTGGAAGTACGCGTCGGCGGTTGCACGTACAAATTCTGCGATGAATAACTAGCACCGCCCGGCAAATATGGATCATCCAAATTATTCGAGCAATTTGAGACTTGCGGTTGATGTGCACCGCCTGCATACAGGTTCGATTGCGTATTTGAGTTATTCAGCTGACTGACCACTGCCTGATTGGTAATGTCACGTAAGACGACCAGATTGAGACGCTCCTTACAGCCATCGATGATCTTCTTAGCCTCCTTGAGGCTCATGGTATCACCGCAATTGGTATTGTGTATGCGTGTTATGATGTCACCCTCCTGGAGTGAGTAACCATTCGCCGACAGCTGTTCACGCGCCTTCGCTGAGATCTCTTTGACAAACAGACGACAACCGAGCACAATGCCGTAGTCATCCTTCTTGCTGCCCTTGGTCAGTGTGACTTTAATGGGCTGACCAGCGTTGGCATTCTGTACGAGTGATGAATTCAGTGAGTTGGGTTGGCTCATTGAGGACATGACAGCGCTGGGCGTTTGACTGGGTAAACCACTGCCGCCATTCGTCAGTCCCACGGAACTCATACTGTGCGAATGTTGATGCGTTGCGGACATGGAGTTAAGATTGGGATTCATATTGACGACACTATTCAGTAGCGGTACGCGGCGTTTAACTACGAGTGTAACGGTATTGCCACTATCACGTAGCACTTGTACAGCCGTGGCGTATTCGACGTTCTCCAACGAGACTCCGTTAACAGATATTATGCGATCGTTTACTCTGGAAAGAGGAAAGAGAATAGGAAAATTAGAGGTTTTCGTGAAAAATAGACACGGATTTATAGAATTTAAAAATCGGCTTAAAAGCAACAGAAATACACACAAACGCTTACACTTTGGAAGTATTCGAATTATAGATTAAAAATATCTGTGCAAAGGGCTCGCAGCTCAAGAAATGTACTCAAAAAGAAAAATGTTTTGCACTTTTTTGAAACTATTTCTTCCATTTCTGGATGATAAATTAGTTGGGCTGCCACTAAGCCAGGTATCAAAAAATACCAAATATTTTATTAACTGTACAAAGGTTGGCAGGTCGTTATAATTTGTGAACCATACAAGAATAATATTAGTGAAAGAAATGACATCTACTGTTGTAGATTATGGAAGGTGCTTTATGGAGAAGGACATGTCATACTCTAAGTTTAGGAATTATGTGTGGATCAAATGTCTAAATTTTCCCCTGAACGTATTTGAATAAACTATTTATTCTGTTCTACTTTATGGTTACAAACAAGAACCGATCTTTTTGGCAAAATTCCGCAAAGCATGATTTTTTATGAGCAGCTATTAATCTTTTATTTCACAACTTTCAATTTTACTCAGACTCGACTTCCTCTTCCAAATCTATATACTAGTTATTCAATTTGCTACCTAATCAATGTTAATAGCCTTTTACTTTCATTCGAGCTGTTGCGTTTGAGTCGTCCACATGAAGACTTTGAAATGCAGGTCATTAAGTTACGACCTTGGATGTGTAGAAAACCAATCGAGTATGCCATTTAACCAAGCGATAATTAAGACATAATTAATTATAGCGTACACAACAGCAGTAGCAACTGAGTGAGCACTCCTCGCCGCACAAAGATCAGCAGCAAAATGCTGACAAACGAATCAAACGAATTGTAAACTCTTGAACGAACATCATTATAAACAAAGCTCTGGGGCAACACCCATCAGAGCCAACAGATTCAACAAACAAAGCACGACTTCAACCATGCGCAACACACTTGACAGAGAGCTAGAGGAGCTGAGACACGACTCAGGTCTAAAAGCCAGTCAAAGAGAAATCAGGTTATATATATACTACTATAGACTAAAGAGTAATCAAAGTTTACTAACGAATACGTTAATAGCCTATAGAGAATCACTAAATGCTACAACATGACTAGACGTAATTTGTGTACGGATGCACACACAATGCATGGAATAGTTGCTGGAGATTAGAGATGAGTGGAGCTGAGGAGTACCGTATAATGCTAAGCGGCTTTCACGTATGTACAACGCTTTATGGCGTGGAATTCTCAGAACCGCAAAAGTATCTCCCATTCGAATATAAAAAGTAAAAATAGCAAAAGAAATAGCACATGACGAATTAATGACAAGAATTTTTATAACATAAAAGTAAACAAACTCCGACATAGAAAATAAAAATTGTTTGGAAAATATGCGCTTAAGCAGAAACTGGACTAGAGGCGGCGTCTCGGGTTGATGTTCTGCATCTTTATGGAGCTAATTAACTTGTCTAAGCGTGCATGAAGTATGTTTGTCTAAGATGCGAACTGAAGTGGAACTCTGGCAGATGCTCTTAAAAAGCGAAATAGTTTGTAGCACACATTCGAAAGAATGTGCAGCTTAACTGGCATATTTGACAGTTTTGTCAACAGCTTGCAGATGCAGCAAGAGTGGAAGGTGCTAGAAGATCGGCTTAGAATTTTAGAATTTCTGAGTTGGATTGAGTTGATGGATTAAAGTCTACATCAGTCACACTTTAAATTAAGGAATGCAGCAACTGTATGCTTTTTTATATGTTTTACTAGAAAAATAAAAATCCTGCGACTTTGTCCGTTGGAAATTAAGATTAAATTCTTTTTTGACATACGATTTATTTTTCTTAAATTCAGCTGCAATGTGCTCAAAGACTATTGCGTTTAGTTGATATACGGACCGATTTTCATTTGCAAGGGAACATTGTCGGATTATTCCTAATCTAGCATATTTTTCTTTGAAGCAATTCTCAGAAGCTTATTTTATTTCAAAAATCTGCTTCAAGCAATTTGGACCACTTTTTTAATGGGTTGCAGTTATAAGGCAAGGTTTCGAAATATGAAACATCTTCAAAATGAGACCTTGCGAATCTTCACCATTTAATATTTTTCTTGTTTTAAATTTGTAAACCGTGTTTAAAAGATTATCATTGCTGTACTCCCGCTACACACTTAGCAGTTTCAATGCAACATTGTGCAGTCTGTCCATCCATCCGTCCATCCAACAGTAAGGACAACTTTTTCCATGTGTGCATTAAAAAGAAGATTTATCTACCTATGTATCTTCATGTATTATGCTTAAACCGTCTCTTTGCGACAACTTAGCACTCATCAGTTTGGTATTTAGCGTGTTTTTATGCATTCACTCAGCGCTCAGTCTGGCCTTTTATGTGCTTCTAATTTACACTTGTTGCAGTCGTTCTGAAGATTTTCTACATCTCGCATCTTTCTGGTACTTATTACTTTTTGCCCCGCTTAATTGTAACAGGAATGTTAGGCTGTTGTTTATTTTTTATATTTTTTCATCTTTAAAATGTTGTCTTTTACTACAAGTATTTGCCATCTCCAACGCACAGGTAAGCGAATGAACTCGAGTCGCTTTGTCTGTCATCTCTCGGCTTAATGTATGTGAGTAAATAGTTTCTTTGGAAAAAAAGATTATGACAAGTTCTTAATCACATGAGCTGAGCAACACCGACAGCAACGACGACGACAACGTTGTGTGTGAAGAGATCTGAAGAAAATGTGATTGAAAAACGTTCTGGAATTTTTATTACCAACAGCATAAGAGGATAGTAAACAATGTTAAGCATTAGACCTTGAGCAGTTTTAGAATAGATTGCTAGAAAAAAAAGGTATGGTATGGAATTTCTTGTAGCATGGATTGGAAAAGGTTAAACTCATAAACTATTGTATAATACAAATACTTTACTAAAATTGTCGAGATGATGTAGTAGGCAAATATCACTTGGAGACTATAAAAGCTACAGCTTTCAAGTTTGTATATTTAAGTTCTCCTCTTCCCTCTTCCGGTTGTCTACGGTTTATCTCGAAACTGTTTGTGTTCTGAATTTGAAAATTCTGCAGAATAAAGTGAAGATCGTTTGCGGAATGGAGCTTGCATCCGTTCTGTATTCTATATGTGAGTTCCTAAAGGAGTCTTGGGTTTAAGTACGGTTTGATATCAATAGATTAATTAAAAATGTGTAGTCTGAGGCTCGATTTTTGTGTCCATTTTCTCCACTGATCCAAAAATTTAAATGTAAAATTTTTTTTTAAAGAATATACCAAATTCCGCTCATATAAAACAATTTTTAATTTGTGTACACAAATGTTAAATCTAGGTTATACTAGCAACACACATGTGCATAAATTAGGGAAATATTTTAACTAACTAAAATATTCGTACAACTCGATAAAGTCGGAAATTCCAATTGAATAAATCCGTCAGATTACGAATTGAATACAAAACACTTGAAATCATTTAACATAAACAAATACTAAAAGAACAAACAGCTTAATAGAAATTTTTATAGGTTGAAGCTGTTTAAATTTCAAAGAATCCCGAAAAAAAACAAGAAAAATAAACGAGAAAAAATTACTAAATCCGACAGCATCTTGTTATCAGCGAAACAACAATGTATTCCTATTGTATATACTTATACGATGTGTATAAATGCCTCGAACCAGCACGGAAGAAGCGGATCTACTCATATTTTTGTTTGTTCAAAAACTGAAGACAAATATTGACTTCAATGGAGAACAGAGCAGAAGCGAAAGAATTGAGTATAAATTTCTTATGAATAAATGCTACTTGAAGACACATAGAATACGAGATTTGTAGGTAAAGTAATGAATGGTACATAAACTGCAAAAGTGGGATTAAAATTTAGCAAGTGAAGATGGTGAAGTTTCAAAAAAGATGTTGTTTGATCTCAACTAAGAGCCTAGCCATCTTTCTGCATGATTATCAGTACTTTAAGTTTAGAATTGGAAAATTTTTAGTGGAAATAATTTAATTTGATTTCAACTTAGAGTATAAAACTCGCTTGAATAAACCTCGCAAAGCAACATAAAAAACGATTTCCTGTAAAATAGAATTTGGTTAACTATTCTTCAATTTTATTATCGTCAACTATGCAAACAAAAAACAGCTGACAAATAATAAAAACAACGTGGAGAACACGACGCTCCAGGTTTATAAATAGGAATATGCATAAATCAGAATACTTACTGCAAACGATCCTCAGCTGGGCCGCCTTTGAGCACATCACTCACAGCAATCGATGGATCACCGTTGGCAAAGTGGGGATTATCACGTCCACCGGAAACGGCAATACCGAAACCATAGCCATGCACACGCGTTACAGCGACTGTATGATATTCCCATGTGGTGCGATCGCCCTGTAAATAAATAAACAAAACAAAACAACAAAAAAATGAGATGGAGTATGAGTTAAGCATGTATCTAGATAGAGTACAACACAAAGAAATTGACCAAAGTGAGTGCGAGTGACACAAAAACTTTTCAATTTATTTTAATAAATTTTAATTAAAAGTTGTTAAGCAAAAGTTTATCTTTCTTCTTTCAAACGGAAATGCAACAAGCAACTTCCGGTTTTATAAATTCAACTCTCCGGGCATATTATCAGTAAATATTAAAATTTTCTCGCTGTCATAAATCAGAAATTTTATGACAAATTCACGGCGCTAATTTACATTTATTGGTTTTTGTACTGGCGTCTGCGGTATGCTGACACATCTACGGAATATATAAAGAAATCTGTGTATTACGTTTCAAAAACCTGTGTTCAACTTAGTGAGTCACTTAGAAGTATTTGTAGATAAGCTTGTGGCTTTTTATTGATTTTAGTATTTGTTATATAAAGTCTTTTGAACTTTTTTTTTTTATTAATTTGCTTGTAGCTTGCTTATCTGCTTTATAAGCCTGTTTATATTTATAATTGATTGTTTACTTTAAGTAACGATCGGTTAATTAAGAGGGTCATACGTGCATATATATCCGCTGATAATGCTGATGCGCACAAAGAAAATCTGTACATTGAGTTGAGTGCAGCAGTTGGCATGTAACATTTCAACAATTATTTGACTAATTGTTTTGTAATTTTGTGATTGTCATTTTTTAATAGCTATGAAAATGTTTAACGGAAAACTTGGCGTGTCAGCCATGTTACATCAATAGTTCAACTAAGTCATTAACCATTCCATTGCATTGGATAGTCCAGAAAAGGCTAGAGGTAACCAATCACCCTACAGATTTAAAACCAAACACCTTCAGTATGCAAGGAAGGTGCTAACTCTTAAAACTTCAATGAAGGTGCAAACCTAAACCAACTTCAGTATTCAAGAAAGGTGCTAACGCTTAAAACGTCAAAGAGGGTGCTAACTCCTAAAACTTCAAAGAAGGTGCAAACCCTTAAAACCCAACACCAACTTAACATGTTTTTAAATGAAAAAAATATTCATTTTTCGGGTTAAACCCCAAATTTTGTGTATTCTACTCAAATTCTAATGAATTATTCCATATAGCTCTATATCGAAAGGGGAGAATTTCTTGTTTAATTGTTTATTTTACTTTACATAAACAGTAGTCAATCACTAACTCCATTAAAAACACGAAATAAATTTCGATTTGAAAATAATCAAAAACATTTTTCATACATATGTGCATTTTTTTTTTTTTTATGACAATTGTCTTCCAGCTCTCGACAACATTTTTCAATTCAAATAACCCCAGGGAAGCAGCACTGCCGCACATTAGTTTCTCCATTGTTTGTTTCAAAACGAATCCGTCGAACTCGTAAATGTTTTTATTTTGATTTTGTTGTTGAACAAATGCGCCCGGTATTTAAAAACAATTAGGTTGGTTGGCAGACTTGGCTGGCTTGGCTCTCTTTTGATAATAGGAAATTGTACAATAGCTGACAGCAGAGTAAATTAAAAATAAATCACATTAATGTCGTATAGCTGCTGTTATACAAAATCGATTTTCAATTAGGTACGCGCATTGCTTTATTTATTTGTTCACTCAATCATTTAAATGCGAAATATATTTGCAATGAATCATCGTAGAGGCAAGAAATCTTTTGAGACACAAAAGTATTAAATTGAGCACAACAAAAAATATAGAGCAGCAGACGCACGCTCTACACACTATCTGTAAGATATTCATTAAAATTTTTTGGTCGTTTGCAGGTGGGCGTCATTTTGACGTACACAGTTTGGCCATTGCTGCCACTTATGAAGATGCGTTAAGCAAAAAAAAAATTTCAAAATCAAAAAGTGCTGTGCCAACATTTATACAAAAGCGCGACGTGCGCCTAAATCAAAATAAATGTTTATATCTGCAAGAAAATTAACTAAAATTTTTGTATGCGTGGGCAAAAGCATACAGCGTAGTCGTTCGCGCTGTCTAACTGTCCGTCTGTCTGTCTGTTTAGTTTTTGAAGTTTCTACTTTTTTTGACACGTAGTCAGTTGCAGGTGCACAAATTGGGCATTCGAAGTTACACTCTCTGCAGCTACATTTGCATAAAACATATTTTCTTTGCTTTTATAATTTTTTTTGTTCATACTTGTTAGCACCTACTATGGTTTATTATTTTTATTTTTTTTTTTCAAAGCGTGTTGTTTCAAGACTTCATTCATAGTTTGGCTGCTTTGCTTATTAAAAACTTTTGCTTGCATAAAATTATGAAAAATAAAGTTTTGTATGAGATTTTTTGTTTGTCTCTCTCTCTCTCTCTCTCTGGCTACACTTTATGCTTGTAAATTATAATTAGTCCAAATTGTAGCTGAATTTTAAGTTTTTACTAGTTAATATACAATTTTTTTATACTTGTGGGCGTTGATATTTGAATTTAAGTTAAGCAGACTACTTAAATATTCGTTAAATTCAAAGATAAGTTCATTTCCTCATTTGGAAATGCAACGTGATCTGATAAGACTTCATTGAATCGGGTAGACTCTTTTGAAGATAGGCGAAAATTCATTAGGCTGTAATCAGCATATTTAAAAAAAACAACTTTTATTTGTAATAAATTAAATCAGTAGATAGTAGATAACAAAATATTCATTTGCAATTGCACAATTTGGTATGATATAGCGGCTGGTTAAGACCTCTATTGTCGTTATAACTCTGAGGTTGATATACAGTTTGAATCACCTACTATTTGACTTCAATTAGTAGTGTAGATTATTAATCAGTATATTATGAAGATCCAAATAAGCTTGAGTAAAACTATTAATTTAAGAACAGTTTTTTATTCTGTTCTTATTGGATCTTTGGAGGCTCTAACTTAATAACATTTTCAACGTACTGAGGATCACCCCTTCCATTACACAACCTATTTCGAACCGTGCTTTCATTCAGTAGACCCTGAGCCAGTAATCACAGATTTACATGATCTGATATCGGATGACGCCGATAGTTTTGAAACAAGTTTAAGGCTGCACCTGCAACATATATCATTTGATTACGATCTTTTAGGCTTTGTATTTGACAGCTATTTAGCGGACAGAAAGTCTTCTATAAACGCTGACAACTTTATTTGATTCTCATAATATGGCATGCCCACTTGAACTTAACCCAAAGCGGAATTTCAACATTCATTTAATTTAATTTAAAACGGACTTAGTTCTGCTTATTTAATTTCTATAATTTTCACATAAAGCCAGTCGTATTAAATGTTTAATAGTTAGGTCATAGATGTATATTAAAAAAAATAAAAACAACAACAAAGTTTTGCTTTGATCACGTTTTTTATGTCATTGAGTATCTATCAATCGCATTGATTTATGCGCAAATAATATTTTTATGAGCTGTTTTAATTATAAATAAATTTATTTAAACTCTCTTTATAAACTAAAATACAGTTAGCTTTAAGACAGTGAGTGCTTACCAGCATATTATTTGGTACATAATCCGGAAATTTCATTTTTGGTTTGGATTTTTAATTGGTTTAAATGTAGTTTTAATATTTTTGGTGTTTTGCAATTAAATTTAATTATTAATTATCTCTACTTCACTTCAGACACTTTCTGGTGGCATTTTACTAGCTGGCAGCTGCCTTTCTACTGTTAATTTAATTAAAGCTATTCATAACACTTGAATACAACTAATTAAGCTGCTGTTGTAATAAAATAAATATTTAAAATATTTAGACAAAACTATTTTTTTTTTTGTATATTTTGCAAACAAACTTCACTGAGATTGCTTTGCGCTGATGTCACACTTAAGCGCTAGTTTATAAATAAATTGCTTATTTAATATTTATTATAGGAAAAAAAGCCAAACTCAGTTAATTGATTTCAATATTATACAATCTTGCACTTTTTTTCACTTGTTATTCATTTTTTTTTAAATATATTTTTGCACTTTTGCTGACAGCATTGAGCTTCACATTTCAAATGAAACGTGTTTCAGCGCATTCTATGAGATACTTTTTTTGTGTCGTTAGTATTTCGAAATATAGCAGCTACGCTTCAAATAAACACAATTTTTTGTATCCGTTAGATACTTTTTGATATAAAACGTGCTGCTGACGCCAAAGTTGCGCTTAGCAGCTAACAATTTTTTTTTATTTTTATTAATTTTATAGTTGATTCGTGCTTTTGTTTAAATTAGCACGCCTTAAATGATGTCTAAGACAAACTTCATTAGAGGCCCAGCAGCTAGTCGACGACGAATTTACATGCTAATTATTGAACTGTAGGCTGTAAGCGACACACAGATACTTTATTTGTCTAGCTTATTTGGCTTTAAGCACGATTTTTTTACCATAAAATAAAAAGATACAAAAGTATCTGATTGGCACTACTTCTCACGCACGCAGCCAAACTACAACTAAAGTCAATGCGCATCTACTGTGCCGCCGCCTGCGCTGCAAAAAAACGTTTAATTTTCAACGCTCAAAGCGCGTCATTGTTTACGCAAGAAACAAATAAAATGAAATAAAATAAAAGCGCAGCAAAAAAGATACAAAATTGCATAGTTACAGATACACGTAGTGAATGCGCATTTTTTGTTTAAATGTATTTATTTTAGACTAAAAAGCCAATGACCAGTTGTATTGCAAATTTGGAGCGCAATCGCATAAAATAAAGAAATATATTTCAAGAAAAGTATCTCGGATGTGCATTGAAAGTGAAATGTGACTAGGCAAGCAGGCAGGCAGGCAAGTATCATCCGCAACACGAAAGCGCTTTAGCTGCGCTTCGCTGCACCATCAAATGACTGACTGCCTGAATGACTGACTGCCTGAATGAACTGTATGACTGGCGTTTGCAATTTCTGCATTTGCTGCTGACTTTTGCTTTCCTGTTTATGTACAAGAAACAACAACAAAAAAAAAAAAAGTATCTCAAAGAACGTCTTCGCGTTGTATTTCGTTTGCACAGCTGCGTTGTTGTGCTGCGACTAACTTTTAAAATTAGTTTTCGCATAAATAATTTTTTTTTTTTTTTGTATACAATCTATAAAACCGTGTTTGCGACGTGCCTGCTCCGACATTCACGCCGCGTACTTGACGGCTTGAAACACGCTTTGAGACTATTTTACCAAACTCTAATGCGACTGCCGACAAGATCCAAAAACAAAAACGCTCAGCAGCACAATTAACTGAGAGAGAGTGAAGCAACGAAGGCTGGTACAAAACAAACAGCACAATGAATGCTGCAGCAAAACAAAATGTACGCTTAAACGCGGTAGCAAATAGCGTATGAAGTTGTTGTGCAGATACAAGATACGTAGATACTTTATGTGCTGCTTCGCTCGCTCACGAATCTTATATGCTTGAAGCAAACAGAATTGTATAAAAGCAAACAGAAACATTTGTTGATGAAAGATATTCACAGCAAAGTGAGCGACGAGCGTAAGTTTGAGATACAAAATGAGAGAATTTACATTTGTGGATTGTATCTCATGTTTGTGCTTGCTGTGTGGCATGTAATTTGTGCATTATGCGGCTTTCTTATAGTGCATTATATAGTTTAGTATTTATTAACAGCCTTCATTTATACTCTTCAAACGAAGCGCACAACGTATGTCCGTCTGTCGGACTGTCTGTACTTTATCTGGGTGTATCAAAATGCAGTTTTTGAGTTATCAAACTGAAAAAGCTTGCAACTAACTGAAGATATAGTCAAAATATCATACATATCTCGTATCATATCGATACAAAATTTTTTTCAAACATATTTTCGAGCTCAGCAGCACAAAATCTTAATTTTTTTTTTCACTTGTAGACTAGTGTAGTTCGTACAAATATCTTTCTCAAATTTAACATCCACAGCAAGTATTTCTCAAATGCTGCATGTTCTGACATGTGTGTACCTGAAATGGGGTATAGCACGCATTGAGATACTTTTAAGTGTCGCTATCCCACTTTGATGAGGGTTAGAGAAAAGAGCAAGAATGAAAACCAGAAAAAATATATTTTGGAATAGACAAAAGAACAATTTCTATATATATGCCCTCTCACTTACTACCTGAAACCAACTTACAAGTCGTCTGTGTATGCGTGTAGAACTAGACACAGCCTTAGGTTATCTTAGGGAAATAAAAAAGGTTCAAAATAGATGCAAACCATAGAAATTAAAAAATCATTAGTTCGCTGATAAATTATTTGAAAAAGGGCGTCAGCGTAGACAAAGACTGTAAAATGCCGGTTAACAGCGATGCTCTGAGGTGTTGAGAAAATTAAAAGCTATCAGGTTGCGCAAGATCGAAACCACGTTCTTTCAGATACAAAAATTGGAAAATTTATAGTTTGTAAAATTAATTGAAGAAGAACAGGTTAACTGCGGGGCATAGAAGCATTATCTATTATGTAAGAACTTTAAAATCTCTCACTCTAATTCATTAGTTTGTCTGCCAAAAGCACTTACACAGAATATCCATTAATGCAATTCAATACGAGTATCTACAAAAGTATCTCCTAAAGTGAGGGTGAGTTCTAGCAACGAATGCGCAAATATTTGCCATTGTTTTTAATGAAAAACAACTCAAAAACAATGGCTTTGTTGTGATTCCTTTTGGTTTTTCTATTTCTAACTATTTTTATATGTATTTCGCATTCAAATATAAATACTTAGAGTTGGGGTCACCAATTCCTCATAGTACAATCAGTTGTTTTGCTGTCAATTTTATTCATATATATTGTAGAAATTGTATGCCAAACACTCCCTGCTAGTCTACGTTGCTGATTGTAGATACGTTTTCTATCTTTTTTTGTCGTCATATGTATTGGCTTCATTTGACTGCGGTGGCTGGCTGCTGCTGGTTTCAATTCTGCATTAAAATATGCACGACAGACTGGCAGACAGACAAACGTCATTTACAGCAGAGCATTTGCTCTGAGGATGAGGACGTCTGTTGTCATCATGTGTCATGGCGAAACGAATTCATAGTATATGACGGACTGCCTGGTCTGTTGGTTGGTTGGTTGCATGAATGAATCGAAAACAGCAGCGTTGACTAGCTGAAATAGTAGCTGGGCACTGAGCTTCATTGGCTATACATAAAAGCATATTTTGTAGCTCTTTGGTTCGTCATGTTTGTCAAAAATTTATGCAGAATTGCCTGAATATTTCTTTACTTTTTCTGTTGCTCAAAGCTCTACTTTAATGGCTTCACATTTAATTCATGGAATTTCAGTTTTCGAAAATATTCTAATTTTTTTTTAAACTTTTTTCCGTAGATACTTAATTGAAATTTTGCAGTAGAGTATCTAAAGAGTCTTCCGTATTCGCGTGTCACTTGAGCTTTAAAGTATCTTTTTTTTATTTGTATTCTTTTTGCAGTTTATACTCTTCTTGCTTGAGTATTCATATGTCACATCACGTCGCGGTTAATCGAATAAGTTTTTTTTAATTGAATAAGTGTTGCGCTTGCCTGGCTAGGTCTCATAGTTTGTTCAGAGTTGAAGTGCATCGTGTTTGCCTTAATTGAATTTGAGTTGCAAGCGGTTGAGTGTGTTGTGTGAACTTTTCAACTTGCAATTGTTATGTGTTATAGAAAGAAGCATCAGCGATTGTTGTAAATGAAGTTTTTTGTAATAAACTGTGTTCAAGTGAGTTCGTTTGTAGTCTATACTCGAAAAAATTTAATAAGTAAAGCAATACATGGCTATAGAAGCGGCTTAAAAGCGTAATTCATTAATATTGGCTTCAAAAAATGTGCTCTGAGGCAGCCAAAAACTTCAAATACTGAAAAACTTGAACGATTTTTATGTCAATATTTTGTATTTATTTTATTTCAAAGTCCTCTTAAGTCCTGAGTTTCATAAAGACTTGTCCACCATTTCCAAACATTTTAATCAGCGACCACAAAAATCTAGTTTTTTTATGTTGGACCACTGTTTATCCATCCGTCCGTATGTCTGTCTGTATAAACCAAACGATCTCAGAGTCTAGAAGAGCCAGAGTCAACTAGCTTGTTTATTTAGAGTTTCATTGTACAACCGAAGTCCAAGTTTATATAATTTTTGGATACCAAGCCTACTATATGATTATTATCAGCTTATATGGACACTTTGTACTGTCAGGTGCTGCTACCTTAGGCTATTTACTGACGCCATCTAAAGGTATGATACTGCTGAGGTCTCCACCAGTGCTACAACAACAAAAATGAGAGGCTAAAATAGTAAAGAGGAAAAAATAATAGTGGTACAAGCTCTTCACAGAAGGCCTTGAATCTGTTAAACAGATCACTAGTCCCAACCAGCAGGTCGTACGTTCAATAAGAAATAATGCCTCGAAGTTATGCATCGTTTGGGTGAAGAAATATGAAAAAATCTCCTGGATTCATGTTAAAGCAAATCAAGAATTTTGCAGCATGATATGAACCATGGAAGGAGGGCATTTTATCACCCCAGAGTAGATAAAGAACCAATCGCTGGAAGAGCTTAAGGCCATATCTAGCCACGCATAACAGACGTGATTCCAGTATTGGAAGTTTTTATATCTATTTATATACATAAAACATTTTTCCCTACGGCTAAGTGTTTATAACTCTCGGGCAATTAGGCGTTTTTCAGAATATCTTTGGTGCAAGCCTTTTAAATTTTCAAAATGATGTCGCTGGTGGTGAAGTTTTATGAAGGATTGCATGGTACACCAAAAGAAGTTTCAGCCAAAAGCTTGCCTTTATTCTACATTTGGTCGAATCTGTCTCTATAGTCACAACTTTTTAAACAAACCCTGTGTATAAAGCAAAATATGCGTTTTTCAGAGTCTCCTGATTTGCATTATTTTAAGTTTCATATTTGTAAAATAAAACTTTGAAAAGAAGATTTTTGTAAAAATCTTAAAAACAAAATTTACAAAACTTTCCAAAAGTATCTCCCTTTTCTTTTATCTCTTTCACACTCCCCACATCTTTCGTTGTTTGTCCTAATGAATATTTAATGTCGAAAAAATACCAAAACTTAAAAACTTTTTCGAAAGGTGTTAACCAACACATATACTCGTACACTTACAGTTCCTGAACATATTTTTTGATGATGTAGGTAGTAACTATTGTTTATATACCAACAGAACACATCTGCAGATACACCGGCATGTGTAAGCTGCTACTTTTGTATGCAAGTCAGCTTCTACACACACACAAAAATTCAACGTACAAGTAAGAACATGTCTGCAACAGACTTACGTCTCCGTCTCATGTCATGTTACAAGTTTTGGGATGGTTAAGCGTGCTTGTTGCGCAATGTGTGACAAAAGACAATTTGGACAATGTCGATGATTAACAAGGCATACGAGATGCTGTGCAGTAAAACTTTTATCTTAAGCTTACAGTTTATCGCATGACGTTTTGATTGGCTATTGACAAAAAAAAAAAAAAAAAAACTTAAAAAAATGTGCTAATAAATGCCAGACTAGCTTACGGCATTTTACAGCACACATGTGGACGTGTTAATGTGTGCTCATGCAGTTTCTGCACAGCACAAATATCTTTTGTTAGATACAAGACAGACTTTTTTGGGTGCGTCCTCTAATATTCTCAGCACGCACAGTTAACACATGACAATAATTATCTTTGATTATAAATTTCTATAAAAAAGTTATTTAGTAATTTCTACATTCATTCATTCATGCATTCAACAACTCGTTCTTCGTTGGCTGGCATTGCTTGAGCATTTATTCATTTTTTTCGTAAGGGACAGACTGTCGACATTTGAAAGTACTATTTATGTAGACACATGGAACGTGCTTAAACTTCATAATTGTTGGCTGACGATCTTGGTATTTGTTAGAATATTCTGGCACATCGAGTTGAAGCATGTGTTGTGCCGCTTGACTCTTGCTGCATAGCTTCTTCTTCTGAAGACTGAGAGCCTCCGTCAATCTTTTGAATTATGTTGCGCATGCGTGCAACAGAAGTGTAAATATTTGAGGGACAGAAGTTGAAGAAAAAAGTATCGGTTCATGTTATTTCAGAAGGTCATTGGCTGACAATGGACCGAGTAGTCTGAAACAGCCATTCGATTGCAAGAATGTTTAGTTTCGGAGTGAGTTGAAATTTGAGTCGTATGAAATGGTCTTCTTAAAGCCCTCAAACCATTAGAATTCAAGTCGTAAATTTTTGCAAACGTGCTCCTCAACGTTTAATTTAAAAAAAAAAATCATACAAGAACATTCCCAACTTCCATTCCACTTGGCAGTCAGCACCATTCTGTCAACATGTGCTTTCACTTGTCACTTTTTCGCAACTTAGCCTCAGGCCAGCTCCTACTTCCATTTCCAGACTCACAAGTAAAAGTAAACAGGAAATGTTTCGCTATGTGTCCTGTTTGCAGCAGCCAAGTAAACAGAACAAACGAGTTTGCAATTTTCCAAAGCAAACATGTGACAATAAGAAGAAGAAGAAAAAAAAAAAGGGTTGCATTTATAATGAAGTTGCATAATATCTGATATTACAAAATAGGCCACAGTTCAAAAAAGAAAAAATCTTACATTTAATAGGAATTTCCGTACACAAATCGCTGCCAATTAAAATGCATTGCTTATCTGGGTTATTAGTGACATTTAATTTTATGGCAATTATTTTGTTGCTGAATTAATTCCATTCGAGTTTTGTTTATATAAATAAAAACTAAATACAAATCGTCATAAAAAAAAACCCACGCTTTGTTAGAATTACTTGTAAGCATTTTGCAATTGCTTTTTGAACTCTGGGCAGTGTAGCTAAGCTAAAAAGTATCTTTTTTTTTTTTTTTGTTGGAGTAGAATATTGCTGCAATTTGAGCGTAATTTATATTTAGCTTGCAAATTTATGCAAACTATGTGGCAACTCGTTTAGCAACCCACACAACATGTCTATGGCAAATTAATAAAATCGTTGCTCAATTATTGTTTGGCATTGAGGGTGCGCGTTGTGGAGCTTAATAAATCTGAGTAGTATTTGGTTGCAATTTGAGTTGAAATAATTCGTCGTATTGGCAGTAAATAGATTTTAATGCTTTGAGATTAAACTTGGTCTTGCTGGTTATTTCAGTTCGTTTTAGGTTAATAAACTGAACCAAAGAATATCTTTTCTGTGTGCAAAGAATAGCTATAAATCGAGATGCAAATGATCTAAAGCTACTTTGTTAAAGACATTTAAAAATAAATATGATCTTTCAATTTTAAATATGTCCCACAGTGCTGAGATCGACTCAACTAGCCGAATTTTGTCTAATATATTATTATTTTTCTACAAAAGTGACACCTTTGTTACTGGCGCCCAACGTAGGGCACAACGTTTAGATTAAGAGTCTAATGCTTCACCAACTGAACAACCGGGTGCCTCTTAAAGACATAAAAATAACAAAACTGACGTGTTTGTAACTGGCGCCCAACGTGGGGCACAACGATTAGATTAAGAGTCTAGTTCTTCACCAACTGAACAACCGGGTGCCTGTTAAAGCTATAAAAATGACAAAACTGACGTGTTTGTAACTGGCGCCCAACGTGGTACGTGAATCAAAACACCCCAGATTAAAAGTATCATGCTATACCGACCCTGCTAGGACTTGTTTAAGAGATGAGTGAAGGAAAGTCAAGCACGAGTTCACAAAATTTCAAACAAGGCTTTAGAATCCGAATGGAATATTCTACAATTCTAACGGTCTGGATTTGCATTTGTATTATGGAGTCAAAAGTCGTGTTTGAATTTGGATTTGAACCTTATTTTTCTTGAATAAATCTTCAAATCTACGAATACGAAACCACGAATATAACCCTAAGGAACCATTCGGTGTCATCCGGCGGTTCTCCCTTTAAATTATGTCTGATTCCTTCAGAGCAGTTTTTGTGTAAGACTTTTGAGACACACTTCATAGATTTACAATCACTTTATCAACTTAAACTATGAATGAAATGCATTAAAAAAATTTTATAAAGAAAGAACATTCCATTAATAAAAATTCAAAGTCACAACGAATGAAAAAAAAAAGATACCGCTTGATTGCACTTGTAAATTACAACCGATTCAATTATAGATACATTTGATTGCATTTTATGTAGCTAAAGCAAAGCATAAGCCATACCAACCAACCAACCAAACTAGTTTAAACAGCAGAGCCAGAGCCAAGTCACACCCACAGTCGGTTTCACTACTGCATAACATACGATCGATGTCACTGATGCCTGAAGCAAGGAACAACAAAATTCGACATCTACATCTATAATATGGATAGCATATGAGCGCGAAAAATCCGGCAGTGACAGCATTGGAAATGCATCGCTGACTTTTGCCACTGCACACTGCCACATCGACATCGATCGAACGAACGAACGAACGAACAATTGCAATCACAATCAAATGCAATTATCTGAATATATTACTACATAGCGCAGTATTATATAAACACTATACGCAGTCGATGTTGAAATGCAATCGGGCAGAAAATGAAAAATTCATTGTCGCATAGAAAAAACCAACCAAAAAAAAAAAAGATAAAAGATCAAATGCGAGTGAATAAAGTGCGGAATGCGCTGTCACTCGCTAAGATAGTCCTTCTGTCTGTCTGTCGCATAGTATGTTTCCGTGCGTTAATGATGCCTGCTTGTTTTCTGCACTCTGGATGGATGTATGTCTGGATGGCTGGCTGGCATGTCTGCCGTCTATGACGCTCCTAAATGCGTTTATAATCGTTTTAATGAGTTCTCTTCATGTCGCACGCTAAACACTAAACGCCAGCTACAAGCAAGCAGCTAGTTGGTGATTTGTCATATAATGGATTTTTTATTACAAAATCTATTTAGATACTCGGAGATGTCGAAGTTTGTTTGTTCCTGTTGGCGCCTCTGGCTTTAATTTCAGTTTGATTGATTTTAAATTATGACTTACGACGGAACTTTTTTCAATTTTTATTGAAGAAAAAGAAAATAATTTATGTAGCGTTGACTTACCTGAAAAGAAAAAGAAAATATATAACATTATTGATTATATTTAAATTAAGTGTTAATGAGAAAAACTTATGATTTAAGACTAGAAATTATTAAGTTTATCAGGAGGCATAAAAACGCATTAAAAGTGAAAAGTAGGAAAGTGCAAAGAAAATATTTCATTCTCCCAACTTAACAAAAAACATTCAACCTAAATAGTTGGATTTAGACACTTAAGCCTCTTTTCTAAAAGCAAACTCTGTCACTGCATTGCAAAGTCTTACAAACTATAAGTAAAGCGTAATAAATTAATATTAAAAAAATAAAACCTAAATTCCATTAATAAATTCCACGACAAACAAGAATCCAGTCGTACAACTTAATAAAAATTATTAATGAATGCAGAAAAATGTTTATATTCAACGCTTATACTTTTATATTATATATCTTCAAGCTTTATCGTTGCAATCGCCGTTGCCGTCGTCATCAGGTATTCTTTATAATTTGTCGCCTATTGTTTGGCGTTTTATGACTTGCTAAAAGCCACACTGCACAACACAAAGTCTTTCAACTCTGTAGCATGATTCATAAATAATCAAATAAACAAAATGGTTTTACATTCAAAATCAAAGCATCACACAAAAGTTATATCTTGAAGGGGTTCAGTCCATGCCAAAGTGTCAATTAGTATGCAAAATCCATCGCTTGAATTGTGGCTTTGTTTAGCATTCCGTTTAAATAATTTGCAGAAATGGAAAGAGATTCTTTTTTTAATCTGTGCGCCCTCCTCTAGACATTAAAATCGATTTTGTTGTTTTCGAAATTTGCATATAAAATTGCGAGACCTAAATCGAATGGTACAAAAATTAGATTTTTTTCCGGTTTTGGGTAGACTTTCTCGCATATCAAATAGTTTCAGTTCTATGAAATCTATGTGAGAAAGTGAAAGGTTGTGGTAGCGTGTCGAGCAATTAATCAAGGTTGAGCATATGATTATATGTTTCAAGAATACAAAATTAATTTGTTTGAATTTAATTTAAATAAAGTAAGCGTATGACATATGACATTTTTTAGTTAGAAAATAAGTTTAGAGAATGTGGGAGACATTTTTAATTTGAGTTGCGTATGTGTCAGCAGTATATAGAGGAACTATCTTCTGCAGCCTTCGAGATCCCAGTGTTCAAACATAACAAAAACTGAAGGACAGATGGACATAACTGTAACAATTTGATGTTGATCAAGAATTTGCACAAATCAGAAATTTGATTGAAATTTTATGTATTTGGGTTCAGCATATAATTGCTTCCCGTTCTGGACCTCAGCAAATTATATGCATTTTAATGTAAAATCGTTAATTCGGGGAAAAATATGGTTTTTGCAAAAAGTTTTGTATGACAAGCTGCAACTTCAGCTTTTTCGATTACTCTCATTTTTAAACATACTCCCAGGTTTGACTTTTTTCCTTCTCCCAATCCTTCTCTTGTTTTGTGCTCACAGTTCCTTTGCCTTCTCCTTTTTTTTTTTTGTTTTTTATTCTACCACAAATTCAAATACAAATTTTTTACTCATTATAAATCGGTGTGAAAATTAGTTTTTCACAAAAAACAAATTATTTTTAAAAAAAATTACCACAAAAATCAATTTTGCATAATTTGAAATGTCAAAAGCCAAATTTTTTGTAAATTTTTATGCAAAACTTTTTAAAACCCAAAAAACTTTTATTGCTTAATTTTAAAAGGTTTTTATTGTAATTCCAATCTTTGCGTAGGTTTACTTCTGCATATTTTTTCTTTTTCCCGATTGCATGTCACGGTGTAAAAACAAAATAAAATAAAACTAGGAAACTCAACTTTTTAGTATCATGTTAAACAATGTAAATGAATTTGTTTATTATTGCAAAAGAAATAATAAAATAAAAAAACTTTGTACAAGTCACGCTTTCTGCATAAACTAACAAGGCCGAATAGTTGTAATAACAAACCTAAACAAGTGCAATGAAAATGTGGAAAATGCATTGGGAAATTGGTTTCATATAACAAGTATTTATATATTCAGATTGTATCCGATTTTATGGTATGGCAAGAAAATTATACAATTTGATTGGATCGAGTTTAAAAAATATATAAAATTGGAAGATTTTTCGCTGAAGAACGGGATTAGTATTCTAATGCTGGAGAAAGTGTGAAACGATAACAAATATTTTTATCGATTATATTTGTAACATATGACTCACTAAGATGTTTAAAATCGGTCTGCGCATGAAGTTTTGTTTGTAGACTTTAATTTATTCGATTATGAAGTAAATGTCACGAAAAAGTGAAAGCTTTTGATGTAAAACATTGAGGAGTAAGTTTTTTTTTAGTCAAGCGTCACAAAAAAGTGAAAGGTTTAGAAGTAAAACTTTCTAGCGACTGTATGGAAAAGTGTTATGCCTCATGAAAAATTGAAAGCGTCTCGAAAAGTGAAAGCGCCATGAAAATTGAAATGTCTATTAAAGTAAATTTAATTAAACTATTAACTAATAAATATAGAGTATCAAGAAGCATGCTGAAAAGAGTACATTTCGACAAAGTGAAAGGTTTTGATGAGAATCTTTTTGGAGTAATTTTTATGTAGCAACTGTTAACTAATAAATATAGTACTTAAATATAGTAATACTGAAAAACTTAGAAGTAAAACTTTGTACGGATATTAGCGAAAAATTTTACACATCATGAGAAATGCAAAATGTTACAAAAAGTAAAAGCGTCACGAAAAGTGAAATGTGTTCCACATTTAATTTAATGCAGCAGTTATCTAGGATATGGATGCAGTCATATAATCCTTTGGATTTACCTAAATTTTATTGCATTTTCTCATATAAAATACAAGAAAGGTGCTCTGTTGGTGGTGCAACCTAACGAAATTAAATAAAAAAGTCAAGTCGACTGCAGTCACTTCCCATAAATATTCATTAGCTAGCGTCAAATGATTAATAGATACAATAATTGTTGATAGCTCCAGCAGATTATATTGCAGTATATTGGAGAGCTTGAAGTGGTGTTAATCGAAAGGTTATACAGATGGTCCCTATATTTATGAAGCTATATGGGAGACATACAGCGCATAATACTCTTTGAATTTTCATAGAGTAATTAAAAACGTGAACTATGAAATTTGGTGCTGCCTGTGATGCTGTTTTTTTTTTTTATTTTATTTCAATCCCATTTAAATATATTACAAATACAACTGTTTTTCACACATAAACTATAATTTTTATTGCATTTAACTATTTACATATAATATCTCAAATTATAACAGCGTCATTTTAATGAACGCTGACAGCCACAGACAGTAAATAATTGGTAAACTATGCAACACAACAAAAGCCGTAATTGCATCAAAAGCTAAAGTAAAGACATAAAAGCATATCTGAACATAATGATCAACATTAACGCTGCACCCCACTGGTCAAGCTGAATATGAATATCAAGGACAAACACTTAAAAATAAAACTTAAAAAAAAATTACATTAAATAAAATCCATAAAACTCCAAAAAAACAAGTTCTTTTCATTAGTGTATGATGAATCAAGCTCGAACAATTTTTAACAACGAAAAATTTCAATATGGGTGCGGCAGACAGGCAATGTATGCAATGCAACGAAGGAAAAAAAACCAATCTACAAGATATATATCTCACTTTATACAGGTATCTACAAGTCTAAAGCATTTAGATATGCAAACGTTCGCTGAATGCGTTTACACATGCTAAATAAGCAGCTACCAACCAACTCAATTTATTTCTTAATCAATTGACTGACTGGCAGCATGTCGTAGCATTTTGCGTGCTACTTACAAAAACTATCTACAAACACTATTTTAGCTGTCTGACCAACTTACGAGCAGCCAATCAGTAAAAAAAAAAAAAAAAAAAAAAATATCCGGCTATTATTTGCGACAAGTTAAACCGGAGACCGTATGGAATTTCGTAAGACAGAGAGACAAAAGTTGCCACATAACATAACTGAAAAAAAATAAATGCATTTTTTAGGTAAACTACATGTTGCAAGTTTATTTAGGTTCACATTTTATTGAGATTTATCTGTGTGGCAAGCATTGCCGATTGTCATTTGAGATTTCCATTTCGAGTAACATAAATCTGCCGTCTAATAAGTTCATTCATGGAAAAAATATTTATGGTGAGAATATTTTCTGTGGTAGTAATTGGAATTTAGTTTTAGATTTGTTTTGTAACTATTTAAGTTTTCTATAACAGGTGTTCACTGTAACCCTTTCAAACTGACTTCCTCCCAAATCTCATTAAAATTTAATGAATTCAAAAAGTCAATCACTAAAGTCCTATTTTTTATTGCTCTTCCGGTTATAACCTTTCAAAATCTATTTAATGCTTCAATGAGTTTGTCTATTGAACTGTTTTAGTTTCGCCCCTTTTGAAATAAGCGTTTAAAGCTTGTCATCCCGAATTATTGTTAAGATTTAAGGGTTGCAGCATTTATATTTTGAACTGAAGTAAAAGTATTTTTTTTTTTTTCAACAAGTTGCTTCAAAAAGGCAACATTTAGTAAGAGATAAATAAGATTGGAGATAAATCACATCATCCTCATCACGAATCTTAAAATATTTCGAAAAATATATTAATACGAAAATTTGAGCTCGAAAGTTACTTTCTGAATCAACTGGGACGGTTCTTAAATAGGTCTTAATAAGGATATTGAATTTCTTTCACTATGAAGTAATCTGGAGTAGGAATAAGAGTGTCTAAATAGATGAAGACTTCATCTTTTATATGAAAAATTGTAGTTAGACGGACCATACTAAGCATATAAGTGCGTGTGATAAGATTTTATTACATTCTACGAATTCAATAATATTTCTACTAAATCCAACAACTTTAAACTGAACATTTATAAATAATCAAAAGTCCAAGCCATACCATATAAAACTGACAAATTAGCTATTAGTTGCGGTTAAAACAGCACCCAGGCATAATCACGTTAATTACGTTTTATAAAATCCATTAAAAATCAACATTAGCAGCGCCATAACTTCTATAATCGCCAACAACATATGGCAACATGCAACACGTGACTAACAAAACAGAAGCTAAATGGGGGGAAATAGTTTTTTACTTTAACAACTCAATCTAAAAGATTGGAAATTAAAAAAAAAAAATAATACAAAATGCTTTATTCGCAGTAAACAATTATTTAGCCTAGCAACGGAAGGGTTACTGACTTCGGGAAAAGCAATTACAGGGAGCTCTTATAATTGCAATAAAATTAGTCATATCTCTGGTAACTAGTTGCCACAATCATTGTTTGACTTTAATTTTCCAATATAAATCATAGCAAAAAATAGAAATCGAATTGAAGCTGCGCCCGCATAAATTGCTTCAGTTCAAACAGCTCCATCAAATAGGGCTTAACCTATGAGTATGAGTCGTTCTTTATTGAATTTAAACTCAAGCTTCAAGAGTCAACATAAAGAAGAAAAAAACCAGTCCAACAAGTTGAATTCTAAAGACTTTTTCTTTCTTTTGAAGCCAGTTGCTGCTTTGCTGTGACTTTATTTCTTTTTCTTTTTTCAAATGAGTGAGTCGATCCACTCGAGTTTATACATCTGCTCAGTACGTATGAGTGAGTCTCTGTTTGGACTCGTTTCGTTTCTTTACTCGTTTGCCCTTTGGCGTGCGCTCTTCGTGTTATATGAAGCAGCTTAAAAAAGTCTGTCTTGAAGACCAAGCCAGATTGCTTGCTGGCTCATGTAGCTCTTTCAAATGTGTCTCGTATAATATAGAAAAAAAGTGTAGCTTGTGGTCTGCAGCTCGTTTCTACTGGCTTACTTAGGGCAAATATTAAAGCCACAATTTGAGTTTTCGTAGTGCGTTATTTTTCCTATAAGCTTTCATTCGATCTGATTCGATATCAGATATTTTTTTTTTTGTGTTTTCTACTTTATTATTATTTTTTTTGTTGCTTTTTGCGGGTTTATTTTCTTCTTGATTATTTTTAGCGCTGTTAAGAAACCAGTTTCACTTTATTTTTACTCAGTTTATTAAGGAGGGAGAAATATTCTTTATGTTGAAATTGATTGATTTTTTGGATTTTTATTTTTAGATATTTTTTAATGAGCCTCTCACTTAATATTACTTGGTATAAAAATTAATAAAATTCTATAAGACTTTTGTTTACAAATTTATGAAAGGTTTTTTTTTTTTTAAATATTTTTTAGACTTGAATCAAATTTGGCATAAAGCTACTTCATGCCGGATATTTAGTAGCATACTCCATAAACAATAGATCTATCTATGTGTTTCGCATATTTATAGCCTCGAGTATTGTCAATTCAAGCCGCACGCTATTGACGCATTTTGACTTTGTATCTCAAAAAAAATAAATAAATCTGTTTGTCATAACTTCTACTTTCAAATAGAAACAAAATACGTTTACGATTAATTGTCTGCCAGCTGAAGTGCTATACTTATTAAAAAATTATAAATTCTATAAACACTTGGCATTAAATATTGCTCTTAGTATGCCAAGAATGTGCAGCGGCGTTTGCATATACAAAAGTATCTACAAAGTGTTACAATTATTTATGCAGCGTTTTGTTGTATCTTTTTTATTGTTTTATATAAAACTTGTATTTAAAATGCGTTTAAACGTGTATGTAGTAGCGTAATTTCTCAAGAACTGGTTGTAAGTTGTTATGGTCTCATTTTTTCCAAACACAACAAGTGTTTGCCTTGAAATATTTCTTTAATTTTTGTTTAAAATGTATTGAATATCAATTAATTACAAAGTAGTTCGATCGTTTAAAGTAGACACAAGTGGGGCTTGTTTATATGCAAAGAAGTCGATTATGATTTGAAGATTTAAATTCGTTGATATATATAAATTTTTATTGTCTATCTGTAACAATATTTAAGATACTTAATCTTTTTTTTATTAATAGAAAATATTTAAAATGAGACTAGTATGGAATTCCTTTGTATTGAAGAGCAGCTTTTTCAGATACGTCAAGGTAAATATATACACTGTACTGTAAACTATGAGTTTTTATATAAATATGGGGAAGTTGGCAGAGTTTTTATATCATGAATAAGTTGATCTTTGGTACACATAATACATATTTATTTCTTATGTGTATATAGCAAAACAGCCAGCGTCAATAATCTGTTGCTTTGGCGTGGTTCAATGGGTCGTATGGGTTGACTACTGACTGATCCATATGGACTAGTTAGCGCTACAGTCACGGCTGCTGATAAACTTATTGCAAGGGTAACTTGAGTGCCTCTAATCTGGCTCAAACGTTCTGCGCAGTGACTATTCTCGGCTGAATCATAGTCAAGCCACAGCATAGCTGAAAAACTTGCACAGCTCGTACTGAAGACTTTTGCAAGAACAAGTTATGCCTATTTCCGCATAGTCTAGTCACGGCTGATGAAAATAGACGATAGACGGTCCTTATAGATCTGCAATTTCTTTATAAAACTGAACTGCATATAGATTAGGCGCTTCAAAATATACAAACATTGGGGGTGCATCTCCTTTAGTCTGAGAGTTCCACGTATTCATTACAAAAAGAAGCACAAACGGATAGAACGAAGAAGTCGTGTGCGTTCGACCTAGAGATACCCTGTCCCCATATTAAACCCTAAATTTGTATGGGATACATTCCTATCTGGATCTGCGTGTGATATTTTATTAGGATTATAAAGGTTTTCTGTTAAAAACCCAGAAATATGGGATAGATCTACCCTTTTTAGCCTATTAGGTTTGTACAAATGTATGTAACAGGTGGAAATAATGGTTGGAACAAATTTTTTTTAGGAAGTCCACCTTTTTTAGTGGTCGAATTTCGACCCTAATGAAAAATTTTATTAGGATTGATGCAAAATACAACAAATTTGGCGTTTCTAGCTGAACTAACAGCAACCTTAAATGATTTTCATACAAAAGAATAGAAAATTGGGACATATTTATATGGAGGCGACCCCTTTTAGTAGTGTGAATTGAACCTTCATGGAATTTTTTTTGGATTGACGCAAAATACCCCTAAATTTAGCGTTTCTAGCTTAAATAACAAGATCAAAATCATTTTTTTCATACAAAAACCCAGAAAGGTGGAACAAATTTGTATGCTGACTACATTTGCTAGTGGTCCGATCTTGACTTAAGTCAAATATTCTATAAGGATTAACATGAGTCAGAACAAATTTGGCAATTATAACAAAATGAACAACAATTAAATATTTTTCATACAAAAACTCTGCATAAATCAAAGGTTTGCATTGTAAGTGATACCGTTGGCTACGCCTTCTGCCTCTTACATATATTTCCACAAACTTAATAAACACTTCTTCGCTATGTGTAAAAATTTATATTTATTTTATACTTCGCATCATATACATATGTAAAAGCATATCAAATTATATGCCATGTAATACCATTTAATTTTACGCTATGCAATTTTTTACTGTCAACTCTATTAAAAGATACAAAAAAAAAATTCCAAGCTTAAAAGCTATCATAAAAACGATTTAATAACATTTTTGAGCAACAATTTCAAAAGTTATAAATTATGAATTTCATTGCAACAAAAGACTGCAAGTCTACTGCATATGCAAAGCCAGCATAACGAAGCGTTAAAACCAGAAATTTCACTTTTTTTTTCTTTTTTTTTTCAAGTAAAAAAATTAATTCATTTTATTATTGTGTACAGACTTTAAAAATTTCGATACCTAGTGTAGCTGATTGCAAATGATGACGTTGCTGTTGCATTGCAGTTTGTTGCAGACAGGGGGGCTGATTTAATGACCACTTTTCAGACCAAAATGCAACTTTTTAAATTACGCTGTTGACTCTGTTTTGCGAATATAATTTCATACATTCGAACTGTTGGCTTATGTGCACAAATATTGGACGAAATTATATGCCTTTATGTTAATTGCTTCGAGGATTTTTTGATTTTTTTGATTGATGTTTGGAAAGTATTTATTGAAGGCAGTCGCGTGTTTTACAAAACTGGCCAAACTTGTTCGGGGGTTATCAAACTTTATAATCAAAAAAAAAATTAAAAATTTTATGCATCAAAACGCTTTTACAAAATAATTTCTAAATGCAGCCGCCATCAACTTTCTATGTCAACTAAGTGAAAAACTTTTCGCTTAGCGAAACAATTTGTCAACAAAAATTTAATTAGTAAACTATGCAGGCAGAGATTTATGTCTATACTCGTAGCTGAACAAAATGTGTGTGTGTGTGTGTGTACTTTCCACACTCACTGTGTTTTATTTAATTAAGCAACTTTTTTTAAAATTTTTTTGCAGTGTGGTTTATTGACTTTTATGGGCTTTTTACCATAAAACTGCATCGTACTGCAGTTTCACCTAATGTAAATATGGCATTGAACAGCGTTCGAACACACAAAAAAGCATCTGCGCAAATATTTACCAAGTAGACAGGCGTTTGTTGTAAACAGTTTTTAGAAATCAAAGAGCTAATATTTAAGTTGATAGTACTCGTTCGTAGGCGAGAGTTTATTTTATTGGAGGGCGTGTTTTATTGAAATTCAATTAGCAAAGCAAATTATTGTTTCAATATGCGACAAATAGTCGACAGCTTTGAGAGAAAATAATGCTCAGAATGCATTGTTCGCATATCCTTTGAGTATACATTAAGCCTGTCTTATGTTTGTATAGAAGACGTGTGCACATAATGCAATTCAAATTTAAAGCATTATATCGTGCAGCAAGTAGTAAGCGATAATTTTTTTTGTGTTTGACAGCTACACTAAAAGTCAAATTTTAAGTCAATATGTTCGTCTATCAGACTGTCTGTATGTATATATTGGAGACTATAATAGATAGAACCTTCAAATTTTAATATTTTGATTATCCTTTTTACTCTTTAGATAACTAAAATATTTATATATTTTATTGTTGTTGTAAATTGGTATAACTTACTGCAGTCCTAATAAAATATACAATCTCGGTTTAGAGTGGACCACTAGCAGGCGCAGCTCCAGTACAACATTGCCACCTCTTTCTGAGTTTTTGTATGTCAAAAACGATAAATTTTTAGTATTTTATGTTAATTCCCATAAAATATTTCCAGATTGCCATCATACAAAAAGGAACATGGTGTCTTCAAGTTTCTTATAATATTATTCACAAAAAGTCTCAAAGATTCCCACAAAGTATTAATATTCTTGATCAGTTCGACATGCCAAGACAATGTAGCCTTATTCTTCTGTCAAGCCATCCGTCTGTACGTCTATCTAACCAATCGTAAGCACTTCATTTTGTGATGCTTTCTGTAGATTTTTTTCCACCTATAATATTTTACTTTGGTTCGTTCCACCATTCTTTTATGTTTTTCTTTTTATAAATGTATCTCAACCTTTAACATATATTTAAAATGAAGTACTTCATGCTACTTCCTTCATGCTTACCTGTTGCATTGAATCATGACGAAAATGATTATTTGGCAATACAAGCTGATTATTTCCACTTAGAGATGCAACAACACCGCCACTGCCAGCATTGCCAACAATATCCATTTTATAGGCACGTAATCCAGAGAATTAAAGATTATTAAGGCAAAACTTTCAGTAAACAATGGCACCAAAAGCAATAAAATATGGCAGCAACTGCAACATATTGCAGCAGGCGGTTATAGGAAGGCACTAGGCAACACAACAGAAAAAAATAATAAAACTCAAAAGTACGCGAATATTTTCGAAAAAATATTTTTCTTCGAATTATCTTTTTTTTTTTTTTTTTTGGTTGGTTAATTTGCACAAACGCGTAACAAATTCAAAACGTCAGTTTGCATTTATTGCAACAACCGTTTGCGCATGTGTATAGATACTTTTAGTATCTGTGTATCTAAAGTGCGCGCACGTGTGTGTGTGTGTATCTGAGCATGCGCAACAGGTTCGTTTTTCTTTAAAACAACGAAAAAAGAAAAAAAATCTATATTAAAATCAAAACTGGTATCGAAACGTTGTGCAGATACTTTTTCAACGTTTTGGATTAATTATATACAAAATATTTTTCGCTCGAAAAACTTTTAAGACACTTCAGTAAAAATTAATGTTGCGCTTTAAATTTGGTTTCAACAAATACCGCACTTTATTTCTTGAATTTTTTTTTTTATTTAACACGCTTCTACGCTTTAAATTATTATTAATTTGCTTGAGACACGCGCTTCAAACTAATTTAGCCAACGAAAACACTTTAAAGGCACGACGGACACGTTTATGGCAGACGTCAGATACGAACTATCGTTGATTTGGCTTAAAGCAATTTTATTGAAACTGAGTTTTCGCTTTTCCGCAATAAAGAAAACTATTTTTTTTCAACTCAAGACGAGTAGCAAGTTCAAACACTACAAAACAACAGCAACACGTTGAGCATAAAGCGCAGAAAAAGTACAGATACTCCAAAGGTCTTTTCAAGGAGCAAACGAACGAGCAACCAACCGACCGACCGACCAAACGAACGTTCGAATGTATAAAATCTCACTTAAACAAAAATTCACCGAAAGTAGCTCTGTTCGATTTCTTTGGCTGAGTTTTCATCCGTTAATCGCGTCCACTCGCCAGCAAACGTTGTCGACTTTTGAAATGGACGCCGCCGTTACGCGCACTCAAAACGCTTGCTGCGAAATAGGAGACTCCGAGCCCATTCCAATAAAATAACGAATACGACGACGACACATTATGCGCGCTACGTCAAGAAATACGTAAAATATGCTCAAAAAAAAAAAAAAATAATCAAGCAAAACATTAAACAAACACACAGATACAAGAACAATGTGAACGGACACATATAGTCACTTGTAGATACTTTTGTAGAATCAATCGCGCACACACACACACAGATACTTTTGAAACTTCAGGTAGTCGGTAGTCAGTCGATAGCAACATGCTGAAAAATGTTGCTATACAACTTTTCAAGCAGACAAAAGACTTTTGAGTCAGTCTTAGGTCTGGGTTTTGGGTTCGGTCGTCGTCGGCAACATGGGACCAGTTTTGTATCTCTACAATTCATGTCTCTCGCTCTCTCTCTCTCTCTCTAGCGCTGTAAGTAACTCAAAGATATGTGATTTTTTTTACTCAAACTATGGCCGCGACAAAGCTACAAAATGAAAACAAGTTTTTGCTAGCGCTTGCAATTTTTCAGGCTATTGTTGAGGAGTTTGCTGTTGTGGAGTTTGAGGATGCATGCCAAAAGGAATCGCATTGCATTAGGTGTGGTGCGGGTGAGGGGTACTGAGCTGCAGCAATCTTTAAAGTTTGCAGTGTGAAGTGGTATTTATAGGAATGCGTCGCTGTTTTAAAATAAAATATGCGCATGCCTGCATCTACACTGTGCAAAATGATGCTTTTTAGTTTGGGTTTTAATAATTCACCCATTTAAAGTCAAATATTTCAAGTAATTAAGGCTAAAATAGGCTGTCGAAAGGAAATGTCACGAAATAAAATGAAAGGAGAGCCAAACTTAGAAGAAGGTTTGTATTGAGGCATATAGTGTATATATGGTGGAGTAGGTCCTTATAGATTTGTTGGTATGTTCATTTAATACAAAGAAGCTGAAGAGTTCAAAGTCGAAGGGTCTAACTCTTATAAATTAAAAAATGTATAAAATTTTTTGAATTTTGAATTTTCGAACATACATTTTTTCGTACTTAAACTCAGTCTAGAGCACTAAGTAATTTAAATTGGTAGCTTCTGCATAAAATTTAAACAATTTCGAATTTTCGAACATATATTTCTAAGGCGCTAAACTAAAATTTAGTAGTAAGAGTTGTACAAATGAAGTTTTTGACATAATTTATACAAATGCATAATTTTTCGTACAAAATTTGAGCAAATTGTAATAAAAAAAACTTTCATTTAAAACCACTTATAATTCACAACTAGTTTTAGGTTGCTTAATTAAGTAATTATTGCAGCATTATGGCCAACGACATTTCTAAATGACATATTAGATACAGATAAGCTTGAAACAGTATCGAAACAGTTGATCCAGCCATCCATCGCCTTTTGATAACAAAAATATACAAATATGGCCAGTTGAAGAGTCAATAAACTATTCAATATCCAAAAAAAAAAACATTTAGAGCAATAAATCTACAAGAAAGTTGCACTTACAGACACTCAGTAAGGCACTCGAGTCTAGTTGAAACGAGTGTAGGTACTCAGAAAATTAAAGTGCGGGGAAAACCCATTGTCATTGAGTGAGACAGAGGCACTGGGAAAGCGTGTCTGCATTTCGGTCTGCTGTTGTAATGCAACTCAATGTGGGTGACACTAAAAGTTTGAACAAACCCTAGGTTAAATAATAAATATGGCCTTCGATTCAAAATTAATGGAACTACTTAAACAAGAAATAAGAATTAACAGATATAGCACCGCCAACTGTGCCAATAACTTCAGTTTCTGTTCTCCTAAACGTCTTTTTTCTTCGACATAGTAAAAACTTCAATAGTAACTCTCGCACTAGACTAAATTGTGCATTTCGATTTGTTCAGTCTTTCACGTTTATCAGCATTTTTTCCTAGTTCTTTCAAGAGCATGAATAGGCAAGAAATACGAATTCTATTTAGCCGTTCATCCACTACTACTACTCTTCGAACAATGTACTTGAGGGTATTTTCCAAGGCAGCAGCAACAAAGCGAGCCAACATGTTTATTATTATGGTAGGTTGCTTATTTTCTTTATTGTATTTTCTTTTTATATTTTTTCTACTCATTCATTTGAAAAATATTTTCCACATAGCTTGCCAAGTATTGATTTTCGAAAAGCGCCAGACAGACAGAGAAACGATCTACGAATATGCAATGTGAATGGTGTATTGAGAAAGAAAGGCCAAGTCATATATACTGCACCAACACGTCGCAAGGAATGTGTGAAGGAATCTTGAAGTCATCGTTGAGTTTTAATTGCAAAACTTCGAATGGGTCTATTTGTAAAATGGCGTTTTACGAATTGCAGTTGTAAAATAGTTCCTAGTACGAGATATCAGTTTATATATATAAAATATTTTATAGCCAGCTTAAAGCTGTTAATGACTTCACTAAAAACGAACAAGCCGTGCGAGCAATTGAATTGCTTTGAATTGTTAAGCTATAAAATATTTTATCTGGCTTTTAAGCACGTGCAATACTTGCGGCGGCATGTTTGAGCACTTTCTGACACAATTATTGCCCAAGCCAAAACCAAACCAAACACTTTTCAGCTGTTGTTTGGGTTTGGGCGTTAATTTTTTTGTAATTTGAGCATGACATGAAAAAGATATTGGACAACAGGCAGCTGCTGCTTGTTGGGCTTTATGTAAAGTCAGCATTGTTCAAGCCATAAACTCAATTAAAAATAGCCAAGCTTTGCAGTTAGCATATCGAAAATGTCATAAAAATATGTAGGTATTTGAAGTTTTAAGATATAATATTCAAAATGAACAAGGTACGCCGCAATATAATTTTTTTTAAAGCTGGTAGATATAAATTTTCTTTATATAAACTATTTAAATTGATTCTCATGCTCGATTAATGACTTCTAGATACATCAATATGCCTAAATTAAGCTAAAAAATTTATAAAACTATATATATATAAATTTTATCGAAGTTCGAATTTTCGAACATACTTTTTTTCGTATTTAAATTTAATTTAAAAATACTTAATAACTTAAATTAAAACCTCGTGCATAAAATGTAATGAATTTTGACTTTCGAACATAAAATTCCAAGGCGCAAAACTAAAATTTAATAGTAAGAATGATGCAAATAGTGTTTTTGGATGAAATTTGTAGAAAAGCATAATTTTTTTTAACTTCGAATTTTCGAACATATGTTAAATTTTATTAAAATTCAATTTAAAGCAACTTATAATTAAAAATAGTTACTTTGCATATAATTTCATGATTTTCGAATTTTCGAACTTTTATTGCTTTTATTGCATAAAACTAAAAATTAATACTAGGAATTGTGCAATTGTATATTAAAGCCAAATTTTAAGCACTACCTCAACATAAATAGCTATAAAAAGCCATAATATTGAACTAATTTCTGGCATTTTGCCCATAAACATGTGCTGCATACTGAAACCGTATACTGTGTATTAAAAAAAAATACAGACACATATTTAACCGATATTTTTGGCACGTGATTGCACATTTTTTCGTAGACGTTGCCAGATTTTGGTTAAACAAAAGAGCATAACATGAAAAAAAATAAAAGAAAAGCCGTCAGCTTAATTTTGTTTACACGTTCGATATGCGACAACGACGTCTACCACGACTCAAGTCGCCTGCTTCGCACTTTCTTTCTGGGTAATTCCAACCCAAAAGGCGAAGCGAAACAACACAAAATGCAGAAAATGCTTGCACAAATTCCATGCAACATGCCAGTGGAAATGCTGAATTTATTGCCAACTGCAGCTCTGTGTGTGTGTGTGTGTGTGTGTGGAGGCGAACTGCATATTTGCATATGTGCCCGGGCACCATTAAAAGGGCGTGAGGATATGCACAGCAAGGGCCTTGGTCTAAAATGCCTGTGTAAATTGCTTTGCGTGGCTATCAGAAATTTATTTCACATGTTAACTTAAATTCTAAAGCATTTCGCAATAAATATTTTAAAGCCTTTCACATGACTTAAAGGCGTTGCTTGCGCTTCTAAACAGTTTGCAACTTCGAAACAGCGAGAGAGAGAGACAGTTCGAAAAATTGTTTACAGGTAAAAATTTTAAAGATACCAATTTAGTATTTCCTTTTTGCTTGCAGTCGCTTGAGTTTTGTATTATGCGCCTTTTTTTTGTTTTTTTTTTTATTTTTTCGATTCAGCTTAATGGAATTCAGTGAGCGGAAGTTGAGTCATTGAAAGCACAGTGGCGCAAATTAGCAAATTTTTTGTATTTTGATTTAAATAGATTTTTTGCAGTGTTGTTTGGTGGAATGCCTACTTAAAGCTGCATTTTATATATTTTTCACTAACAATATTTCGAAATCAACTTTTCTGTACAAAATCTAAGCATTTCCGCCCACTGTATCACATCAAAAACAATCATCACAAGCAATTTCTCAAACTAAAATGTGCCCCTTACTGAACGATTCGAAACAGAAGCGCATAAATTGTGCCCACAACCAAAGGAGACGAACCAACGAACCACTAATGACGGATAGTAAAACATTCGGAATCTGCAAAGTCAGCTCGAAAAGCCAGCCAACAAGCAAGCCCTTGACAAGGTTTGCATTGAAAAAATAAAAAAAAAACACAATTTCAAGGCAAAAAATGCAACATGAGTCAAATAAATGAAGAAACGAGCAATGAACAACGAATAAATGAATGAATGACTGAACAAGCGCGCGATTTTAGAGGCAACAACCCTGCAAACAGCGACTCGGTGCCCAATTGATGGCAGCAAACCCTTTCCGCTATATACCTTCTTCACGGACGCTGATTTTTAAATTAAAAATCAAGAAAACAAGAAGCGCAGAGGTATGACTTGGTTAGCCCACGGGCTCTATAACCTCATATAAAGAAAAAATTACAAAAGATTTTTTCCTTTTTTTTGTGGTTTGAAATTGTAAAAAAAAAAAAAAAAAATTTAAATAAATATTTAAAAATTTGTTCGAAAATGTTGGCGTGTTAGTTAGGCATTCTGATTTGTTTTTCTTCTTCTTCTTCTTTTTGGAGAGCAGGTGTAACCCATCAACAAATTAGCTTCTCATTTTGAGTTCGAGTTCGTGGCTTAAGGCTGCCTCACTGACTGACAGTCAACTCACTGACTACCAACGCTGCAAGCTACATACATACATTTCGAACATCATTAATTTTAATTTTGCGAATGGGTTCGACGTTGTAGGCTTGCCTGCCTTTTCGACATTGTTGAGTTGAGTAATTGTTTGCAAGCCCCCTAAATTCTGATGCAGAAGAACTTTGAGCTGTAACAAGTATTCTTACATCTTCTTGCACTATGTAGTGGGTGTGTATGCTGCTGAAATTTTGTGTAGTTTCATGCTAGACGGTCTGTAAATTCTTATTTCTTGCGCTGAAGTCATATAAGGAAGCAGCTACACAAAAATTTGTATTCAAAGTCAAACTTTATGCATTGATTGTGTTTTAATTGTTTGACTTTTGATTGATTGATTGATTGTTTAAGATGATTTAAAATTTGTGTTTGATATAATATATTGTATATATGTACATGGGAAAGGCACTGGAGTACGTTGGAGTACAAATTTAGTTCATATGATTTTAGCTGGCATAAATGTAACATTGGTATAACTTTTTTTTCTAACTTCGAATTTTCGAACATACCTTTTTTGCATTTAATTTAAGTTTAGAGCACTTAGTAATTTAAATAAACAACAAGTGCATAAATTTAACTAATTTCGAATTTTCGAATATATATTTTCAAGGCGTTAAAGCTAAAATTTAATAATAACAGTTATACAAATGCCGTTTTTGACAAAATTTCTACAAATGCATAATTTTTTCGAACTTCGAATTTTCGAACATAGGTTAATTTGTATTAAAACTCAGTTTAGAGTACCTAATATTGAAAATGTCAAATTTTAGAAGACAATATTAGACAAAACCTGAACATAAAATGGTAAAAGATATCTATAAAACATATTTTTAGTGTAGGACTTTTCAAAGACTAATATTGCTATTAGAATACATGCTTGAAATAAAATATAAAGCGTAAAGAACATAAATACACTCGATTTTCAGTGAATTCCAGCGCACACAGTTCAGTATTGCCGTTTGTGTAGTCATTTTTTGCAAACGTATAAAAGTGAAGAACAGGATATTTCGTTTATGTGATTGCATATTCCAATTGTATATTTATTTTTCCGTCACTAAATATATATCTAGGAAGAACCTGCCAAAATTTTCGCACACTCACCTTTTTACGACGACGATGTGACGAAGTCGAGTGCGGTGTACCACGCCCACTTTCCGTCGACTGTTGCTTGCCCAATGATTGCAACAGATCATCTACATTTCGTATACAAGGACGCTCCAAGGTACTCTGTCCACTGCCCGTGCAATTCAAGCCGAGATTACTTTTGTTGCCCAAACTATTGCTACGTGAGCGTGAACGTTGTTTTTGCATCCAATACATTTGATTTGCCAGATTGATCTCTGCAGCAGCCTTGCGTGCATTACGGCGTGTAAGTGTAGCCGTACTGGCACCACCTGCACCACCACCTCCTTCACTACCATTAGCCAAATATTCGCCAGAAATATGCACTTTTGGTGTAGTAACCAGCTGCAAGCCGCTAGCACCCAGCTGCTCCGGAAATTGATGTAGTTCGAGTGGAAAACGTGGATCCATTGGTTGTCCGGGTTGACGTGGATACATATAACCATCACGTAAGAACATTTTCGTTGTGGTATAAACACGATCATCGATCTGATAGAGCCCGTTGGCACCGGGTCCTTCACCGCCACCAATAATGCCATTGCGTATCAAGGCAGTGGGTCTATAGCGTATTAGCGGATTGTAAGCGTTTGTCTTTAACGGTTTTGCTTTGTTAAAACTGCGACGCCGCGAAGTAGGCTTCATTATTTTCATTTTTCTTTATGAATTTTATATGAAAAAAATGCAGCATAAAAGTATGCAATACTATTTTAAAATTGATTTTTTGCGTACGTTTGTCAAATGCGCGCCTAAAAAGCTGTTACAAATATTTATTTATAAAGTTTTTCGAAATTAAGTTCGAATAATTTAAAATTAAAAGAATTTATCATTATTTTTCCTTATTTTTACGCGTTTCTCAACACATTTTTCCGTCGTCGCACACCAAGCTCGTTCGATTTTTCACTGCAATTGTTTGTTTCAATTGCAAAAGCACTCACTCAACCGTCGCACTGTCTTGCTTGTCACACTGCCTGACAGTTGGCCATGTTAATCCAATTAGTTATTGCTTTATTTGCCATCGAATCGATGCATTCACTCTCACTCGAATTCTCGTCGCTCGGTTGCAATAGTCTTTCATCATGTTTTCGTGTTTTTGTTTCGTGTTATTGTTTGGTGCGGTTGCAAGAACACAAGCTAAATTGTTCCAAAGAATTGACACAGTTTTTTGGACAATTTCGTTTTTCCGCTTTTCCAAACTTGCATGCACCAGCACCAGCAGCAGCAGCAATTGCAGCTAATATTGCTTTCAATTCGAATTTACATTTCGCTGGTCTAATGCGCGGCTTATACTGCTCGCAAATTCTATGCTAATCTGTCACAAGTCAAATGTGAAATTCGTTAATGTCGTCGTCGTCGTTTGATTTCGTCTCCACAACATGCTGCAAATGTTTGAAATGGCTGATTTGTGGACTTAAAAGTGACCCAAATACTTGGTATTAGCTCAGCAGCAGCTAATTCCATGCCATTGTCAGGCGTGCCTTGTTGATGTGCTGTGCTAGAGTTAGATACGCATATATCAAGCTAAAACCGAGCCGATGTCGTGCTAAACATGATATAAACCATCGTATGCAGATAATTAAATTTACGCCCCCCTTTTTAATATGTGGAATGAGTCAGTTTGCTATGGAATTTATGTGCAGCTTTATTTTGAAATTTATTTTAATTTGGAGGATGTTTTCTTTACTTGGGAATGGCAGTGAAGTATTCCGTGTGGGAAGATTAAACTCCGCAGAGCTAATGATCTTCACCACCGTGGGTAGCTAACTATGCCTATACGAAAACTTTAAACGAGTACTTCGAGAAGGTACAAAAATCTTCTTTAAGTGATGTTTAATAGCTCTACCCTTTACCAACGTGGTATCTGCATCATTTGGTGACTACCATAGAGTCTTAAGAGTCACTAAGTATTTCGAAATCACTTGGTCTGCGAATCTTCATTAAGTAAAGATACATAGAAGTATTGTAATTCTCTTCATCGCAGTGGGATCTCCAAAGCACTATACAGTATGATTAGTTCCCATTATTTGATTACACAAGTTTTTTATGAACTCTAAAATTGCCAAAATCCACAAATATTTCTAATATTTCAGCAATTTTTAGAGGTTATCCAATTTATGCGGTAGATCACTTTAGTTCCTGAAAATCTTGTATAAGAACTGTTTATCAAATTAAACTTAGGCACACACTTTAAAAGAAAATTTCAAAAAATTTTCCTACTTCGCACTTCCGTTTCCGATTCGAATATTTGTTATAGAAGCTTTACAGATACTTTTGGAAATATGTATCTAGAACTGCCTCCGTTCCGAACGCAACGCGTCGCTCTACAAAATTCAACTAAAAACAGAATTCAACTAAAAAAGACAATGAACCGTTGTGCGATAAAAAAAATATATGAATAAAAAAACAAGAACAAAATGTAAGCTTCAATGAAACCGAACTATTAATACCCTTCATATCCAAAATAAAGTTTTATGTTAAAAAAATTTACGTTTTTGGTAAATATTCCCAAAAAGAAGGGGCTGATATCTAGCCCTTAAAGTAGGCGTATAGTTTAAAAGCCTCCAAATCTGAATATTGCCAAGTAACTCAAAGATTTATTTAAATAAAATGCGGATCGACACAACTCATTGAGCTGATAAAGAATATATTTATACTTTATTAGATTCCCGACGACTTCTTCAATTCATTACAAACCTTCAGCCAAACAAAGACTACCCTCTGAACACTATATATGTGTAGCGTACAAAAAAAAATAGAAGAAATAATTACAAACACATAAAACAAAATGCGATAACAAGTACTAAAGCAATCGAATATCGAATTGGTTTGAGTTTTGTGGGCGATTTGAATGGTCAATCGTTTGTATAGGCTTAAAAGAGCAGCAGCAGAAGCAGCGGCTCAACAGTGAAGCAAAGGGTTAAGGGGCACTAAGACACCCCCTAAAAAGCGTGCAAGCGAAAGCTTTTCGCATTGGAAAATAAATAAAATAGAACGAAGACTGACAAGTGTACACCGTACACGTATGCGGATGCGTTAAAGTGTCAGTCAATGTGCCAGCTACGCATTCGAATATGTAATTCGAAGATGTAGGGGAAATTCGAATATTGAAAAATATGAATGTAAACAGGCAAAAAAATTAAGTAGCGGAAAAAGCTCAAAAGAAAATATTAAACCAGCTTAAAAGTTCTTTGAAGAAGAAATTTTAAAAAATTTGTTTTTCGAACATTTTCAGTAATTAATTAATGAACGAAATACGAAATAAAGAAGCAAAAGCACGGCAGCAATACTGAACTGTGTGCGTTTGAATTTCTTGCAAATTGTGTAAACTTTTTTGTATATAGTTTGAAGCTTTGAAAAACTACAAAAATATTTTTAAGTAATATAATAAAAGATTTCTACTTACAAAAAATTCATCCTCAATCACAGGATCCGCCAGCATCTCAATGGCCTCCGTCATGGAACGACATGTACGATTTGTGTTCTTCTTTTTCTTCAGTTTTCGTCCCAGTGTGGCAGCATCGCTAAAGCGATGTAAAAGTTTTTCACGCTTACGTACTGCCAGTGGACTGGAGGCGGAACTGGCATGACACAAAAGCGAAGAATAGCCACCATTTACCGCTGAACCAGCGGCAACGGCAGTTGTGGAGATCGTGCCAGTGTTGGCATAGAAATTCTGTGGTTGATATTGCGCCGGTGCGGTGAGCGTGCTATTCGAATCAATCTTCTGTATAAGATTATACTCAGACTGTGGATATTTGCTCGGTATGGTCGATGTCGTCGAGATCGAGCCATTGGATTGTAATGAAGATTTAGCGCTAAGCACTGGCTTTGGTGGTGGCGGCGGTGGTGGGTCTTTCATCAGCTGTACGCGTCGTGGTGCAGCACGTGGTATGGTCGAGTGTGATGGCGAACGATCACCGGCATAGCTGACAGCGCGACGATTGCGATCGTTTTCCTTTTCTCTGCAAAGATAACCAAAATAGAAAAAGTGTTTAGTTGGGTAATTCAACTGATTTGGCAATCTTAAGCACCTATAACGCCTGCGTTGCATGGGTGGACTAAAAAAACAATTCGCTGTTAGCGGCACAAAATAGCCCCATTGTGGCGGTGTTGCAGCATTGCACGGATCATGATAGGCGCCCAATTGTGGCGTCAGCTCACGTGGCATACTCAACATGCTCGGCATTGAGATGCGCTGTGGCATTCTAGGACTCGCTGCAAAATATTTCTTGTGATGATATTTCGTTGGCATATGTTTGCTGCGTAAGATATTATTCTCTATGGATGAGCTGGTCGTTGGTTCGGTAGAGTCCAGTGTGCAGGTGCTGCTGAATTGTGAGAGTGTGTGTTCATCTAAGTCATTGCTTGCCTGCTGCTGCTGCTGCTCCTCCTCAGCATCATCATCAGCAGCTTCGTCGTCATTAATATTATCATCCTCACACTCGGGCAGTGTATAACATGTGAAATTATGCATCGTGTAATCGATTTGCGACATCGCGTTTATTTATTTATTTATTTTTTATTTTTAGTTGCAAATTCACACAATTAATTATTTAATAACATTTTCTTTTATTTGATTTCCGCTGCGAAATTAATTTTATGCGTCGTTCTCACGCTACACGTTTGGTTCTTGAAACTTTTTCAGACGTTTTCTACACATTTCTTTATTTTTTGCTTTTCCAATCTCTGAGATACTTTGCTAACTGCTTGCTACCTTTAAATTATTTAATTAGTGCTGCACACGTTGACATTTTCGAAATTGTTTAATGTTCTAATTACGGTTCAAGTTGAAATGGTTTGAATGAAAGCATTCTAGCTGGCTTGGCTGGCTACTAAATTGGCTGACATGCGTTTTTCTTTTTTTCGGGTGTTTTCTTGCTACAATTTTCCACTCAATTGTGTTACACTCTCTTTTGCCTTGAAGTTTTCTGTCTATGTTGCACAATTAAAAAACGTTTTTGCTTCACGAATTGCTTTAATTGTTTGTGATTGAAGAAGTAAGCAAGTGGAACGCTTTAGTTACGGGCGTTTTCAACGAATTAGTTGAGAAGAATTTAATTTGAAATAAAAATAAAACAAAATGAAGCTGGAAAAGTCTAACAAATCAATTAATTTAAAGATATTTTCAAGGTAAAATTGATCGAATCGGTTTTAATTATTTGTATGATTCTTAGTAGATTGCTTAAAGTTTAGAGTGTTCGGAAGCAATCGGATGATTCAGTTCTAAGAGATATGACGCTCAATATTGACAGGGGGTTTAGCATCTCCATAAAATTCTGCATTAGAAACTCTTGTGTGGGGTAAATAATTGCACGAATTGTACTATTAACCAAAATTTTAAAATGTTCTCACTTGTAGCCAAAGAACTACAGGCCTATGAATCGCATTCCTACTGAAGACGTTGAAAAAACAATTGAATCTTCACAAACTAACCGTAGAAGACAAATCCATGGAAGAAATCTGCATCTAAAATGGTTTCAAGTGTTAGAGTTGCGATATGCTGCGAAGAATCTGAGGTTCTCGTATAAGCTATCCAACAACTGCATCATATTTCAGGCGGAAGTATTCGAAACAAAGAAAATAGAAGATGTCGATGCACGCCTCTCAAGAACAAAAACATATTTGTCGACAGTCACGCTACGATAAAAGCCTTGCAGACGTCCTCCAACTCTTCCAGAAAAGACCTGGTGAGTATCGATGCAGTTGATACTATTTGCACCTCAAAAACAGTGCTCATCTTCTGGACTACCAGGTACCAGCGTAATGATGGTAACGAAATGATGGACTGTCTATCAAAAGAAGTGGTCGAGCTTCCTCAAGATATATTAATCGTTGGTATGTAGCTAAGAGACCAGCCTGGACTAAAGTTTCAGAGAGGTGCAAGATCAGCTGTGAAATATGCAGCATAATGTGTGGAGGACCGAGCAATAACATCTTGTACTACTTGATGAAGCTTCAGAGGAGACTCTACACATAGTTAGTATACATTCTTATAAGTCTTTGATAGCTGTAGGATATGCAAGGGATGGGAAGCTTCTATTGTCCATCCATCGTCACTTCCTGATCAAAATATTTTGACAACTAATGGCTCGTTGCACTGCAATTGGTTGACTCCCAACCAGCTTCTAGCATTCGCCAAACAAGCAGTAATTTTACAGAAACTTTTAAGCTTTAAAAATGACCTTCATCATGGGCCTCATTAAAAACCAAACTGGTTTATGGTGATCCTCACACAAGAGGTTGGAGAGCACAAACTGACCTAATGCATGCTTTAGACATTCGACAGCGAAACATGAACCAACAAACGCTCTTCTATCTACATGCATGAGTATTACACACTTATGGTGATGCTTTTCATATTCTATTTGATTTTCTCTCTAAAATTTAAAGAATTCTGCGGATAAAGCTGTCCAATATTCGTATTTAAGTTGTTCATAACTATTTCTGATATAATGATGCAATAGTTCCCTAGTTCTATCTACAATTCTATACTCATCTCATCCCATTTTTTTCAACATTTAAATTAACATTTAAAAATAAATACAACATCATGCAATAGTTTCACACAATACAAAAAATTATCAACCTAATGCACACCTAGACCGACCTTCCTCCACTATACAAACACATCATAGAAATAAGCAAGGCACCCTTGATTGTTTTTCATTTCATGCTCCATGTTAATATTATGAATGATAATATTCGAAATAAAAAAAAAGAAAAACATTTTCCATGACTTTGCTAATTGTGCGCCTCGCCGCAGCGCATTTACTTCCTCCAACAAGAAATTTAGCGTTGCAGCACTTCTTCCGGTTTAACTTTTATTTTTTTCAAATGTGCAAATGAATACTTTTATATTTGCGAAAAATGACAGATGAAACACTGTCGATTCATGAACAATTCATAATTTTAATGCAGCATTCGAAGCCGCTGATGAATGAGTGAATGCGTCCCAAACTGCACTCTTTGGCGCCCTTTTTTTCGCAGCAGCTGTCAACTTTTAATATTTTTTGCTATATTTATAGAGTCTGCTCGGTGACGTCTGACTGTCTACGTGCTTGGATTGGATTGGCCCCTTACTCAGCATTCTATCCAGTATTCTCTCTGAGTTGTTTGACATTTTAATTGGTTTGTTGATGGATTTCACTGTTGACACTTTTGTGTTTACTCATAAATTGTTAATTTTAACATTTAAGTTGATATATTTTCGGTTAAGGGATGCCGCTAAAAAAATGATGATGGTCTTATGTGAGTTTGTGGTTAAAGATGTGCTGAAGTTTGGATATAGTGCATAGCAGTTATTCAGTTATCCGGTTTGATAAACTTCATTCCAATGAAATTGGCAAATTTGAATCTGTCTGTTGTTATAGGACATATGAAATGATGTCCAAGCAGAGTACTCTTATAAAACTTCAAATTTTTTGCAATATGCGATCCTTAGCTCTCTCCAAGAACCAATGATCATATGACATCTTTTGTTCACATGTTTTATAGAGAGCTGCACAGACTCAGAAAAGTTGCTTTCCAATACGTTCTTTCCATTCGAAATGAAAATGATCTATGTTCTTTGAATTGGAGATACTTTATATACTCAATGGACGTGGAGAACAATATTCACTGTTCTCACAGCTCCTTCAAAAATATCTGAATAACCAAATCACACTTCAAAGAGTTCCAAAAAGATGTTCTTTAAACGGATGAATCTTCTTATTACTCAATAGGCGTGGAGAACAATGTTTACTGGTCTCACAGCTCGTTTAAAAATGTCCAAATGACCAAATCGCACTTCAAAGAGTTCCAGAAAGATGTTCTTGAAATGGGAGAATCATTTTTATTACTCAATGGGCATGGAGAACAATGTTTACTGTTCTCACAGCTCCTTCAAAAATGTCCGAATGTCCAAATCTTAATTCAAAGACTTCCAGAAGCATGTTCTTTGAATGGGAGAAACTTTATATTACACAATGGGCATGGAGAACAATGTTTACTACTTTTTGCAGCTTCTTCAAAAAATTCTGAATGAGCAATTCGCACTTCAAAGAGTTCCAGAAGGATGTTGTTTAAATTGGACAAACTTCATATACTCAAAAGGCGTGGAGAACAATGTTCACTGATCTGAATGACCAAATATCATTTCAAAGAGTCCATTTGTATGATCCCGAACAATGTTTTTCCAACCTTTTCAATCATTCAAAAATGCATTCAGCAACTTCAGAAATCAGCTAACCGACACCTTTAATAATTCACAACAAAATTAAATCTTTAAAAGTCACACAATGCATCATCATTTACATATCTCCATTGATGTAATTATAAAAAGAACTTTTGTCAACAACCAATTAGTCATTAGTAGGCGCAAAAAGCCGAAACAATTTCTCACAACTTGCCAGCAATTAAAAATTTAAAAATCCTTTAAATTTTCAACACATTATTTTGAGTTTGCATTGCGCATAATTATTTATAAATATCACAGACGCAATTATTTCATTGCATTAAAGTCCTCAATTCTTCACAGAGAACAACACAAGCAAGTCACAAGAACAACTGCACTTGGAAAATGCAGTTTCCACGAATTTCCGAATGTGATTTCTCTGCCAAATTAAAAATAAGCGCTACGCGGTCAACCGATAAGCAAGAAAGAACACTTTTCTTTGGAAAATTCACCGAAAATATATACGAAATATATAAAATTTTATTCACTTTTCCGTAGCAACAAACAAAAACAAAAAAAAACCGAGAAACACGGACCGTGTAGCAATGTGCTGACCGCGAGCAAATTTCAAACTGATTTTCAACAACAGCGCAGAATGGCGACAAAATCTTATTCGGCCTGGGATGAGATACAAAAAACAAAAACAAAAAATTAAAAGCGCCGGCGACACACTAAGAATGGGCAGCGTACACAAATAGTGCGGGAGTGCGGGCAGACGTTGCGGAAAATGGAAAATCGGAAGAGCGTACGTGTAAGAGAAAAAGAGAAAGACAGATCAAAGAAGCAACACCCTAGACTGAAAAATCTCTTCGTGACTGAATGAAACAGAACCGATTTGGAGAGAAAAATGTTACAAAAATATACATCGCCGAAATTGCTTAATTCTGGTTCAAAAATAAATGAATAATAGGCAAACAAGTGAACAAGTAGTATGGACAAACAGACGGACTGATTGACGGACGGTCGGTCGGAACGAAAGTCAGCTGTACGTAGGAACTTTCTTCTTCCACATTTTCGGGGTGCTACTCAATTGGATAAGCGAGCATGTCGTCTCATTAAAAACATTTAACCAGACAACACCGAAGATGACGCTAGGAAAGGGGCAACACTTCAAGTTGTTTCGTCTCGTCTCAACTCATATGTGTCTGTCTGTGTGTGTGGAAATAAAATGTCACGCAAAATAAATGCCCATATTGAAGATCAAGCTGCGACAACGGGATGGAATGGGATGGCATGGGATGTGATGCCGGCAAATGTGCAAAGAGACAGTCAAACAAACTGTCTCACATCAACGCAGCGTAAAATTGCCGTGACGTTGAGGAATAAAATATATATGCTGCGCTCTATAAAAATAGATGCTAAAATAGTACTCGGTAGTGCACAGGAATTCTGTTTGTAAATATTTTAAAGAGCTAGAACGAACGTACGGTGAGTACACTGCAATGGCAAGCTGACGGTTTAGGCAGAAGTCAAGTAACTTTGAAATTCTATACATATTTCTTTAATAACTTGACTCTTTTAAAGAATGATAATGGTTCCAGAGAATCAATGACATAATACTAGCCACGCATCAGTTCAAAAAGACTTATCACTTCACTAGAGAAAATGGATCAACATAGAAGGAAGTCTTACTGCATTGTCATACGTACTGATATTACTATATGTTTCATTCCAAATCGTTCACATAAATTATTACTATATGTTCCATTCCAAATCGTTGACATAGTCATACCAATGCTTAGCACTATTTTTTTTTTTTAAATTTGTGTACAAACGTACAGCACTACTTCTTAATTATATACATTAATCTACATGAAACGTTCCAAAATGCAAAGCAGGGAAAATTCAAGAAAAAAAAAAAGATACATTCATCTCGCTTTATGTTTCATTTGACTTGTCACACATTTAATTTTCCTCCTGGCTTTTCCACAGAATGTGTGTCATGTGGCGGCTATCGTGCTGTCTGCTTCTTTGGGGGAAGTTGGGATCTCGGGGAGTGGCACATGTCGTGATTAACAAGCCTTCTACGAGTATAACTGAAACTTTGTACTGATTCTCAGCCAACGTTTGCTATCAATTACACTTGTTAATTAACTGTTAAGCGTAAGCGTTTATTAACCCGCATTGTTTGCCTTATACGTGTATCGCTCGCCCGTGGCACATATGCAGTTGCAGCCTTTTAAATATGCCTTACGCTGTTGCAATTAAAGTGGCAGCCGGATCGAATTAAGGGAGACTGGCTGGCTGCTGACTATATTTGATGTCTTGCTTGATACTGGTTGCTGCTCATTTAAAAGCGTTTGCTGTAATTGCGCCATTAAGATTGAGATCGTGTGAGAGATACGTAGTCGGATAAGCGTGGATTGTGTTGGCATGAGAGAATATTTATTTTTTCACGATTTGGCATTGGCGAAAATAAATGATTTATTTGGAGAAGTAATATTTTTTTTTTTTTTTTTTTAGAAGACTGCACAAAGGCCATTCAAAGGTAAACATATCGTGAAGTGATTTATTTGAGCATAAACTTAAAGCGAATTATAAGCATTTAAAATAAAACAGCCAACAACAAATACAGAGAAAGAAAAAAGAATAATACAACTAAAACGGTTTTGTCTCCCTTTCTATCTCTCCTTTTATCACCATCTTGGCGTAAGAAATGTGCCAAATGGAAAAAAAAAGTGGGAGTATAAAAAGTAATAAAAAAAAGGAGAATGTCAAACGCAGGTGCTATTTCTGCTAGCATATGTTGACGCAGTTGTAACCCACTGTACCCTCGAGTTAAACAGGAATATATATACTATATAATGGTATGTCCGATTCTTATTTTAAGGCGTAACTGTAAACAAATTGTAACCTCTAATAGATCGACAATAAACATTAAATTTAACTACTTAAAATGTATCGCATGTATGCCGTGTATCTCGTTTTGCTGCGCAACAACAAATTCAACTCGTGGCGACAATTGACAGCTGTCAACACTCAAAGCGGCAAGCAAGCGAGCAAAATAAAAATCATTTAAGAAACTAGTTTGCAACAGAGATAATTCAATTAATTACATCAGTCCAAAAAATACTCAAGACCCAATGACTTGCATACCTATTAGAAACAGTCAAACAGCCAGCAGTTAGCAGTCAGCAATGAGACAAATAAAAAACGCTTACTTAATTACGATCAGAACAGAAGTGTCAAATGATTTTAACCTTTTTCCTTGGTGCCACCAATTGGCATTAAATGGACAAACGAGTATGCAACGCGAGATACATTGAGGGAAGCAAATAAAAAGCAGCTGCCATGCACTAAAAATTGCAATAATTAAGCACAAGCTGTACGCCACCATATACAGGCATGCAGATACTTGTTGTGCAGATATTGAGATACTTTATTTCGTTGACAACATATGACAGATGTTGGCACGTGTCACAAATTTGCAAACGACTACAATTGCCAAATTAATTAGTCATTAATATGCAAAAATGTATCTGTAAAAAATATAAATATTGAGTCATGCCGCTCTAGTTGAAGACGTCAGCTAACTTTGTCTATGCGCTACCCACGCAGTCACTTAAAAATTGGCAAACTCAAAAGACGATCTCTACGTTGCGCTGTCTATGAATGACGTTGCTTCTAATTTGCTCCAGATGTGGCCCCAAGTAAACAAATTGACTTAAATTCGTTTTGGCTGCTGAACTTGAACGTAAATCAAGCAAATTATTTAAACTAAAGCAAAAGGATTGAACAGAGATCGTGCGCCGATTTAATTGCATAAAAATGTTCAGTTTTTCATTTATTTATTGATTCAATCTTTCAATATTGACAGCGTCGTCTGCAGTAGCAGCTAATATAATTAATTTATTTTTAAACAAATTAATAAAAATTTAAAGCTTACAAAATGTCTTCTTACAATATTTTTTTATAAAAAATGGCCCACAACTGTCGCCATAAATAAGCAAAATATTAATGGGGACACAACAGAAAAAATTATAAGAACTTTATTTGAAGATGTGGAAATTTTATTATTAGCTACCTTTTAAAAGCGCATAAAATCGAGGGAAAAAAAGCAAAAATATCTTTTATACATTTAGACAAGCCGAAACAATGACAAGCTATAGTAGAGCAGCGCGCAACTGTGTCATGCGGTGTTGCTATAATTATTGGAACATGTGCCATAATAAAAATAAATTTTGTCTTCTTAAACTATGGCAGTAATAAATAATTTTTGAAGTGCAGATACTATGGAAAAAAAGCCACACAAGTAGCTAAAGGCCAAAGTATTTTGTGTTCTGTTTAATGGCAGCGAATTGGCTTTTTGTTGTCTTCTGCTGCAGCAGCATTTACCAACACTTTTTTTTAATTTAAAGCTGTGCTTTGTTTGATGTAGCAGCTATCTTGCTGTGTGAGATATTTAATTGGTTGGCAATAAATCAAAGCAAATGAATGGAAAACTTTAATAAGAAACAAAGACAAACAATTAAAAAAAAATAAAAAAATAAAAACTTTTAACCAACACTGACAAAAATTTATAATGGAAAGGAAGTCAAAAAAAAAAAAAATGTTATCGATTAAAAACTAATTTCTCAGCACTAAAAAAAACATATATGTACAACACTATAAATGGCACAGGGTGTCTCAAGCGTCAGTCTCTAGTCACACACAATCGTTAAAATGAAAGTGAAATGTTGTCTAAAGTTTTAACTTTTATCAAACGCACGGAAGTGAAATGCATGACAGTCCGTCCAACTATATCTATTACCAACTAAAGTGTAAATTACACATCTCTCTCCGCAAAACAATTAGCGCTTTCTGCTTTTACCCAAATATGATGATGAATTGCCGCCAATGAGTGCTGTAATACTCGCATTAACGATCTACGCTGAAATAATGACTAATTGGAATTGTGTGTAAAGGGTAGTTGGGCAGGAAATGCTGGTATATTCATGTTAAAAATAAAATACAAAACAAAATAAAATGAAATGGTAAGAAAAAAATTGTAAAAGTATCCCGCCAAGTGTTTAAAGTTATCGGTCTGTTTGGCTGATCTTTCTTTTGAGATGCCATGCTGCGTTCATGATTTGAAAATAACAAGCAAAGTTGAATTGGTTATTTGAGTGGATATGTGTTACAAGTATCACCGTTAAACTGTTACAAATACAATTAAAGAAACTTCAATAAAAATTTATGCTGGAACGAAAGGAAAATTTAGTGATAAGCTGGGTTAGTGCTTGTCAAAGCATTTGTATCAATAAAAAACCTAGATTTAAGGAAAGTTGTATTTAAATATTAAAACTGAAGCTTTATACTAATTCGAGAGAGACTTACATGTATTAAAAAAGAAAGAACTTTTCTTTTCTACTATAGATTTATATGGAAGCTATATTCAAAGGTCCGATCTGATCATATGTGCATTATTTTATTAGAATTGATGTAAGATACAGTACAGAAATATAGGATCAGGGTGAAAAAGGAGAGCTTAAATGTTCAATTTGGAAGGTCTACAGAGCGAATACGATAGGGACGAAATTAAAGGGAGCTATAGACACCCACCCTTGCCCAGATCCGGGCCAGCGGCCAAGGAATCCACTTCTTCTATGCCCAACAGCACTTACCAATCGCCATAGACTTCTTTCTCTACACTTAATAAAATAAACATCAGGGCAGAGTACCAATTTTCACCAGATTACCTCCCCTCGTGGTCCAACGGACAAGATTGCCGCAGTTCAGAAGGTAAAGAAACTGTTTACTTTCTGGACTTTTCGCTGAACTGAAACCTTGCGGTAATACGATCTGAAAACTTTGAGGACGCTTATGCACTTTTCCTCATTCATGTGTATTCGGCTGCACTCAAAGCATCCATAGGAAATTCCATCTAGACTACAAGTAAGAGCCTCAGAAGACAGTTCTTTCGTACACGCTAACCCATTATGAAAGGATTTTACCAAAGAGTAACCAACGAGGTCAAAAAGCAGTTAGTCAGGCAACGATAGTCGGAAACTGACTTTTTCCTAGAGAACTTCACACCGGATGTGAGTATTTGTAGTTTCTCTAGTCTCTAACAAAGTGATAGAAGAGGCAAACATCACCAAAGCTTCGCAAAACAGATGGAAGCTGCGCCAAATCTTGCCAGTAGCATGCGAAATCTTTTGCCAAAAACTTGAGGAACAAGTTCCAATCTTTTGACTTCACATCTGGTAGTCGAAGGAGACAAGTACAAAAAGGACTGAACAACTCTGGCCTTTCTAGCCAATTCAATTACTATCGAGGAAATGCTGAAGAATAGAAAGACCCCAAGTGAAGATGGTATCGGCAACAAGGACACTAAAAGCGCTACTCTTTCTGCTATTGCTTTTCTACGCGACATTGAGCTTTAGCACTTCCCAGGACCTTGATAAGTGGTCCAAGTAGTAGTGCTCTCTAAGGTCGCAGAGACCCTGAAGATCGATGACTCATACCGAACCATAAGTCTGCTATTGTCCATCGCGAAACTCTTTCAGATAAGCCTCTTTTTGAGGATACTTGTGATATACTTGATTAATCAAAGCATACCACCCTTTCAGTTTCACTTCAGGGTGTCATACGAAGCCCCAGAGCAGCTAAATAGCGTATATAACTTTACCCTAGATGGATTCCAGGCAAAGGAACACATAGTGGTGTTTGCCTGAACATCTGACAGGCTCTTGACAAGAAATGGAACGATGTCTAGTCAAACAAAAGACATCGTGAATTAATATCACAAAATCATTCCACCTTTGAAAGGGAGGAAAGTTTATATATTGTATTTGGGTTATTTCGGTCGCAATATTCCAAAAAGTTCTCGAAAATATGTTCAACAGAGTTAAGTTTAAGAACTTAAGAGTGGGAGTCTTAATGAGTATAAACAAAAAATATTTCTACATAAATATTTGAATAAATTGATATTAATATTATTTTTCGTCAAAACCAGTCATCTAATGGAATACCCTTTACTATAATCTCTACAAACAGTAAGAATATGCTCCACTGTGTATTCCATTAAATGCCTTTCTCAAAAGTTATGCAATTTACTAACACTAGTTGTCAATCACTGTGAATAGCTTAGCCATTCAAACTGAACAAACTGTTCCATCTTTGTTTACAAAATTACGCAATACTGGCAGAGCAAATAGAATCAGCACCTGCTATAAGCAACTATTTGTCAATAATTTAAAAATGAATGAAAACAACAAACAACACAAAAAATGAAATTAGACAACTTAAATATTCAAATCAATCATTTAGAAACTATTTTTTGAACTAAATCTACCACAGCATATGTGGGCGCATTAACTACGCAAAAATATTTAATGAACACCTGGAAAATTGGTTTCCGTTTGCTTCGAAAAAAATAAATAATTACGGCATCAACTGCTCGTAGTATCCACATAGCAAAGCGAAAATCATGTATTTTGGCATTTGACACGCAAACGTCAAATATTGACACTTGCTGTAAAATGCCAAGAAAAAATCCAAAACACTAAATACACAAAAAACATTTAATATATCAAATGAAATTTATTTAGTAGAAAAAAACCGAACCTACTCAAATTCTGCGCAAAATAATTGCAGCAGAAAATATTATTTGAAATTGTGCCAAATCACGAAATCGAGTAGAAGGCACGAACGACGAACAACCCAAATAGAAATGCTGCATTGAAATGCTGCTCTAGGGAAACCAGTGAAGCATAGAGTAGCAGCAATTTCGAGCATAAATTGAGACATACTACAAAAGGTCTCCAACAAACAAACAAATAAATACTTGAAAGCAAAAAAACATGCGCCAAAGTGTGGTCTCCGCGTGGCTAACTGCGCAGCTTTGAGTGACTGCCCGACTGGCTACTGTATCAAGTCATCAGACTAATGTACTATGGCTAATCTCTAATAACCCGAGAAGCACGAATTATGCTCCAGGTATATTGGCATTCAGCAGTGAAACCTACATCAAATGAAGCAAGGAAACAGTAGCGAACCATAATTATAGAGCAGCACTGCTAGTCATACTACCTGAACGAATATTTTAAAATGCATAAAATTGTTGACATTACAAATCAAAAAATATCAGAATATGGGCGCGGCTTTTATCTATATCAAAATTGCCTTCGTTTTAATCAAATTATTAAACAATTAACAAACATAAACATTTAAATTACGACATACTCCAACAGTTTAATGAGCATTCTACGAACTGATCTTTTGACCCAGCGCGCAATTAGTTGCAATCGGAAAGTAGCTATTGTCCAATAAGCTTAAAGTCAGCATGTTGCCAGCCAATACGAAAAAACGTAGAAAAAAAAAATATAAGTGGAACATATAGCTGGCGGCTGCGTGTTGCCAATTTATTTAACAGTGAAAGAGAAAGAATCGCGACTAACTTCAAGTATATATGTGGCACAAATAGGGCAGAAAAGCTTTAAACTGGATACACTGTGGTGACTCACCATGCTTTGATATAATTTTTATATTGTTTTACAGATTTTTGTGTACCTTACAAAGCATGAAGACTAGATCTGACGGCAGCTTAGCTCTCAAAGTGAGATATACTAACAGCAAAATGTATATTTTCCTCTTCCCTAATTAGTTTAATGCTGATGAAACGAAATGGCTAAAGGAAATTTATCTTTCTGCCATTAGTAGGTTCTTTCAATAGGTAGAAATAAAAAACAAATAAGTATCAGTGATCATTAGTCGTACTTGTATAAGAATTTAATTAGGACCATTAATATTAGATTTTTTAAACATTTTTGTTTATTTTTATTGCACAGAATTTCAAGATAGATATAACTCTGGAAGGCTTTTCTTTGTACGCATTCTGTATGCATAAATTTCTATACTGTACTGTAGGGTACCCAAACGAACGACACACGCTGTCATTTACCATTTATTTGGCTTTTGTTCCAACCAATAACAATAAACAATTCAATACTAAACAACAAATTCATCAGCTTTACAAAAAAAAAAAACATTCTAAACAAGAAACATCACTCAGAAAATATTGAAAGAAACTAAAAAATGGTTGTGCTTCAGCTGTGATTTTGTTGCCAACTCTTCGCTGTGCTACCAACTAACAAAGTGCAGTCGTCACAAACTTCACTTCTACAGATTATACCATATATATATACTCCTATATATTGTACATAAGCCCAGTAACAGCTGTCAGTTGAGCTGCATAAGCTTCTCAGCTTTAGACTTTGCACATGGCCAGCCAACTTTGGCTTGAAACGATTGATTTTTGCAAGTTTTATTTTATTTTTATTTCATTGGATTAAAAGCGAATATAAAAATTTATTGTCAACACTTTTAGTTTTATTTTAAGCGATACTTTTTATGTAAAAAGGCGTCAAGTTGCTGGCAATTTCTATAAACATTATTTCTTGACTTTTTAAAATGCATTAAGGCACATTTCCTTCAGTCATATGTTAATTTCCTAAAGTTTTTATTTTTTCTCTTTTTTTTTTAACTCAGCCAACTGTTGCTGTGCATTTTTAATGCGTTTTGTTGTATGCACAATAAGAAAATTAAACAATGTTGTAAATGGGCAAGATTTAATTTAAAAGTTTCGCTAAATTTTAAATAAAAAAAATGTGTAATAAGCAGAAATTAATAAAAGCGGAACAGCTGGAAGTGGTTTAAAAAGTTGCCGCAATTTGAATTTATTTGTTTGCCATTCACACTTTTTGCAGTTAAAAAAGAAAAGTAAGTGAAAAGCAATATGCTTGCAGGTGCTATGTAAGGCACAAAATTGAATAGCGAAATACTTGCAGATACTCTGTAAGGCACAAAATTGAAAATCGAAACACTTGCAGGTACTCTCGGAGGCACAAAATTTAAAATCGAAATACTTGCAGGTGCTCTGTAAGCTGCAGCTTAATTTTAAAAATATGCTGTTTGCGCGAATTTCTGAAACTGTACTTGTCTGCTTTTTGTATATAAAGAAATGCTGTTATATTGCGTGCTTGTTAACTGACTTTTGATCATCATGCGCGCAGCTTTAACTGTTCTTCAAGTCTTCAAGCTGTGTTGCAGCCATTTGTAAATATGTCTGCTCAAAAAAATGAGTGTCAGACGTGATTTGTTTGGCTTATCAAAGTTATGTTGCATGGCTTTGTATGTATATATAAATTGGTTATTTTGTTTATTCTATTATTTAAAAAAAAAAAATAGGAAAGTCTGGACTATTTTTATAAAACTTTCATAAAAAATGTTAACAATTACAGCAAATAAATATGCTGGCATAGATTTATCTGTAACAATTTTCTATATCAAAATGTAACGCCTATTGCAATCAACTCCCCTACGACAATATCTAAGACGGCTTGCGGGCGTTGGCGTCGTTGGAAGTGTGCCACGCCAAAAGTTCATTATACGATATACACGTCTGATTCTCCAACTCTAAGACGCTTTTGCACTGTGTGTGGCAGCAACGAGTGTTGCATTATAAATTTCTATGCAAACAGCAAATATTGCCACAAATAATGGCAATAATGAAAATAATTGTAGGTGGTCTTGCCGAAGATATTAACAAACGATAGCGTTGGAAAAAGTAATTCAAAGCAAACTAAACGCAGCTCTAATAACAAGAAATGAGCAATTTTTTCAAAGCTCGGGGCGTTCCAGATCCGATAACTTTTTAATTAGCACACTAAATGCATTGGCAATAGTTAATAAACAAAAAAAAAAACTTTAAATTTTATTGTCTTTTAATTTATTTGTTTGCATTGCTTTTGACAAAGTTGCTGACAAAACAAAAGACTCGAACGACAAACTTGTTTTCATTGTTTTAAAGTTTGATTGTGACAAAAAATAATAAAGGAAAATTTAAAACCGAATAAGGGAACAAAACAAAACAATTTGTGTGCTTTGTTTGCCATAATCTGTTAAACAAAATGTTATATAGTAGCATCTATTTTTATATAAGACTATAATGTATGATATTTTAAAGAAAGTAGCCTGCAGCAAATCTCTGTGATAACGCAGATCATTTATCATCAGATATACAGATTTAAATGCAAATATCAACGCTACACTATAAGCACCTACGTGCGAGTGAGTCAAAATGATTGCAGGTGAAATATGGCACGTTTCGGAATGAAACATTTTAAAGAAACCATGCAATGCAGTGTTTCGCAAATGAGTAGAGGGTTGCAAGTAAACAGTTGCTGAATTTAGCACAGCTCAATGCAGGTGATATGGCGCTAAAGTAATTCACGCATGAAACACGGAACAACAACCATACAAAGCTGCTAATCAATAAAACATAGTTGTTCACCTATAAATACAAAAAAAAAAAAACAATAAATCCGTTTCTTAACCATTTAACAAATTGTATTTTTATAAACCCGTCAAATCATTTCTATAAGACTTTATTAATAAAAAATGCAAACAAAAAAAAAACAAGTAGTAAACCAAAATCAAAAAACGCTTTTATTATGTTAACTAAACTCATAAAACACGACAAAGCAACGACAGCCTTTGATATTTGCATTTCTCAATTTTTCGAACAAACGATGGATGAGCTGTAGATTGATGAAGTTGCAAAGCATCTCCTTTTATTAGACTTTTGTTATTATAATTTCTGCTCAGCGCTTGCTAAATAAAATACCACGTAATACCTTGAAGACAGACTGAACTAGCAAACGAACGTTCCGTCGTTCGTTCGATCGATACTATACACCGGTCACACCTGTTTCGCTAAATCGTAATTTGCTTTTAAGCCAAGAAACTAGTTGGTCTGTCACAGTCAGTCAATGGATCTTTATCTACTGGTTGACTTGTAGATTTGTTTTTCGACTTGCGCTTTTGGGGTGCTACACAAATTATACAGTTTAGTTGACTATATACATGCAAAAAAAAAAAAAAAAGTTCGTCAAACGCAATCAGACATGAAGACGTCGAGTAAAAAATATTTTTAACGCTTTGATATTTTGATAAAATATTATTAAGCTGTAAATGCGCTAAAAATTTCTGTGGTACAAAAATTATTATGTAGACGAAAATTCCAAGATGTACGAATGCACGTTTGTAGGTAAATAAATCATTGGGGATTGATATCTTCAAAATAGAAAAAAAAAAATATAACAAAAATACATCTCGAAGCCTTTAATGCAAACAAACCTAGTAACGGTCCACAAATCATAAGGCAATGTTTTCTTAATTAGCCTTATTAAATGCTTAAAATGCCAAATAATCCCATTGTAGTGTTTCACAAATAAATAGAGGGTTCCATAATGTTTCATATCATGTCGTTTCAATCATGACAATGCAACATATGACAATGGTTTTTTATATTAAACATAATGGAACGCCACAAGGTGCGCAATGCAGTGGTACACAATTGGGTATGGGGTTGCAAGTATTCACAAACACACGCATTTGTAAAATAATTCTCCATAATGAAAATTTATATGTCTGACTTTAAAAATCATTATATTGCCGCGCAATGCCGAGTATTACTTCAGCTTATATCTATATAATAAACTTTAATTTGTGCTGCAATTGCATAAAAACAAATTACACATAAAATACTCGAAGTTGGCGTGGCTATCAGCTAACGAAAATCTGCAATTAAAAATCCAGTTTAAAATTTTCCAACGAATAAGCCCCGTTGGCAAAAAAAAACTATATACTCCATATACATTTAAATGTCGAGTGAAAGTTTTCACTTATTGATACGTTTTGATATCGTAAAAAAAAAACAAGTTTTCGCATTAAACGGTCTTCAATTTAATATTCGCACGATTTTATGCTAATTTTGAATGCGTTTTACTTGTTCCATCATAAGTGAGAAGCAGTCACTCTCAGTTTTTATTAAATTTCATTTAATATATACGACAAATTAATACCGAAATCGTCCGTTTGTTGACTTTAACGCGTTTAGCTAGTAATTTGCATAAAGACGACGAGCTATGATTTCGGTTTTCATTTTGGCTTATTTTTCGATTTCGATTTGTTGTCTTGTGAAACATGCAAAGAAACAGCTTCGATTTGATTTGATTTAATTTATGCGGGTTAAGACGGGTAACTGGTTCAAAGAAAGTGAAATTTTGTTTTAGATCTAAATGCAGCTTCGAAGAAAGTGCTTTGATTAGTTAAACTGTTTTGAAGTAGCACTCAAAATCGGTTTCGATATCGTTTGTCTTGTGGGAGTATTTTATGACTATGAAGAATTAATATCTTTTATTCGTTTTAGGGCATTTCAGATTAACTATTTCGAAATATGGAAATGATTTGATTTAATGTGTGGCGCTAAGCAACAAACCAGTGTAGAGGGGCACAACAACTAATGCTAAAAGCTATTTTATATCATCTCTTGTCATATTAATATTTCTACAAGGCAGCGTGGAAACAGCTTCTATGGGTTTCAACATTTATCATAAACACATATTTAAATGAAAATAATACCGTTACAATACGTAGCACTAAGTGCGAGTGAGGCGGTGTAATTGTATTAAAAAGTTTGTACATTTGGATATGAAACACTTGAGGCAAATGCATTGTGGAAGGTGTTCAATTGTTAGCAATGCAGTGTTTCACAAATGAGTAAATGGTTGCAAGTTATCAGTTGCAGAAGATTTACACATATAATTGGAGAAATTAACATTTAAGAGAAATGCATTGTGGAAGGTGTTCAATTGCAAACAATTGAATTTTTAGTATTCGAAAACATTCTTTTAGGTGAAAAAAAATTACGGCAATGCTCTCTTTTTTTAAATATTTTTCTTACTTCTGATTCCCATGAATTTTATGAGACATTAAGCACGACTATTATAGAGCTATTCTAATTAGCACCTACAACACCTTCAAAATACCACTTGTCTATGAATATTAAAAACACGCTTGTCTGCTTGAAACGTCAGCAAAAAGTTTGTGTTTTAAGTCTTTTGTTTACATTTTTTTTATACTTTTTGTGGCTGGTTATATCTTTTTTATGTTTTTTAAGAAAATTAATATCTTATGGGAAGTAAATTAGTTACGTCTGTTTAGATATAAAATTACAAGCAAAGAAACCACTCAGAAACCTCAAGACTGCAGTGCCATAAAAACAACAGCAAAGTAAGACAGACAGACGGATGGACGGACAGTGAAGCAATAATAATTCAAAGTCATTAAACTCTTAAATAAAGAAAAAAAAAACAAATTTATAACGAAATGAAAAAAAGAAACTATATGCAAAACGATAAGGAAATTATTCGACATATCGACGAACATGAAAAATGAAACAAGCAAAAAAAATCGCTGAAAAAAGTCCAAACTGGCTGATCTTTCGTGCGATTTGTGGCGGCTGTTTTAGCGAATTAAATATTTTGCAATATCAATTTTTATGCTACACGATTTCTTTTTCACAAAAAAAAAAATTGGTAACAACCAGCGACTTTTTAGTAGATACATTTTTTTTTTTTTTGGTGATGTCTAACTTAAAAAATCAAACGCTTGAGCTGCATTTTAAAAAGCGCTCATGACCGCAAGTAATAAAATAATTAAAAAATTGCTGCATAATTCGCACAAAGCAGTCTGGGGGCATAGCAGCAGCCAAGTTGGGTTTGGTTAGCAAACAATTATGGTTTTGAAATTCGCAACAAGTTAATACAGTATGTAATTGTTTTCCAACACTAAAATGCCGTTAGTTTTTCTTTTTTTAAGGGTGTATACCAGCCTAAGTCGCAAAAAACAACACTCTGTGCTAAGAGTGCGCAATCAAAAATTACAACAGCACACTTTGGCTAATTTTTTGACATTGACGTTGAGTGAATTGGCAAGTTTTTTCTAGCTTTTCGTGTAATTGTTTTTCACCTACTTTGGTAGGCGGGCGTGACTTTGTTGACTTCACGATTCGACTTATTTTTTTTGTAGTTTTAATTCTTGTTTATGCGTTTATAATAACTTGTAATTTTGTACTCACTTGTCTATATAATCGATCGTTTCGATTTCCTTTTGAATTTTTTCCTCGCCGGAGCTGTTGTCATTGACGTTTGCGGCATCTGGAAATCAAGAACGGAAATAAAGACAATTACTTAATTTTAAGATTTTTTGTAGTTGTTGAATATTAAAGAAAATATAATAAAAAAAATTAATTATTTATAAACTGCAATAAAAAAACTGCAAAAAGACGATGAAGTGCTTTCAAAAGTTCCTTTGCAGCTAATTGATTGGCTTAAAAATTGGCTTTTCGCCCTTTAAATGTCACATTTTGAAGATCGTAAGTCTCTTGAGCACTATTTGATATCATTTCTGTTCTCAAATATTAAAAAAACCATCTATTAAGCATTTCGTTGTCTGGAGTTGCCCATTTTGATATAACAAAAGCATTTTTCAATAGTCGTAAGTGAAAAAAATAAAATAAAATGAATGCCAGTAGCATTCCATAAATAAATACACACCATGTAAGCAAAGTAACATCTTCTAGTTTTACCTAAGCCAACAACTTATTCTAAAGACTAAATTTCTTATACGTCCGTCCGTCCATCCGTCTCTCTTTCAACACTCACTTACACCCAACGAACAGCCTAACTACCAAGTGCATCCGTGTGAATTTCTTTAATGTTTTTCTCACGCATGTCTCTAGGATATGCACGAATAATTTTACAAGTTTTAAGTTACATGCTTAGACTATGTAGAACAAGTTCAAATCAACTACGCGTACATAGCTAGCCTAGACAAAGTTAAATGAAGGTGATAACAATTGCAACAATTATTATTTTATGCTGCGCTACGCTTTGCGTCATAATTTCAATAAAATTAGCTTACAACATGGGAAATCTTAAAAATAAAAAAAACAGTGAGTGCATCGACAGGCATTCTGTCCGTCTGTCCGTCCGTCCGTCAGTACTGAATTACAAAGAAATCTGTAAATATTGTAAAACAGGTTCAGTTCAGTTCAGGTGCAGCGCAGCACAAACTGATTTGCATGAAATTGCTTTGTGTAGCGTGTTTAAATCGAATTGAGCTACGCTTTCCACTGCCTATGAGACACTGCAAGCTGCAACTAAACATATGTCACAACTATTTTGATATAAATTTATATAAAAAGTTATATATAACAAAATCTATATTATTTAAAGTTTGTCTTGATCAATCTGTCAGTCATTCGTTCGCTTGATCGATTGCGCGGTTCATTGTCATCGATTCAAGCCGTTGTTGCAGTTGGTGGTCCCAGCACTTTTGATCTTTGCACTCAACTCAACTCGTTCACTCACAAAAGCCTAAGCACTTTAAACAGCTTTTATTCGAATTGAAATGAATTGAACTTGAAGTGTCTGCTTGCGGCGCTATTCGTACTATGAACTGAATGTGTAGATAGAAATGTGGACTCTAAGATATAGCACAGACCCGCAGCAGACATATTGCCAGTCAGTCTGTCTGCTAGCGAGCTATACGCGTCGATTTGATTCTTGAAGCCGTCATATGCTTTGATTTGTTCTTTTATTTTTGCTTGGCAAACATGCCAAGTATTTACTTTAGTTAGTGATGAGCATCGACAGCAGGTGAGGAAGTAATATGAAAATAATAAAAAAAAATGCAGCAAAACGCTTAAAGAATTTTGAGTTAAAACAGTAAAAGAGTCTTTATCAGACATTTTGTAGACAATTGTTGCCTATTTTTATAACTTTTCGATGTTGAAAAGTCGAAGTATTATTGCAGTTACTTGAAAACGTCGTGGATTTTCTTGTTTTCACTCTATAAATGGTTTAAAAATTCACACATAATTATAAAAAGTTTTAGAAATCCATCGAAATTTATCAACAAATTAAATTTGAATGTGTTGAGTTGGTCGATGTTGCCTGTTTCTAAAAGTTTCGATGTTAAAAAATCAAACTTTTATTGCAGATAGTATTTTTAATGGCTATCCAATAATTAAGGCAAGTGTTTGGATGTATACAAAGATGCATCGACTATGTTATATACGAATGTGGTGACATGGTATGGTCGATGTTGCCATTTTTATTTTTATAGAAAATTCGACATAACTTTGCATTCATTTATGTACAGAGATGAAACTCGACATACATATTAAAGGGATCGGGGGAAGTTATCCTGTTAAGTTTGTTCAAAATCGGAAGGAACGATGCGCCGCCACCCATGAACAATAAACGGAATTCGTCATATCTTTGAGTCCATTTGAAGTATAGAGATGAAATTTGGAATACATGTCAATGGGATAAGAAGAAGTAATCCTATTAATTTTGGTGAAAATTGGATGGTGCGATACTATAGACAAAATTCGCCATATGTTTGCATCCATTTCAGTTTGTTTAAAATCAGAAAATAGTCTAGCAGTGGTCTATGTGGCTAGGCAAGGCTTCGTTTTGAAAATTAAATTGTCAACTTTCAATTGATTGCCTAAGAAGAATGGCCTAAATGTGAATTGTGGATTTATATCTGGCTATGAAGCCACCATATACACCGGGTATATGGTTGATGGCCATTTAAGTAAGTCGATGGATTTGTATGAACGCGATTCCAAATAGTTATTCAGTCATGGCTAGATTGGTTCACCTCGTCAATCTGATGAAGAATATATATACATTATGGGGTCTCCTTTTTTGGGGTACAAATTCTCTGTCAAACTGTTAAACCATTTTACACTTTTATATGTGCATGGAACAAAAAAATTTAACAAGGCTCCTGCTCGGGCTCCATGCAAAATTATAATTCATTTTCTTCTTTATAAAAAGAAATATGATCCGATGATGCCAACGACTCATAATTCTCAAGAAAGAGTACAGTTTTCACAGTTTGTCGATAGCTAAGGCATCACCATTGGATATTTCTTAATTTAATGATGTATCGCCTATATTGGCAATGCTTACATGCTTCGATGCTGACATCGAATTACAAAGATTTCCAGCTGCTGTCTCAAATTTTATAATTAAAAGTTTCATAAATTACGGTTTGTCAACGTTACTAGTAATGATTCAACTAAGCCGATTAATCTACAATGCAGACAAGCAACCATGACAATTTATTAAAATCTTAAACAATATATTGAAGACTCATCATTGCAATGCTTGGAAGATTCTTCAATGATACGTGAAATGATGTCATTCAGTCGTTGCATGTGGTTTTTTCTCTCTTGATGCATTCTTTTGTATATTATAGTTCTAAAATAATATATTGGCTTTAATATGATTAATTTGCTTGTTTTACTTATTTGAATAGTAAGAAATATATTTTCCGTCGATGCTCATCGCTAGTTTCCACATATAATTTGTTTCACTAGTTTCAGCTACACAATATCACAAGTGACAGCTTCAAATGCTTTGTTTCTTTATTTTATTTCAATTAAATTACACACAATCGTTCAAATCACTTCAAATGTATCTACGAGTATCTATCTATTCTAGCTGTATCTATCTTTGCGTACGTATTGTATCTTTGCTGATTGACATTTGTCGGCAGCAATTGACATTCAAGCCGTACGTCTATCAAATTTAAACACATATGATTTCTAGCTGCGACATTCCGCAATAAATCACGCTTAGAAGTATTTATTTATATTTTAATAAGAGCCTATCTACCAAGTAAACAACTAAGGTCAGATACTTCTTATTTTTTCTCTTTTAACAAAACAATTTGTTGTATTTCATATCATTTTGATTGTTTCTTTAAGCTTTGAACATATATCTTGCATAAAGTGTGTTGGTTGTTGCTTGCTTAATTTGCAATTCGAATTTTTTACAAATCGTGCTTTTATTTTATTTACACTCTGTCTGTTAATTATGATTTATACGGTTCGATAGTAAATTGTTTGATTATTTCTATCTTTTATTTTTTTCAAGACTTGATTGTCTGCTGTGTGTCTGAGTTGTCTTGTACATTAATTATGCCTAAACACTTTGACTACTACAACTTCTATTTGAATTTGTAGAGCTTTAGATACTTTATCTTGTTAGAACTTGTCTTGTATTGTATTTAAATTTATGCTATGCTGTGTAAAATTAGCTACTAAATAATTATATGCTAATTTATGTACATAACATAGCAGTTTGAACGCACGCCTAATGCGCTCTAATAAGCTGTAAATTGCTGCGAATTGAATTTTAGCTGGTTAACTAATTTGATGTTGAGCCAATCACCTGAATTTAGAAATCAATAAAAAGCTGAATTTCAAGGTTAATAAATAAGAAATAAACATTCTTTAAAAGTATCTAAAAAAAAGTATCTAAAAAAAGTATCTCAAAAAAGTATCTCAAAAAATTTCCTTTCATTTTTCATACAAAAAATACTTTCATTTTCTTTACAATACAAAGACTTCGTCACTGCGCATCGCATAAATTGCACAATTGTTTCTTAATTGAAAAATAATCACAAAAGTATCTTTTATCTGCTTTTGTAGTATTTTGTCTCGCCACAAATAAAATCGTATAAAATCGCCTTAGCCTCTAAAAATTATGTCACTTGTGGCTTTTGTACACAGACACAGCGTAAACTACAAAAAGTATCTACACATATATTGCTGTGTAGGTTATTTGACACTTGAACAAAATTGGCACGACAATAGCGTCTGCTTATGGCCGTCCGGCAGTCCGTCTGTCTGTCACTTTGTAGGCCTAAATTATAGCCGACTATAATAACCAATTCCCCGCCAAACAACAACTTGCATTTTTAGCTGTCACTGACTCATTTACAGTATCTGCTACTCCAACGCAATTGTATTTCAATTTAAGATACTTTTTTTTATAACAATATGTATCTTCGCTAGCTTTTATATACATTCATATTAATTGTATACAATATATTGAATATAACAAAGTTTTATTTGGCTAATAAGATTTATTGTTAATTGATTTCTGTTTGTTTTCTTATTTTTCGCTCGTATCTTAGCAATTATTTCTCACGCTGATTTATTTTATAAGTTTTTCTTGCATAATTTTTTCTTTTGTTTGCATTGAAAAGTCATTTGAAACCTTTTGTTTTACTTTACCTTAGAACTATTTTGCTTAAAACCCTTTGCATGTCTACTAATGTTCTACGTTTGTCTCGCCAACTTGTCTGCAGTCTGGGAAAAGTAGCAATTTTTCAACCACTTAATTCTACGCTTTTTCTTACGAGTATTTTACACTTGAGCTACGCCGCATTGCTTTCATAGTTTGCGTGCTTCGCCATGGCATAGAAATCTTCTTCAGTCTGAGTTCTCAATTACAACGTCGTGTTGAAGTGAAGTGAAATGAAGTTCTGTAAAACTTGGCTCTTTCTCCTGCTAGACTACTTTTGATTAGTTGCAGGCATCTGAGCTGTCCGTCTGTCTGACTGTCTCATTGCCTGCCAAGTGTTTGCTGTAAGTGTTTGGCAACGTTTAAAACCACAAATTGCCATGGCAACTTGAAATATTTCCGCTTCCGCTGTGTCATTTAGGCGTTTGTCGTTCATTAGTTCATTCGCATTGCGTATAAATTATTAAGTGGAGTAAAAAAGAAATTGTCTACCTTAGCAATTTAAAGCGTTTTAAATAAATCATTAACCTCTGATCTAGAATTTTACTAGAGGAACCACAAGATACATGCTTTACTAATTTGCTGAGATACTTTCAAATTAATTAGGTATTAATTGTTGCTAAGCGGCATAATTTCATCAGCACCTGCGCACGTCACGGCGCAGCTGCTAGTTGACTTATTAGTCTGAATGTCTATGTGTTCTAAACAGTTCCAACATTCTGTCCGTCTGTCCGGCTGTCACTATTAATTCAAAAAAACTATAATGTATCGCCCAATCAAGTAGAAATAACTATCTAATAAATACATCAAAATAAATATAAGATATTTCAACAATAAATCTCTCTCACCAGCCATCCGAAAGCGAACTAATTGAATAATCACATAGAATACCACGTGATCGATTTGCCGATCAGATCGTAAATGATTCTTAGAAAATTTACGGCATTGTTATACATAGAAGTCGTACATGTATTTAATTATAATGTACATCAATCAGTTCGATTGCGATGATGTTGATGATGGCGTAGCAAATAACGCCTGTATAAAATATATTACATGACTTGTGCACACTTGAACACGAAGGCACGACATGCAATATATATTTTAGATTGTAGAGACACAACAAATGTACTTCAAATGCAACAAAAAGTATTATAGCTGGGTGCAGTAAGCGTTGCTTTGAACAACATCGTCTTAGTTGCAACAGATACAGATACAGTCCACAGATGCTGCTGATGTTTTGGTGTGCGATGACAATTGAATTGCAATTAACCGAAGCGCAATTAAAGTCAACAATTACACGGAGTCACTGAGTCAGTCAGTGGGTCGGTCAGTCAGTCACCATGGCAAACGTATAATTTTAATTGTTATTTAGTTATGTTTACTAAGCCAAATTGGCGGCTTTTTGAAAAGTAAAATATTTCAAAAATGCATCGCAAAGCTAATTGCTCAACTGTACAAGAGGCAAAAGTAAGCAATTTATAAACCTGCGCAGAGCATAAACACACTCTTACACTTTAGTTTATTTGTTCTCCATAAAGGTTTATAATAAAAGACACATAACGAAAGAGAGAACGTAATAGCAGGTGCTACTTTTCATCTCTTTTCTTCACTCTGCTCGTTTACTTTTTTTCTCCTTTCTTTCTCTCTTCAAACCTAACTCTTTTCTCCTACCTTTTTCCTTTCTCTCCACACTTTTCTTCAGCTTGTTGATCTAACAAAGTGATAATGATTTTCTACCTTCACTCCTCAAGTCAGCCATAAATAGCTAAGCTATAAAATGCCAAACATTCACATACAATGCGCATCTCTCACTAGATTGTTCAGTTTTAATTATCAACCTCGCTATTTAAAATAGCGTAAATATTTTTACCGTTAATGCTATGCATACAAGTAGTAGAAAGTAATTAGATTTAAATTTTATTGTTTGCATTCCAATCGTGGTCGACCACAGAAATAAAAATATAAAAAAAGACAAAACAAACGCAAATTGCACAGAGTCAAATAGTCGCACGTTCTGGTTTTCGTATATGAGTACTCCACAACGCTCTGTCACTCCGGATTTGGTTTTGTGGATTTGCGGCTTCATGTCGAAATGTTGCACATTCGCAAATGGAAATGCACGCAGACAGACCGATAGACAGACAGACCGACAGTCAAATTAGCCTAAATACATGTGCGTATGTAGTTCAGAACTCTTTTATGATCTTACAACGTGTATATAGCAGATAATCGTAGACAAATAAACAGCTAAATGCAATTGCAGTGTATAATTTCTCCTCATTTTAATGTCAGTTATTTGAATTGTTATTTATGTAGATTTTAGATATGTGCGGCGATTTTACGAAACTATTATTAAAGCCATAACAACTGGGTTAGTTGCGAAATAATTCTAAGGAATACTTAATGCAACACGACAGAATAATTTAAAGGCTATAAAGATGCAAAATGGATTGGCTATACTGGTTGCAGGTTGTTTTTTAAATATTAATACCACCTGCAACTTACTGTATACGCATATGCAATGCATGAAAAGGCACAAGGCAGCAAAAAAGAGAGTGAGAGGAACACATGAGCTGTTTGCTGCTCTAACTTTTGGCCATTTTTGAAATTAAGCCAGACACATAATATCAAACTAATTTAATTAATGACGAACATTAATGCAACGCAACTAATATTAATATTACCCATGCAGATGCAACACAATTTGTCATTAATTACTCACACTAACACGCCAAAGGGTCAAATGCATTAAAAAATACGACAGTCCCGCCCAAAAGTAATAAAAAAAAAAAATATTAAATAACAACAACAATAAATATTTAATGCCAAATAAATGAGCGGATTATGTGCACAGCCGAACACGCTTTAACAATTAATCAACAAACTCTAAAATAAATAATAATGAATAGGCTTAGTGGACATGGTTTCAAAGCGCATTAAATGTGCCCACATGTCTGAATATATTGCAGTATATTCCATTCATACGGAAATGGGGGAAATTTACATGCAATATAGATTAAGTAAAGCTTATCGCACAGCGACAAAGTGTCGAAACATCAAGCCAAACAGCTGTTTTGTCTGGGATTAAACTAAACAGAGAAGAGACATGAAATATATTGTTTCAAAATGCACTAATTGGCTTTGAAATATTTTATTTATTTACATAACTTTAAAGTAGTTCATTGATAAAATTTGTGTTCAACACTTGAAAACTTCAAGTGCAGCTCAAAATCATTCAACGCTATCAAATATTTTGATTTTGAAGTATCTACTCTGAGCAAAAGTACACAAACTGCACAGCCTCGAGCTTAATTTCAAGATCTTAGCGCCTAAATCGATTTCTATATATACGTAAGCTATCCAACTGTATATCTAACTACTTGTATCTTGTATCTCTGAGTAAATCTTACTTCACGCTGACTCATTGTAACATTTATGGATTTGCATAATCTTGTTTTTTTTTTATTTCTTTTTTATAACAATTACATTTGAAAAAATATATTATTTGAAGGTCAGTTAGGCTTGAAAAAGGTTTGATGACTCTTTATAAGTAGTTGCCACGTAAAATAAGAAAAAAAATAAACTAAAATTATTTATAGCTACCGACAGCTAAAATTAAAAGCTAGCCGCACTCATATGTCTTAAATCATGTCCGTTAAAAAAAGATACACAACACTTTAACACACAACAAAATATTTATTTAATAACAACTCATTCATAATTTGTAGCTTGTATCTCGTTTTTTTTAAACGGTTAAACATTTCCGTTCCACTGAGAATGACAGCGAGAGAACGACATAAACTGTATGAGGTCTAAATGGAGGGAAAAGACTGAACAGAAAATGTTATTTAGAGAATATAGTTCACTTTCTCCAGAGTACGCTTGCGACCTCAAACAGTTATGAGCACTTTTAGCTAACATTAGTCAAACAATATTTGACTTATACGAATAGGGGTCGAATTATTGCTAATTTTTTGCTGAATGTTACCGCTGCAGAGATATTCATTGTCGAACCTGTTCCTATTCTATTGATTTGGGTGGTACGGCAGTTAGCTTCACTATCAACTGCACAAGTCCGTAAAGAAGCAAAAACCAGTAGCGTAGCACAAAAGGTAGCGGCGTTGGAATATCTCCAAGATGACTATGGACCGTCTCGTGTCATAATTGGAGATGTAACTAGGATGGTTTTATGGAGTAGTGAACTCTAACTCAGCCAACTATTAAGTTTCTACTACGAAAAAGAACCATGGTGCATTCTTCATAGCAAGGAAACACTGGAAGCACATTGCAACTGCTTGCGACTGATTTGAGCTATAGATCAGTATTTGCTTATAGTGTACAATCGTATTGGACACATGTTCCATAGCCTGGAGAAGTAAAATGCAGTGAACAGTTTTTCAATCATTCCTGACAAACTTCTGGAGACAAGATGGCCTGTTACCATGCCCTAGAATGCAATACCAAATAGTGATTCCATACAATTCCTGTCCATATTTCCGCTAGGTATCTACATCCATTTTATCTGAACTTAAAAAACGCCATCAATTTGGAACATACCAAATGTGTATACTAGTGAGTACTCAATGCATTAAACTACTCTGTGACTACTGTAAACCTATAAAGCGAACATAAAAAAAACATGTTTCGCAGCCTCTTACAGTTCTCCCAGATACTCATATGCAGTTAGCTTTAGTATTTTTTTACCAATGTGTATGTGTAAGGTGCTCATTATAGGATTATTGATGCTTCTGTTCAACTTCCTGCAACTGAAGTTTCGACCAATATCCAAACGAACCAATGTGTATGTGTAAGGTGCTCATTATAGGATTATTGATGCTTCTCTTAAACTTCCTGCAACTGAAGTTTCGACCAATATCCAAACGAACCAATGTGTATGTGTAAGGTGCTCATTATAGGATTATTGATGCTTCTCTTAAACTTCCTGCAACTGAAGTTTCGACCAATATCCAAACGAACCAATGTGTATGTGTAAGGTGCTCATTATAAGATTATTGATGCTTCTCTTCAACTTCCTGCAACTGAAGTTTCGACCAATATCCCATGGAACAATGAATCGAAAAAAAGGTTTCTAAGTGATCTAAGGCTGTCTAAGCATCAAACTTAGTTTTTAATGTATTTTCAATAACTAACCGCTTTAGAAAACCTGAATAACCCCTACATTTCTCCAGACATCTTGTGGAATAAATCATGCGGAATAACTTACAATTTCTTCAGTACACATCACGAATGATATACGAAATTAAATTGTATATTTTTTCCTACACATTTCTAGCTAAGTATATAAATTCAATTTATTTTATTGATTTGCCCCAACTCTTCAATCGCGCACACCTCTGACGCAGAGAACACCGCGACCAACGCATGCAAGGCAGCAATATGTTGCATCCCGTGCTATTGACAGCTGACATTACAACGAACAACAAGTGTCTAAAATGTTGAACCTCATGTCGCAGTACTGTCAACCCTGACTGAAAACGTATCCAATATATCATGCTCTCAGAAATATGATACACCCTTTGCATATGCAAGCAGCAGCAACCCTTTTTGCAAACAATTTGCCTTTCATCTCAACTCCAACTCCGAATATTCCTCGCAGACATGTGCAAAAATAATCCCCTAATATATAAAACTCAAAATTTGCAATTTTGCAAAAAAAAAAAAAAAAAAAAAATTAAGAATATTTTGCACTCCATTCTAAAAATGTTTAGTAGCGATGTATTTGCAGCTGTTGCTTTGCTTCCTACAAGTATAGCCGGCCGTCCATGTCTTACGTCTGACTGGTCTCTGACGCGTCTGGCCGACTAAACTCATTCATATTTCATTTTGGCGAATTCACTAAAAATATTAACAGAACGCGGCGGCACTAGGTCTAATTTTGTACGAAAGAGGATGTGCTGTGCTGTCCGACAGCGGAAAATGCAATCGCTGCGCCTCATTTTGAATTCCGTTTTAGAATTTAGTGTTCTGGAACGTCGAAGCATTTTTCAATAATTCAATGAAATATGAGCAAATTGCGGAAACTTAATAAAATTAAGAGTTGTCGACGAGTCAGCTTGTCTGCACAAAAAAAAAATGTTGGTCACATACTTCAGTGCAGTACTTCTTGAGTTTAATGCATTGCAACGCAACAACAACAACAACAAATTGGAATACTTGAAATCTTGGGCACTACTTCATAAACTGGATTTGAGTTTTTTAGTGGTTGAACTTGAAAAGGGTTTCTATGTAGTTTTTTGTTTCACATGGCATGGTTGAAATTGAAATCTGAAGTATTAGAAGAAAAATGCTTCATTTTGATGTTTTGATATGATCGTAAAAAATGAAATGGTTTTCAATTGTCGGAGTTCCCACAAATTTTCAATGCTGTACTTATCAGCACCTTCCATATCGGAAACTGCAAAGAATAAAGTGAGTAAGCAACAAAAGAGAGAAGAAAGTATAAAATTATTTTATTTAGCCTTCATTATTTTTAAGCCTTTTCCTTCTCCACTTTTTTTCTACTCATATCGAGTATATGTGTTTCTTTCAATGCATATGCTTAAACGAAAATTCTCTTGCAGTGATTTCTACACAAAATATGAGAGTTATAAAAAATATCTTCATGGTTAAGAGCATATATAACAAATCTAAAACTTCTTTTCTTACAAAAAAAAATTAATTATAATAAAAAAGATGAAAAAAAATCATTTTTCAAACACATTATTTGCCATATCACTGCGCTGTTCAATGTCTTTAAAATCAAAAACAATCCTTTTAACAATAAAAACTACAAAACAGCAAAACAAAAAACTTTAAAACCCGTTTTGCAACACTTCACGGCAGCTGTTCAAACACTTTCCAATACTTTTAAGCCGTAACAAATTGGAGCACAGGTCAAATGAAATCCAATTAATGTGCATAAATAAATTGTTCAACTAAATACTTGCAATACTCGGACAGATAGACAACCAGATCCAGAGAACTAGCACAAACTTCTATACATAAAAAGAAGCTGCCAAGCTGCTGCATAAATAATAAAAATTTATAAAATATTTAAAAAAACAGCAAAACATAATGAAAAAACTTGTACAAAAATTTTACACAGAAAGTTTTTTGTTTCGCTAAAGTGTTGCTGTGAAGTATCTCCACTAGAAGTCCACCGCAGCAATCCAGTTCATTTCAAGTTGATGATGAGCTCAGTTGATGTCACTCGGTCAATCACATTGTACAACATCCTGTTTACTGCTAGAATAAGAAAAAAAAAAAAAAAAGAAGCTTTGACAGCTTTACAACACTGTGAGACTTCAAGTCAGTGAATGAAAATCTTCAAGTAATCAAGCCGCGGTGAAAATAGGAAATGTTTGCCTTGATTTATTATGGCTATGACAAAATTTTTCTTGGCGGCGGCGGCGTTGGCAAGCTTTTCTTTTAACATTTTATTTTACTATTTTTTCTTTTTTCAATGGATTATGATTGAGTGTCTGTGCGCTTCAAGTTGGTCTTCTCATGGCTTAATCAATTACAAGTTATACACATCCGTTGGAACTACAACAGTGTTGCCAGCCAATAGAAAAGAAAAAAGAAAAAACTTTCGCGCTTGAGTTATTTTTGTTGGAAATAAGTTTTTCTTAAAGGAATACACATTGCGCTCATGCTTCTTGGCTTTCACCAGCGCCAAGTGTCAATATTCATAAAAATCTTTTCTTTTTTCTTCCTCGCTTTTTCTTCTACTTATGACTGCAACTGTGTAAAGAACTGCCATATCATATTTCCGGTACTGCTGCTGCTGCGGTTTTTGTGGTAAGAAATCTCGTAAGGCTGGGAACGCTAAGTAATCAATCGTAGATGTTTTTTTTTCTTCTCTCAACTGACTTCCACTAATTCAATGTTGCAAATATTTATACTCCACTAAGCATGCTTGTTAGTATTTAAGCTTAGAACACAAAGTGCCGCGCAGTAGAAAAAATAAATCAGGTAAATATTTAAAATTCATTTAACACTTTGTGCAACTTGTGTTGGCGCTGGGCTGTGTACAGTTTAAAATAATAAAATAAAAACCCGATTCGACTGAGTCATAAACTTGTATTGCGCGCTGCTGCTCCCACATTTGATCAATATTTAAACACTTTTAATCTCTGCCATAGACTCGCCGCAGTTTAAACTTGGCTACCGAGTTGAGCAAAGTATGAAAAATTGTTCAAGTATCTACAGAATCGCTTATAATTCTATTCTATATAAGAGTAAACACGACCGACTAGGTGTGCTTTGGCAAATAGAATTTAATGTTAAAAAGGCGTACGGCTGCAAAAGCACGTACGATTGCTATTTTATAGAACATATATCAAAGAATATTCTTAGATACACTACACAATTATAGAAAGTTGGGCATTAGATTGGATTTGAGGCAGCAGAACACAAAAATTTGTGAAATAAACAGAATTTTCGGTAGAAGTGCAAAAACTATATTTTATCAAAATCGGTTGCATATTTTGGGCGTAAAATTATTTAAAAAGCTGCACTCATTGTGTAAAAAAGAGTTACTAAGATCTATCGCTCTCTTAATTTGACTAAAATCTCCATCACACAAATATTTAGTTTATGTAAGATGCAAATCTTCTCCTACATTTGAGTCGTGCAATGTCAAAGCATTCAACAGTTGATTCTTCTTCAGCATCGCCACAAAACCTCTAAAGAAATCCTGGCAGTTAGCCCCTAGTTTAATAGTGTGTCAATCGAATGACTCGAAAGGGAGAATAAAAAGCAGCATGGATGGGAGAATGAATATAAGTGTGTAGCCTTTTCTGGTGTAATAGTGCGTGTACTTGCTTATAAATTTTAGAGCTTCTTCTCTGATTATTGTTGCATTAGTATAGCCTGTGAAAGTCTTTCTCAAAGCAATTATTTAAGCTTCACTCAGGTAGGGCATACACTATTCCACCATACCCATACAAAACAAAAAATTCAATCAAAACATAAAATAATAACAAACAAAAGAACGAAGAAATAATATAACAAAATAAAAATAAAAAGCTATAAATTATGTGGGTGAAGTTCTGCTGAAGTTCTCCACCAGTGCTGGCGTGTTACTCACGGCAAAGTGATTCTCTAAAACACATTTCAAGCTGTGCACGTTTACCATATACAGATTTAGATTTATGAATAATAAAATCGAGCAAATCGAGTCGAAGACACAACATTAAAGCGGCCTATCGTATGCGACAGAAGAACACCGCACAAGAGACCGACCATATGAGACCATATGAGACCATACGCAGCCGGAGCTAGGCTTGGCTTGACATTAATGAGTGGCAAAGTTTGAGCGCTAAGACAGACTTCGCCTTTTTAAAAGGGTTATAAAATTTATTAGGTGTTTTGTTAAGTGTTAAAGAAAAATTCTGTGCAAAGTCAAGATTTGCGTGCGTGTCAGCAGCGATAGAGATTTAGCGTATTATTTGCACCTAACTGTATGAAAATTATTGCCGTCAATTATTTGAATCATTCCACTGTACAAAAGAATATAATGCAGCATTAAATTGTTGGCATGCCTCGCTTCGCTGCACCTCTAAAGCAAATATTTCACGTTTACGGTTCGAGAAGTGTAAAAGTGCTGAATGGATTTTAAGTTTTTTTTTTTGTGCAAAATGCGAAATAAATAATTTACTATAAATATTATGATGTCATCCTTTAGTCGTTAGTGAGACATAATGAAGATTAATTATAGAATTAGAATTTGTTGTTTGCAAAAAAAGGAACAAAAAATTGGAGATGAATTGTTTTGCTAACAGACAACGATGAGGAAGTGTTTACGAAGTGTAGCAAAAAAATGTGAAAAGAGGTGTAAGAATATGCAGCAAGAAGTATTCTAAAGTATTATAGATTTTGGTAATTTGCAACACTGTAAATATTGGAGGGAGTTGGCATGCCCACTGAGTATATAATTGCTCTCTGTATAAGGCTTAATGAAAACCTTTTGGTTAACAATTAACAATAAGTATTATATTATTGAAAATTATCAACACTAACATACTCCTTTGCTAGTTAATAATTATTCAACCCTAAAAAAATAAATATAAAAGTATTGTATTTATATTTATTTGAGTTTTTTTCAGTGTATCTATACAAATGCTACAATGGAAAATGCTTTAAGTGTTGTAGTGCCTCTAGATATCATACTCCTCTTCTAGTTAAAAATTTATCAACCCATAAAAATTATATATAAACGTATTTAATATATTTTGGTTGAGTTTTTCTCAGTGTAACTAACCAAATGCTACAATGTAAAATGTGTTTTGTTTATTTTAGCATTTATAATAACTTGTGTACAACACTGAGTACTACACCGATTCGTATTGTTGTTCGAAAACAAGTTTTTCATTTGTGCTTCGTGGTTTATTAGCTTGTTCTGCACGTGTTTGGCATCAATTTGTCGACATGAAGTACCGAAAGCCAGCCAAAAAATATTATAAAAAATGGAAAAAAAACAGCAGACAAAAGGCCAAAATTTAGTACTATTAAATGAGCAGTGACGCGCGCTAGCTACTTTGAAGTCACAAACATTTTTTGATGGCTCAACTTGACATTAACTCAAAGGCATGAAGCTATTTAGTTGGATTTTTAAGCTGCAGGCATTAGGCTAAATCAAATGAAGGTTAGTTAACTATATTAACGATTAGTGTACTCGACTAATTAAAACATCAAAAGAATGTAAGTATTTTTTAATGATTTCCTTTTTTTGTTATTATAAACTTCCAAAGTATATCCAGCAATAAAGCGTCTAACAATTTGTAAATACCATAAATGCGGCAAATAATTTTCCATGACATAAACAACTCAAATGTATTATAAATCAATTTTTAAATTTTCCAATAAAACAATTATTAAACTATTATAGTCGATTGCCGATTTTCAACACTATTTGCCGTGTATTTCAGTTTCAGTTAACACTCGTTCGGGCCTTTTTCATTAGACGTTGACGACGACAACCTTTTACAGTTTTTACAACATTTTAAATATTTGCTGTAATACATTATTTTTTTTTTTTTTTTTTTTTTTGGCGAAAACCAATCCATCAATAAACATTTCTGCGTGTTTGGCTTTTTGGCAAAAGGTGCCAAAAGCAGTTGATGCACTGAATTGGACAAGTTATCACACCAAATTTGTGTACTAGTCAGCACCAAAAATCATCACAAAAATCAGCGAGTTAGTCGCTAAATTCATGTTCAATAAACGACTGCAAATGAACTGCGAAAATTAGTTATGGCGGCGGCGGCGGCGGCGGCAATGTTCTGTAGAATTTGTTTACAAAAAGTGTGTATTGCAAAATTATTTATCACAGATTCATTTATTATTGTCGACTATTATAATTTGCCAGCCATCATCCATATTTTTTGTTGGCATTTTATGCTTGCAAAGCAAATAATACCAAATGGCGCCAATAAGTCTTGCCAATAAAAATTTTTCTGGTGTTATGAAATATTATAGCAGTGATACACGAGTGATATACGAGTATTTAAAATCCCACCACCACAGTCAGTTTGCATGCACAAGTTGTAGCAGTTGTTTAAATATTTTGCCAAGTTTTGTCAACGAATTCAATGAAGTTTTGTTTAGATAAGTCGCTAATTTTTGGAAGTTTACCAACACTGTTTTTTGTTTTTCTGTTAAAATAAATAAGAAAAATGTCAAAGCAAAGGCTTATCAGTTTAGCAAAATTAGTTAAGCAAACTATTGAACAACAAAAAAGTTTTGTTTTGGATGTTTACCAACACTGTTTGGAATATTGCCTAGAAAATGTCAAATATCTAAACATGGAAGCAATTAAATCTATTAAAAACTGTTCAGAAGACGTTGAACTTTCATATTTATTTATTTTTTTGTCTAAACAAAAGGTGTCTTCTTTGGCAGCAAAAAGCGTTGTTCGCCAATTCTCCGAGTTGATGCCAAACAGGACTTAAGCTTATCAACTCATATTCGAATCTTGGTATAAGTTCCAATGCTTGCTCTATTACTATCACTTCTGCTCAATGTATGATCGTCTAATGCTACTAATTCGGCATCAGTGATGGTGTTCGTGCAAAAAGTTTTGATTTAACAGCACAGGAACATAGACTGACTCTACACACGATTTATCTGAACTTCTCCTAAACGGCTAGAACGATTTTGATTAAGTTTTCTGTGTGTTTTTGAAAAGATTCTGTATGGTACAGATTAGATCAGATGACGACCGTGTTCTAAGACTTTTGCTTTTTAATTGTTGAAACTTTTTTTTGTATTTTGCCACGAGAAAGGATATAACTCAATGGAATATTTTCAATTGAAAAGATCTAAAGATCAATTGGAAGATAAGAACAAAATAAGGATATATACTATCTCATTCAGCAAGGCGTTCTCAAAGATTAAAAAACAGTCTCGGCTCATGGGTCTAGAGGTGAATGAGGACAAGACTTGGTGTCTTCTCGCACTCCGTCATTGCGTCTTGGACGGTCAGTGACGATGGAGAATTTCAACTTCAGTGTTGTAGTGTTGTAGTGGGTGTATGGGTGATTTGTACTATCTGTATGCTGTACACAAAATATTGCATGGTTTTTTTGCCTCCCTCACACTTAAGAGTCGCCGTCCAATTTATGTCATGTCTTGAGTTCAACTCGAGGCTTGTCTATGCGAAAGAGAAAATGGTAGACACCAATCATGTTACAGGGTATACTTCTATAAACTATGCCATACAAATACGTGACAGCTAAAGAATTCAAATTACAAATTACGACAAGGTTTAGCACTAAAGTCCAAAAAGCCTAAAAGCGCTGCTTACACCTTTTATACGCGACTATATGCCGCCATTAAATTGAGGAAGCCGTAACCCGTCTGATTCGACAGTTGAAAAGAAATTATTACATTAAGCATATTATGCGTAGGTTGATTTCAAATTATCTAATTAAAGAGCAGACCTTATAAAACAACATCTCACATAATCGACAGAAAATATGTTGTTTGTCTGTTAAAAAATTTACATATGCCAGCGTATATAATTTATGTACAATGCGAAAAGTTTGATAGTTCAATAAAAAATAGTTAAGCACAGACAAGTTTTAATATAAAGGGGAAGGAAAGAAGAAGAAAAAATGTTAGTTCTATATGGTACCAAACTTAAAATACTCTTCAGACTAGCACTAGGTCTAGCAAGACTGATGTTTAATTTAGTTTTTAATGTTTAGAAAGTTTGCTTAGATTTGATTTATTTCTTTGTGGTTAGAAAGAATTTTGTTAAGTTTGAAATAATTGGAAATAATTGGTAAATAATTTTAAAAAAAATACAAATATGAGGAATTTGAACCAGCATGTTAGATAGATGAGTTATCGAGGCTTCAAATCTTCAGGAATATGTGTAAAGTATGTCTATGATACATAAAACAATGACTGATTCATTTATCATCAAGGCACTGCCTAAACTGCTAATGCTGGAGATCTGATTTCTGGGCATGGTGTGGAGAAATTCTCCCAAAGAAGTTTGGGAAAATATTATTTTAGTTCAGATTCATTCTACCTTTTTAATTCTTTCGTTTTCACTCATTTTTCATTCTTCCAGTTTTATTGTTCCTTTTTTTATATTCTTTGAAACTATTTTCTCTTAAGATCAAAGATTATATGAAGCAAAATTGAACGTGGTGCACCAACTATCAAATCAATATCTCAAAGGACAGTTGGACATGACCGAAAAAAACATAATTTCTCAGATTAATCCCCAAGGCGTTGCAAACATTACGACTAAATCATAATACTCCAAATGAAGCGTACAGCAATGTATTTAATCTCTGCAGTATTTTAAGTGCCAGTCCCCGAAGAGATGCAAGTTAATGGTAGAAAAAAATGCTGTTTCTGTGCAATTTTCGCCATATTTGTAGGCAGACAGAGGCGCGTGCCGCCATTTTTCTGCTGCAGTCTTATTGTCAATTACAATAAGACGAACTAAACTACAGAGAGGTATGGAGAGAGAGGGGAAAGAGCAAGTGTTGTCTCCATTTCGTCGTTTTTTTAATGTCAAAGCGAATATTCAAAGCACGCGCGTTTACAAATTGAAAACTTGTTAAGCATTTTGGTCAGCCATGTCAAGCCAGCCCAAGCCAAGACAATTGTGAACAGCCAAGAGCCAAGATTGGTCTAAACTTGTTGTCGTGGCGCTGTTGGCCCAGTGTAGTAAACACAGACCACGCGAACAGGTGCATGAATACGGCGGCTTGGCTTGTTATGATTTCAGTAACTTCTTGACTTCTTGTTTATGCTTTCCTGCAACGATTGACAGATTTGTGTTGCCAATATGGGACGCTGACAGATGACAAATAAAATTTGCGTTTCAACAAAATAAAAATATTTACCCAAGTTTATTATAGTATTTGCATATCGATTAGCTTTTTTACATACCTGCAAAGAAAGAAATAAATAAAAGAAAAGTCAATATTTCAGTTAAACAATTCTTCAAAGGAACAAGCCCAACAATTAGGTCAGTCTAGAACTTTTCACCCAATTCACTTTATAAACAAACAAATCGAGCAGCAGAAATTATAATTTTATGATCTTCCACTGACTAAAAGCAGCTGCTACACCTGCTGTGTAGAGATATTAAATCTTCTGGTTTTTTGGTTTGCCTAAATAAATAAACATTTTACTTCGGGAAAAAAAACTCCCTACAGACAATTGACCTAATTGGAATTTGTACTTTCACACTTCATTAAATGCCTTGAAGTATTTTTTCCAGAAAAGTGCATTCATTTCAATTGGTTTTGGAGTTCTTTTTGTAAAAATATGAAGTAATAAAATTTGGTTTTCTTTAGTTAGCTGTGCACTTCAGTGCACTGTGTAAACAATTCATTTTTTTGAAGAATTCTAATTGGTTGCACTAAAAATAAATGGACGGTAGTATGGCTATATCGTAGTTGGGCTATATCAGATTACAAAGCGGATAAAAGAAAATACAGAAAGAAAATACAAATCTGTTCCAACTTTCTGGGTCTTCGTCTGTAAAAATTTTTGTTGTTATTCTTGCTAGAAACGCCAAATTTTGTTTATTTCTATCAACTATAATAAAATATACCATAAAAGGTCCAATCTTATCATTGAAAAGGGTTCTCCCACTACAAAAATTCAAATTGCTATAGCCATGTCCTTCTGTCTGGCTGTCTTTATAAAAAAACAGTAATTGGAGACTATAAAAGATAGAAATAAATTTGATGTATTTTACTTAAATGCTAATCAAATATGCTATATAGTTCCATATCGGATCACTATGTGTAGCCCCTACACAAATCTTTCCGCCTACTTCGATTTTTGTAAATTCCCAAATTTTTCATTTCAAAACAAAGAAGTGAATAAACCTGCAACAATTCTGTGATTCTTTTTAAATTCAAAAATAAAATCTCAAAAAACAAAAAATTACCAAAAAAAAAATCTTATTTTCGACAGCCAAAAAAATCTCAAAATTCGATAAGAGTGAAAAGCCAAAACCCGGCTGCAATAAAAATTGAAAGCAATTTTGAGAGCATGTACCAAGCCATATACGAAATGCATTTAATTTAATGCATATAAAAATAGAAAGAAAGAAAATAATGTATCTGAGCGCTACGCTTCGAGTAGCGACGAGATACAAAGTGCCGCTGCTGCTATAGAGTGAAAAATCGAAAGGGAAAAGGCACGGCTGGGCGCACTTGATGCACCAAATAAAATAGGAAATGAAATACAATTTTTCTGTTTGTCTAAAGCCTATTTTCAGCAAATTTGATTCGATTGCAGCGCATTTCCCGCACTGTAACAGGCAACGCGTGTGTGTTGCAAATGCTGCATGTAGCATTTGTCTACCCGCTGCACTCGCTGCTGCAACTGTCTCCACTTAAAGCCTGCCCGCATCTGGTTTTGCTTTCGCTGTAGACATCTGCGGCGAAATACTTGACAAATTAATAATAATTATATATGCGCAAGCATTTCTAGTGGTTTCTCAACGACTGCTGATGCGCTACACTATACACTTTGTGGTATTCTTTTAAGTTTGATATCGCCGATCGATTTGCAACAAGTAAAAAATTAAAAAAAAATAAAATTTCAGTGGTCACAGTCTACCACTTTACCACACAACTTCCACTTAGGAGCACTTTACACAAGGCAACATCGCCATGGGGCAACAACACTATGCAAAGCAAACCAATTGACACTTGCACATCATACCAAAAGCAACTAAGTCTGGCAGGCAGACGTATGGACAGACTGATTGACCTCTCTGTGCACTAGCTGGCCTTCACCAAACCCTATTTTGAATGCAGCTCGAACAGCCAATGTTGGCTTGGTTGGTTGGTTGGTTGGTTGTTAGGTACTTACCCGGTGGTACACACAGAGTTTGACAGGCGACGTTTTATTTGATTTTACGCTTGGCTGCGCTACAAGCAGTTCGGGCTTGTCTGACCAACAATGTGTATGTGTGTGTGTGTTTGTGTAAAAACCGAGAACGGCAGGACATGCTGAATAATTTATAATGACACCACTAGGACAACACGGCATAGCACATACATTGGCGCACTTTATACAAATTTCTATACTACATACATATATGGTTTATATCCCGTTCGTATCACATCATCTCATTCATCTCTGCTGTCTGCATTTGACCCTCTGCTCTGAACAATGCACTGAAGATTAATGTTTGCTTGGACATGTGAAGCATAGACATGGACATGGACATGGTTTGCTGCATACCATTCAGTTTGATATATTCGGTCACTAATGTATTTACTCATTTGAAATTCATGTAAAAAGTGTCTGTCTAGTTTAGAGGAACTGAACTGAAGTGGCTAATTTCTTGTGTAAGAGTTCTCACTTAGCATAAAAAGAGAAAAAAAAAAAAAAGGAGGAGAAATTCATGCAAATCAATTTATGACACGTATTTTGGGTAAAAAAATTAGGCAAAATTAGGAAGGAAGAAGTATTTAATTAAGTTTATTTAAAAGTCATCCTACAATGTTATTAAAACTGTTATTTTATTTGAGGTCGGAGGACTGGTCAATCAAGAATATATAAACGTATATCGCGTGAGTTGGGATGGCCTCTGTTTTTCGGCATAAGTTTGAAATATAGACAAACTTATAAAAACTATTTTTTAGCTAAAAACTTCTGGTGACAAAATTGTTGAAGAATATAAATTGGGAGACGCTTTGAAATCCATTTTGTTGTCGATGGTTTAACTCCATTCAATGTTTCTTGGTTTAGTTGCCTTTTAGAAGGTTTTTGGTGATGACTTTGATGGCGATTTATCCATACTTTACTCTCCAAACTCAAGATCTTCTTGTTACAATGACATTGATAACATTTCTCTCTTCTTTGGTGTTTTTTTATTTGTTTTGTTGAAGATAGTTTTGTTCCCTTTAATGTTTCGTGGTTTGGCTGCTTTTTAGAAGGTTTTTGGTGGTGTCTTTGATGGTGATTTTCTCCATACTTCACTCTTCAAACTCGAGATACTTTCAATAACGATGACCAAGATGACATTGTTCTCTTCATTGGTGTTTTTTTTTTCTGTTTAAAAAGTATCTGCTACCTTCTAACTACCGAACTGCACTGTTTATTTCAGACCAACCTTCCTTTTTCATATCTCCTTCTTTTAAAGCACTCCAGACTACAGCTCAGATTACATTTAAAAGACACGTTTTACGCACAAGTTCAAAAGGCAAAGTAACATTTAGCTGAACTACTCCAAAAAAAAAAAAAAAAAAAACACTGCTTCATGCAACCCTTCCATGACTTCATTAACATTTAAACTTCTGTGCAGACTGTAAAGTGGAAAAAATGACTTCAAGCTGTGAAAGCTTTTGCGCACTTAACCCTAACCTCAACTCAACAGCATTCACACATATAAAGGAGATACTTTTAACATTTTTTTCCACATGCAACTTCACGTATTGTTGTCTTGTGTGGATTGTTGACTTTGTTGTCCAGCAGATAATAAACTAACAGGATTATAAGCCATTGTTAGACGTTAACGCAGCTGAATGTTGGTAAACGAGTTGCTACAGTAGAGTACAAAAGTGTGCTGTAATCCTTTAATCTGTATCCTTTTATGAACTGCAGACAAAAAACAGGTTGAAAATGACTTTAAAAATAAAAAAATAAAAACATAAGGTCTACCAGAGCAACAAAGTGACAACGATATGCAAATTTGTTTTATGTTTTATTTTTTCTGTGTTCCAGTGCTGTAAAGGCAGGAGAAAAGGTGTGCAAAAAATAACAAGAACTTGGCAACTCTCAACAATTGAAAATAACACGCTACGTTGCACAAGGACAATGACACCAATTATTTTATGAGCTGTTGTTAGGCAAAATGAAAACGTTTGTAGCAAAGAGCGACATGGAATTAAGTTATGTTTGGGAGGAGATGGGGTAGACTAGCTCTAATCGCTGCCTCAAAATGAAATTAAAAGAGTTTTAAAAAGTTTTAAATGTGCTTAGTTAGCAAATAAAAAGAAAAAACTATTATTCTGTATTAAATTTGGCTTTTTTATGGGATTATTTGTAAAACTTTATTTTAGCAAAATCGTTTGAATAGTTTAGGCGTAAAAAGCTTTAAAAAGCTTTGAGCAAATGAGACACACATACTTGTGCATATTTTCTACAACTTTCACGTTCACACATGTAGCACATGTCGAACGAGCATGTTGCAACGAGCATGCTCTTGGCTTTGAACATTTTATTCATAATGTGGCATTGCAGATACTAAAATAGTCATCCCGCTTAGAAAGCAACTATTTCAAAACTACTTAAAAATCTTCTGACACGCCATGACCACAAAGTTTTCTTAAGCAGCACGAAAAAAAAAACTCTAACAGAGAGCACTCAACTTAAGCACATTCACATACTCGAAATAAAGTTAAACCATTAAAGCTAAAAAGGCGTAACCGTGGCAGCTTAAACTGCAGAGAGTACGAAGGACTACGGCGTTTGTGTTACCAGGATGGCTGACAGCTGCAAATGTTTTATAAACCTTTTATGCAGCTAAAGCTGCTAAAAATAAAAAGAAAAGAAAATATTATGTGTGAGTGCCGCAAAAAAGAGCGCCATGAACTCGACAAAACAGCGACAGGATGTGCTTATCCTGCAGGCATAAACTCACACACACACACACACAAATATATATAAAACAGGCCAAATTGCATGCACTAAAAAATCACTGCACACATTTTCTTCTTCTATTTTTATTTTTTGCCTTTTTTCGTCTCGTTTCGTTTCTAGCTTTTTTCTAGCCTCAAAACATGCAAAATTTTAATTCATTTTCAACAAAGTTCCCGGCTTTCTATGAGTGTCAGGAACAGCAATACGTATCTCAAGTTTAAAAAAAAAAAATAAAAGAAAGAATAACGAAAAACTGTGATTTTTATCTCGCGCGCAAGACAAGTTAACCAGTTAACCCGGCAGCCGACATCCGACATCCTTAGTACTCCATTCTGCAATACTTCCGGTTTGTATGCAGTACAAAGGCGCGGGCGAAAGCATTTCCTTTTCCGTTTTGGTTTTTTAGAATGTTACAGTCTATTTTTATACACTGCACAAAATAAAAAATTTGGGAGAATTTTTATGCTCGTTCAGCCAACTGTCAGTCTGGAGAATATAGAAAAGAAAGAGCGACCTAGGTGGTATGCAACACATGATATAGAGACTCTAGATGATCTATAACTTGCATAGCAGTAAAAAAAAATACTTTTTATCGTGGTCTTTAGAAAGAAAAATTGTTAAAATATGCAGCGTATTAAGTAGTCGTCTATAACTCTGTTTTTGTGTTTTTATAAGTTCAAAGTGTTTGCCGCTGATAAGCAAAAATTTGCAAGTGTAAAGTTTTCGGTTTGACAATCGGTTTAAAAATTAAGTCCATTTGCTCTTTTAACAGACATCATCCTCCATAATGAAGTGTGCAGGGAAGTGATTACTATTCAAAATTTATTACGTTTTATTAAATGGCAAATTGGTAAAAATTACATATCAACATTTTAACATTTCAAATCGTTAATTTCCGACAATAAAAAGTTTCAAATTTTTGTTTAATGTGAAAAAATTATTGAATTAAAAGTTGATGTTTGCCTCAGGCGCGCACAGTGGAGCAAGATGGCAGAAAAATGTGTTAAAAAAATTTGTGTAAGTAAAGACAAATAACAGACGAGTTTCTGAATGTACTGAATACTTGGTTAGTGCTTAACAAGCGTTAAACTGGAGTTTTACTTGCAGGTTAAGCCTTTAAAAGAGCTTCAGGATTTCAAAATCCTCTTTTATTGGTCTTTTTCTCCTCAACATTTTCTATCTTTCTCTAACTGTCCTCTCCCTAAGCAGCATTTATTTCAATTCAATGTTTATTTCTTACGTTGAAATATTAATTTTACTAAATTTTGATCCACTTCTACTGCTCGAATTGCGCTTAAACTGTAAGTTTACAACCCATAGTCCACTGTGCTCACAGTGCAAATCAAAATACGCAATAAGCGCTGAAAACTTGTTGAAAACTAAGCAAAAAAAAAATATTAAAAATAAATATCCCAAAAAAAAGACATCTACGTGTAGGAGTCAGTCACAGTTCGTCAGTCAGCGAAACATGTGCCTGACCACGAACATGGTCAACAGAATGACTGAACTGAATATGTTTTATACGTAAAAATATATTTAAACATGATTACAAGAAAGTTGTACGCCCACTTGGACTGCACAAATGAATACCGCCGCAGAGACCAACCATAGCCCACAATGATGTATAGGCGGCGTTGCCGATGATGTTGCTGTCAATAGATTTCCTATACTATATCTAGTTGTAAGGGACAGCAAGATGAATGAACGTGTGGCAACACAGATCAGCGTACAACGAGGCGAAAGTGACTGAATGACAGACTGACGGCGTGACGGCGTGACGCGAAAAAAAAGATATAACCAAAACCAACATTTATGCGTCGTCAAACTTGCGCCGGCTTGTTTATTTTCACAACAAGTTCAGCTGCAGCCGTACACAAAAAAAAAAGGAGTTACATATATAAAATAAACCAACACAACTTGTTGGACGGACTTCTGCAACTGCCTCCACTACATTAACTCTGACATGAGTTTGACAGACTGACGGCGGCGATGGTTGCGGCAACTACGTTGGCTCTTCGAATGACCAGTGGCAGCCAGTCAGTGGCGATGACTTTAAATTGCATTTGGTAAAATGAAAAAAAAAAAATAAAATCAAAGTCAGACTTTGACGGTGGGAGTTGATGAGGAGCAGCGCGCATAAAAAACAACAAATTACCGCTTGCGGGCACAATTTATGCTAATCGAAAGTGGTGGAAGTCAAGTAGCTGCTGCCCTGGTCTGGCCGGTCTGTGCGTCACCGATAACAAACGAGAGAGCAGGAGTCTTCGCCATCGTTTGTGAGACAGGATGAAGTCACTAAGGAAGCTGTTGATGTTGTTAAAGGCGTGGCTGACAAGCCATTGATTCGTTAGCTTCAATCAGTTGAACATCTGTTCAATGTGAATTACATGCAAAAAAGTGGAAACTTTGAATACCCTACAGCAGAGCATAATGCTGTACTAAATTGAAGAAAATTTACACAAATAATGAATAAATGAAGTCTAGTGGAGATTTATATAGCTAGGCACTTCCGAAATTTTTTAAAAAGGTCAAAAATTTTAAAATAAACTCGGCGAAGTCCTAGTCGAATGCAAAAAGTACGAAGTCTCTATCTATTACCGATTTCGAGATTCTATCGTTCATAGCAAGCCTATATCGACTTCTGTATCTCTCCTAACCATAAAGAGGGTAACTTTGGGAGTCTCCGACCATTATATCTTGTACCTTCAGAATAGTAGCGCATCTTAAAGTCATTTCGAGCCAAAACAGATTCACTTTCAGTCTCTCTTTTTGCTTCACCTCAACGTATAGCTACTAATTATGCGCTATTGCATGACCAGTAGTCATCAATGAACAATCAGAACACCGACAATTTTTGCAAACAAATAAACGCCCATTCAGAGTCAAAGACATACAAAATAAACAGGGTTGACTCGAAGCAAATAAGCCATAAAATTGCGAGTGTACACTATCAGTGAACACGATCAAGTTCAAGCTCAAGTAATATAAACTTTGAACGGCCGTAGAAACACCCACACACAACGAAGGGGCTGTACCTAGCTACCGGGCATACATATTTCGCACAAACAATTTTTTATTAGTAAACATTAGCATCAGCCGCGAATTCCACGTAGTCATACTAGTATAATAATAAATCTATAGAAATTCCACAACAATTAATAAACAATGCATTGACATGCCTGGAATGTCTGTCGCAACACACAATGAAGTTCACCCAATGATGGAGCGAACAAAAAAAAAAAACCTATAAAAATTATATAAATTATAGCCTAACAACTCAACGCAACGACGTATTGGAGTGCATTAATGGATTCTACGTGAAAGCAAATGTTGCGTGAAATCAACAACAATGAACCGCGACCTGAATGCAACAACAACAACAACAACAAACAATCATAAATAACTTGAAACCGGCATAAATTAATACAATACACGACTACTTATTACAGATCGTAGTAGTTTGTAGTAAAATGAAGTAAACTCTCCATGAAGATTTACATTTTGTATTGCTTCATTTGTGTTATGTTGAGAGCATTAGATGGCAGAGAGAGATAGTTGACTATTTAGTTAGCGGCAGAGTGAGACAACTGTCATGCGGAAGGTGAGCACATAGTTTCCGGTCTCTTGCACTAAATTGACTTAATTAGTTATTGGAATTTTTTCTGTTCATCGATTGTATCAAAGTATTATAAAAAATCGAAACGTGTTTAGAATTTTTTCTCAAGTCATCACGTTAATAAAAAGATCAATTAGGAAGTTCCGAGGCAATAAAATGTGCTGATGCAACATCAAATTGTTTCTGTTTAAGGAAATGTACTAAAAAATGCCAAAATGTCAAATATATAAAACAGTAGCTTGCTGGATGAAAGATTTATATAAGGCTTTACAACGATATCTCCGTACTTAGCAATAGTTTCGGTGTGGAGTAGTGAAGACTACACAGTTTAGAGAAGAGAACGTCATTGGATGACCAGATGCCTGCGACTTATTTCAGATGAAGTTGTCGAAAGAATAAGAAGTAAAACAATGATGATCACCAACACCAACAAAGGAGAAGGTGGAGAAAAAGTAATAATCAAAAGCAATAAATTGAAAGCTGTTCGTCTGGAGAACTCAGCAAGTGTATTAAAGGTTTCATAATAGAAGAGTAAACGCATAGAAGTTCCGTATTTCAGTGATATCTAAGAGCAATTTTTGTTATGGAGAACGCCAACTTCCAAGCGTGCGTGCTTATAGTCCAGTGATCGGTTAAGACATGAGATGTTTGGAGATGTTTCTCCTTTATGTTTTTTGTACGGTGGAGAAGTACACTTGGGTGCTAAGAGCAGTGCCTGCTTTTGCTGTTGTATGTAGATACAGTTCCAGAATACAGTTTTATATGATGTTTTGTGATGGACATTTTTGTACATTCACAGTCAAAAGACCTATTCTTCTTTCCAAATTTTGTTGTCGGCAACACAAATCAGAGAAGAACTGTACTAAGCAGCTTCTTCTCAGTCCTCCATTACTAGTAGAAGCTTTTGTATTCTGAAATCGTCTAAATGGAGTATAGAAATGGAGCTTTTGGAGTGAAAACAAATTTTGCAGCCTTCAGTTAAGAGAAATTCTTCACAGTTCTAACCATTGTTCAATGGTTAAATTTTTTTTTATTTTCGAATTTAGTGAAGCTTGGCCACACAAACAACATTTGAAGATTTTTAAAACCATTTAAAGCAGCAAATTACTACTTCGCAAGTCTTTCTAAACATTTTCCTCTCCTTTACATACAATTTCCGTGTAAATTAGTAAATTAACATATATAAAAGCTAATTACTTCGCCTATTTCTGAACGTTGTTCATTAATCTACTCGTATATGGCAGAGTAGGCCGATATCTTCAATACAAATGATGCCAAATCTGGCAGCCTTTAATTAGAAAGGGTTTAGCTGTGGGCAACAATCAAAGCCAAAGAGTACTGATTGAAGTTCATTATGTGATAATGTACGAACCGAACAACAATAACCAACAATCAAGACTGGCAATCAAATGAAATGGACAGACAGAGAGCATTCAATAAATAAATAGATATTTCGATAGATAGATGGATGGATGGATGGATGGATAGGCACACAAATCAAGTTTAATTCAATTTAATTTAAATCGATTCCAACTCAATTCAAATATTTTACACAATACAACGCAAATTAGATCAAATCAGCTGAGAATTGCTTGTTTTTTCGGGGCACTGGCCATAATTAAGCATGAAAATGCGTGCGAGGGCGCCACAATGAAGGCGTGACAAACACTCACCTCACACACACACACACGCTTTTCCATGGTGGCAACACTGGCAGAGAAACAGAAACATTTTTAATAATATATGATTATTACAATTTCTGTAATCATGTGTGATATTGTTTGAGCATATAAAGTAGTAAAGCCTACGCAAAGCCTGCGTGTTGCAACGCCTCTACACTGTGTGATGGTCGGTCGGTTTGGCTTGCAATCTATTTGATTGCCGCTTGCCAATGCATCTCTGAGTCAATATTTGCATTTGTCTTTCAACGGAAATGCAGTCACTTTCCCCTCGAATTAAAACCAAAAACAGAAATAAAAAAAAAATAAATAATATGTGGAAGCCGCATGCCACAATTAATGTTGCAATAATTTTTCCCGACACGGACGGGCAAAACTTCTCAGCGGTTTTTAACATACAATAAAAACTCTATGAAACTGTCCACGGGGTGTGAAATATCAGCAATGGGCTGGCGGCATATTGATGATGTCTATGGCTTGGTCTCACTTCTGCGTCATTGTCCTGTGGGAAAATTGCATTTCCAATTGTTCGCATTTACTGTTCACTCGCTTTCTTTCTTGCTTTCCGTTTGTCTGCCTTTTTTTTCTCTCTCCCATTGCAGATGCATACATGATCTATAGTTCACAGTCACTTTGCGAAATTTATGCGTTTTATGTTGCCGTCACAGAACAACAACAACATTTCATCACAATTGATGATTGTAATTCAATTTTGCAGAATTATTGTAAATTATTGGGTCCTCTTTATTGCACATGTTCGAGTATATCATGTATGAAGCGTGTTTAAATGAACAACAACAAAAAAAAAAAGTGAAGAAGTTGAAATAAAATATTTTATATAAAGTCATAAATATTTGAAAATGATGTATGATGGTTTTCATGGGGATAAGAAATGTGGAAGTATAGAAGAACTGTTATAGAACTCTTTTCTGATACTTTTACAAACAAAAATTTACCAAAATATGCTCAATTTGTTCCAATTTTATGTGCCTTATTTTGGTTAAACTGTGAGAAGAGGTAAGTTGAAGAAATTCAACACTCTAAGGTGAAAATTTGTTTTGGTCAAAACTGTTGATTGCTAAATCTATGCAGCATCACCATTAAAATAATAAAATAACAAATGGCTATCAACAAGATGACTTCCCAATGAAAGGAAGTTAATGGTCTGGAAACTTCAAACATTAATTGAGCTCCATCAAATTATGAGAAAAAAATTGTCTTCTTTGCAAAAAAAAATATGTTTTAGAAAGATGTTTTTTTGATTTTATGGTGAAAAAGTAGCTGAAACCGCAATACAACGTTGCATCTCCATTAATTCTGAACTTTCTTTGTTCAATATTAGCTTCAGTCTCTACGAATAAATAATTTATAATTCCAGATATGATCTATTATGATCGTTTATGCGAAATCTTTAAAAATTTGTGGCCTATTTTCTCCAATTGAAAGTTTATGTTTTCAAATGAAGCACTGACTATTTATATAAGAAAAAAATCTCCAAAAAATTTCTGCTTCGTTCACAAAGAAAAAATCTTCAAAGAAATAATGTCAAATTCTTAGATAATCGCTAGCTGTCACACATTTCTGCAAAACTACGCGAAAAATAAACAAACAAAATTTTTTTTTTCTACAAATAAAAACTATGCAAAAAATTTCCGCTGAGCTGAGCACATCAAAACGTGGAGCGTTTGTTGATAAAAGCACAGAAAAATATGGATTTATATTTTTCTGCAAACTAAACAAAAAACGCGAAAATTTTTGGCGCAAACTTTGTGACATGTAAATAAAAAAAATTTTGCATTTTATAAACGAATAAACTGTTTACAAAAGCGTTAAATAATCAAAAAATCAAGTTAAAAACGAGAAAATCGGGTGGAAACGAAGCTTAAATACGCTGCATAATGAGAAATGTTTAAAAGAAAACAGGGTAATTGCTTAAAAGTATACAAAAAGCCGACTGCAACAAAGATAATAGCAGATTAACAAATTATTAGTGTAATCAAGAACTAACAGCGAATTATAACAGGCAAATGAACTTTAAATCGTTATAACTCATTAATGCTCAATCAAAATGAAAAATGGTAAGAGAAACCTAACAATTATTTTCAAATACCTAACGAATAATACCCAACTTAAAATTAATTCGACGACTTTAATTATATATATACATTATAGTCTACCTCACACATCTTTTAAGACATTGCAAACATGGTAACTAAATTATAATACTCAGTGCGTAGTGTATAGCAACAAATCATCTTAAACTCATAAATAAATTAATCAATTTTGAATAGCAGTTCAGCATTAATCAATATCTAAACTAGTTTAATTTCTCGATTACAGACTACAGGTGCAACTTCAGATTAGAGATTAAGAAGAAGAAGCATTAGTTATTAGTTGGTAATATTTAAATGAACGCTCAGCAGTACAGCCTTAGCAGCTGCTGATAGTGTTAGCTTCCACTGATATCGTAGCGAATTGAAGCGGGTTCATGTCGCTTCCGGCTAATTGTCTACGCTTTATATAGTATATAGTAAGCACATCAGGCGGCATTATATGCAAGTATACAACTGCAACTGGACAGACGGACTGGAACAGCTTGTTTATCTCAATCATCGATAGCTCTGAAGAAAGAGCAAGTTCATGGCATTCTTGAGATGCGTTCTATAGTCTGACTCTGCCATAACAGCTTACAGTTCTTCTTCTACAATATGAAATGAAATTTTTTCTTAATTGAACAAGAATTCAAGTCGGTAGACGCCATGTCGGAACATATACAACAACAACAACTGAAACAACTCTTGAAACATGTTAGACTTCTGTGCCTCAGCTCAGTCTGTCCGCTCTGATTTGATCTATATTAATCAAGCTCACGCTCGCGTTTATTATTAAGTTTGAAGAAGAAGGCGCACACATCACTTATTCTTCTTCTGCGTTCTTCGTGCACTCTTGATTAAATTACCGAGATTTTAATTTTATTTTCGGCCATTCACAGACCATCCACGGTGCTATAATCTGTACAAATCTTTATATAGAAAATTAAATCATTGCATCAATTCGCAGTTTTGTGCTTTGTTCCAGCAGAAATGATTTATTTCTTGTTGATGTGTTTGTTCTCTTTTTTTGTGCTTTGATCGTTGAAACGGATGTTGAAAGATTTCAGAAATGATATAGACTAAATATCGTATTAGAATATAGAAAACTGACAATAATTAAGCAATTTTTATTGCATAGTAATGATGTGTTCTTTCGATTGTGTTGCTGTTTTTTGAGGCATTTAATTTACATTAAAAAAATGGAGAAGTTTTTATAATTTTGAAAGCAGACACAATGAAGTATGAACAACCAGTTATTGGAGACTATAAAAGATAGCGCTTTGGTGTTAGAAATTTGAAAATAAAGTTCACTTTCTATACCTTCTCAAGCTTATGTAAAAAATCTTTATTAACTGAAAGATGCTTCACAGTATTTGAGTCTCCCTTCTTTAAGTTAAACACACAAACACTTCATGGAATCACCAACAATCTTTCGTCATATTCACACAATTTTTATCACCAATTTGTTGTCGTCACTGCTGTTGTTGACATTACTCCATGCACTACCTATATACGCCCATAAACATCAACTAAAGATAACCTACATACATGCTCATATAGCACATCACATTAAAAATAAAATAAACGTGCTTGACTCGCCCGACCCGATTCATTACATTTTACAACCATTAAAAATTATTTTCTGCTCGTAAAAATAAAAATAACTCTTAACGCTTTCTTTTAACTTTTAACTTTATGCGTTAAAACAAGTCAATGTTCTGGAGCGACCACACAGCGATAATGGAGATACTTGCATGTTATATGTTCCAGAGCCAAAGTTCAGACAATTTGTACACAATTCGCTTATCTCGCAGTTCGAATCGCAGAATAGAATGGAACATAGAAAAAAATCGATGCAGCTTGTTGCATTTTAATTAAAAATAAATAAACATAAAAAGCTGATAGTGTGGTGTGATGTGTTTGTTATTAGAAGCAAATTAAAAGGTCATCCAAAGATTTCTATAGCTGATTTGAGGTATGGAAAAATTAAAAGCTTGTTTATGAGCAAATTAAAAGTTCTTTATTGGAGTTCTAATATTCTGTCTAAATGGTTAATAAAATTTTTATGTAAAACTGAAGTATTTAGTTTATAGTTTGTGTATTAAGTGGTCTTCTTTGCCTATAAAAATGTTGGCGTTGTCTTTGAAATTGAATAATTCAAGAACTACTGAACTGATTTTAAAAATTTGTATTTTATTTGAAAGAGTTTTGATCAGATTTAAATTTAAATTTTCTTCAGTTGTACAAAAAGTAGGCGTCGCTAGAAAAATTACGACCTGAAATGGACATGTCGAGAATACTCTTACTGTTGGCAGTAATCTACATATATAAACAAGTGAATATGAATATATAAACGGTACATATACAACAAATTGAATTTTTAAAAGTTCTGTGTGTCTGTCCGAATGTTTATTTATCTCCGAAACGGCTGAACCGATTTTGACGGGACTTTCACTGTCTGATAGCTGATGTTATAAGAAATAACTTGATTTACATTTATTAAAAAACAGATGGGATGCTGTCCCACCCACCATATAAGCGATATACAAAAATCGTTTTATCTTGGCATTGATTTGAGTTACAAGAATGATATTTGGTGTACATATTAATGGAACCGAGAGAAGTTTGCATTATGAGTTTGGACGAAATCGGAGGAGGCAATACCCTACTCACCATATATGCGACAAACAAAATTCTTCATATCTTTGCATAGATTTGGGCTACAATGATAATATTTGGAACACATATTAATAGGATCAGCAGAAGTAAGATCCATTGAAAAAGTAAGGATGATTTGTCTGTCTATAGGAAGCATATAACATTCAATTTAATAAAAGTTTTTATGTGGCGCAGCGAAGCATGCCGGGTATAGCTAGTACACTAAGAATCCGTAATTTCTAACTGTATTTTTTTTCGGGAATAAGTGTGGGAGGAGAAAAGTATTGCAGACTGCTACGATCAAAATTTGTAACCAATTATTAATTAAATTCATTAAAAATCGATAATATATCTTGAAATTTCACAACTTTCTAAATTCATATCCACTCTACGTTGCTCAAACGCCATGAAATTTGTCATCGTCGCGAATAACATTTGTCCCTCTCTCCCGCCGTTTCATATTTTGCGTTTCAGTGTCTTAGAATCCAATGTCGCTAAAGCAGTTTCATTTTAATGAATTTGCAGACTCTGAAACAATGCAAATTTATTCTTAATCTCCACTATTTCAAATAATTTGCAGTATTTACACGTTTTACAACACTTATAAATTATTTTACAACTGTTTAAGCCCAATTTTAATTAAAATCTTTCATAAATACGGAAACATTTACTCATTTTTTCTTTACTTCTTCAATTTACAAAGAAAAAAAAAGTATTTCCCTCACATTGACCTACAATGGTGAAAGAAGAAAACCTTCATTACAACATAAAACAACAATTATCAACACTTTCGCTCATTTCTAAAAAGAAATTCACTCTTAAACACGCCTAAATCAAGCAAAACACATCTGCAAATGCAAATAGTCGATTAGACTAATGACAGAACTCACCAAAGAAGAAATAAAAAACTAAAACTGGAACTACTCACTAAAACAATGACCACCAAACCAACAACAAAAACAACAACAAATGCGCTTCGTGTAGTAATTTAAATAAATAATTGACTATAATTTAAAACTTTCTATGGATGGAACATAAAAAAAAAAAACTAATTTATTTTGCGCAGACAAGTTCGAATATAAAGTTTCTACGGGCTTGGCGCAAAAATAAAACCAAAATCAGAGCAGTAATACGAAGACAATTTATGTATTACAACAATGTGACTCGATTCGAATGGTGCACTATCTGGCGACACATAATACCAACAAGCAATGTCAACAAGTGTGGTCAAATTTTACACTAGTCAAGCGAAAACAAGTTTTGAAAATAAATACGGTGGCACAGTTCAAACATTTCAAATTATAACATTGATCGTCTCAAGGTTAAGACACGAATCCAATAATCAAATAATCCACTTATGAAAATTAAATTATTAAATAATATTTAGTCTACCCGCAAACATCAACAACGTAGAGTAAAATAGCTAATAATTGCCAACTCCTCCGATAGGCTTTGACAGCTTGGATCATACGAAGATCATTCGAAGCTCATTTGCTGCATCAACGAAGCATAAAATCAAATATTTAACAGCAACACGAAAACTTAATCAAAACTAATCAATCATTATTTACAATAAGAAGAAAAAAAATACAGAAAATACGATATTCACACAAGATCGCACAGCTGAGGTAATACTAGATCAATTAGAAAGAGAAGAAGAAGAAGGAGGAAGAAATAAAACACCGCAGGCTATAATGCCACCGACTAAGTCAAGCGATAAATGAATAATAGTCAGAGAAGTCTCTCCCAAAAAAATTCAAAAGTGATTGAACTTTAGAACTCTCAAAAAATATGAAAAACCATTCGTTATGCAGCATAAACCAACCATCCCAGCCAACCATCCCATCCATCCAGTCATTCAACTAGCCTACAATTTATGAAGCAGAACAACGAAAAAAGTCATAAACCAATAACGAACTAACCTAACCCAAGTCAGAACTCAAACACAAACACATCCGCTCAAATATCTACTATATATATAGTAAAATCTGAATGAATGAAATGAGTGAAAATTAAAGCTAATGACTTGTTAAAATATTTAAAGAAATCATGTAAAAGTCAAAACTTATACGTTCAAGTCATAAAAAATGCTTCGCTGGATGATGACTGCAGTGAATGGTGAACACTTGGTTGATCTGTTCAGACAGACAGACCGACAGACAGACAGCAAGATTTAACGTCTGTCACTGTGTCCAGTATTGAAAAGTGGCAGCATGCAGGTCAGCAGTCATCGTCGTCGTCGTTGAAACAGTTAAATGCAACAACAGCCGGGAACGGTCTCCAGAGTGCAACTGGTAGTGCAAACTGGTAAATGCAACCGTTGTGTGTTGCATTCGAAAACAAAGAAAAACACGAAAGAAAATGGTTAGTTCGGCAGAAACGAAGCTTTAAAACTCTGCAGATAGATCTATAAATTGATGCTTAGAAGAAAGTTCATAAGAAACCAACATATAAAATTTTAGGTTGAAATAGAAAATGAAAATGGGTTTTTGCTTAGGGGTTACCCTACAATCCATGAAAAGCTACCATATCGAATTTTAGGTTGATATAGGTTATGACAGAACAGTTTTTCATACAAGAATCTATAGGTTCCCCCGTATTTCCTGCATTTTATTAATAAAAATATATAATTTTGATATTTAATCAGATCAGTACAATATTTTAGAATATACCCCTATTAAGTTTTCCAGATCGGTTGGAATTTATCAAAAAACTAAAGAACTAGCTTTGAGGAACTAGCAAGACATGACTTATTATAATCTTCTCTGGCTCAATTGATCAAGATTTTACATATGTTCCATACTGAAATTTCCAAAACTTCCTTTAACGCGTTACAAACTCCATGACAAATCCATAAAACTCTTCACATTGCACATGTTAAGCGTATTACTGACTGTGCTGCTGCATGCAACATATTCACTTACTCGACTCGTAAGCCGTACTTACAACACAGACAGACTTCTTACTTGGTTCGCTGATGACTCATACCACGAATCGGTTGCTGGAAACGCTTTAAGCAGGCGAGTAAAAGAAACCAGTTTTTAAGAGTTTTAACTTCTTTTTTTCTGCCTTTTTTCTTATTGTCAGTTTGGGTTTTTACTATTTGGCTTTGAAGTAATTGAGCAGTAACGAGATTTTGATGAAGTTTCGTGTGTAAGGGTTACCTATTATTATGATGCTTCGAAGTTAAGAAGAAAATTGTGGATTTGAAAAGATTTCAGATTTAAAGTCGGTCTAAAAAATGTAACCAATTAAAAAAAGCTTCGATTTTTGCAACACATCATCTTGTGTTCTTATTTCAGCTGATTTCATTCCACACTGATTTCATTCCAGACTGATTAAAGCTAATTTTTGGCGGTTTCGTCTTGAGGAACTTTACACATATTAATTCCCAGAAACTTTTTCGTAAAAAAATAGTTTTTTATCTATGCGTATATATTTGGTAATTCTTTGCAACACTTTACTGAAATTCTTTCATAAACTAATCATGATCCTACATAAAACAAATATCAAATGTTTTTTTCAGTTCCAAAAAAGAAATATAGCGCATTATTTTCCAAATAAACAAAAGCAACAAACTTTAAAATTAACACAGCTGCATGGGAGAAGCGAAATCAAAACAGTCTACAAGTGATGTTGGTATAGGGAAGTCTTCTGGTTGGCGAAGATCTTGTGGAAACAGTGAAGTAGTTTAGAGGGAAGAAGCTGTATGTACAAATAATGTATTAAAGTGGAACAGATTCTATAGATTCTATCAGAAAATTGCTCGACAGATCCTATAAAATATATTAAAGACATAAAGAGGCTTAGATCTCGGATATTACAAAAAGAAAAAAATTAAAAAATTTTAAATTGTTTTTTATTTAAATCGAGGATTTACTGGACCAAGCTTAATCTTGCGTGCTAATCAGCCCATTGGAACTCAAGATTACAAAGGATTAAAAAAAGATAGAGTTAAATGTATATACCTCCCCTCCCCTCCTCTAAATCTATACACTGTGCAACACTCCTCAGTTCAGTCCAGTTCTCTTTGCAGTCAATGGCTTTGTTGGGGTATTTTCCAGACACATCAACCATAAAATATCGATAAACAGATTAGAATCGATTGTTCTAGGTTAGGCAATGAGTTTTGTGGAGTATATGCCACCCTTACCCCCCTAACTACATCCATGCTTGCAACAAAGCATAGCCAAGTGTTTCAACTGATTTGTGGCGCTTCGGCGATGCTCCAAACAGAAAAAAATCAACTCATCTCTTGCAGACTCCATCCAGTTCACTCTCAATTTCTAGTTAAGACAACAACAAGAAAAACAAGAGCAAAGCACAGCAACAACAACTAAAACTGGCAAAAAAAAAACAATAAGAACAAGATTACAAAAACAACAAGTTGTTCTTTTTTTGTGGTAGTAAAAGGAAAAAAATATATAATCACAGAACACAACAACAACAACAAAAGAAGCAAAGAAATAAAAATTAAAGAAAACAAGAAATAAAATCAACGAAAATGGCAGAACTTATATCCACATATAAGCCCTCGATCACGTTTTCTGTTGATTCCGGCACGATTACAATAACAACAACAACAGCAAGCAAATCTATGCTCTTCTTACTTGTTTGTCCGTCCAACTGTTTTGTTCTGACCAGAACGACGACCAAGTTGGCTATGCATGCATGTGTGAGGTGAGAGACGTATGTCTGATCTGCTTGGAGCCTGAGTCAACAACGTCATTACGAACAACAACAACAACATTATCATTATTATGTTTAAACAGCAACATCATTATCATCCTGTTTTATGTTTACTTCTTGTGATTTCTTTCTGGCTTTGTGTTCTCATTTTCTGTTTGCTAATTTCTTGTACGTGCGTTTTTTGTTGTTGCGCCTGTTTGCGCTGCCTCTTTGCATCTGTTTGAACTCTTCTGCTTGTTCTTCTTCCGGCGTCTGCTCATTTCCTAGTAATAAACTCAGGTAAACTTTAATACTCACACATACATATGTATGCAAACTTAAGTTGAGAGAGTGAGAGAGAAAGATCACTCATGCAAGAGTAACTAGTAAATTGCAATAACAATTTAGACACTGTTCGTGTCGTTCGGTGACATGTCATATGCATATGTGTTAGAGTGAAATGATGTGTTAAACAGTTAGTGATGGTAAAACTTTGATAAAAATCAAAGAGTTTAATTTGAAATTAAGTTTTAATGAAAGTTAATCGATTTTTTGCAACAAATTAAATTTTGTTAATTTGAAAAATATTCAAAAATATTTGCAGCATATGTACATTTGAGCTGTTGATCAATTGGAAATTTTTTTCTAGATTTTTTTTAGAAATCATCACATAACTATTTTATTTTAAAAATAATTGCTTAAATTAAATAAATACGAAGAGCTATAGCTCCTATTGGTCATATCTAGCCGATCTTCAGAAAATTATTGCTTCTGTTTATATAAAGTTCCTACTTAAAAATATCTCCAAAATTTATGGAATATGCTACACACTCAAAGAGACAGACAGCGAGCCGTTCTATCTGAAGCGTAAAATAAAGTCATAAGTTGATCTGTTATAGGGTGTCCTTTGCCAAGTCCATCACCAATTCATAAATGTTTACCTTTTCATAATTTATGAATTGTGATTTTATTTTTATCTTCAGCGCACTCTCTCTATCTCTCTCTCTCTTTCACACTTACGCACTCTCGTTTAGATTGCAAATCATCAACATATTCCCTTTTTATTATGCGTTTTGTTGATTTTACTTTGATTTCTTTTTTTCCTTTTTCGCTTTACATGTTTGTAATCTCTTCTTACTGGCTTTTTTTTGTGTTGTTGTGTTCCCAACGTCATCCCCATTTTTCATCTGTTTGCTACTGCGCATCCTGTTTATAGCTGCGTTCTTGCTTGCACACACGTATGTGCTATTTCAGTTACTCTTATACTACTTCTTTTTGCGTTGTTGTTGTTGCTTAGTCCTACTTCTTTCCTTTATCTTTGATTATGTGTTTGCTTTGCTTGTTTCTTTTTTTGTAGATCTTGTCGCTGTTTTTGTTGTTGTATGCTGTTCTTCACTCGAAGTAGGTTTCTGCTTCTGCTTCTTCTTCTTTTCAGTTCGCTCTTTTTTCTCCTTTTAATTTTCTTTGAATTACTGGTTTTATTGTTTTTGCTTTTTGCGCCTTTTGCCTTTTTTTTGTCTTTGATTAATACTAAGCTGCGTATTATCTTTAAATAATTATTAGTTATCGGAATATAGCCGGAATATAGGTCGGTCCTGACTATTAAAAAAAGAAAATGTGTAAAGCCTCTATTAACCAAACTCCCTATTGACCCAGAAAGCTACAGTAGAGACTGCCGAAGAAAGACATGCAGACATATCTGTCAGAAGCTGTCAAAGATAAAAATTTCCATATTGCAAAATTAAATGACAGCTGTCAGCCGTGCACCTCAGACACGCCCACACCTTGACAGCGAATGCACGCTCCAACGTAGCCAATTAACAGGTAAAAGCATAAATTTAAAAAAAAAACAACAACAACAACAATTACCCGCATAATTTAAAAACGTGCAAAAAAATTAAATTAAATAAATAAACAGAAGTGTTAAGTATGGCCAAGGTACTCAATTACATATGTATATGATACCCTACACAGTGTTGGAGTTGTATATGATACGAGAGATTGACAACATTTTGAGGTTCTTTGCAAGTTTTTGAGAATAAATAGCATCACGCCCATTTTTTTGGTGTTGTTCCCTTATTAGACGCCCACTTTTGGTTTCTTTTTCTTGACAGAAGCTTCCTATATATTGAATACAATCTTCTATCCAATACATGTAGGGTATAAATAAAAATCAATACTCTTCAAATATTCATTGTTCATTGAAAATCCATCCATCCATCACTCAATCAATCACTTACCACACTTCAGACGATCGTTGATTAAATCCTCAATCAGCTGCGGACACTCCGCTTCGATGGCGTAGCAGAACTGCTTGAACTTCTCGAAGCCATTCTTTGCAATGATCTCAATCAGCTGTGCGCATTGGGCGCGCAGCAGATCGACATCATTCAGCGAATCGACATCCTTTACATGCTCCACAACAATGCCGCCGCCCCCGCCACCCACCGAGGGTGTCAACGAGCGATTGTCACTCTGCGGATGATCACCATTCACGCTGGCGCTACGTGAGGATCCAGCCAGACTGGAACTGTAATAGTCAACGGTGCCGCCGCCGCCATTGACACTGCTGCTGCCTCCACTGCCACTGCTGGCCACCGCGCTCAGCTTACGCTTGGTTACACCAACGCTAGATGGCGCGCTACCCGGCAACGATGATGGAGGCGCCGGCACCAATTGCTGTGGTTTCAACAGTAAATCCTCCTCGGATTGGCTAAGAACAGAGTTCTTCACGAGCACCGCCAACAGATCCGTGGCGCCCAAATCGAGTATTATGCGTTCTTGGTGCCGCGTGAGCAGCGAGCGTACTTCTTCCTCCTCTTCACGGGTCATTTTTGTTGTCGTTTTTTTTTTTTGTTTTTCAATGTTTTGAAAAATTTCTTAGAACTTTTTTTTTTATTTAAAAATTTAGTATTTTGTTAGCATTTTTAGTTGTGCACGCTTTTCACATCTTTTTGCAAAAATTTTCGCGTTTTCACTTAACATTTTTCTTCGATTTTCCATATTTTTTTTATTGCATTTTTTTAGTACTAATTTTGTGATTTAATTTTGATTTTTGCATTTAATTCGTTTAATTATTACATTTAATGCACGCACACAGCCAAACACAACAAACAAACAAACACACACAGTGACACGAACACGACTTATTTATTTCTTCAAAACGCCGTCCGAAACAACGACTTTCTCGTTCGAGTTGTGCCAAAGAACTGAAAACAGTTTTCGAGTAAACCAGGCAAAATACAAGCAGCATACAGTGCATACAGTGTGTGGTCAGTGAATGAGAAACGCTGCGTTTTAAAAAAAAATATTGAATATTTCTCACTTGAAAATGTTTAGAGATAACTTCATGATATTTGTTGAACGAAAATGTTAGGCAAATAAAATATTGAAGACCCTTTATTTAATAAGCTTAAATTGATTTAATTTTTTTTTTTTTAATATTGTATTGGATTCCACGAATTTTGCCTCCTTATGTTTTATATATAGCAAATATTTTTAGGCCATTGAGAAAAAGTTATATTTGCAATTAATTAATTAAAAACTCTTCAAAATTCAAGTACAAAATCTAAATATATACATATTTTTTTTTTATTAATTTCTTTTTTTATAACTGAATAAATAAATAGTATGTCTAAACTTTCTTGACCAAACATTGTAGCTGCAAAGACAGTAAGCAAAACACAATCCGGAGAGCGAAAAAGCAATAACAATAACAAATGCGGCATAAAAGCAACAACAACGAAACGAGTTTGTTATGTTTGCTTGCATTATTTGCTATTAATTTTAAAGGGTGCTTCATTGTAATATATCAATGCAATTGGAATAATTTTTAATAAAAATTAAACGTAAAACTCTTAAAAAAAAAGAGAAAACGTTAAATGCTATAAAACCGAAGCTTAAATGCTCTTCACACTTGTCTTTGTATACTAAAGCGTTGAGTAATCGAAACCTACCCAAAAATTTAATCAATATCAATTTTAATTATTGAAACAAATTGCCAAATTTAATTAATTTTTTATGGACGCAATTCTTCCAATGGGCGGTGACTAAGATTTACGTTCGGCTTCAGAACACAACACATTTCAAATTTCAGAGCGATATCTCGAAAACTGAGGGACTAGTTTTGATGCATATAAAAAAAAGACAGATGGACACAGTTTTATGGGCTCTCTGATGCTTGCTTACAAAAGTATATAGGAACTTTCTGGGGTCTATGAATCCTAGGTGGTGAGTTTTTTTGGAAGTGTTAATCCTAATACTAAATGTGAGTCCAAATCAGAGCAAACGGCTTGGTCTACTAACCTAAACATAAAATTAGCAGACTTATTTTTTCTCAATTAATTAAAATAGCATCAGAGAAGTTAACTGTAAACAAATTTTCTGGTTACTCAAACGGTTGAACGGCTCTCTTGAGGATTTTTTATAGGCATAAGGATGCTTTAATAAAGGCAACCCGACTTTGATAAAAAAATCTTCATCAAATTAAGTCAACTGTGTTCAGTTTGCTTGCACTGACAAGTTGGTCGATGGTGATGTAATTAAACGAAGTCATTGCCTTTAGTGAAGCTGGATGTGACGTTGCTAATAATGACTATGAATTTATTGATTAAAAAAACTTATTAATGTAGGCATGAATTACTATATGTACTCAGTTAATATATAAACATTCTTGAGTAAAAAAAAATAAATATTTCCATATGCCGTTCTCAGTTAAACCCAATCGAATGCTAGAGAACAGTGTGAATGGAATGTTTGCGGTTTTACTGAGATGCTTCAATGATTCTTTATCTTTTGATATGATGTAAGGTGATGCCGCTTGATTTTGCGGTAGAGATTTTAAAGTGTGCAGGGTATACAGAATTGCAATTCATGATAGGCATATGACGAGTGCATAGGCAGAGCTTCAGGGTGAGCATATACATGATGCCTGACTACGCTAAATGCTTGTTAAACTATCGACAGAAGAAGGAAGTACTTAACACGTTTCTTGTGATGTTTCCGAATAATTCAAATTGAGAATGAAGTTCTAGAAACGATATAGTGTCATAATTACTAAATAGAATAATGGTGATCGAAAATAGCGTAGAAACCGATGTAATATTCCGTTTCAAGGATGGTATCGTATTTGGAACATCCTCCTAGAATTTTTTCCCGTCAAATGCTGAGTTGTGCAGCCAATTGACATCACCAAAATATAAATTCTTATTCAAATTTAAAAAGAAGTTATTTAATTTAATTTCAACAACATTCACAGGAAAAGGTGCAAAATGCTTCTTTAACGGTCGTTAAATAATTTTTAATTGCGCTACCGTGTAATAAACTGACTAACACCTGCCCAATTCAAGTACAACCCCCTACAATTGCTTAAAGAAACAGCTGTACGACAACTTATCAACTTATTGAAACCACTTTCATTTGTTTTCCTTTTAATTTTAGCCGGAAAAATTGATAAGACTTGCATAAAAATATGGTTTGAGTCAGACGTATTCCCTACAGTACAGACAATAAGGAAGATATTGTAGCTCTTCGATAATTATTTACGTGTAATTCCCAACTGCAGTCTTGAGCAAGCAACTACAACTGTAAATCTTGGAAAAAGTTCTGCAATCAATAAATTATTAGAACCGCGTTTGTTTGCCCAGATTTAACCCTCCTACAACAGCAACAGCTAAGAAATCACCCTCAATAAATGATTTGCTTTTGACGTTGCCAATGGAGGTTAGAGTGGGAAAAATTGAATTGTCCATTGAACTCACGCACAGGAAATGTAACAGACTGGACAGATGGATCGAATGCGGATGGAGGGTTTGTCGTTTCAGAGACGTCACGTCCCGTCCCGTTCAAGCTTGAAGACAAATATGCAGTGTAATGAATTCTTGTGTGTGATTTTATGTACCCTACATGCATGTTTGCAGAAGTATGGGTATATTGGTTTCTGTAAAATTTTTAGTCTTAAAGATGTATGTATGTGAAATGTGTAATTCTTTGGCTCTCTGGCACTTACAAGTCAATTTGATGTCATAATTCAGTGAAAGACATAAAATGATCTAATATTATTGGAGCGAAGTTTTTTAAGTTGCTGAGAGTAAATGTAATCAGAGAGTTTTAAGAACATCTCCATAGATTTCTACAGTTTGAATTAGTTGTTCAATTGCTTACATATAGCACGGACAGACGTACAGACATGACTATATCGACTTGGCTTTTGATGCTCTAAAATATATTTATAAATCATGGATTCTAGGATGCCTTTTTCTGCCTTTTCTTTTGAATAATCGCACAATTTTAATTTTCGTACATAACTCTCCTATATATTCTTTCCACATTAAGCAGGGTATCTCACAGTCACACAACTCGACTATAGCACACATATGATATTTGTTCTTCTGCTACGGTTAGTAGCTCACTTGCCTTAATTAGTCAGCAAGCTGCCACCTGACAACTTCGTGGCGTGGCAACTTCAAGCATGGATTTCCTTTGATGCAATCCTACAGAATTTGCCATAGCTCTGAACTAGTTAAACACTTTTCTATCTCCCTCAGAGCTGCTGCTCGACTCCGTACGCATTTCTATGTCAATAGAATGTGCTTTTGTTCTCCTTGGGCATTAGCACTCATTATTCTAATTGTTGCTAAAGGGAATCCGAACCCAGGCTGCCTCCATATAGAGCTGTCAGTTTTGCAGCTTCATGCGCACAGCTAACTCCAATCTTCTGGTGTTGTCTCCATAACAAATCCAATAGAAATGCGTATCGTCTATTGAGCTTTTACGTGTCTAGTAAAGTTGTTTTTCTTGTGCCACTGCGTGTTGCAGCGTCCAGAAGAGTCTTGTCGCTTGAAATTGCTTTTGATTTAAATTACAAGAAACCACATTCCACCTACATTGCTCCGCAAACAGACTTTGAGACTTCGAATGCGAATGCGACAGATTGGTGTTGGTTTTTAGTACAGTACAACTTCAATTAAATAATGTATAGACTCCGCCTTTTCCACTCCAGATTTCGTTGACGACTGACACTGACTGATGGAATTGGTGCCACCTCTCGTGTCGCAAACGGATTGTCAACAAGTGCATTTCCGTTGTTCTAGAAGTCGTTCTCTAAACTGCATACACGTACATATATGAAGTAGGTTTTCTTGGCGTTGGTGGTGGTGGAACCTTGCGCGAATTGGCGGTGCATTGAAGGTGCTGTACCTGTCATAAGTGTTCATTGCCAGTCGGACGGATTGGCAGTCTGGCTAGTCGGCCGAGAAGCATAAATTAGACACGCTTTTCTGTGTTATGTGGGTTCATTGATTATACAAGTTTGCTTTCGTTGAACATGAGTTGCGTATTGGTATTTTATTTATAAACAATTATCGCATAGATGGCATAGTTCTGAAACGCGTTTTTCATCTGATATTGTGTAGCGTGTGGACGCCTACAGCCTATGCCGATCGTTTAGGCGAACAGTAGCTAAATTATTAATGGATATACTCAGAAGACCAGTAATCAGATGTTATGGTAAATGTGGAAAATAAACAATTAATTTTAAAGAAAAACTTTTTATGACTTAAGATATTTTCAAGAAAATTGGCCAGGCAGACTCCATACATTATATATAGTCTTTAAAAGCCTAAAAAAACGAGTCGATATAGACATCTTCGTCTGCCTTGAATAACAACAGTTTGTAGACTATAAACGGTCGAGCCTTGCAATTTTAATATTTAGACTTCTCTAATAACTCTTCAACAAATATTCTTTAAAAGGTTGCCCACATGCAAGCCTACCCATCCTATCTGAGATTTTGTATTAAAAATGTTTTATAGTTAGAAATGCCACATTTGAACATTTTTACATAAATACTTATAAAATGTTCCATATAGCTCTAGAACGGACCATAAGAAGAGGAAGCTTAAATACAAATCTGTTCTACCTTTTAAGAAATACATTTTTTAATCTTGCTTAAATGGAGTATTTGGCATCAATCCTAAAAAATACTTCATAAAGTTCCAGATTAAATTCAAGGTACAGCATAATTCGATGTTGAACACTCTCGACTCCAGCTTTCTTTTTTTGTATTATTAAGTTTAGAATTTGTATACATTCTTGAAGATAATTTCATTTAAATCCCTTTTCAACTCTACGCCCATGTCGCACGCATAGAACACAGCAACTTCGTCGAAATTTAAAACAGAACACAACAACAAAAACTTGAATTGAAAGCAAAATAGAAGTAAAAATAGTTCGATAAACCGTTACTCGAACAACCGATTGACTCATTAATCTATGCGAGTGAATTTGCGAGATAAACTCTCCCAACTGATATGAATGACTTTGGATAGCGCATCGACGACGTCTTTCAATGTCAAAGTCACTTGCATCCGAGCAATGGCGACATTTAGAAGTAATTTGAACAGCGTGTCGAACACTTACACACCGAAGAGAGAAGCCTTGAGAGAACGCCTGACCACGTGTTTCCAGCAGTGGCGCAAAAAATTGGCAACCAATAACGCCGGAGCTCCGCAGCAACAGCAACCGCAACCAACGAAATATTTTCGCACTGAAACGACTCACACTGGCCAAAGTGAATATTTTCACAGAATTTTTTCGACAAAAAACAACGAGTACTCGCACTTCGAATATTTTAACAAGCAAATAAAGAAGATCTTGAAAAACTTCAACCAACGACGTTTGCTGAAGCAGGAAGCTGGCGTCAAGCGTGGCGCACAACAGGTGCAAATTGTAGCCAAATTACTCTCATCGACGCTGATAACAGCAGCAGCTACAACAACTACAACAACAACCGGCGAGACTGTACAAGAAACGCGTGCTTTCTATAACCAAGCAGCACAAATCACAGCCATGACCATATTGGATAATACTTTTCTGAATGTGCGCGATGAATATCCGGATATTGAGACTGAAATACGCGCCATACTAATGGCGAATGCTCAAAATGGCGCCACGATAGCACAGATCAAAGGTATATATAGTAAATATAGTAAAAATTTAAGCTATTAATATTACTGCTTTCTAAATTTAGATGATTATCGCAAACAGACGGGCACAGCATTTCCGCTCTACAACAATATAACCGAATTTTTGCTCACCATACCGCGTGTCACGGCCGAGTGCAGTGAGCAGGGTACGCGCATTTTCAATATCAAACCAACGCAGAAGAGTAAACATATCTTTGATATGGTCACGCAACAGAAACGTGGCGCTGAAGCTAGCACAGCGCCCTCAGAGGTTAGATCCAGTAGCGAATTTTGCATTGCTAGTGGTCCACCGATTTATGAGCGTAATTGGCGCAATCCGGCGTATAAACAGCATAAGCGTTTGCAACAAGCTTTGTCTAGGGATGATCATGCAGCACTACCGCATACCAATGCAAATAACACCAATTTTTATAGTAAAAAAATTTTAGCACCATCGCAACGTAATCTGCACGGTGCACTAACCGTGGCGCAACAACAACAGCCGCAAGATGATACCGATCAGGGATTTGTCGAGAATAATCTGTGCTATCAGGACAATTGCAATTATCTGTGAGTGTATGCTGTTTTTTTTTTTTTTGTAGCTATTAATAACGGTTAAAAAATTAACAATACACAGCACAACACGCTTCCATGGTGTACCGCTCAGTACGGACCAATTGTTTTACGGCAATACAAATGCCTTGGTAGCACAACAGCAGCAGCCGGCTTTAATTACTGTGCATCCGCCGGAACATACGGTTCATACACAAAATTGGCAACGCAATCGACGTACGTATGCCGCCTCAACGCAGCGCAGTTCCTCGCCCGTGGTTTCAAATGAATCGGTTTACACCGTCAACTCGGATAATGATGCATTTCTGCTTGATTTTCCATTGTTGGGTGATGATTTTTTTCTGTACATGGCGCGTATGGAACTCAAGTGCAAATTTAAGAAGTGTAAGTAGTAAAAAGATTTTTATTTAAACTTAAACTTAAAAAATAAATTTCAGCCGGCAAAGTCTACCAATCTGGACTCTGCGTCTCCGGCCAGACAATCAGTGCCGCGTTACAACGTTTAAAACTTTCGGAACTTCACAATTGTACCGTAATTGTCAATATTGGTTCGGTGGATATAATGCATGGACGTTCACTATTACAGATTGAACATGATTTTCGAAATTTGATCAAGACCATGGAGTCCATGCATATAAAACCGGTGCTAACCACGCTGGCGCCTTTGGCCAACTATTCGCACGATCAGAACTACAAGCAGAAACTTTTACGTTTCAATGAATTCATTAAACGAGAATGTAAATCTTTCACCGTAATCGACATATTTACGTGTCTGGTTAGTGAGCGTGGCACACTGCATTTTGATTGCTATCAGAGGTAATATTTGCTAAATAAATATCGGTTCCAATATATATATATTTCTTTATATAGTGGACCACGTTCTGTTACCGGCACCAGTGAATCGTATGTCTTCTGGAACAAAATCGGACGTCAGCGTGTGCTTCAAATGATCGAAGCAAATCTGGAATATTAACTAACTTCGAAGTATGTGGTCTGGCACCATAGTTCCAAGGGGGGAGGGGGGCGCTTTGTTTTTAAACACTCTCAACGCAAACACGCTGTTTTTATGCAACTCTACTAATTTTAATATGTTCTATGTTAGTCGCTCGTCTATTTTCTCCATAAATTTAAATTATTGTTAATTATTTGTGATAATTGTTCCAAATAGTATTAAATGTTTAGCTTTAATACACAACATTTTTTCACAGTGTAGCTTTCGGCAGTGTATTTCTAAATATTTTGTTGCATTTGTACAAAACAACAAAATATTTACAAATAACCTCTTCAAACGAAATGTTACACTGCGCACAATTGATTGCTGCATTGTTGTACACTCTAAATAATAACAATGCACCAAACAATATGCCAAATAATAAAATATTGCAATACAACCAACAAAATGATGCATGCTCCTGTATAAACGGTGCACATTATACAACTGAAATTTGCATTATTTTGTTTGAGTTGAATTATTTTTCGACGAATTTTTTGCCTTTAGCATGCAAGCTTGCACAGAATCAATACCGCGGTTGATTTTTCTCTCAGTGCATAAGCTTGGCTAAATGCAACGAATTCAAGTCTCGTGTCAGTGTGTCTAATTTATAATAATTTAGCCAACTAAAAAAGCCAAGTAGATTGCATGCAATTTTTCTTGAGCGCTCTTTTTCTCGCAGTGTATAAGTTTAATTGTAATTAGAAATATTTATTTGTATATACTTATATAAATTGGCCAAATTATTTGTGTTTAGTGTCCTTTTTATGTTAAATGTTTTTCCTTGTGTGCTTGTCTTTGTTTCTGTTTCTATTTTCTTTCTCTCGTTTTTGCCTTTTTGTGAGTAAATTGTGTCAACAGAACAAGAAGTAATGTAAAATCCAAAAAAAATTAAATAAAATATTTAAAAATTCAAAACTTTTGGTTTCATTTAAAGTATTAAACTTTTTCAAAGGCAAAACAGGCAGCTCAGTGTAGTGGAGACACAAAGTTTATTTAATCAAAATCGGTTGTTTATTTTAGACGTATGAGTTTTATTAATCATCATTCATACAGCGACACAATCTCTTTTGTGCGATATCTTCGCCACTAAGTACTATTCTCATGCTTTAGTAAGCCCATGAGTCGTAACTTTTTTTAATTACGGTTTCTATGGCAGGAATATGAACCGATTTTGCATATATTACGAGCATTAAAATGTTTTTATTTAATTTTGATATCGCTGCGGTTGTTTATAAATAAGTTATCGTCATTTTTATTGAGACGCGAGGCTGTAATAATTTATTTTATTTAATTTTTCCTAAGTTGTTCCTTGCTGCATTTAAATTATATACCCTACATTCATATACAATACATGGTGAGGCATATGAAGCAAAGTTGGCATCGAAGACTCCAACAAAATATCGTTTCAATGTTTATATGAAACTTTAAAAAATACTTTTTTAATTTTCTTGGGAGAACTACTATTTAAAATTTTCTCCCAAGCCTCCGATGTTTTCTCAATGGTTTCTGAACTAATTAAAACTTGTAGGAGATGTAAAGTATAAAAAGAAAAAAAAATTTCTCATATGCGCTTAAAATTTTCGCGTTACAAGAGTAAAATCTGAAAGCCTTGTATACAAGCTTATCTGGACTTCTGGGGTTTTACATATTACATATATATATTTCGCAGCAATGCTTTGCAGTCTCAAGAGCTTAGTATACTACATAAACTCATACGGTATGCGTGTAACAGAAATTTTTATCCGAAAATGAAGATCAGCCATTGGCTTTATATTTTATTTCAAATTTCGAATATATTTCACGCCCATAACGAAGACAGATACCTAAGTAGTGTTCCAAAGAATTATTGCGACAATGTGAGCGAGCAGTGCGATTGTTCACTGAGCGGTAAAGCGAATGTATACTGCAATAAAATAAGGGTTTTATTGGTAATCCGGGAACATTCAGTGATCTCATGTTTGACGCCCGCTATACCGGCAACAATTTTTAATTGGACACACCATGCGCCAATTGGAAAAATGAATGAAATTTCAATGCACCCTGATTGTCCCTTGAAGAATTCGATGGAGATTATTAAACTATTTGGATTTAGTGCAATCGACACGTTTAAATACCAGGATTGGGAGAAAAAATTTCATATAATTGAACGCAATGCAACGCTGAACGGAAAACCCAATGCTTTTGAGGTCTATGTGGAAGGTGCAACAATTGTGCCCGGAATTTTTAAAGTTTATGAAAACTATACAACAATGGAGTTCAACTCGGATACTATGGAGTTTGTGCAGTTAAATTTTTTCGAACATCTCCAACAATTAAAAAAATTAATATGGCGCAGTGGAAATGATCTGCTTTTTACAACGCCCGTAACTGAACATTTAGAGCAATTGCAAAGCCTGGATATAGTTTTTACTAATTTGACCAGTAAAAGAGATATACTGCCAATAACATTCGAGCGTATGCCAAATCTGCAAGAAATAGGCATTTTAAAAGTATTCAAGTCAATATCGGGCATACCAAGGCACATTTTTAAAGGCGTTTACAACTTAACTTTGATTAAAATAAATATATGCTTCATCGTTAGTCTACCACGGGATCTTATCGTGCACCAAGTAAAGCTAAAAACTTTGGATTTGAGCTACAATCTTATACGTCGTATACCCTACAATTTCTTTGAAACTAACACCGAACTAGAAACAATCGATTTGAGCAATAACTTCATTGGGTTCTTGGACACGAAACTATTTGCCAAAACAATTAAACTGAAATCCTTAAACTTGTCTAAGAATCTTTTGGTTGAATTAAAACTGTGAGTCTTAAATTTTTATTCAAATGTAAAAGCAAGTTTAAATACTTCTTTAGGTGGTCCTCTGCAACAAAATTTTAATTTTTTCTTTCTTTTTTTGTCAGTGTTGACTTGGTGACACCAGCAATCAACTTGATTGAGATCAAACTTAACAATTTATTCTTAGTAAAACTTCCTGAGGTAATCAACTCAACAAACCTGCAGTTTATCGAAGCCTTTGGCCACAATGAACCAAGTAAGATGCATACAAAAGCATTTGTGTGCCTCACCGAAAGTGTATGCAATTTTTACACGGACATCAATGGACGCCAATGTCCTGCGTCATGCAATTGTTGGCTGCATCGCCCATCCATGCGTTTTAATATGGACTGCCAAAATAGAAGCATGCAAAAGTTTCCAGAACTGCTCATACCGATTACAGGAAATATAACCGTTAACATAGCAAATAATTCGATCGAAACACTGCCGGATATGCGTGCATATGGCTGCGGAAATATCAGTGAACTACACGCAGCTGGTAATAAAATATCGGACCTGCAAGAACAACAGATTCCAGGCGCTCTGAGATATCTCGACATAAGCAACAACCGTATTGAGACTTTGAGTTCCAGCGTATTGGATGCTTTGGCGAAAGTGGCGCAAATTAAACTAGGTGGCAACCCTTTGCAATGTAACTGTAAATTGAAGAAACTGCACCGTTTTCTCATACTGCATCAAAGCATTGTTGCAGATATACGCGATATACGCTGCGCTGAACCAAAGCACAAGAAACCCCTTTACCAGCTGAGCGAAAAGGATATTTGTGCTGAATATGCAACACTAATCTGGCTACTGATTGTCATATTAGTAAGCACTTTGATTATTTTGTTTTTAATCTGCAATATCTTCAAGCACTCCATTAAAATTTGGCTCTACGAGCATCAGTGTTGCCTACGATTTGTTACCGAGGCCGATATTGATCGGCACAAAGTCTTCGATGCCTTCGTCTCATATTCAACATTAGACGGTGAAATCATACCCGAGCTGGTGAAGAAACTAGAGCAAGGACCGTACGCATTTCGGCTTTGCTTGCACGATCGCGATTGGCTTGTCGGTTCCTGTATACCGGAACAGATTTCCAGAACTGTTGCCACATCAAAGCGCATTTTAATTATATTGTCGCCAAACTATATCGCTTCAGAATGGGGTCGCATGGAGTTCCGCTTGGCCTATCAGGCCACGCTGGAGGACAAAGTACGGCGCCTGATAATCGTACAGTATAAAGAGGTGAAGAACTTCGATAAGATCGATCACGAACTGCAAGGATATTTGAAATTGAATACCTACTTAAAATGGAGCGACGCAAACTTTTGGCGCAAACTGTACTATGCCATGCCGCACAAGGGACGTAAGTTGGGAGGCGCCGCAGCGGATAAAGCCAATGATGCTATAAAAATGGAATATCGTATTGTACAAGCAAACTGATTAAGTTCCGATTAAAAGTGAATACAAAGTTGATTTTATGTTTTTTTTTTTAATATAAATTTGATTCTACTATAAAAATCGTACATAAAAAAATGTTTTTATTGATTAATTAATTAATATATATAATTAATTTTGATTAAAGAAATCCTTAAAATTCGACTATTTAAACCGGAGATATATATTTTTTTTTTTTTAATTTCCTTAATACTTTATTTTCAAAAAAAAACTTAAAGCATTACTCCTAGTTGGAGCATAGGGCGAAAAAAACCGGAGATATTTACAATTCAAAAATTCGAATGAATTTCCGTTATTTGAAAGAGCGTTGTCTCATTGTGAACTCACAAGTAACTATTGTGAATGCGCAAAATGCCATGCATTATTCAACTATTTGCCAAGCACAGCGAATATTTACACGCACTCACTACAAAACACACACACACATATATATTCAAGTCACATTCACACATTCTCCACAAGTCATACGGGGCATTTTAAATCACTCGGCATATTTTCGGTACAAATTTTTATTTCAGTTCGAAATTTAAAAGTTTAAAAAAAGTTTGTTATTCTCTATAAAAGAATTTTCGGAAATCTATTTCCAGTTCACATAAAATGGCTTCATTCTTAGCCCGCACCGGTATAGCGGCCGCAGTTAGACCGCAAACGGTATCAAAGGTAAAAATTAGTAGAAATATTTCTAATAATTCGTTTACATAATTGCAAGCGAAATGCTTGCCATCGTTCGGTGCTGGGTTGTCGGGGGTGTGCGAACAGCAGTGACGACGGTGTATATCAGCTATCCAATAGCACTATTTCATTTGCACTTATGTGCGTAAAGTGTGCAACAGCAACAACAATGCAAACGACGGACAGTGCCAAAATAGTGTACATATGTGTTTGTGTGTCAGAGTGTGTGTGTGACGTAACGTGTATGAGTGGTATAAAAGCGCGATTGCTTTCTCTTTCGCACCGCCGAGGACAGCGACAGACCTTGAGCATTAAATTAACGACAATGAAACCGTTAGTTGTTTTTTTTTTATTTGAATGAATGAATTGAAATTGGAGTAAATTGTGATTTGCACTGATTAGGATTAAAGAATTTTCGAATCTGCGAATTTGCTGAGATTGTGAGCCACATAATTGTTTATTGGCTTCGGTACGCGTGACTCATATTTGCCCCAAACTCGTGATTTCTTGTTTATTTTCGTTTGAACTCTTTCGATGCTTATCAATTCAATTATTTGTTAAAAATTCTGATACAATTTTTGTTTTTTTTACAGATTCTTAAAGTTGGACCCGCAGCGCTGCAACAAGTGCGCAGTCTGAATGTACAGGAACATGTTTCCTATACGTTACTCAATGAGAGCGACATACCAACGCCTAGGTGAGTATTTTTTTAAACTGTGCCCTGGATAACCAAGGTTGCGATACTGTTGGACAAATATCCGTTGTCAATTTGTGGAATTTTAATTGGAACAGCCCAAATCACCAATGTAATGTGATGTTTCAAGGATCATCCGTAAGCGGTTAAATAGTTTACACAAATGCCATTGCTTATTGCAATATTCAACTATATAGACTTATTTTGTAATCGACTTCAGTTAATTCTTGTTAGTTGGATTCCGGACAGTCCTAGACACACTGCAGGCAGTGAAAAAGCTGCCGGTGCTACGGACTGGGACTGGGGCTGGTGAACAAAGCAACAGCTTGGCGGCTTCTTTAAAGATTGGCATACTAAAACGCACAACTCTATAACACCCTATAACTTCCAAACTGATGCTCGCTTTTCCGGAGATTCATTTTATAAGTAACCAACAATCTGTAGCTATCTAATCTTGGTTATTTTATTATTAGTGCAAAGAGCGATCTTCAAAAGCAAAAGTTGTTCACCCTACTCGACTGCTTCAGTGGATTTGTACTTTGAATTGCTGTAGATTATTTCTTATCGGACCTATTAACGCTGTTAGGCATGACAGCTCATCACTCTTATTTACATTTTTTTTCTTTAAATGTTTATAATGCATAGAAATAAACGCTTTCAAGACGCGCGCGCTCAGATAGGTTTGCGGCGCAATTAATTGTAATTAGACTCGTATATACATGTGCAACAAATGGGTATTCAAATGAGAACTGTTCGAATGGATTTGTGTAAAGAAGGTAGCATTAGAACCGGTTTGTGAAAGTGAATTCAAGGAGAATTGCATAAATTGCATTTAAATAGCTCAAACTAGTTACATATACTCATATCTGAATTAACTTGCAATTTATGGAGTCTAAAATGTGGGAAGACTCAACCTATTTTAGCCCCACACATTTTGTATTACATAAATAATTATATAACTACAGATTACCATGCTCTTACTTAATTAAAAATAATCTTTTATACTTTAATCATTCAAATTGCCCCACTTTCAACGGAGTATTCCCCAAAAACTAAAATGACTCATATTCATAAACGAGATAAAGCTTGTAAAATTCAAATAAATTATAAAACTTAGTGTGGATTAGCGTGTTCCCCCAAGTTGCAACAGATAAGCTTTATCATACGTCACATCTTCGGCGCCAACCACTCTTATCGCAGTTTGTGCGGTATTTAGGTTTTTCTTTTAATGACTAAAATTTGTAAATAAAATACTTATCGATAAGATTATTTTTTATTCAACTTAATACAGATTCGCTGTTGCCAAGACGAGCAAGGAGGCGCATGATATTGCCGCCAAACTGAAAACAGACAATTTAGTGCTGAAATCGCAAGTGCTCGCCGGTGGTCGTGGCAAGGGACGTTTCAAGAATGGTCTGCAAGGTGGTGTACGTGTCGTCTACAGTCCCAAAGAAGCAGAAGATATTGCCGGCAAGATGTTAAATCAGATACTGGTAACAAAGCAAACCGGCGAAGCGGGTCGTATGTGCACGAAAGTCATGGTTGCGGAGCGTAAATTTCCGCGTCGTGAATTCTACTTTGCTGTGATGTTGGAGCGTGCGTTCAATGTAAGCAGTTTAACTTAATTCTTTAAAAATAATAATACTAATTATGCGTTTATGCATTTAAAAGGGTCCAGTCATAATTGCCTCATCCCAGGGCGGTGTTGACATTGAAGAAGTCGCTGCTTCCAATCCAGATGCCATTATTTATGAGCCCATTGATCTTGCCGAGGGTTTAACCGAAGATCAAGCATGCAAAATTATTGATAAAGTTGGTCTTGGTGGTGAAAATTCTGCCGATCATGTAAAAATGTTGTTGAACTTGTACAAAGTGTTCATCAAGAAGGATGCACTGCTCGTTGAAATCAATCCATATGCTGAAGATGCATTAACTGGATGTAAGTAGTGTGTTACGCCAGCTATTTAATACATTATAGTGTAACAAAAGATATTAATTGGTTTCTATAGTTTGTTACGAGCTAATTAGTATATGGCATAAACTAATTCTATTAAATGTCTCAGTCTGTCTGTTTGATCCTCACATTTTTTAATATATCCGGGAGTTAATAATCGTTCTTGCCTGCATTAAAAAAATAAAAAAAAAAAAGTGAAAAAGAGGTCTGAATCCGTCTCACTGCTGTGGAAATCCTCCCGAATGCACAAATATACTTTCATGCTATGTAAACAATGCATTTACTAACACAAATTAAAAGATTTTGATTCCATAGGCTGGTCCTATTGAACATCCGTTTAGCGTAAATAAGGCAATAAGTCTAAATATCGTACATGGCTTGAAATTCGTATAAAACTTTTTATGAAACTTCGGTTCTGCCGAATTATAGATTTTTTCTTGTTATACTATATACATTAATTGTACTCACATCTTTGTATATCATCTATATTGACTGACATGCTATATATCTCTCTCATTATGTTTCATTCTTCGCACGAATTTGTACAAAACTAAAACTCATCTTTGTATGTACTGTGTGTGGCATTGGGTAACCATAGGCTGTAAGTATTTTGTAGTCCTTTGTAAACTAACCTAATTAGTTGTTGTCTTATTTGAAACGTTGTCCAAACGCACAAACTAATCCTATAAACAATTTACTTGCACGACCAAACAGTCTTCGCGCTGGATGCCAAATTCCGTTTCGACGACAACGCCGAATTCCGTCAGAAGGAACTGTTCTGCATGCGTGATTGGACACAAGAGGATCCCAAAGAAGTCGAAGCTGCCAAATACGATCTGAACTATATTGCGCTCGATGGTACCATCGGTTGCATGGTCAACGGTGCCGGTCTGGCCATGGCAACTATGGATATTATTAAATTGTATGGCGGTGAGCCTGCCAATTTCTTGGATGTCGGTGGCGGCGCCACTGCTGAAGCGGTCAAGCAGGCCTTCAAGATTATAACATCCGATTCGAAAGTATTGTGCATACTTGTAAACATCTTTGGTGGCATTATGCGTTGCGATATCATTGCGCAGGGTATTATTGAAGCTGCAAAGGAGCTTAAACTGAAGATGCCAGTGGTTGTGCGTTTGCAGGTTTGTAATGAATTTTTATTAGATGAAAAGTTTACTAAATTAATAATAAAATGTATCTCTTTAATAGGGCACCAATGTTAAGGAAGCACGCGATTTGATTAAGAAATCGAAGCTTAAGATTTTGGCACGCGATGATCTGGATGCTGCCGCTGAGCTGACTGTGAAGCTGGCACAAATTGTCAAATTGGCGCGTTCAGTGAACATGGATGTTAACTTTGAAATTCCCGATGCTGAGAAGTAGAGATTAATTTTCTAAAACTAAAAAAAATGAAACAATTTAAGCGTGCTATAAACAACAACAACAACATCAACCACAACAACTACTACAAGCGACTACAACTCCAAACTAAATGATTGATTTATTATGTACATCCAAAACGATACACACTATACTCTACACACGGGTTCCACACAAATATGTGCGTTGCTTTCTGTAGTTAGTTAATGATTTTAGTTAATTTCTGTCTTTTTATTTTCATTTAAATACTTGTGCAAACAACATAACACTACTCTAGCCTATTAAGCTTAAAGTTGTTAATACTACAAATCCTTGTATTAGATAATAAGTGAAAAACCATTTGTAAAACACTGCCGACTGTTTTGGCAAACGTTTACAAAAGGTGCCAAAGCTTAGCTTTTCGCTGCGCTTTCTCTGAACGTTTTCAATTTGTGCTGGCAGTGTTTGTTAAATTTAAGCTTAAAGTTATTTGCACTGCAATTTATTAAATACGAAAGAAAAAAACCGAAACGTTAACAGCACCAGGACACACGTTGTAAACATTTTGCTATAACTATTATAAAATCGAACACCGCCGTTCAAGAAGATACGACTGCTTCTTCAAGTTGTAGTGTGTAAATCAAACATTTTGTTAGAATATTACAAGTATAAATGTAGTTCATGGCCTGATTTTAAAACGAATGCCTTTTTATATGTTGTTAAATTATTTAAAGAAGAGATACAAAGAGATAATTAGCGTACCGTAGACCAATTGTGTAAAGAACAAAGAACATCTGCGAATTAAATATCGAAATCAAATATTTATAAACACAAAATGCTTTTTCGTATATGTGTGGCTTAAAATTTTAAATGTCAAATGATTACTAAAAAACGTAAACAATTGCAGCGAAAAGGATGGTAAAGACGGCAAAGGTGGTAAAGGAGGTAAGGATGCCAAAAAGGGCAAAGCCGGCAAGGATGCCAAAGGTGGTAAAGATGCTAAAGGTGCCAAAGACGCCAAAGGTGCCAAGGACGGCAAAGGTGGTAAAGACGCAAAAGGCAAGGATGGTAAAGACGGCAAGGGTGGCAAAGATGGCAAGGATGGCAAGGATGACAAAAAGGGCGGCAAAGGCGATTGCGTTAAGCTAATGCAAGAAGAAACTAAGAAGAGCGATCCTTGTGGAGGTGGTGCCAAAGGCGGAAAGGATGGCAAAGGCAAAGACGGAAAGGATGCTAAAGGTAAAGACGGAAAGGATGCTAAAGGTAAAGATGGCAAAGGCGGAAAAGATGGTAAAGGCGGTAAAGATGGCAAAGGCGGTAAAGATGGCAAAGGCGGAAAAGATGATAAATGCGAAAAGACTGAAGGCGATAAAATAGCTGAAAAGTGTGCAAAGGATGCTGGTAAAGGCGGTAAAGACGGTAAAGGCGGTAAAGACGGCAAAGGCGGAAAAGATGGCAAAGGCGGTAAAGACGGCAAAGGCGGTAAAGATGGCAAAGGCGGAAAAGATGATAAATGCGAAAAGACTGAAGGCGATAAAATAGCCGAGAAGTGTGCAAAGAGCGCTGGTAAAGGCGGTAAAGATGGTAAAGACGGCAAAGGCGGAAAAGACGGTAAAGGCGGAAAAGACGGTAAAGGCGGAAAAGATGATAAATGCGAAAAGACTGAAGGCGATAAAATAGCCGAGAAGTGTGCAAAGAGCGCTGGTAAGGGCGGTAAAGATGGTAAAGATGGTAAAGACGGCAAAGGCGGAAAAGACGGTAAAGGCGGAAAAGACGGTAAAGGCGGAAAAGACGGTAAAGGCGGAAAAGATGATAAATGCGAAAAGACTGAAGGCGATAAAATAGCTGAGAAGTGTGCACAGAACGCTGGTAAAGGCGGTAAAGATGGTAAAGATGGCAAAGGCGGTAAAGATGGCAAAGGTGGTAAAGATGGCAAAGGTGGTAAAGACGGCAAAGGTGGTAAAGATGATAAGTGCCAAAAGACTGACGGCGATAAAATTGCCGAAAAATGTGTCGCCAATATAAAAAAGAACAAAGGTGGTGACGGCAAGGATGGTGGCAAAGACGGCGGCAAGGACGGCGATTTGGCAAAGAAATGCGCTCAAATGAAGCAAGACGAAGAATGCGCGAAACTAAAACAAAAAGAAGAATGCGCCAAATTGAAGGAAAAGGAGAAAAAGGATGGTGGCGATAAGGACTGCTGAACATCGCAAACAAACTGAAACTGTATATTTTGAACTACACACTACGATTGCGTCATACTACTTGCGGCGATAAGCCATTCAACGAACTTTAAATTTGAAGAAAATGATATTCGAAACCGGAAATAACAATATTAACTTTTTTTCTTTTCTTATTACCAAATTGCGTTTGTAAACCTATTTAAAAGAATAAATTAAAAGACCACTCTCTTATCTTTTGAAATGTGTACGTTTCCCATTACATCTTTAAAAGTTCCTCAGGAAACTATTCGATTTATTTAAAATAAATTATACACGGACGTCGAAATGACCTTACCGTATTGATTCGTTTCTCTGTCGCTCGCACCAATAAATTCAAATAGCGCCAGAGAAAGGATGAAATTTGGCAGATTCTTAGCTTTTCTAACAATTATTTCGAACATTTTCTAACCGAACTTTCTGAAATAGTTACACAAAGAATTATTCCCATGTATATTTATTAGTTTTTATGTGATTAATAGTTATATTTTATACTAATTAGTTTATTATTGTAATTCATTTGTAAGAACATTTAGAAGCGATCAATTAGTGATAAAATATGTGTCTGTTCCTGTTCCCTCCAGTCTTTATCGCCATCGTCACCCAGATTACCGGCATACTCTGAAAAATAAATGAAATGTTGATAAAAATCCGTCCATCTTTTTGTTTCAAGCACAAAAAAAGCTGCATACCTCTCATAATATTTCTAATTGTCTTCATTGAAGCACGTCGCAAATTTAAAATTTGCAAGACACGTTGCTTGACGCTCTCCGATGTGGTGCTGACCTCCAGTATAATATAGTCAATCATTTGCAGTGTAAACAAGCCTCCGGTCAAACGTTTAATATAGTTGTTCTCCGCCTCTTCGTCCTCATCGATTGTCGGATCACGCGGCTGCTGATCGATTTCTCTGTCGACCGCCTCCACTTTAGCCAAATACTTCAAATGCAATTCCAGCAAACGATCCACTTTCTCATGATCGTTTTCTGTAAATTTCGAGAGCAAACGTTGACGCTGTGCGCCTTTACAATTACGCAACATGGAAGCAATCACCGACGCCACATGCTCTTCGTGCTCATCCGCCGAGAGCAGACGCTGCTTATTACGCTTTGGCGTTTTCATGTACAGCGGAAAAATGGTACGTAAGCCCAGAATGTCAACAAACTTATTACAATTTTCGCGTCCATGCGGTCCGGATAGCGCATGATCCAATACCTTCAACGAACCATTGCGTGACATTTTCTTCTCACGCAGCATCAGATTCATCAGTTGCAAACCTTCGCCGTTCAAGAAACGGTCACGATTCTCGCGTGCCATTAACGCCGAGCAAAGACAATTGAATAAATTCTGCATGAACTCCTGCTCTTCATTACTGGCCGGATCATGTCGCTTATAGGCAGCTGCCTGTTGCAGCAATATATCAACGCCATCCAGTTGGCCGAGCAGCAAACGATTGTCATTGTCGGTTTGTATTAGAATCGACAGTATTTCGCTGGCATAGAGCTTATTCGGCTCGTAGGGTGACTTGACTTTTAGACGCTTCAGCAGCCATGCCACGAGTCCTTGCTCAGCCGCTTCACGTACTACGTCCGACTGCATCTCGGTTAGATTTTCGACAATTGCAAGTGTATTGTGTACACCATCGGACTCCTCTTTGACCTGTTCATTTAAACGTTCCAAATTTTGTACGAGCAGCGCAAAAATTTGCTCCTTACGCAACGCTTCAATTAAAGATTCTGCGCCTTCGCTACTCTCGCCCAGTATATCAACATCGGTCACTTCCTGCAGCAGATCCACAACAGCTACAGAGATATCGGTATTCTGGTGCGACAGCAATTCAAGAAGACTATGTAGCCCATGTAGCTCGACTAACAATGGGTATAAATCTGGTACGGTTGCTATAGCTTTTAGCTCCTGTATGACTGCGTGTAAATCGAGTTCAGATTCCATAAATTTCTCTGGTACTTCGGGATATTTAATGCGCATTTCTTGATTCTTTAGATTGCGTTTTTCAAACACCAATATTAATTTTTTAAGACCCTGCTCATCGAGCACTTCACCATCGGCCTCCTCACTTTCAACATATTTTAGTATATTGAGGCGCTCCTCTTCGGTGAGCTCAGGATCGAGTTCGAGCGTATTAAGTGCTGCGGCACCGGAAGTAGACGAAGAGGCGTTGGCATTGTTGTTGCTATTGGGCTTGGCATAATGGGCGCTGTCCTTGGCCTCGGCAATACGGCGCAGGCGTTTTGCGCGTTCGGACAACTCCCGTGGTTCAGAAAAATCTGCATTGACTCCTCCGTCGTCATCGTCGTCGTCATGCGGCCGTTTGGGCGTTTGTTCCGGCTGTATTGAAGTTGAGTTTATGGCACACTTTTTAAATAAAAAATAGGATTTTATTTACCTTAAACGAAAGCAGTTCGCCTATATCCATTTTTATCAATAATTATTATTTCTGCACCTCGTCGTGTGCTGCGAAAATTAGTTTCTTCCTCTTCGTTTGTTCGTAGACGCTGTATTTGTTTTTGTTGTTCTTGTTGTTGGTGTGGTAGAACAGCTGTTGCGGTACAGTGAAGAGCTGGCAACTTGTTAGTAAACATATAAAATAGGGCTGCATACAGTTGTCAATGTGTTATCGAATTATTTATATATTTTTTATTTGTAACGCATTTATTGGTGTATTTGACAATTCAGCTTTTCAGCAGGATAGAAACTCCAAGGATGTACTAAATAATCGATTTTTATTAAAATTTAATACAATATTTTGCCAAATTTGTGTCTACGCTAAAACGATAGCAGGGTCTCAGAAATACTTTGAGGCCTTCCCCTTTTCCTAAATAAGCCCTGGTAAGACAACATCTAAAGACAAGCGTGGAAAGTTCGCAACAAATTGTACAAAATGGGTGATTTTCTAGAGGATGTAGTTGTTGAAAAAGGAGAAATCATTGCCATCTCAACATTAATTACAATAAATTATAATTTAGTGAGTATAAAATGTATAAAAAAGCACAAGTTATTCTTTTTTTGCTATTTAGGAACGTGTTGGCTTTTTTTGGGAAGACAATATTCCCAAAATGAGTGACGAATCGTTTCAAAAGCACTTCAAAATAGAAAAAGACGTTTTCAATTTGCTGGTAAGTGTCTTATCAACAGAAAATACACCTTTGGAACGCAACATGCCCTTGGGTAAGAAGATTGCAATGGCAATCCATACACTGACAAGTACGGAGGACTTCCGCCAAATTGCGATTTTGTACGGCATATCACATCGAATGGTGGTAGAAATATTGTTGGAGTTCTGCAAGGCAGTGTGGACGATACTAAAGCAGGAGCATTTACCCAATTTACTGACTCAACGCAATATAGAAGAATGCGTGCAAGGCTTTGAGCATTTTGGGGTTTCACAATGCTTCGGAGTCATTGGTATGTGCACATAATGAAATATAATTTAAGCCATTGGCTAACTTTTCCACTTAAATTTCAGAGTCGTACCACTTTGCAATAAAACCACCAACTGAGAATAAGTCTGATTACTTAAACAATGATTTCTGGTTCTCTACCATACTTTTCGCATTGGTGGATCACAGGTATTTATATTAAAAGCTAATTTATTTAAAACTAATATTTTTTTTTATACATATATACAGTTGTAGATTTATGTACATTACCGGGGACTGCCCTGGCGGTTGCAATCCATCCGATTTTTTTGAGGAAACTGCCTTAAAACGTGCTATTGAACGCTCTGATTTGTTTAATGCCAATGCTAAAGAGATTTGCGGCGTGTCAGTACCCGTAATGATGATCGGTAATGAAAATTACAAGCCTTCGGAACATCTATTGGCGCCGTATGCAATACATACGGCACCAACTGAAGCTCAAAAGTTGTTTAGTGAGAAACTATCAAAGGCTAAAAGCGTGGGACAGCAGGCGCTGGATCAATTGGTGGGCAGATTTAGACGTCTTTCAAAGCGGTTTGATAATCCTGTTAGTAGAAATGACATCATTAAGTGTTGCGTCATCTTGCACAACTTTCTCATTAAAAACAACAGCGAAGTGAATGTGCAATGGATTGAGCAGGTGAAGGAAAACGCCAAGGTGCAGCCAGACGAAATATTTCGTTCCGAGCAAAAGGAGGCACCACCAAGTGTGGAAAGAATAAGAAGCGCCTTATCTGCCTACTACAGTAAGTAGAAATACTTTTGATACATAATATTGTAGATTTTTCGACAAAGTTCTGATCCATCTAAGTAACATTCAATTGGACGTAAATTTGGGAGTAATTTTTTCTTAAAATGAATAATCTAAATTAGCAATGCGGGTCTTCATTCTCCTACGGCTGGAACTTCATGGTCGTCGGATTTGTTTACACATTTGTCCTCTAAGCTATAGCATTCTCATGCCGTGCTTGAGTTTCGCAACGCTTACATAGCAACGTGTATATTGGTTTTACCAATTAGTTGAGGTTCCAGGATTATTACAGCATTGAAATATAATGTCACATTATATCGTTTGGTCTAATCAGCTATTCCTGGCTACGGCTGACTGGCAGATCAAAAAGACAATATCATTCGCGTGGTAGTTAGTGAGCATTGTGTTCACAGTTTGTTCAGATACGAGGACCTCTTTTCAAATACAATTTATTATTTATTTTTCCCTTTTTCATTATTTGCAGGTAGCTCATAACTCCATCCGTTCGCCGAACTATCATACCTGAACATTAAGTCTGCTAACTGTGTAACTAGTCTTCCAATCTAAGATTTTTTTTTTTTTCTATTTTTACAACAAACTAAAATAATTATTGTACAAGCTCAAATGGAGCAAAAAATTTTTACATTAACTAATAAAGATGCAAAAACTTAACATTTGCGATTTGAACATTTTATGAAGCGTTTTCGATGCCTTGCCTAAGGAGCAACACGTGGTATGTAGACTTTCTTTAAGCAGAAGCAACCATCTCAAGAAGTTCCTTGTGCACTGGAAGATGTAATTTTTAAATCAAACTAAATGGCATCGTTTCATGTTATATATTTATTTGTTTTTTTAAAAAAATTATCATAAATTAATACAAAATTAAAAATTAAACTAATCAATGAGAGCGTTTAGACTTAGAAAGTTTTTGTTTTTTCAACTGTTTTCTGTTTGCTGAATTTTCTGTAACCCAACTCATTACAATGAAATGCATAAACTTCGGATCGGAACCGGTACGCAGAGCGTTCAAGATTAAAGCACGAAAGACATTTTTTCATAAAGAATTATTCAGAGAGAGAGAGAGAGACAGAGTGAAAGCCGCATATGAAAGCGGCCACTAAATAATTAAAGAATTTAGATTTTCAATTTTTTGGTTTCAAAACGCCTACAGCGTCACCGATTTCCATATAGTGCCAACCATTCATCCATCCATTCATCATTACCGCCTACTCGCACGCTTGCTCCGTCTTAGATGCGCAAATTCGGATTCGTATAGCGCACATACTTCAAGAGAGCATCGTTCTCCTCGCAAACGAATGGCTTCTTGTGATGGCAGGCAACATCATGCCAGTTGACACCATCATTGTAGAATTGATTCAATAGTGCGAGACAATTTTCAGGTGCGCCGTTCTGCTTGAATTCACGATTATCGGGCTGGGGCAGACCAATGCCGCCGCTTGGTGACCAATCCCCCTGCGAGCGTTCTGTAGTTGGTGCAAGTTTCTGCAGCGTAGCGGTCCAGAACCAACCATTAATGTTGGCCGGCTGCAGATCGGGACGTTCGCAGCCCTTGAAGTCACAGATGCGTCCGCTAGTCCAGATGTATTTGACCTGGCGGAATGGAAAAGGAGTTAAAATTAAATATGAGATAAATTAATTTAGTTTAACTGTTTGAGTATATTTTGAAAACATTTTTAGTAATATATCAGTGACCCTTTATAAATGCCGTTACGCTGCTTCAACTTATTTAAAGCTTTAAAGAATGGTGTCAACCGTTAAACAAATATAGCCGTTGCCCGTTTGTTGTACGCATGAAAATGCGTTGACACCAATTTTATAGAAAAAAAAAAAAATAATAAAAACGAAATTCTTTTTCACTTTTCTTCTTTCTAAAATGCATTAAAAAGCGCAAGCAAGCCCAAAAATAAAAAAAATAAATAAAATAATAAAATGTTGTTTAGTCATTCATTTGAAACGCCCTTTGCGCATGCGCAGACTATAAGCCGCACCCGTCGGTTCGGTGGCTTAACAATTGCTCACTCACAAATTCCGTAACCCCTTCCACACCCTCTAACGCTTTCATGCTTAACTACGCTTGTCAACATCAACAAACAATAAACAACACAAAAAAAAATATCATTGCCTTCGCGTCACTTTCTCCCAATGGGCCATAAAAAAAATGTGATTTTATATCAAGCCTATATAGCATAAATATCGTAAATATATATTTTTTTTGAACTGTGCATCCAAGCATTGCCAGTTCATGGCAGCTTTTGACGCTGCCCTTTTTCAGAAAAATCAAAACGCGGAAACTTGTTAATTTACTGCGAGTCGCGTTCCAACAAAGTTCCATTGGATTTATGAGCTTGATTGGTATTCTCTTGGCTAGTTTGCCACTTGTCTTCTGAATGCAATTTATGTTTGGTATTGTTTGTGGTTTCTACGCTGTATTAGGCACCTAATGGTTTGTTAGTTAGTCTAGGTTTGTATTGAATTTATGGAGTGCTATAAATTAAAGTTATAAACTTCAAATTTACTTTATTGCTATGTCGATTCATAAAATTTAGCTAAATTATTTGGCATTATGTGTAAAGTTGTTAGATAAAAATTTTTATGTTCCATTGTTTAATTTTTTAAGCATTGTCAATTTATGGTGGTCAAGTAAAGGTCTGGAATTACTGAAACATTGCCAGAATAGCTTCATTTGTGAGCTTTTTAGAGTTTCAAATCATGTTGTTTTGAGCTTAGATACATCCTAGATTTAGCCGTTCTAAATATGTATAGACTTCTAGTACAGAAATGCATATTTTCTTGTGTGGCGGTGTAAAGACAATTTTCTCCTTTTTTGGTCAATAATTTACTCGAAGCTTTTTTTCTTCTAAAATCTTCAAAAAGCAAACGTTTTAGTTTGCCTTTTTTAGCGACTTCATTGGTTTTCTAAGTATTTTGCTTAAATATAAACATTTTACTACACGTACTCGTACATTAGTTATTCAGTTATCACACACATCCTATAATGTTGCTTCCTCAAGTGAAGTTCGTTTCCTGAGTCTTTTGTTGTTTTTAGTTTCCTCCGCGTATGCAAATTAGTTTCAAGCGATTTATGGTGAACTTCATTTGCGCGTTGCTTTATTTTATTTTATTTTTTAAATTTTTTTTTTTATATTATACAACTAAAACGTATTACGCGCTTGTTACATATTACGCATCCTCACTGTAGCCAACGCTGCTGCGGCTGTGTATGAACTTTCATTTTCGTTGCATTTCGTGCGCAAAATTTTCAATTTCTGAACTCGTCGAAACGCATCACAAAAAGTGGGCAATTCAAAAATGCGCACAGACAGATAGACAGACAGACAGACAGGTAGACAGGCAACCAATATACTCGTATATGGAGCAGCTGGACTGCGGCATGAATTGCATAATCTCTAAAGTGGCATGAAATGCAACTAAATGAAGTGCTGTCGGCCTACTCGATGAAGTTAGTGTGCAGTGCGCGGATACAAAAACTTTAAGGTATTTTTTTTTTGTTATTAAAGATATTTATATTTATTTTTTTTCTTTCTTTTAATGTGACTTGTGGGAACTTTGTGCTGACGGACAGACGTCGCTACCGCAAGTTGCCGCTTCAATTTCACATTGAACTTTGCAAATTTTAAGTTGCAATTACAAACTTGTTTTCTGTTTCCCTCGACATTGTTTTGTTTTGTGGTTTATTATGCATCTACGAAGCACAGGAAATTGTGTTTTATAGTGAAGATTTTTTTTTTAATTAGCCTTTTCCACTCAGACTTTATAACTAAGCCATGAACTTCAGCAGGCAGCGGTTCATAATGTCAATCGCCTAATTATAGACTTGTGTAGAAAATTATGGCAGTTTTAAGCTAAACATCTACGAATTAATTGGTTGTAAGCTACATAATTTAAATTTATTTTTTTTTATTTTATTTTGCCAAATATCACCTGTAAATGTCAAAATGAAAGTGACATAATCGCTTTTAAACGAGCTTTGTTAAATAGCCACAAGGCATAAATTTATGCTCAATTATAATATTAGCAATATCTGTCTTTGGCCGGCTCTGTTTTTCTTTCATTTTGACACCTTTGTAATAACTCGAAAGGGCGTTCGTTCAAGCGTTTTGATTTTTGAAAGACTTCCTCCTATTTGAAATTTTTTTTGCAATTCGTTTTCACCTGCTTTTTTCGCTTGCCTATTAGCCAGACACATTAATGTATCTTTAATGAATTGTTTAACTTGTTGCTGTGTGTTTGTTTGATTGTTTGTTTGTTTATCGACATTAAAAATCAATGAAATACTAGTCGTGTAGTATATTGCTTCACGACTTTTTGTTTTTCATATAAATATTACTCAAAAGAAATTTGGTACATGGTATTGCTCATATCTGTCGGATTTATACACATGACCGGCTGTCCGTCCGTCCACCTGTCTGTGGATTTAACTCATTGTGTGATGTATTAATTTATAAGAGTGCGATTTGTTACGTTTTCACTTTTGTTGGTTGTTGGTTCGTCGTTGTATCAATTGTTTGTTTATGCGACTTTTAAGTTTGTGTAAGCCGTCATTTGGGATTTTTATTTTATCTTTTTTAGTTTTATTTTAATGCGCTCTGCAATGTGTGAAATGTGTGAAAAAAATTAATAGTTTTTGTCTGTAATACGATTTGTTTTTGTGACAAGACTAGGCCAGTAGCAGCTTAATGTATTTCGGTGTCATTTATTTAATAGCGTCACATAATATCTTCAAACAGAAACCGTTATATCTTTAAAAATTTTGAGTTTGGTTAGAGTTTATGTAGGAGCGCACATATTTATGCTTTGACATATTAAATACTTGTTATATACAGGACTACTTTCTTGAGAAAAGTTTGCTTAACTGTACCCGAAACAAATGTCTGCGTAGCTGTGCAAAATTTGTAAGCAAAATTATGACAGTGACTTGTATTTATTTGTCGTTAAGAATCAAATTTGTTGATTCTCCAAAACATACCAGAATGGACTACTGGCCTACGGAAATCAACTTTCTTTAAGAATATTATAGTATGTCCTTAGCTAATTAACAATTGTATATTTTTTTAAATTCTCAAAATTTTTCCAATTAAATTTCCAGAAATTTCTTTTCTCAAAAATTTCTTTGTTTGTTTTTTTATGCAGCACTGTTACAATTCCAAATCAGTTAAATTTAATTTTAAATGTTACTCTAAGGATAGCTTCAGACAGTGTCGGATATCTGACATATCTATTGCCAGACAAAATTCAATTAAAAATGTGACTCTTGTCAGATATCAGATATCTCGCATCGGCTAAAGCTGCCTTTTTATATTCCAACTAATACGATTTCCGAAATATTTTACTTTCTAATTAATTTTAAATGCAAGTCTGATGGAATTTTCACTTTCAAACATTTTTTTTTACAAAAATTTGGCGTATTTGAAAACTGTTTAAGGAGTTTAGGCACACATTTAAAAAAAAACATTCAACTTACATTTTCGCCAACAACACGTTGCTTGATCCATTCATTCTCCAAGCTGGTCTCCAGCGATACTGAGTCCATGCAACGTCTGCGACAGAAGTTCCTAACACTCAACCAATCCTCCTCAACACCCTTCAATGAAGGATCGCGCCAAGAGAAGAAGTAGCTGCAAAAGAAAAAATATTTCTACATGAGCAAATTTTGGTCCTAAATTTATACGAAGATATTTTCATAAATTGTTTAGTTCTATAGTCTTCCAATTTTAATTTTTAATAATATTTCTCAACACTTTTCACTTATTTTTTTTTTCTCAACTCACCCTTTGCCATCGGGTGTCTTCTCGTGTATAATACGCTGTGCGCAAAGCTGTGGATTTGGCGGTTCCAGACGACCGTTCTGGAACTGTGCCTGTACACTAGCTGTACCCAGCATGCTCAACAAACAAAAACCGGCGACAATGAATGCCTTCATGTTGGTTTGCTTAATTTTTTTTAGTTTTTAAGTTGAAATATTCTTGAATACACTGCACAGCACACTAAACACTTTCTTCGTTTCGATCTGTAATTCCGTATCGATTGAAATCCGTTTGTTCTTATACCGTTCCGAACTATGCGTTCGATCGTCTACGTCTTTGTCGTCGTCGTTGTAATCACTAATGACTCCAAGTTTTTTGTGCTCCGGCGCTTTTATAGGTGAGGCGAGTATGCAGCCAGCAGCAGCGTCGGCAATGGCAGCGGACACATTTTTTGAGCGTTGAGTTTTGAGTGAGTTTTTATGTGTACCCTACGCTAATGGCTATATGGTGTGTGCTCAAAACTGGTAACAAAATCATCTACAAATGATTTATTTTTTATGAATGAGAAAACCTAAAAAGAAACAAAATTTAAATTAAATAATTAAATTTTTAGGTAGTCTTAATTTTTGTTAAGAGTGTGTTTGGCAGGTTGAGCATACCTAATAGTCATAAACGATATATTTTCACCAAACACTTTTTCCAATCGGAAGTCTTTTTGCTCCAACGCATTCGGCATCAGGTCAGACGGAACACAATCGCTGTTATTAGGTTTGAGTCTCAAAGTTCAACTGAAGCATTGGTAATTGGTTTGTATGGAGTAATTTTAGCGGAGGTGCTTCCAGGTTGAACTAGGTCCAAGCACTGATGATATCTGAAATTCGAGAGTTTCAGAAAGAGTTCCTAAAACTTCACATATCAGCAATGATGATCACAATTCGAGTTTTGGTGTTTCCTTCTTTTAAAATACAACATTTTGAGGAGCTTTTTCCCAATAAAAAAAATTTAAATTCGACTAATGTTAAACAATGTATTTTGGATAAATTGGTTAATTTTCCAAATTTATCCACAAAGTTTTCAAAACTCTGTTTTAATAGAATCAGCTTCTGAAAACCCAGAATAATAATATTTTTTGTAGGGGCATTGAGTGCCAATGTGGACGATTTGGGAGCCAATCATTTGCATTGAATTTATAAAAGTTTATTTGATAAAAATCGTAGACAAACTGTTGTTGTTTTTTGTTTGTGCGTGCATCGCGATTAAACCACTAAATCTATTTGTATAAATTTTGATATAGATATACATCAGACAATGGAAAAGAATATAGGCCATTTATTGTTTAAATCGGAGATGGCGATGCCTCACTACTTTATATAAGCGGTCAACAGAATTTCTCATAGCTTTGCATTCATTTGATCTACAGAGATGAAATTTACATATTAATGGGATCGGTAGAAGTAACCCTATAATTGGATGGGGTGATGCTTCTTTTTTTTCATTTCAAAGTCTTCAAACTTGATTTATATATTTCATCCCACATTTCTGGTTACAAATATGTGTGTGAAGCGTATTAAAACTTCGTTAGACACAAAAAATTTCAAGTTTCACTCGTTTATTTTTAAGTTTTGGTTTCAATTTCAGCGTGTGGCACATTTTGCGCTCAAGTGGCACCTTTTTGGGGTGCTTAAGCTAAGGTTGCTCCGTCTAAATTTTAAGTGGCGGCAGCTTCATTGACAAATAGCAGCGCACATCCTCATTTTCGATGGCAGCTCAGCCGCTCAGTCAGTCAGTCTCCATTTCAGTTCAAAAATATTGGCAAAACCGAAAATATTGTCCACTGTTCCGTCCAACTGCCAATCTGCCATCTCTTTCATTACTTCCTTTTGTCTCTTTCACGCTAATTAGTTTAGCTAGGAAAGTGCACTTGTCTGAATGTGTTTCAGCATTAATTTTTTACTCTTAACCCAATGCGTTTCTGCAGCTTTGCATAATTTAATGCATTTTACTTTTGTTTGGAAAATATTTGTGGAAAAATATTTACATTGTCTGTAGTACGGGGAGTACTTGGCGTCTTTTTTTGTCCCGCATTTTCGACTTTGTTTTAAGTATTTTTGTGCGTTTGTACTTTTTTCTCCTATGTTTGCGCTGGCACTATTACATAATAACGAAAATTGTTGACCAAATTAATTTGTACGTCGCACTCCGGTCTAAGTGACATTTTTTTTTGGCTTTATGTATAACGCTGCAGGCATTATAGCGCAGATACAAATTATGATTTATCTGTTGATTTGCGTATAACGCAGGTAATTTCTTTTTGGTTTTTTGTTTTATCGAGCTGATGATGATGTTGTTCCGTAATTGCGCCGCAGGGCTTGCTTAAGTCGGAAATAATTGAAAGTTTGTGCATTTTGCGTAATCAGAACAAGTAGCGATTAGATTTAATATGAGAAAATACTTTAATGTATTGTTTGGAATATTTGTGGATCAATCTATTAGGCTTCTCACGAACTTAATAGTACGTGTACACCCTGCGAATTTCAATTAAAGACTTCCGGATTTTTAAAAAATAAAAAAAAGAAGACTTCAAAATTTATAATAGGCCGGATTCAATTTGTACTACTTACGCATTCAACAGTGTCTACACCCAACACGGCGCAAAATAAAATAGAGTTAATTTTTATATATTTGGGCTACTTCAGTGCCATCACCCGTCATGACATTTATAATAATTTATATAATATTCATCTACATTAAAAGTTGAGTGTGAGTACAGAAAACTCCTTCTCTCAGGCTGGGTGACTATAAAAGATACAGCCTTCAAGTTAAGATATTCAGATTCTACTATGTCCTCTTCAGATAGTGTCTAGAACTTCATGTTCTCCCTCTTACGAATTCAAAACTGGTAAAACCTTCTAATTTATTTGAGTTCTTACATAATACATAATAAAAATTCTTTAGACAAGCTTTAAAGAACCTCGATAAAAATGAATTAATAGGTTTTTTCTATGGATCTACGACTAAGAGAATCAGTTTGTCACATGATAAGCACAGATCATGCAATGCATTTGCCGATGTTTTAGACTCACTATTTCTCATATGAAAAACCATATATTTAGCTTATGACTACCTCGATCAGACAATTTCATATAAACTTGTGACTTCTTCTTCTTCTTGTGTTGCTGCTGTCTCGTTCGATTAACTAGTCACGTCGGCGCCATAAAAATTCATAAAATTATAATTTTTCGGGTAGCGATTTCGATGGCCCACATCAGAGTGTGTCTGTCGCCAACATAAATAATAATTTCAGCAATTGCGATTGCCAGCCCAGTTGAGTAAATTCAATATTCGTATATAGACAGCGATATATAATAGACGGAATGACATTGAGACAAGCGCATGGCATAACTAAATATGCCATAAATTTATTATGGTACTACCAAACTGGGAGTTTGTCAAAGAAATGGGGAATATACATACATTTTATGTACGATACACATGAGTATTTGCAAATAGCAATTTGCTGTTTTAGGAACAGGGCGGCGAAGAGTGCTGCTGAGGGGCGAACATTGGCCAATCGGATCTAACAGTTGATACTCATTATCAGCAGCAAAATTTTTAACTGCATATTAGTAACTATTCGCTAAGAGCTGCAATAGTTATTAAGATTTGGTCCATCGAGCCGGATATTAATATTAGGAACGTCTCATACGCGTAAATGAATAAACAGTTTATATAAATCTTCTGTATTATCAAAATGTAAGCATGTGAGTCTCCGCACATCTAAGCACTGTACTAAAATAAATTATTGCAGATATTACACAATCCGGAGTCACTGTTTAGCTTAAATTTCTTTTTGAAATTTTGCGGAAACCCTATTTCTATAAATATTTGCCCAAGCTATAAGCACCTGCTATGCGAAATATGCGCTCTCGTTGCGGGTAAACACTAAATCGGAGATATAAACGCAGTTAAATGCTGAAATACTTGTAATTTGTTGTTTTCTTCTTTTGGAACACACGCGTGCTTGATCTTTTATCTTTTATTTCAGTACGTAAGGCACATTGAGGCGCCGATTACTTAAATAAATTTTGTTTTGCGCGAAAAAAAAAACCAACAAGAAAAAAAGTATATAGTAAACTAAAGTTGACAGCCGCATGTCGAGACTTTCTCCTTTAATATTTGCACAGAGATGAGTCGCAGATGAGTTGGGCTAAACCTCCAATTGCGTAAAGAAACTAAAAATTGCTGTGCGGCTTTGTTGTGATGAGACGCGACGCGATGAGATGAGGCATGTTGCCGTTGCCATTGCCGGTGCTGCAAAATTACGCTCATAATATAATATTTATTGACAGTTTGTAAGATTGTTATCGGCATTTGGTACTACATAAAATATGTATTGCATATTTTATGCGCATATTCGCATAATGCTTTAATTTCTTTGAGTAGTTAACCAAAAAAAACAAAAAAAAAACTGTTATATAATATATTAAATATTTCCCTTAGGATGACGATGACATCAACTTTAAGTATCAAGGTCAGCTGCAATAAAGCAGGGCGTACAAATTTCACCGAAATGCGTAAAAAAAATTTTTTAAATGGGTTAAAAAACTTGTCTGGATTGATTGAAAGAGTGAGTGGTAGGTGGAATAACTACTTCGTGGTTCTAACTCAAGGAACAAGGGGCTGCTTGGTACCTAACCTACAATCGTCCATTGTGAATATAGTCTTTTAGCCTTTAACCACCAGAGAGGCCATACAAGGCAAGGTGATATAGATTGACCCAATTCCTGTTATTGCTTCGGATATATCTATTATTGAAAACTTCTTCATGAAGCCTATCATTCTGCACTGCATCTTCGACTTCGGGAGACTCTCAGTATAAATTGTGCTATTTCCGCGCAACTCCGGGTATTTCTCTGCTACTTAATTTAAAAATATAATTTACAAACTGGCTGCTGGTCGTCTGATAAGCTTCGTCAAGCATCGTTCATGTAATTCTCTCGAATGTGCGGTGTATCTTTTAAAGACTTTTTTTTTTTTTTTTCGCTCTGTATTAACATGTTAAACATGCACCCATGAAGCCGTCGTTCGTCACGTGCAGTCAAGCATGCAAAAAATATTTAAGAGAAAAAGTCACAAATTTTTTAAAGTATCTTAAAACTATTTGTCACCTCATTATATGCCGATGCAGCCATTTCTTTTACGTATCGCTTAAATGATCTGTGGTATTAGATATTACCCAGTTTGCAGTTAATCCATAGGCTGCACCCATATTTACCCAAGTTGTGCGCAACTTTGTGAAATTATTTTGTTTTTTATTGCTAAATTTTAACACAGCTTTTGGATTTTGTTAGTCGTTAATGTTGGATTTTCGGTTATTTGTAGTAAATGGTTGCGTAATAATGTTTCTGCTTGGTCGGAAGTGCAGTGCACCGACAGTGACCTAGAAAGGACGATTAGAGTGTTTTCTTGTCAAAGCTTAGATTTGGTGTTGAAATTGTTTGAAATATTTTTTTTAACATTGTGGAAGTTTGGAAGTTAAGTTAATTTCTTTCGAACACAAAACAAAATTTTTACTTTCTCCACTTTAAGTTTTGGAGTTTAAATCTTCACAAAATCACGGATTCTTATAAGATCTTCGATGAACAAAACGACTCCGGCGCCCTATACATTTTAAGTGCGTCACTAACTTAGATGATATTGGTGAATAGTTTAAATATTAACATGCCTGTATGGATTAAGATCTTACAGAGACTATTTTTCGTAGTCATCATCATTAACAATCAGTTAAATTTTTTACTCTATAATTTCAGATACGGTACATAACACAATCAGCTGTTAATATATTTATAGCCAATCACATTGACCAGGAGTAGAACTGCTTAACACCTGCTAATTGCGTAGACATGTGAGTGTTAGAGAACAAATTGCAAAACTTATGAAATTTTGGGATAAACTTGTGGCAAAATTTGAGTTTTTTACTGATAGAATTAGAGATGGACGGACATTTAAAATTTTGAACACATCCAATCGATACTTATAATATATATCTAGTTGTATCGATATGTGGAATAATGTATCGATATTAATAATCAACCCCAATGCAGGTATCGTTATGGCACACATCTTTATTATTGGGATTAAGAAAGTTATGCGCGATATAAGTGGATAAAATAGTCGAGTACTTCCTATAAATTTTTAGTAGTTACTTGCAGAATCAATTATCAACGCATTCCAAATCTAGACATGATTTGATGCTTAAATAAATTTCTGTTCAATAAGTTTACTGCTCAAACAAAAAAGACCCAAAAAAAAGATACCTTCTAATAAATTTTGTCTTAAGAATTTTCTGAATTCACTTATCATCCTATCATGAATTTTGAAGTTTGTTTTACTATTTGTCTTAAGTAAATTTTTCAGTGTATCTACTCCAATGTACATTATTTTATTCATTTTCTTCTCAAATATGTAAAATGCATAAAAAAATATTATTTATCTTGACCAAATTTGTAAACAAACTTGAACTTTCTGAGCAGAAAAAAACAAATAAAGAGAAGTTATAAAAAAAAAACCATAAACTAACTTTAAACTTCAAATAAAAACCTCGAGATGTGTCATCAATTTTTTTGTTTAACTAAAATAATAATTAATAATTACAACAAAAATAAACAAACAATTATTTATATATCTTCAGTTGCGATTTGGACATATTTATGTAAGTCCCAAAGTAGGCGTAGCTGACCACATAATGTTTATATAGTCTTCATTCATACCAAGAGTCGTTATAAAGATATCAAATAACAAGAGTAGATACAGAAATGTGTATGGAGTTCTTAGAGACTATTAAAGTGCACTCCACCTTAGAACTAGTCTAAATATTCAAGTTTAAATAAAAGTAAATAGCTTCTATTAAATGAGTGTCAGCTCCATTATTGCAAAGTTTATTTGAGTTCAGAATTTAAACGACTCTAATGGCTACTCTGTAGGCTACAATGAAGCTTGTTTTGGGTATATTTTATCATTGACCACGAATAAGTTCTATACGAAAAAAAGTCGTAGATAAGTGTAGTTCAATGTTGATAACTAAAAATTGGCGCCATTTAATTAAATTCAAGTATAATTTTGGAGGCCAAGGCCTACCGAACGTACGCAATAATAACAAATATTCATCAAATTGTGTTTTGATTCGTATGTACGAGCAGATTCACACACTTGTGCTGCTTGTTTGACTTTTTGGCACCTGACCAGGCAGGCAGGCAGGCAGACAGTCAGTCAGTCAGTCAGACCGTAGTCACTCAATCAACGATTTGGAACACAGCTTGTAAGCCGCATTTTAATGAGTCTCCAATCCAAAAAGAAAAACTCTCAAATATGATGTAACAACTTTTAATACAAACAATCATGTACTTCGATTTGCCAAAGTAAAAACAAATGTTTTGGGATATTTTCGCAAGCCAATTAATAATTTGACTACAATGTGAGCACTTGGTGATGCCTTTTTGGCACGAAAATTCCAGCACGCGGTGCAGATAACCTTGGCTATAGCCGTAACTGCCGGGGCTAATAGACCACGTGACATTTTGCCTGTGGGACATATTTATGCGTAAAAAACGCGTAAACGAAATGCATTAATTAGTTTCGTTTTAATGTATATAGTTGTTGCGAGAGTCACACTGAGGGTTCGTTTAAATTGGAAACAGAATAATATACATTTTCTTCCCTAATAGATCGTAGATGGGCTCGTCGGAAAAATGTCTTAAACTTCTTTAGCAACTTTAGAGTCGAAGAAACCATGAAACGATGAGATAAGAGGTACAGTGGGTATAAGATTGTTGAACTCGTGTAGGAATCTTGTCTCGAATAAGATTTTTGAAAAAGCGCCCTTTAAGCCAACTAACAGCATATTCAAAGGTCCTAGCCAGACTACTTTTGTGCGTCACTGGAATAGAGATATTTCTTCTACACAACAGTGTCTTAATTAATTTTACAAGGTTAAACTTCGAAAATATCTTGAACAACTATTGATGAGGCATTTTGTTTCTTATCTCCATAAAGTAGCGAACTTTTGCTGGTATATGATTCTCAATGGTAAGTTCTTCAAACTTTTAAGGTGGCACGCTTCATGCAATAAATTTTAAAAGCCAATCAGCGAAACTATAAGGAAAAGACACAAGAATTAGCTATATTAGCACAATGTCGGCATTTCCGCTTTGTAGCGCAAGCTTTTTGCGTCAATTTGTGTGTTTTATGCGCTTTGATGCATATTTAATGTGTTTTTGAGCAAGTACAATGGCTAAAAAGAGTTAAAGTCTCAACCTAAAACGTTTTAAATTGGCGTGCAGACGCATTACAGCAACAAACATTGTTTTTATAGTAAAATAAATTTATTTATATGCACTTTGCATTCAAATTTTATTGAACTAATTTAAATTAAAAAAAAAAAAATTCAAATTTAACGGATTTTTATAATGTTTCAAATTTTTTGGCGGCATTCAAAGCTGGTTGCTACAAAACTCACTCAAGATTTTTGCTTCTACATACAATGCAGCCCTTGTAAGCTAAACAGCTGTTTGTTTGTGTGTAAAACTGAAGAAGAAGAAATAAGAGGAGGCAGTAAACAATTTTAACGCATTTTTGTTCACTTTTTAAGAAATTTCTTTAAATCTAACAAAAATATAATTTTACAAAATGTCCGAAGCCATAGCCGGAACATCAGCATTTAGCTTCAAAAAGCGCAATATCAAAAAACAGGGTGGCATGCGACGCAGAAACATAACAAGCAGTGAAGATTCAAGTGAGTCGCTGTTAAAAATTAGACAATATTTTCTTCTATAATTCTTTACATATTTACAGATAAATCGAGTGAGGAAGAACAGCTACAGCACAGCAGTGCTCCAGCAGTGGCTCGTGCCGCCTTTCGGCGCAAACGCACAAATCCAAATTTTCAAAGCACAAAATCGCACAGCGCGGCAAAACGTAAATCCGCGAACGGCTCAAGCAGCGGCACTGATTCGTCGGATGACAATCAGCACTCCGTGGGCGTTTCGTACAAATCCAAACGCACTGCACTGCCCACTGGACCACAAGATCAGGGTGCCACTATGACAAATGAAATGGACACCGAATTGGATCGCGATGCGCAGGCCATACACGCGCGTGCGTTGCAAATCAATGAACAACTGGAGGGCAAGGCAGATGATAAAATCTATCGCGGTCTAAACAACTATGCGCAGTACTACAAGAAACAGGATACTGCTGCCGGCAACGCCAGTTCGGGCATGGTGCGCAAGGGTCCGATACGTGCGCCGGCACATTTACGCGCCACCGTACGCTGGGATTACCAGCCGGATATCTGTAAGGATTACAAGGAAACTGGCTATTGTGGTTTCGGCGACAGTTGTAAGTTCTTGCACGATCGTGGCGATTACAAGGCTGGCTGGCAGCTGGAAATGGATCATGTTGCACAGCAACGCGGCGAGGCTGAATCTGATGAGGATGATACCAAATACGAGATACATTCGGATGAGGAAACCCTACCGTTCAAGTGTTGCATTTGTCGTCAGAGTTTCGTTAGTCCGGTGATGACAAAGTAAGTTCTATAAAATGTTTGTTTATAAAATTAATTAATTTGTATTTTTTTTATTCACTTTGCAGATGCAAACATTATTTCTGCGAGAAATGCGCGCTGGCACAATACAAGAAATCGCAACGCTGTTATGTCTGTTCACAGCAAACGAATGGCATATTTAATCCTGCAAAGGAATTAATGGCACGCTTGAAGAGTGCACCACAAGTGTGTAATAGCGATGGCGATGAGGATGCTGATGATGACGAAAAGCTTGCTGCAGCTGCTGCTGATGCTGCTGCGCCGTCTGTGGAGGACGGTGGTGTACTGTCCAGTGATAGTGATTAACAATGCATTGAAGTACAAAACTATTCCCAAATTAAGCAAAAAAAATGTAACTTATCAATTGGCGTATATAGAAACAAAAGCAGAGTGGTAACATAGCCCGCAACGGAATGTGTCTGCTCCGTATGTTTGCAACATTTCTTTTACTATTTCTTTACTTTCAAGATCAGCATAATGTGTTGATTTGATTGATCATTTATGCTCTGTATTTATAAGTTAAACATGTTATTAAAGTTTGTAAAGGTAAAAAGTGTACCTATTATTCTTAATCAGCATTAAAATTTGACTCCATATAACCCTTTTTTTTTGTTTCGATTTAACTGAGACTTTATTGAATTTGTTGTAAATTTTTCGATAAATAGTTCTCATTCTTCTTTTTTTAAGCTGCCATCCAAAATTTGATTTGTGTGTAGATTAAGGTTATTCAGATGAAATAACCTGTATTAGAGGTCCAAATTGAACTTCATAGATATTTAAAGGTTTGGTATACCATATATTGCCATCGATCGACTTCTACTGAAACGTTATTTCTTGTTGTATCCTGTTGTATCCTGTAAGGTTTATTACATTTACAGATTGGCGTATTATCATGTTGATAAATCATCGACAGAGGTTCAAAAAGGAAAACATGGATATTCTCTAAAAAATTGACCCACAAAAGATTCATCATAATTTGATACCAAAACCATTTGCAACAACATCCAGACAGACGGACATGTCCAGTTCAGAGCGGAACTTCTCTAATCCTTACATCCTTCCCAACATTTCTAAGCCACTGGTCATCTTTTAGATGTTGTATGTAATTTCTCATATTGCGCTTAATTTAGTATTTACCAGGGCTACTTTTATGATTATTATTTATATATTTCAGCTGATTTTGCCGCGATTTGATGCTTAACTAAAATATGCTGCTTGGATTTTATGTTTGTCAATTCGAAACAGTTTTTAAATTAAATTTTGGCACTAGATAATCTTTTCCACTCAATATACCAAACAGCGTTCAATTATATGGCGCGCATATTGTATTTCTTTGATTTTTTTTAGTTAAATATGAAACCAAAATATTTGCAATCAGTTTAATTTGAATCAATTTCGCAAGCTTGCTACTCAAATATCAAACAAAATCAACGTAACAGGCAAGCAATACATTTCCGTGGTGATAAGTATTTGTTTTGCTTGTCAAATTGGGGAGACAATAGGAAAAAAAACAGTCAATTGAAATTAAATCCTTTTGGCATTTTGTTTATGATTAAATTATTATTTGTTAAAGGATATGATTTACAAAAGTGGAGAGAGTGGAGCGGTATTAAATACACTAAAGATACAATTGTTATGTGTCGGAAGTTATACCTCAAAGGACTATATTTCTATTAAAAAACTCTTTGATATGGATACAGAAGGGTACTCATACTAATTGGTACAAATAAGCATACACTTTTGATATATGTTTTAATTTTATTGCCAAGGATGATATTCGCAATTTTTTACATTGCTTAAAAGATAATTGAATGCTAATACCTTGGCGCGCTTCTAGCATTTAGCGTTTAAAATCTTAAGACATTCTGTCATTGATTCTTTGCATTGCTCTTTCCCAACTGCTGATAGATAAATATATATATATATATATTTTTCATTGCTTATCCAAGCGTTCCAATATTTTTTTTATGCTACATAATACCACAAAACATACTATATGCCACATCACTTTGCTACATTCGTTCGTTTGCCACATTCTGCTATTTTTTAATGGCTTAAAGTGACAGAAATTTCTGAAATATTGCACTCGGGACACATTTCAAATGTTCGGCTCAGCACAGTTCAGCTGCGTATGCTGCTGGGTGAAGTTTTTCCAACGCCAGCTCCATATATAGCAATAACTTCTAGCTTCTTGGAAGAGACTTCGTCCCTAGTATCGCATCAGCAGGCGCACCGCATCTCCGATAGAATCGTGTCCTTTGGAATCGCTGATTGCATGTAACGTGATTTTTTGTGGAAATATTTGTAAGCTTTTTATTTCACTTGTGCTGTTCTATTCGCCTTTTGCTGTTTACTCGCATTCTCTGATCTGATTTTCGGTCATGTATCTGGCGAAGGTTACAACTTTGGCGCGCCTGATTTTATTCTACTTATTGTCTGTTTTTACATGACGATAGGAAATCTTTGAAAATCCTTTCCGTACATGTGCCAGCCAAAATTTTGCTGCATGTCTTGTCGACTGTTGAACTTATCTTTGCTATCCTTGCGGTTGCCTAATTCAATGTTGCTGGCTTGCTTCGTTTCGTTTCGTTTCGTTTCGTTTATTTATTGTATTTGAGCTTTTCATATGGTTTTATGTGATTTACTTGTGAAAAGTGTCAACTAATTTGGATTTAGAGATGAAGATGTATGTTGTATTCTTAAGTAGGTATATGGCATAGATTTAAATTTGTTGAAGCACATTTTAGAAAAAGTTTTATCAGGAAATTGCTTTTAAAGAAGTTTCAATGTGCGACATTAAATCAAATGCTAGAAAGGTACGCAAGGTAATATCTTTAGAAGTCTATGGAAGATAAAGTTCTAGGGGCCAATTGTAAAACTCGCAATAAGGCTTGATTGTTTAAAACGCAAATAATTTAGTGTTATAGTATATAGTTTTTTTCAGTGTATGACACACTGCACCGAAAATCCAATTTAAGAACAATATACATATGTGCAAACCCATATATTTTCGCAATAATTATATTCAATTAAATTCTTTTTTATTATACATCGCAGTCGCGCACTCTCTCTATCTTTCGCCGTCATCAATGTTCCATTGTCTCTTGAAATTAATGATGCAGCAAATTATAATCGCTTGTTAATGAAGCCAACTAATTATGTAATTATGCATTTCAATTCCCATTGCTCATGCATTTAATAATTGTTTGCTCCTGAATGAATGAAAAGCATCAATGATGTCTGATAAGTGTTCGTCGTACAACGAGTTCATTGAACTTAAAATTATTTTAGAAATAAATAATTCATTTTATTTGTTTTGGTTGTAACAAACAGTATTTGAGCCTATGAAGTATTAACAATTTAGTATTGGATTATAGAACTTCGGAAATCATATTTCTGAAAATTAACAAAAATGGAAAAGTTGGTTAGTGGAGGTGAGGTTTTTGTTTTTAGCAGGTAGCCCACATACAAAAACAGCGACTTGCCTTGCCACATGCCCTTTTGTAGCTCTTGTCGCCTTCCACAGTGAGTAGTTCGCGTCAGCGGTGTTATCCATAGTTTGGAGTCTGGCTTAAAAAAATGCTGTTTTCTTAGAGCGCAGCATCTCCTTTAAAACGTTATTTGCTCTGCAATATGCCGACTTGTCCATGGGGTGTTGAGTCCTAATAAATCGTCTTCTTAATCTTCTTTTCACTTGGAGAAGTTCTATCCAAATTTTTGTATGAGAAACAATAAATTTGATGTGCCTCCATTTAAAACTTTTCAATAATTTTTACTAGATACAGTGTATCACAAATTCGAGTATATTCGTCGACACTACTCAGTATTGCATTTATTATATTTCATAATTGTATTCTGTATTTTTTTGTATGCTATTACTTTTTAAATACATACATATATGATATATAAACAGCTCTTGTTGAGAAACATACCAAGTGAGGAATGCCATCCTGTAACTCATAAAATTCTGATATTAATTAGGCCCTGTACCGAAGAATCTAGAGCCTATTGGATTTGTGTAAATATATGTAACAGGCTGAAATAATGGTGCCAGACCCCTCAAAGTTACCTCCATTATAATCAGGAGCAATAAAGTAGTCCATATAGCAACGTCCGTCTGTTCGTCCGTGTGAACGAAAGGATCTTTTTGCATTCGACTAGGACTTCTCCGGAATTTTCAGTTACGTCTGTCTGTCTGCGTGTGAATACGGCATCAAGTCCCTAAGTTTTTATTCAATCTTACTAAAAATCGATATGTTGCCGCCATGCAATGTTAAAATTCAAACCCAAAATCTAGTTTTTTACTGTTAGCATTTAAAACTGTTTTGTTGATGGCTGGTTTAAACGCTTAACATTTGGATGAACAGGCTGAATATAAGGAGGCCTAATGGTCATTTTAAAGTATCACAGTCTCCGTTACGTTCGTACTAAAATAATATATTTTTTTCTAATTCTTTTTCTTAAGTTATAAGTCTTAGTTATAACATCATCTATCAGGCAATGAAGGTCCCTTAAAAATCCATCACTCTGGCGCGCTGTTGTCACTTGCCTGGACTACTGTCCACAGTGTTTTATATATATATTTTTTTTAATTGTTTCAAATTGCTGTTTAGTCAGTAGTCATTACCATTAATAAACCCTCTTTAAGTGCACCTTTCATATGTGTGTGTGTGTGTAAAATATTGCATATTTTTTTATTTAAATAATAATTTTTACTTGGTTCGCTTTCAACCACAGAACACTGCACGGATTAACAGAGCTCCTTTATATATTGTACTAGCACGTGTTGCGTGTCCTATATTTATTTTATTTTTGTATTTACATATGGGACTCTAAAAAAAATGTATATACAGAGTTTCCATTTCCACTCTTATCAGCATTGAATTTTATGTACATAGATGAAGCTTGGGTTTGCTTTTTTTCCCCAGCTGGAGGCAGCAGAATAGACTGCATGGCGACGACACTTTGCGGTTGGCTGTAATCAGTTCTCGTGGGATTTACGTTTTTTTATTTTTTATTTTATTTCCTATTGAGTCATGCATTTGAGGTCAAATTAGCATTTTATGTGACACATTGTGCTGTTGTGTTGGTAAAAGGAATTTGAATTATTTTAATGAGTCGTTGAACTTTGAGCTTTGTTAATATAACTTTTAATAGCAGAATAGATTTTGTGAACTTTTTGTGCCCCAAGTGCCAAATTAGCTGAGGATGGCATGTGAAAATCGGTTTAGTATATAAAAATCGATTGATTGAACTTATGAGTTGTATTGAAATTTGTTATACTTGGAGTTAAACTATGATGGATCTATATTACTAAAACTTAATGCACTCTAAAGAAACTTAGTATTTTTCTGCTGTTCTCCAAGCGCATTAAACTACAACAGGAAAACAGCTATTTAGAACAAAAATGTACAATTGCAAACAATATAATCAAATGGCAGCCAGAAACAAGCGGAAACAAACAAAGTTCTTCCAACACCACATAACACAATAACCAAGGCGACAAAAAACAACGCCGACATTTCTGGTCTCACACTATGGTAAATGTCGTCTAAAACAGAGGGAGGTCGCCCTCAGGGCGCAATTCAATTGACTGCATATGAGGCAAAATGCAACCGCATGACATTTGAGTGATACAAAATACTTACACAGATATATTCGCCAGCAGTTTCAATATGTAACTCATCGTTGCAGCATACTGCAGTTGTCGTCAGCCATTTATTTACACCAAAAAAAAAAAAAAGGATGATTTTTTTTTTGCTGCCCATCTTTTGGCAATAGGCCAATATATATTTGTTCAAAGCCAAAGCTACTTCTAAAGTTAGTTGTTTGTGAAAAATAGAATTCAATTCGATTGAGTGTCCTTTTCATTTTTAGATTTTCTATTTTTATTTTATTTTCTCCTTTTTTTCTTTTTTTGGCAGTCACTCGTTGCTTTGAGCTGCATTTTTTACGCCATTTTGAATATTGATGTGAGAAATCGTTTTGGTGGTTTTGCATTTACTTTGTTTGCTTTTGAGTTTTTTATGCTTTTGTGCGAATATCTTGTGAAAAGTTTGGCACATTTTATGTACGATCATAAAACTTTTGTCAGTTATTTGCATATGCTGTCGACTTTGAATGAAGTGGCAGGAAGGCTGCCACACTGCGCTGCATTGTGTGTGAATGGCAGAAGATGTATGAAGCTAAGAAAATACCGAAAAAAATTGGTAAAAAATGAAAAGAGTAATACTTGATGTCGAAGTGTTTCTTGATGACTTGCCAATGAATCCGGTTTCGTAAGGATATATTTGAATTGTTTTATTAAATGGTAGAAAGGTATTATATCTGGTATGTTTTTTTTTTAAAGTTCTAACAATTTTGCCTTCAGTTTTTTTGATATTCTGTTGAAGATATTCGCCGGCGTAGCTATGTCAGCAGCTGCACATATTTTCCTGTCGAAAAATTCTATGATTTGTTCATTTTGTTTATATAATTCTTCATCAACACGAATGTTCATAAAGATGACTTAAGCAGAATGATTCGAACACAGATCTGGAAAACATATTATTTGCAATATTCTTCTGCCAAGACCACAAATAACTGCTTTGTACAATAAATCGGGATATCTTCTTGGAGCTGTGGACAAATCTGTAGGAATACATGTGCAAAGAACAGAGTAATTTCTAGCGTTGAATCATTTTAGTAGGGCTTTACTCTTTAAGTGGGTAGTTCTAGATACCCTCCTACCCTCTTTTTTCTCCTTCGATGGTGAAGCATATTTGAGAACATGCATACAGAAAAATATTATGTGCAAACGTACTTCCTTACATTTTAGTTCTCTTAGTAAATTACGCTTCCGCATAATTAATTGAAATTAAAAGTTCTGCTACTCTTTCGCCCAATAATCAACGCTTTTAAACATTCAAAGCGCAATTAAAGTTCATAAGATTAAAATCGAAATAATTTCGCTGTGAAGTATTCTATCCATCAAGCTACAAAATTTTAGCCACAAATCCTGGCAACGCACACAAAACTTTAAGCGCTTCGAATCAAAGTTAAATCAAAGTAAGTATACAAAATGGCAACGTTTTATCTGCCTACGACGCAGACAGACACGCACTCACACTCACACTCACACCCAACACACACACACACACAGCTGCTGCTAACAAACAATAGACACATAGCTAGTAGCTATCTGTGCTGAGACTTAGCTTAGCAATATCAATAAAAATTAATTTAAATAAATGCGCCAGCAACAATAAATTCTCATTTGGAATGCTTTGTCCTACCTTAAATGAAGGCAGCTTCAGTCTGAGATAGAAAACAGCAAAAAGATGTACCAGATACAGTCGAAGACAAAGCGACAAGCCAAACTATTAAGAAACGTGTCAAACCGGCAAAAGGAACAAGTAAAATCTAATACAACGACGACAGGAGTATGAAGACAAGTACAAGGACGAAAATAAGCACGACAAGGCAAATACACAGACGTAGAGACGCAAGGACTGACAGGCAATAATTTGCTTGTAAATATAAAACAAGTAAAACGACATGAATAGACAACAACAGACAGACAGACAGACAGACAGATGGACGGACAGATAGCTAGCTAATCAAAAGGTGCGTTGAGCTTGAATGCCTGAATGGCTTCTGCCTTCTGCAGTGTCTAGAAATTAATGATAATTGACACAATAAACGACAAGTTGAGCTTCATCTGCCAAATGTTATAAGCACATTGAAACTGTGTGATGTGAGCTGAGGTGAGTTGTGAGGATGTGCGCACTTGATGTCAAGCCAGTGGCAAACGTGGCGGCATTAAGTACTACGTGTAGTACAAGCAGACGTCGGACAATGCCTCTTTCATTTTACGTACGTAATGCGATATTTTTTGTGCTTTGGCGCCAGCCTCTTCACTGATTTATTTTAAAAGCCACTTTTCGAAAAAAATAAAAAAAAATACTTTATAACAAAGAAAAAAATCAAAGTTTCACTCAATCATGAACAGGCAATAAGATGCTTAATTATTTTTTATTTGAAAACATTAAATTGGCGTCGTCGTCCGAGTCCTTTGCTGCGACAATTTTAATTGAGTTGATTTGTGCGCAGCGTTAATTTGTCGCGCGGTACTTCGACTAAATTAAGCACAAAATGTCAAGTGCTGAAAGCGCATAAGGCACTTGACTTTCTTTATAATATGCTATACCCTACACTTTTAGTATGAACAGCTGTAAACTTGTTTATCTCGATGAGAATGAGTTCAATTGAGCTAGCCATGTTCATCTGTCTACTTTTCGCTTTGGCTGATTCCAGACGTATTACTCATTTAGTTCTTAATATACCTGGCAGCAATGAATAGTGGACTATGCAACATAAAACATAAGGTTCAGATATTGCAATATATATGTATAGACGTCTGCTTTACTGAGCACTTAAAAATGCTTATGGATATTTTTCCCCATATAATTCTTTGTTTTTTCGCGTGTAGCGTATTAGAGTTTCTGAACCGCTGCAGCTAAATTGTATTACTGTGCCACTTCGTTTGTGTAGCGCAGCATGCCATGTCAAACATGTCGTATACGTGATCTATTAATTATTGCTGCGCACTTGAAGTTTAATGTACGCGCACGGCTTTTTTCTTCATTCTTTACGTCCTTCGACTTACTTCGACACCATTTTGATTTGGCATGGCTGCCAACACGTCTGCATCATGTTTGACTTTTATTAAAATAATTAAAACTGATTTGTTGTTAATTTACTTAGGAGTATAAGTGCTGAAGTTTATTTTTTTCTGCCTCTTCGCCCCGATTTAGCTGCGGTTGTCGACATGCCGCCTGGGAAATTAACGCACATTTATTGCAGCAAATATTTTAGTTGAAACTGGAGCATTGACAGGCGGTAATCGTGTAGACAAATAGGCAGACAACAATTATGACACGCGCCAGAGACGTGTTTGGGAATTACTTGTGCCACTGCGCAGAATTTGAAGCATTTCAGTACATTGTTTCGTTTAATTTATATATACTTCATGCGTAATGTGTATAGTATTCAGATTATGGCGCAGAGTTTGTAACAGAGGCATAGAAGCAAAGGAGATTTCATAAAAAATACATATATATTATATATTATTGATCAGTCCGTCTGTCAATCTGTAGATGATTTACTGAAATATATATATATAAAAGATCTATTTAAAGGAACTATTAAAGATTGTTCAAGCGCGCAGGTAGGAATAAACGGCGAATTTTTTTTATGACAATTTTACAAAGACTTGTCGTGTTTTATGGTGTAGCACCTGCTATAGCAAAATATTAAAACATTTATTAACTGCGATTAAGAGCTCCGCAATTATTTATGGTTCAAATAAATCATTAATGAATGAATAATTAAATGTAGTTCTCTATTGTTAAGATGTAGTATGAATAGTATTTTAACTTTGTCAGGGAGTTTGTAACGCATTAAAGTTAGCAAAGGAACTAGTCATGTCCGTCTGTCCGCATTTTTTTTTGTGTATTTGATCAAATCTTCAAGAACAGTAATTTCTTAAGATTCAAAAGCTCTTATTACTAGCTCTTATTTTCGATTTAGCATCTAATGTCTAGGTTGGGTCACTCATGGTACACAGGTTGGGCCACCAGCTTTAATTGCTCAGACGCATTTTTTAGACTTATGTTAGAATTCGTTATTGAAGCGTTTATATCTTAACATTATATAATATTCACGCATTTATTTATGATTTTTAGTAGTTTTTAACAAGTGGCCCAACTTAGGGAAAGGATTCTTCTCTTCGACAAAAGTAAGTTATAGATTATAGCTTTTTTGTTAAGACATATTCCATGAACAGTACTAAAACTTGGTTAGCATACAAAACAAGCCTTCTACCTTGAACAATAATGGTTCCTCTTATAAAAACTTTGAACTCTGCACATTTTCTAATCAACCATAAAGAAGAAACTTTGCTAAACGTGAAAGTGCAATCAGATTTGATAATAGTTTTTATGAGTTTGATTTCAGTCTACTGATTTTTAATAATATTATTGCATGCTGATAAAGATAAGTGCAAGCAAATAACTAAACAAATAAGATAGTTGCACGAAAAATGCCACCATATCAGCTATATAAGACTTCAGACAAACGCGACTTCAGACATCAGTGAAAGTTTGATGCACGCATAACTGGCGAAGAAATGAAATTCTTTGTATTTGTTGTCTTTTTGGTGGCCAACTGCTTGGCGCAAATTCATGCTCATGGCATGATGTTGAATCCTGTCAGCAGATCGACACGTTGGCGTTATGATCCAACAGCACCTGCCAATTACAATGACAATGAGCTCTACTGTGGTGGATTAGGTGTAAGTGTTGCTACTAGCATGCGTTTATTTCTATTCTCACATATGATTAAAGGTGCAACAAAACAATGGCGGTCGCTGTGGCTTGTGCGGTGATAACTGGGCCAATCCCAGGCCACGTGCCAATGAATTGGGCGGTACTTACGGTCAGGGTGTGATTACACGTACGGCATGGAAAGGACAGACTATTGCAGTCAGTGTGAAAATAAACGCTAATCACTTGGGCTACTTCCAATTTCATTTGTGTAATTTGGATCAATATGGTGGTGAATCGGAGGACTGCTTCAATCGGTATAAGCTGCGTTTTCCAGATGGTAGTGATCGTCATTATATTGGCACAGCTAATGGTGAATTCGATACTAAAGTGGTGCTACCAGCTGGTCTTGGTTGCCATCACTGTGTGCTGCGTTGGACTTATGTTGGTGGTTAGTAAGAAGAAATTTGATGAAGTTTAGTGAAATGTGAAAGTTGTTGAGTTATGGTTTCAGGTAATAACTGGGGCATTTGTGGAGATGGCACTGGTGCACTTGGCTGCGGTCCACAGGAGACTTTCAAGAACTGCGGTGATATAAGCATATATTGAAATGGGCTTGAAGGAATGAATTAAAAAAGATAATGAGTAAAAATTAAATAAACTGCATATATGAGGAACAGCTGTCATGTTTTCATACGATTTTGATATATAAAATAGTAGACAAATTGCAGATTTGCGTTGAAAAGTGTATAAAAATGAAACAGTTATGAATGGGTTATATTAAATTCATATGAATTTTGACTTCAACGTATTTTCTATTGAAATAATATAGAATTATTTATGTGCCAATTTGCCAAAACCTATGCCATTTACTTGCCATATCTATCAAAAGAAAAGTTATGGCAAGTTCTCGCTTCCTTTTTCATTTTGCACAAATATCTTATTACATTTAAGCATCATCAGCTTATGCTTATGAATGAAACTTCCCAATATTCTTTAAACCAAAATTAATTTAATTTTCAAAAACAATCTACTGCATACTTGTGCATGTACTTTCTATTTAATGCTACAAGCTGCTTTTGCCATAACCGTAATTCATGCTTCGGCAACACTTTCAAAGAACGAACACTATGTTAGCACAGCTTCAACTCATAAATATTCATGACTCATATGTGCCACAAGCGCTCTGGCAAGCCTCAAATAATAAGTTCGATAAGCCACTGTCGATAAAGCAATTTTCGCACAAATCCTTCGAAATTCCACAAAATCAAAGTGAATGAGAAACTGGCAGCAAAATGAATATTGTATTAAAATTTGTATTGAAAAAGTTTAGCATAAAATCGGCAACAAAGCATAAAAATGTGAAAACGAAAAAAATAGAAACAAATAAATGAGTGCAACAAAATATTCATTTAAAAATACAACAAAAGCAAAACAGGAGAAAATTGAAAATTGTTTTGTAAAATCAATTGAAACAAATAGAAATGAGCCAACGAACGAATGAACGAGCAACGTGCCAGAAATTTTATCTGTGTCGAATAAATGCTGAACAGATTTTACAAATAATGCGCAATAATACGCAACAAATACAGAAGGACATAAAGAAAGGACTCACATATGCACAGAAATAAATAGCAACGCCAGCATTTAAGGAATTTGAGCGCGAGCAGAAAAAGCGAGCGAATGAATGAGCAAACCAATGTTGGGATAATAATTTGAAACATTCAAAATTTGACTTGCGTTTTTGTTGCCTTGCTGCAAGGATTTGCTATCCATTTTTTTTTTTTCTTTTAGCATTGAGCGCACAAGGGGCAACTGTTTTTCTTCTTGGCAGCCAACGAACCAAAAACAGTCGAAGTCAAAGGACTTAAAATCCAAAGCAATCCAATTCAATCGAATCGAAGTGTACAAAGTCAAGTGGTATGGTGTGGCATATGTTGGGTAAGAGCAAAGGGGTAGTGCAGGGCAAAGAATGTAGACGGCCAACGAACAAAACGAGCAACAAAGTAAAGTGCAATTTTATATCCATAATTCAATTGGCAAAAGTTCCATTTCCGGTTTGGCGCACAACCATGCGGACGCATGGATGAAAGTATGGACGGACAAACTGAAGCAGACAAGTGTGAAGAAATAAGCATAAGATACACTGTAGAAATGTGTTAAAGTGTTAATTTTTAAGCGTTATATGTATGTGATTTTGTGGCATAAAATAGTCATTGTAACGTAAATCAATGCAAAAAAAGGGAAACGGTTTTGAAACGGTTATGTAAATTTTTTCATTTATTATGATATTAGACATTTTTCTTAATGAAATATGCAGTACATAACCATTTCTTCCAGTGCACACTCTTTTACTCTTTAACTTAAAAAAGTAACCAATACATGGTTTCGAATTCATGTTTTCCACCAGCAAGCCAAGCACTAGAGGCCAATCGGCTAAAGCGTCTGAGACTTTATACTCTGTGCGATCGTCAGCACTGAGTGTGTCATAAAAAGCAAAAGGATTTTCAACTAATATTTTCAATATTGAATGCGCTGCAAAAAATCGCACAAGCGAGCAACGCACACCAAGCCAGCATAAGAAGCGTAAAGAACGAACCAATCGATGAATGAATGGTCGAATGAACTGAACAGAACATTGTGAATGAAAGCATATTGTGGAGCATTAAAAGGAAAATTCTTCAGCACACTTCGAATACATTGCCTTGGCATACTACTGCCCACAACTTGAAAGATTCAATAGCACAAAATCGTTATTGCAGCACCAGCCAACAACTGCAGCAGCAGCAGCAGCAGTATTTGCTGCAGAGTATTTGACTTCTTGCCTGAATGTTGAATGCTGCCTGTCCAGTTCAGTCGTAGTCAACGGCCTCGTCATCCTTATACTCGTATGCTGCCAGAACGTTCATCTTTGGCATCCTTTGCATTGATCCGTTCGGCACTCATAGCAGCATGCATGCATAGGCACAAAAGTGTGCTAAAACATCTATCCTGCTGCATGCTGTGAGTGAATTTCATTGCCATATTTTGTACGCTTTGTGGCTGCTTTGTGCTAATACTCGTATTATTGGCAATAGTGCAGACCGACGTCGTTGCTTCTCCTTGTTCTTTATTGTTTGGCAGGATTATGTGAGATTTTTGCTTCGAGCGGTTAGGAACACTGCTTTGTGACCGTCAATAGTTGCGGCACTGTTTGAAGTTTTCTAATAACTTTGTTTAGTGTGCTGCGGGTTGTGATGAAGGTTTTTTTTTTTTTTTGAATTTTTTTAAGAAAGTTTATTGGATTACTTAGTGCTGGCGGTTGCGGTAAGCTGAGTTACACGTGTGTGTGTCTGTGTGCATTCTTAACATTTGATGAAAAATTTTGAGTCGGAAGGGCAAACATTTTGATGTAGCTGACGTCTGTAAACGATCTTTTGTTTGTTTTTCTATTCGTGGAAGATGCGTTTGGCACAAGGACTATTGAACTCTAAACGCAAGGCGTATAGAAATATGGAAGCCTTGTCTTAGTCTTGAATTGTGTTTCTCTCAAACAACACTAAACGTTGGTCATGAAAAGAGCTTGTGGGCAGCCTACTTTCTCCGCACACTAAATACTCAACGTATTCGTAATTTTTTTTGTGTACGTATAATCGAGTGTATATCCTTATATACAATAAATAATAACTGCTAAAGAGATTAAAATTCAGATCTAAGATATTACAGAAGAAGCAAGTAGTCATTGAATGTATTCATTGAAATTTTAATGAATAGAAACTGAATCAGATTTTTTATTAAGCAAAATTTGTTTCATACTTTGTGCAGCAACTCAAAAAATTATTACATAAACTTGAACAAACCCCCCAGACAATCTATTTGCACAGTCAACCTCGATACAACAATTTAATATAAAACTTCAACAAAATAGCGACGACTTTTATTAAAACAGATAAGATAGAATTCAATTCGCAGAAAGTCCAAAACTTACAAAGAAGTACGAACTCGTCCAACAAAATGAAAAGCTATCCGAAAAAGTTTAAACACCTGTCAGCCATTTAGCCGCAAAGTAAAATTTATGCACTAAGTCGCTAAGTAATTTCAATAATGTGCTGCTAATACAACTTACACAATAACAACAGCACTGAAGACCGATAAGCAACTGGGCTGGGGGAGTCAAACAAACCCACAATGTTGAGGTCAGCTGTGACATTTCGAGGACAATAAGTTCTACTTGCTCCTTGCGTTGCTCAAATTCAATCATGACGCTTACATTTACCTAAACTTTCCTTTATTATGCACAGTTAGCAATTGTTAGGGTTGGGGCTTTTTAAGGGCTGCCGTTTGCACCGTTTGAAGGCACGAACGAACGACCGAAGAAATATGTTAAAATTGCAAGTATTAAAAAAGTTTTCCTTAGCCACAGCAGACTTTATTCAAGCTAAAGTAAAAGTAACCAGCAGAAGAAGAACAACAACAACAACAACAGTTTGTAAAATTGTAAAACAAGTCGTTGTCTTCAAACCCTGTATTCCATTTAATTTCTTTGCTGATTTTTATGTATTTGCCTTTAAAAAAAGAAAAAAGGCAGCAGCAGCAAAGGTAGAAAAATTAAAAAGAAAATAGCAAAACATCCAACGCCCCATAAGTAAATTAAGTCAAAACTGCGGCTGTGTCTTTAAAACCTCAAATGTTGACTCTAGCAGCACTTCAGCCAGAACTTCAACCGTGTTAACTTCGTCATTGAGTACTCGGAAGTATTCAAGTGTTTTTTGAGGTGTGCAGGCAGTCAAGCGTTTTGTATTTCGGCACTTCTTGGTTTGCGTGTCTGTCCATGATTTCTGTTAAGCTCTTGACCTTTCTGTTGGCTGCGCAACTATTACTTATACAGAAATGGGACAGCTCGACAAACCTTTTGTGTGGGGGGGTCAAGGAATTGGGGAATAAACATTACCATTACCACTTTATTTTATTACACTTTCGACTGGTCAACTGTTGGGCTGCTGTTATGTTGATTTGAGTTTGTTAATAGATACACTTAGCGAAATATTTACGGAAAAAGTATGCTAAATAAATTAGATTTGTAATAATATAACGTTTTACCAAACATTTAATGTTTTTAGAGCGGAAAACTATCTTTTTTATTGCTATACTCGTTTAAATAACATAAAACATCTAAATAGACGAATCGGTTATAATCGGTTATGAAACGGTTATGAAGCGGTTAAAGCTAAAAAACTTGTTTTCCCATATGCTAACATATTTTGGTATATATATTTTGTAATTTTTAACAAACTCAGCTAAATAGTTTTTCTTTCCAAAAATTTTTACTGACAGTGTACATTAATACAAGAAAATCACAATATGCTTACAAAGAACACCTTACATTGTTTGCGTATACAACATACAGAAGACTTATACAGAAATTTAACTCAACTTGAGGTGTGCGACAAGTGGCAGCTCTTCCGGTCTACTGCGCATACAATCATACAAATGTTTCCAACCAAAAAAAAAAAAGAAGAGAAATAGTTGCATACTACCATTTAAATGAAGAAGCTTCGTACACTCCAACATTTTTATGGGCCAAGTGTACGTTGTTTAGCTATTTCTACATATTTGCAACAAATGAGGTCATTTGTATGGACATTTGGACACTAAAAAGCAAGTCCGGATATGTAAAACAAAAGAATTCATTGAGAGTAGAAGGCAACAGAGTGTGAAAGAGAGAGTGAAGGATATAGATTGAGCAGAAATGTAGGCAAAAGAAACTTAAACTATTTACGTTCTGCACGAAAATAAAGAAATTTAAATGAAACGAAGTAGAATGTTCACGATCTGTTATAATAGTTCCTGTAGTAGAAGTGTAGGTGAAGAAGGGAGCGCCCTTATAAAAAGAAGTCATCTAATCGTATGTGTGCATGACATTTCAATATTTTATAAACCAAACAAAAATTATTTTATTAACTGGATTTTAACTAAAAATGAGGATATGGTTCACAATAAAATATCCAGCAACTTTTAGATAGACAGAAGGACTAAATAGATCAACTAAGATCGATGATCTACAAAGTTTACCTTACTGGACTACAAACATTCAGAAAATACAATTCCATTTCACATCAAAAGTGTGAGTGGTGAACACTCACGAGGCTTTAATGTAGAACATGTTGAATTTTTATAATAAAGGATTGAACTCGGGCAACAAAGTCATTCACTATTGGTGTTTATTTTCCTGTATTGGATATTGCTGACGAATGGTGTCCTACTTTAATATCAATGTATCTGGAAAACAACAATTTAAGCACCGACAACATTTAGCCTCGCATTCTTTTACGTTAAGTTCGAAGAATTTTTATTGCACATAGTTTGGCTAATAGAGCTTATCTTTTAGTGCTGAAAAATCTTTAGTCTTTGATTTTTAATATCAGACCTTAATAATGGTACCCAAGAAAACTATGCAACGACTTTGCCACTCCTCCCACTCATATATTTTACTGTTGTAGCGCCTTTTGAAATAACTTTCCGGTGGTCAACAAGTGTGCTGGAAAAACTGCTTTCCTTACGCCTAGCATTGTGCATTGTGCCCTGTGCCCTTTACCTTTTGCTTTGAATTTAGCTAGCTTTGTTTTGTTCCACTTCGACGCGCTAATAAAAAGCGCAAACTTAAGCTGAAAATATTTTCATTATAAAGTTTACGAGCGCGCAGTTTCTTTTTTCTAAAACTTTCTTTGCTTCTTTTTATTTTTTGGATAGTTATAGAAATCTGTACAGAGAGCAAGCGTTGGAAATCCCAAAGCGGAAACGGAAATGCGCCATTAAATGTGCGCGCTGCACTTTACTGCTTTACACGCATACACAAATACACACACACACACACAAATACACAAACACAATACTGCTTTAGTTCAGTACACTACACAATTCGGTTCAGTTGAGTCCCTCAACTCGACTCGAAGTCAGCATTATTAGCTGCAATAAAATATAATAAGCTGCAAAGTTATGTTGCAATTGTGGCATATTTTCGCAACAACAACAACAACAGCAACAATGTCACAATATCGCCTGTCCTGTTCATGTTTGTTCGCGCAAATCCTGCGTAATGTGCTGCGAGTGCTGTGTCCTTCGGACTGTCTCACTTTCAGCTACTTATTGTTAGAAGTTATGCATTGATGCTTTATTTTTATATTGCAACACTTTTCCTTTCACACCCGCTCAGCGAAAACTTCGTGGAAATGAAAAAATTAACTTATTGTGTAAAGAAATTGTTGAAAGTACAGCTTAATTCTATTTAAAAAGTAAAAATCGCACAACAATATGTTATGTGGGTGTGTGGAATTTTCAATGTAGTTGCTCGAGTAACTTAAATGCGAATTTTATGACGCAGCAAATACGAGTTGTCATCGTCGTCGTCGTCGTCGCTGGCGTCATGTACTGGTCAAAGCTTTTACTGTTGAAAACTAAATTTCGATTTAAAGCAAACAGACACACAGACTCACACAGCTGCACAGTTCACTTCCTTTTCCGCATTTGTGTGTCATGCTCTGCTTACTCGTACTTTTATTCTTGTTCTTTTGGTCTTTGGGTGCTTTCAAGTGCCACTAACTTATCGTCTTTATTGTTTGTCACATACAAGGAGAGTATTTTATAAGGACTATAGTAGCATTCTGCATAGCAGAGCATAGCGTTAGCTGGTTCATCGGTTACGTTTTCCTTTTGGCGGCGGAAACGGAAATGGCATAAGTTGTTGTCGCCTGATTCACACGTCCACAGTTCTTTCATGTTCAGTTCGGTTCAGCTCAGTTCAGCTCAGCAACAAGAATAGTGAATTGTAAACAGCAAGAATAATAATAACAGTACAATAGTCATAGTATGTAGCCAAGCATTAGAAAAGTCAGCATTTATAAACGGGTCCTTCAATTAATGTATGTTTGAAGTGGCAGAAAATGGCATTTATATATGCATAGACTAAAGCAAAACAGTTCTGAAACTGTCTTAAAATTTAAAATTTTTATTAAAATATTTTGTTGATGTACAATTTTATAATTTTATCAAAATCGGTTAAATATTTTAGACGTAAAAATAGCAGATTATTGGCAATGATTTATGCTCACATATGCAGCAAATGTGTGATAAATTTTGATGTAAATAAGTTTTAGTAATTTTAGTAAAATAATTGCTTTGCATATTTTTGTAATTGAGCCATACCTTTTAATTATTTTTGCAATTTCTTTGAAACACCCTTTACTATTATACATACAAGTACATATCTATTGCCATTTTAATTCAATTCGTTTGCTTTGTGTTTTTTATGCCTCGACTTAAACATTTTTATTTCAATTGCATTGTTATATGCTATGCCTTGACACTTTCACTGCATTTTAGATGCAAGGCACTCTTCCTTGCCTTTCCGTGTCGTTTCCTTCCTTCTGCGTAATTTCTCTTTGCCGTGTGCAACGTGGCGTATACTTTATGCGTACTTTGCTTATGAATAATGTCGGATTGTGGCTATTGCAACTCAATAAAGCTGGCCAGTATAGAAAAATGTACTTAAGCGGAATTTATTTACAATGTTCCGATGTGAGTATATAATGAAGTTCCAGCTAAGTTGTTTGGAGTGAGAAGTGTATGCTTTCGATGAAATATTAGCACAAGGTTTGCAGTTAAATTACTAAATAACAGATTAGTTTAATGGGAATTTTACTTTTGATATAAATAAACATTCGAAATAGTTCAAAGCGATACAAACTCTAAAAACATTTTCAGAAATTTGTAGGGAGTATATTTTCTCTGCTTGGTATTTCGCATAGAATTAACAATTTGCCAGCGCTTGATCGCATCTAACAGCAGGTGACATTTTTTCGTGACAATATTTTCAGTTTAAAGTTTCTATTTAAATTTTTTTTAATGCTTTCAAAGCCAAATCTGCACTTTTCAATGAAAAACCAATTGGTTAGTGTTGCACGCAGAGTACTGTGCACAAAATACTACGTGCTGACAATGTGTGCCAACAAAAAACTTAAAACGTATCAAAAATTGGCGCAAAGAATTGCGCGCACATTAAGCCACTTTGGGTCAAGAGTTGGCTGCGCTACGAACTTCCTTTCCAAAAAAAATTTAAAACTAAAACAGAAAATAAAAAAAAAGGAAAAGTGGACAAAAGTCATAGCTCTCTCTTTTTGTAACGAATTTCTCGTTTGCAGCAGGCGTCCAGCCAGTTAGAGTCAGCCACATAAACAAAAGAAGCCATTTGATGTTTAAAAAAAAAAAAAAAAACACGCCTTTGGCCAAGGATATACGAGTGCGCGCAAGCATTTGACGAGCTATTCTTATTGTTTCAGCTGCAATGAAGGTGTCATCATATTTTTCCAATTTCGTGCAGATTTTCTTCCGCTACTTTTGGTCATTTTTCCTGTCAATTTTTTTTTTTGTTTTTTGTTTTTCATCTCACGTCTCTTGGGGCTGCAAGAGACTAACAAGCGAAAATGGCTTTCGCGGCTAGCGACGACAGCAAAAAAATATTTATTGAAAAGGACGTTGGAACGATTGCAGTGGAAAGTGTTGGAGTTATGACCAAAACGGGAATAATGGCGAGAGGGACACTTAAAAAATGGATATATAATAGAATATATTTGTATGTAAAGCTCCTGTCGAGTTCACGACTTCGAAATATCATGTCATCTTTATCTTTGCATACTCCAACAGAATCTTAAAAATAAGAAATTTCGGCTGCATATAAAGGACAAGTAGCTTGGACCGCAACATTTCCTGTATTTCGTTTTTTGGGTTTATATCTTAGTTGTGGTCTGGTATCGTCTGCACAAAGTAACTGTTATTAACTAGTTTATATAGAAAGAGAAAAACGGTGGGCAGGGACAGCAGAGTTTGATGTAGGTTTTTCTTTTTGCTTGTACAAATATTTCTTTCAGTCTATTTAATCTGATAATCAAAGCGTGAAAGAAGTAAAAAACGTTGACTGTATTGCATTTATTTTCCAGATTAATTTTTTTTTATTTAATTTAACATGTTTCACATTTAAGCTTTTTTAGTTTGAATAAAAATCAGCACTTTAAGCAATGCAAAGGAGCGAATTTTTTCATTTCATATTCTAAAAACTTCTAGATATACACTCGCCTAGAGCGAGAGTGAGACAGTAGCTTGTTAGAGTTTATTGCATGCATTCAGGCGCTTCAGCACGAAAAACTCGTTACAAAAACTGTTAGTTTTTCAATTATGGTGCATAGATTAGTATTTCGAGAGCTTTTTTGCAATGCCTGTGAGATTGCAACTTGCCTGTCCAACCGTCTGTCGGTCTGTCTGTCTATCTGTTTTGGAGTATGTGGGAGTATGGAACCAGTTTGCGTGCGTAAATCTGCCACAGAAGTGTGCAATGCCATTATTAGATTTGTGTCTGCGTGTGTGTGTATGAGAGTCCTTTTCTCTGTCTATCTGTGTGTATGTGCATGTATATATACATCCCCCATTGTTTGTGTCTCAGGGTGCGCTCAAAAAACTTTCTGACAGCACAATAACTTTGAATAAGAAGCAAAAAACGAACGCACAACTTTGCTGAGTGCAAGTCGTAATTTTCTTCAACGCTTTTTCCAAGCAGCATGCAAAAGAATGAGCGTCTGTGAGGTCCTGCCACAAAAAAAAAAAAAAAACAAAGCGACAAAAACAAAAAACAAATACAAAATTCACGCTAGCGTTCGCGTAAATCTATTTCGTAGCGCGGTTTTTGGTTGCAATTATGAATGGTTCTTCTTTTTTTTTTTTTGCTATCCGGCAGAATTTACTAGCGGTTGAAATTGGCAGAATGGGAAAGATTTTGGCAAAATGAAAACTGTTGCAGCTTACAGCCTGTCAGCCAACTAACATGCACGCGAAATTGGTTTATACGCAGAGCTTTTATATTGCATATATGTAACTTGAATGCTAGTCCTGATTGACTGCGTAATACATCATCAAGGCACATGCGAAAGCACTAATAATAGAGCACTGATTACTGAACAGTAGAAATATTGAATAATTTCTGTACATGCCATGGTTTCCAAATTTTTTTTTTTGTAGAGAAAATTGTATAATTGTAAATTTTACACCGGGCAATCTCCGGTTACAGATATATTCGTTCGGTATACACCAGTCATTCCAATCAGACAAACCTGCAAAAATCTGTTAAAATCCACATACGAAAATTTATAAATATTTTCAGATTTGCCGACACCAGATGTGTTTAGAGCTAGACTTGATTTTTCGCTTTTTATTTTAATACGCTACAAGCAAAAAGTAAATGGAGTTATTACTTTTAAAAAATAATTCTTAAGAGTCACTTTAAAAGATTGCTTTTCAATTTAATAAATAAATCAGTCTTAAACACTTCATTGTTGCGTTACAGGAAGAGAAAGAAACATTGTTGGCGCCCAACGTGGGGTAGTGTTAAGAATTATTCGTGGCTTATAATTAATTTAACCATGGCGACTAGTTGCTTTTTGCTTAGAAGAAAATTTGGCACCCAACGTGGGGCGGTGCAAAAATGAATTCGTGGCCTATAATTATTATATATATTTAATTGCATATACATACTTCCTGGTACTTATTATTATGAAGGGTATTGCAACTTTGTTTCTATGCTACCTCGCGTTTTTCGATTGGTTCTAATAAGCCAAATTCAATAAGCCTTGTACGCAACACGTGCCAATTTGTAAAAAGAAAAGCAAAAATCGAAACATATTTGACTTTTATGCTATTTAACATTCATGCTCCGATAAAATAATAAAAAAAAACAAGAACAAAAAACACAAAATGGCTTTTGCAAAAATATAAAAATGAATAGAAACGTGCCGACATTTTGTCCTGTAGGTGCGCTTGTCTGTATGGTGTCGCTAAACAGCTTATTTGTCAATGAACCTTATTAAATTTTATTGGAATTCGTGGAAAAAAGTTGAAAAATAAAAATTGAATAAATTTCGCGCAAAATCAAAATATCAAAAGCGCACATGTATATGGTATGTAGCGGCTTAAATTGGTTGCTTCCTGTCCTACACATTGATTTCTATTTGTACTTGTTTGGAAATACTTTTATTAAAACAACATGCAACATGCTAAATTAATTTAAATTCGTATATTGAAATTATTTCATTATTTTGATTTGTGGTCTACCTCGCCCGAACTCTCGACCACAACTCAAACTGTTAGAGCGCTTTTAACGTCACACACACACACAAACACACACACACAGCATAGTAGTATAAACCGAAAACTGTCAAAATAAATATTCAAATGGTTAACATTTTTAATGACGGCCACAGCAAACAATTGAATTAAATTATCGCGTAACGCCGTCGAAAAGGGACGAAGGACAATCAAATTGATTGTGATTGTATTTATTTTGTCGCGTGGCAGCGGAATAAATAAAAAAAAATCAAAACAGAGAAGAAAAACTTTTACTTTTTTTTCGGTTTGGTTGGTTTTACTTTTGTTGATTTTGACTGCACGCAATTTGGCTTAAATACGCTTTTTGGCTCGTTAAGTGGCACTAACAAGCTGCTGTCACACTTTCAAACAGTTTTTCAATGAATTTCGCCTTCTGTCTCCAGCATTTCAGTCAGTCGTTGCAGCTTGAATCCAACAAATTTTTGGAAATAAATTTATAAATAAAATAATCATGTCACGTGCGAATTGATTGAATTTCTTTTGACGCCATTTTGTTTCATTGTCTAACTTTCCGGAATGCCTGTTGTTGTCTACCCCATTCAAACCAACAAGTCAAACTAATTCACCTAAATGCCTATATATGCCTATGATGACCGGCCGACCGACCGGCCGGCCGTCCGACCTTCTGCCACTTGCTCTCAATCTGCTGTATTTGTTTAATGGCTGCAGACGAAAGGTATTTAATTTAATGCATTCCTGCAGTTCGATATTGAAATGTGGGTTGCCAAACGATTGACTGCGTAGAGTTTGATTGGTTCACATTGAAATCAATTTGGATTCCTATCCGAAACGAATATTATTGATTTTGACTTTTATCGAAATTTGTTTTGATGTTCGAATTTTGGGCAATAAATTTTATCACTTGAGATCCAAATTGTAAGGCAAAATGCTTATTGTTTATAATTATTTTTAGAATAAATTTAATATAAATAAAGGTGAAAGTGGAACACCAGTAAAGAGCGAAGCTTATTCTGCAGTTTATGCGTATTTTGTAGGTAACACGCCCACCGTATGGCTCTTTTTGTCGTATATAAATAAATTTTAAAACTATTTGCTTTTAACTTAGGCCAGTCTAGAGAGTTTCTCTCTTATTATTTACATGTGATGCTTTTCTATATCATTTTATGTATTCTTCTCCATCATTTTTGCAGATCTGATTGATTTTTAAATTGTATTTCCGTATAGAGCACAACCGACTTGATTAAATAGAAGTTTTAGTAGTGCACAAACATTAAAATATGATAACTGATTCAACTCAAATATATATATTCACATACAACTGTCACAGTTCAAAGTAGCATGGCATTTGCTTCAACAAATTGACTTTAAATTGAACTTTTAGTCTCTGTGTATCGACCAAGTGTATTTGCAACAATTTTGTGCTTTGACTTTTGTATATCAAGTTGGAATTTTTAGATATTTCACAAATACTAATTGGCTCAATTTAAATCATTTAAAATGGAATATAAATCGAATTGTGCATATGCTCTCGACTCTGCTCAGCTACATCTTTAAACTTACTAAAGTACAACTACACAACACTACAAAAGTTCATTGAGCAAACACTAGTTTATTTTTTTATTTTTTTTTTATAAACTTCAAAGGCAACATCAATTTGCATAGAAATAGCATTTGGACTGCAAAGCATTGTAAAACTAAACATAGCCAGAGTCAGACAACCGCTGAGACTTAAGCACGCAAGAACCATAAGAAAAATAGAACTAAACTTGCGCAGCATGCGCTGCTCGCTTTATTCAAATACCAAATACTAAGAAAACAATCCACCCATATCGCAAACAACGAAAAAACCTAAGAAAATAAGGCACACGGATATGAAATGAGAAAAAAAGAAAAATAGGAATCGCGAAGATGAAAGAACTTTAATTTGCATGCAACACTCAGCGAAAAATAAAACGCAACGAGTGAAAAATTCAAATAAAATAAAAACTTGAACACAAAATGAAGTTTAAGAGTAGCACGCATTCGAGAAAAAAGAATACAAAATGGCAGACTGACTTCCGTTTCATACCACTCGTGCGTGCTTTTGTTCTGTCATTTTTGCTTGCTCAACACACGCGGCGGCGGCTGCGGCGTTGATGTCCTGCTGTGCTGCTGTTCTTGTACGCCAAGGATTTGGGTTTATTGACACTTTAGGCTACGTTGGCGTCGGCTTTGGCGACAACGTCATCACATCCCCATCAGACATTTGTTGATATTTGTTTATCCCTTTTCGAATGCTGCCGCTTACGTTGCCATTCATTTTGTTTCTGGTTGCGTTTGTAAGAGTTTCAAGTGAATTCGAGTTAAGTTTATCCGTATCATTCCTTTTTTTTTTGTCTTTTTTTGGTTACATTCGGTTATTAGCACTTCAGTCGCGCTGGTAATGTTCGATAAAAAGAAAGGAAAAGAAAAAAATGACAAGTAAGATGCAAATACCGCTGACAAGCAGAAAGAACTTTGTCTGCGTTTGTTGTGCGGCATTCTGATAGCTGTTGGCAATGGCAGCAGTAGCAGCAGCGACAAAAATGGTGGCCATGACTGCATATGCAGGCTTACTCGTATCGTATCCGGCGGCAGTTTGCAATGTCTGCGGTCGCATTGCGTCTGCAAGTCGACGACGCCATTTTGTATACGCTATAAGTTGTGCTGGCTGCCATTTCCGTTGCATTGCACTATCAACTTCCGTTGCAGCTCTCGTTTGCTCATACTCTCCGCATGTCTGCCTTGAATGCTGTCATTTGATATGTTAGTGTATATCCTTTGCGTATTTATTTTGCATATTAAAAATAAATTCTTTTGCCACACAGTAGTTGGCAACACTTTCCAGCTACGCAGTTTTCATATGCATTTGTATGTATTTGTTTGTATCTAAATACCGAAATTTTTAAAGTGCTGTGCACATACGTTGTCAGTGTAAAGGCAGGATCACATGGTACCAAATACTCGTATCTGGCCAGAAATAATTTTTTTTAACAATTTTCGTTGAGCTAGCTGTCACTTTTAATTGAAATTTATTTATATTTCAAATTTGAAACTATTTTCAATAAAATATAATAAATGTAGCAGATATATGACACTGTCTGAATCTACCTTTAGTATTGTACTTTGTAATACATCTTTCATAACTAATCTTCGTCCGATGTGAGTTTTCGATATATGTGCGAAACAAAAAATAAATCGAAAACAACGAACGCAGCTGCGAAGCTAATAGCCTTCTTAGTTGTGCGTCAATGTTCAATTATGAAGAGAGTTTCCTTAACTTTAACATTGATTTAGTTAAATTATTCAAGTGCATGTGCACTAAGGAACATGTATCCTTTATATACAATATATATTATAAATAAATATTTTAAAAAGTTGTAATTGTGCGCTTTAAAATCACAAATAAATAATTCAAATATATTTAAACACCCTTTTGAATAAAACAACAGACCTTCAGCTCAAAACTTTCTAATGTTTTTAAAATGAAACTTTCTTCCGCTCTGCTCGTATAAATAGCAGCGTTGCTGAAAGGACAATGGTCAGTGACAGTTATAAAATTGTGTTGTTTGCACTACAAGTTCTACCGTGAAGTATGCTCTTCAAACGCATACATACGGCGCCGCTTGAGGAGCCAGTGAATACGCGCGATGGTACTATTTATTTGTTTAAGGCTATGCGATTCATGGGCTGGATACCGCCAGACCATCCACTGCGTTGGCTCTATAACATCTGGTGCTATGTACCATTTATTGGCTCGATATTCTATATGCCGCTTAGCTTTCCGGCCAGTTACTATTTCTATATAGCAGAGTTCTCACTGAGCGAATTTCTTACCTCGCTGCAAGTTTGCGTCAATGCATTTGGCAACTCGATAAAATGTACCATAACCTATACGAATCGTTGGCGCATGGCCAAGGCTAAGGAGATACTCGACAAGTTGGATGCGCGTTGTGTGCACCGCTCGGAAAAGTTGAAAATACGCAAAGCTGTGGCCGAGAGTAATTTCGTATTTTTCATCTACAGCTCGGTCAATATTTTCTATCCGCTAACGAATTTTCTGAGCGGTGTTATGCGCAAAAGGCCGCCATATCTGATGTGGTTTCCATTCATCGACTGGCATGACAGCACGCGCAGCTACTGGATACAGAGCGTTTGTGAAATATATCTCATCTGCTTTGCTGTTTTGCAAAATCAAATCTCAGATATTTATCCGCTGAACTTTGTGCTACTCATACGTACGCATTTGGATATATTAATCGAACGCATAAAACATTTACGCACGGACAGCACTAAGAGCAACGATGAGCATCATGAGGATCTGGTGCAGTGTATTCTGGCGCATAAGACGCTACTGGAGTGAGTAGTGCACAAATTTGTTATTAATTTATTCAAATAATTATTTTACAGATTGGTCGATATACTACGTCCGACTATATCGGGCACAATTTTTGTGCAGTTTCTGATCTGTGGTCTCGTTATTGGACTAACTGTGGTCAATACATTCTTCTTTGCTAATTTATGGTCTGGCATTGCTTCGTTTAGCTTTGTCGTGCATCTGCTTATGGAGACATTTCCCTTCTGCTATATGTGCAATCTGGTTATGGAGAAAAGTGAACTGTTGACACTTTCATTGTTTCAATCGAACTGGGTCGATGCTGATATGCGTTATAAGCGCACTTTGCTGCATTTCTTACATAATATACAACAACCGATCATTTTCATGGCCATGGGCATCTTTGAGATATGTTTGAATACTAATATTAGTGTAAGTATTTAACTCGTTGGCTTGTATGGTTTAAATTATTTGCATAGCTGCATATTTCTTCTTTCAGGTTGCCAAATTTGCCTTCTCGGTTATAACAATTGTACGTCAAATGAATATTGTGGAGAAGTTTCAGTAATTGTTAGGCAAACAAAAAAAAAATTTGTTTGATGAAATATTAAACAGTTAGCAAAAAGCAAAACAATTAAAAAAATATTAAATTAATCACGTAGTTTGCCGCTTTTTCCACACTCGCCCCACGTTGGGCGCCATATTGCAGTGGATAGTTTATATTAGCTGACAGACAAGAGCTGTCAAAATGTATTATGTCTGCGAAAACTATTCTGCTTGAGAGGCTATACAATTATTGTAGTACAAGTGTGCACCAAATGATTATTAATAGTGTTTTAATAAACAAATAAATGCATTTTCTTTACATGGGTGGAATGGCTTTTCTTGTAAGACTCATACGTCTGAACTATTTTAAATTAAATTAAATTTCAGCGCGATGCAAAAATAAAAACCGACAAAAAATACAGATAAAGAAATATTAGTAAATCACATAAAGCTACTCCCCTTTCACATTTTTGTTTCTATGGCCACTGATTTGTCCTTAATTAGTCGGAAGCTTATTTTTCTTCGCTTTACCCTTCGGCCTCATTTTAAAACGTCTCAATCAACATCGTTGCTTTCTACAACTTATCTCTAAATCATCATATAAATATAAGGCGTTATTGATAAAATATCTTCACTCGCTTAAAAAATTATGACGTATGAATTGTTTATTACATTTATAAAATTTTAATTTGTGAGAAATAATAACTTTATTCATTTATAAATTACTTGTTAGCCAAGCGAACTTTGCGTGTTTTTATGCTCAACTTGCAGCAAGAAATTATTAACCATTTATTCAGTTTCTAAAAAGTTATAATTGCCGTAAATGGTGTACACGTTTTTCCGGTTGTACGCTGTTTAGTTTGCAATCAAGAGTTAAAAAGTTCTACGCTTAAAGTTGGTAAACACATTTTGAAAATCAATTTTTATTGAACATCAGCTATGAGTACGAAGTGACTTTAACGAGTTTGTTTTGTAAAGTTTTCTTTAAGGAGAATTATTGTTGATGGATTGATAGAACAGGCTGCGGTCGGTGTTGGGATCAATCGAATGAATTATATATTTAGTTGAATAATTTTTTAATTTCAACTTGACTTCAATATATTATAAAAAAGAGAAAACGTTAAATACAACGTAGGCGAAGCTTAAATACACTTCATATACTTAATTAAGCTGACTTTTAAACATATTTTATAATAGAAAATTTTAAGTAAATATTACTCAATGACATTTCCAATTTTATTTTTGTCAACGCCAAACCAAAAAGTTTCATGTTACATTATAAAAAGCAATAATTTCTTCAAGCCTCAAACTAAATGCCAAATCTATAAATAAAAAATCAAATGATATACCTTGCCACAATTTCAGTGAGCATCTGTCACATAAAACACTTAATGACGAAGCCTTTGACTAATGATGGCCGGCACTTGTAGTTAAACATGCTGAGCGTCTCTTTCCGTATCCGGTTCCGTTTCCTTTTCCATTTCCGTTTTTACTTAATTTTTTAGTATATCACATCAAATTGTTTGCCTGCCAAATTAAAAAAAAAAGTATGAAATTAATAAAAAGTTTCGCATTACGGCCGCCATTGCGTGGCTGGTTGCTGAAGTTTTGAACGGAATTATAAGCTCGATTGGGCTATATATTTAAAACTCAACTAACTACCTTTTGCACAGCAATGAACTTTACAGAAATTTCGCTGAACTGAACTGAATTGTGGCGTAGTGAAGTGAAATTTCGCTATTTCGCAATTTTAATTTATGCGCCTAATTGACTCAAAGCGAAATTTATTTGAATCGTTGCTCTTCTTCTTGTTTTTGTTGTTGTTGTTGTTGTTCTTGCCACGCGAACACATTTTGACTAGCGCTTTTATTTGACAAAGCATTTCTGAAATATGCGCCATAGTTGCGAAGTAGGCAAAGTACATCAAGTTGACAGGCAGCGTATGCCTGCTTTTGCGGAGCCAATATGTGCTATAAATAATTTCTGGGGGTAATAAAAAAATCATTTTTAAATTATGCAAATTGCTTTGTTTATCGAATTAAATGAAAATTGTTGTATAATTATGTTGTCTAAAGAATTTATGTAATAAGTATTTGTGCAGCTTTTGAGATTATGTAGTATTTTAATTAATGGCTTGTGATCGCCTACGAATGAAAGATGTAAGAAAATATAGTAGCAAGTTGAAGAGTTAATAGCGCATAAGAATGCACAAAAAATAAATTTATCATATATGAATTTCAAATTACACAGCAGGAATTTAAAGCGCTTTGATGCATGAGTGAAGCTGTTGCTTTGAAAATTTAAATATTCACAGAAATTTTCATTCTAAATCAATTTTGCAGTTGCTTTGCCAGCAAACATTTTTCAATTCGGAAGCTTTAATAAAAAGAAAAGAAAATAAACTTTTGGTAGAAATCATTCTGGATAATTTGCTTCGATTTCACAAAAATTTAAGCATTGATGAACATAATTGCCTGCCATAGCAGTTTTCCTGCTCAGCAATATAAAGATTTCTAAATGCAGCAAATTAAAGTGCACAAAAATTTGAGATTTTTGCACAAAATTTCGAATTTTGAAATTATTATTGCACATGGCTTGAAGCTTAGATAATTGCAATACACCATTTTCAGTTAAATTAACAAGAGCAGCACTTTTTTTTAATACATAAACCTATTTGTATGTGGTTTACCAAGTATAGAGGGTTTGGCACGTTCATTAAATACTTGAAATTTGAAGATGGAATATGTGAGGTTAAATATTCAAAGTTATAGACTCTTTTTGTTATAGCTATCTAGTTTTCGTCGATGGATATGTTCAATTAGATTTGATACTGTTCAAGATTATATTCCTTTTTTGTTACTGCGTTGCCTTATTCTGCATGCTATATGTAAATATAATATATATGGCAGATCTATTGTATCCTAAACGAAGTATCTACATACAGAATTTTAGCTACTGCTAGACGAGATTTTTAGGATTAATTGCATGTAGCGCCCTTCCTGTCACTTAGATATTTGTGCATCATCCAAAGAGTATCAACAAGCGCAGTCACCTTCGATCCCATTATCAGCAGCCTTGGCATTCGATCTCGCTGTCTATTGAGGAGTTCAGTAATTCGTCAGCTACAAAGCACCACAGAAGTGGGGATTGTGTTACACCTGTGGGATTTTACCGCAAGACTTTTCCAAGGTGCAATAAATCATGCAATATTTTGTTAGCAACAGTTCCTAGGCAAAATATCGCATGTTACATTATTTAGCAACATTCTTTCCAGCAACATATCGCATGCAACATTTTATTATTAAAATATCGCATAGATCATTTTTCGCTATCATTTTTTTTAATTAAGCTTGTAAATTTAGCCATTAATTACTACTAGACAAGACTTGCATCATTTATACTCGCTCTCTCTCTCTCTCTCTCGGTTTCATTTTCTATCTCTCTTATGCTACATTCACATTCGTTGTCATAAAAAAACACATTACGTATACGCCATGTCGTCGTCTGCGCCTCATTGACTAACAAGCATGCAAATCGCGTATACGCCTTGTGTTGCCTGAAATAAAAAAAGGTGGAAAGGTGGTTCGTTATTCGTTGGTAGTACCAAAGCCTTAATACACTTCACTTGCAGTTAAATAATACTTTCATGTCTTTTAATGCTATAGTAGAGTGACTGCCGACAAAAATCGAAAGTGAATGATGTGTTTCTGTGGCGAAAGAACATTGAAACTGACTGCTCAAGCAGTAAATACAAAAAATGGACTTAATCTATCAGCTATCAAGGCACGACACTTTTAATGAGGTAGCAACACAAAGAAGTTATCTATACACGATACTAAAGCGAACTTTTATAGACTGTGGCACTATTTTGAATTAGCCAGGCAGATGGACATACGTGCATGGCTAGATCGATTCGTTTTATCGAGCTGATTACAAAAAAATATACACTTTATGATACATTTCATTCAATCTGTTACAAACTTCTTTATAAAATGTAGTCACGTTTCATACTACATGTGTAGCGTATAAATACTTATACGTTCCATGCTTTCTTTTTGAACTAAATGTGCAAGAAAACTTGCGACAAATTCTTTTTCTTTTTTTTGTTTGTTTGTAGTGGTATATACTCGCAAATAGTTGCCATTGTTGTTGCAGTTGGTGTTGCTATTTAAGTGTCTACAATACGAGATGCAATAGTTGTAGTAGATACTTGTAGTTGTACTTGTACTACAGCATTACTAGTGCTCGTTGTTGCTGTTATTGCTGGTTTTATATTGCTTGTTAGTATTAGTTTTACCAACTAAATCATTGTGACTTGTTCTTCTTCTATGAGTATTTTCACTTGTGCTACACGCAGCGAAATAGTTTTTAAGTGTTCAGGCAAATATGTGCATGAAATACACAAGTTGAATAGTTTAAATACTTACAACGAAAACTTGTAACTTTTAAGTTTAGCGCATATGACTACAAATTTCTCAAATTAACTTGATCATATTTGCAAAGGCAAGAAAGTTGCAGCCTCAAGAAAATAAATAGTAATAAAAATAAAGTCAAAATGTGATATTTGAGTCTGAGGTTATTGTGATTTATTGTATTAAAATATAGTTAGTAATTTGAAACTACTGAAAGCTTTGTTAAACTATTTATAAAGCGTAAAAATTGACGGCAACTATCTACTACATTCAATATTTTTTTTCCGTGTACTTTCATTTGTGTGGCTAAATTGTTAACTACAATGTTTGTCTGTTCGGCTACTACACTACATACCAAGTATGTACAACCACATTCTTACACAACATTTTCCAGCATGTTTTTCAGCGATGCCTTGACAGACTTGTTAGTTCTATCAATAAATGTCTATGGTATACTCGCATTGTTCGCTCTTTTTGGCCAAACTTTTATTTTAGCGTTCAACTTTTCACTTATTTCAGTTAATAAATGGTTTCAACTTGTAGCTGGTAAGTTTTCGTTCCATTTTTTATTTTTGTTTTGTTTTTGAGATGCTATTATAGACAAGTCCTTGAAGTTGCTGCAGTTGTTTGATTTTAAAGTTTGTGCTTTAGTTATGTTTTCAAATTATTTGTTAGCTGGTAGCACAGATTTCTACTTTTATTTTTTTTATTCCGTTGAGTTGATGCGCTGTCAAAGTTTACCGATTTCTTTATATTTTTTTTCCGGTTCAGAAAAAAGTTTTCTGCTTTGTTTTTTTGCTCCTGTTGTTGGCTTTATTTGTATTTGATATTAAAATCCATTCATTCATTCATAACTTTGGCAATTTTCATTTCAAGTTCAGTGTTTGTGTGGTTTAGCAATCCTGCTCAGCTATTTTTTCTTATTTTTTTTTTTAGTTGTCTGTAAGAAATTTCTGCTGTTTGTTAAGTTTTTGTTCGTGTTTCAATAATTTTGCTCGATTCGTTTGTTATTTTTAGTAGGTATTCTTGGGTTTTTGCTTTGCTCCTTCCATTGTTGATTCATGTTTAAGTGTCAAAGTTATTGCTTTTCTTGTTAAATTCTTGTCAATGTAAAAACAAAGCATAAAAAAAAATATAAAATAAAAACATAACAAAAAAAAAAAATAAAAAAAGCTGCGTTTCATAATTTGCTGTAGAAACTTTTCAATTTTTCTGCACTTAAATTTCTTTTTAAGCACTTTGTTATAGTTCGCACTGCTATGTGGAAAGTAGGTTATAGAAATTCCTCTGCGGCATCTATATACATTTGTGTATTTATTGTTGAGGCATTTCTATGCATACCAAATTGATTACTTGCTCTCCGTATACTGTGTATATTTTTGTGTTCTTGCTAATAATACAAAAGTTTTGTATACGAGTATTTTTTCTTCTTTTTGTTGATAAAATTCTATGGAAATAAATTGAAAATGTCAAATTGAATTTTGGAAACAGGTAAACGAAATGAGCATAGCTATAAAGTGGTTCTTTATAAATGTGTGCAAACTTGTTGCGCTCCTTTGGTTGCCTCTCGAATTTGTGGCAAAACTTTTAGTGGTTTTGTTAAATGTATGAAATGCTTACATGTACATATTTCGGTACTCTTAGCAACTATTGAAGTAGCAATTTGTGATTAATAGCCTTCACCCCGTTACACACTTTGTATTTCAAATAAACTTTAAAAGCATAATAATTTTTTAGATATTTGAAAAGTGAAATAATAATTCATTACTATTTGAAAGTATCGATACTTGTAAATATTTCTTTTTCTGTGTTTGTTGTTGTCTAAATAAATCCATTCTTATATACTGTTCACACATTATAAAATCTCAATTGAAACCTGTTGATGTGCCTCATAAATATTATATATGTGTATATATGTAAGCCAATATCGGTTATGCTGCTGTTTGCAAATTGCGTTCATAATTTTTACAACACTGACACAAACAAACGTCGAACCTAGCCGCAACATTAAAATTGTGGACATAAATTATATTAACTACTAATTATAGCCGAGTAAATCTTAGATGAAATATGCGAGTCTATACGAGCGGACAAGCAAAAATTAACAAGCCAACAGCTTTGAGCGTCAGCATTAAATTTCTGCGCTCATAAATTATATATATATACTCTATATAAGCACACGTAGAGAAAATATTATACGATCTTATCAAAGTTTATACACTCAACGTCAACAGAATAAGGTCAGAGTTTAAAGGCAACAAGAGCAATGGGAAATGTGAATGTGGCACAGCCAAGCTAGACACGACGCTAATTAAACAGCGAAAGCGGAAAAAAAAATATAACAACAAGAGCGCAGTAGAGTTCGAGGTCGACGACGACGACTACAACGATGATGATGGTGACGGTTACGTTTTAAGGACATTCATAAATCCTGGCAGTGCGCTTACATTTTTACAGTCGAGCAATTTGCAACAAAATTAGCTGAAAACGGCTTTTGAACTTTAAATGAGTCCGGCGTGCTGCTGCTTTGCTTTGTTTTGTTTTGCTTGGCTTTGCTGAAGCGCAGCTAAAGCAACGATTGGGTTAAGAATGAAGGCCAACGAAGGATTAAGCAAGGCAGTACTGAACTACGAAAAAAAAGTAAAGAAAGTCATAATTTCCAGACAGACAGACAGACGGACAAACATTCAACTTGGCCGTCGCCGACGGATTGAAGTCAAGCGCAGCGTACGCACATAAATGTCAGCTTTGTAAGGATAAACGACAAATGAATGGACGGCAAAAGGACGAAACTGCCAAGTGGCGAATGTCATAAAGAAGAAACGTTTAAATTTTGTAATTTAAATGCAAATTGACAGGCAAATGACAAACATTGCAATTAACGAGGCGCAGAAGCGACAATACATAAACAGGACATGTTCGAATAGATGACTGGCTGGGCAGATGGATGGGCAGATTGATGTATGAATCTATATGCATAAACTCTATGTATTGTATTTTGTGGTCGCACATTAAATGCTCGAAAAACCAGTATACATGCTCATGTAGGCGGTTAACAAGGACTCACGCGTAAATAAAGCATGCAAGCCGCAAAAAAAGAAGAAAAAAAAAAGTCCGCTCATTAAAGTATTTAAGTGCTTGGGTCGGGTTGACTGGTGCAAAAGCGGTAGCCGTAAGCACACTCTTTGGCACAAATGAGCGCATGTCCTTTCATTTATTTCTTCATCTTTTTTTTTCTCTGTTTTTTTGTCCAAGCTGCTCATTTGTTCATAGCAAATATATTTGTGTGTGCGGTGCACACGTTCAACATTTCAAGGCGTCGAAAAGGCCTAATTATCTTAATTAATGAGTGTCAAAGTGAAATTCGTTCATTTGCTCCTTTTTTCGAAGACGAATGTGCACTAAAATGAACGCAAGGACATTTGCGGCTTGCGTTTCATTTGAGCTGCGCGTTTTAATCTGTTTTTTTTTGGGATTTCATTTATTTCATGGCATATTTTTTTTGCATTTCTAGTTCCACCTAGAAATTTGTTTGCAAACGTTTTTCATAAATTTACCGCTAGCCAGAAACACCGTTAATGCTCTGCTACAGTATATAAAGTAGCCTTGATGTAATAGCAAATAGGGGCGTTGTGTAGCGGCAGTTTTGTGGTTGTGGCATAATAAGCTACTAGCATATGAAATTGGCGCCCAACAAATTTTCTAGCTACTAATTTTTTAGTAAAGTAATTTCCTTGTGGAACGTATATTTGCATGCCATTTATTGTTTATGCAGCATTTAAATGTGCTGTGTGTGCTTATCGAAGTACTACCAAAATTATGTTAGCACGTGGAACGCATGTGGAACGTAAGTTTAAATGGCTCGTATTTCATATTTAATTATTTTGCAAAATAGTAAAAAATATATTAATTAATGCTTCTTAGCTGCTGACGCTTAAGTTCCACAATAATTTTATATGCTCAACTAAATTGCTTGCGCGCTGATACGCAATATTTCTTGCCTTGTCGGCGTTTTCTTGCCTTTGTGGTACATATTTGTTTCATTGCCATTTCGTTTGCTCTGCATTAACTGCGCAAACTCGACATCCACTTCCAGCGCATACAAGCGAGTCTTAAGCTTTTATGGTACGATTCTCTCCAGCGCTCTCGGCTCTATGGAATGCTTGCTGCTTCGTTAACAAAAAACTAGCACAACATACAACGCCGCCTTTTATTTTTATATGTTTTTTTTTTATTGTATCTCAACTGATTTTTCGCCTGCTCGTTCGTTCGCCTGACTGACTGAAAGGACTGCCTGCCTTGCTTTGGTTTTTCAGTTTGGCATTTTCTTTATGGTCTCTGTGTCAGAGTTCAGTGTGCGTCTGACTGACCTAAAGCGTTTTACTTTGGTCGGCTGTCGTTTAAGTCAAAGCTAAAGTAACGTCACGTCAAAAGAGGGACGGACGGACAGTCTTACTTACATAGAGTATACTTGTGCACTCATAAAGGCAGGCAAATGCTTAGACAGGCTTTTGATTGCATTTAAAGTTGTAGGTGAAATACATTTTTTTTCTCGTATTTTTAAGTATTTCAAAACTTAATTTAATTGCATGCTTCAGTGCGTTTCGGGGTAATTATGCGCGTTCATATGTAAGAGTGTGTGTAGGTGTCTGCTATTTCGTTGTAAGCGCTTGTAATTTAGGTCATAAATCATACAAAAAGTACACACAGAGACCCATTCACATGCCATGCCAAGCGCCAACCAACACCCAAGTACCTACATATAGTATATCCACTCGCGTACAAAATCTCTCGTGCATTCGCAATGTAACTGGGTCTACCACCGCCAATATATATGTATGTAAGATTGATTTCTCTTTGTTTGCCTTTTAGTGTTCATAATGAGTTCGTACTTTCGTCCTTTCGCGCTCAGCTTCACAGCATATTTACCTTCAATCATTCAACGCCTTGTCGACGGGTGGTAATTTTATATGAACTCACACAGTTGGATTTTCGGGGCCTACTGATTATTATTTTTTTTCGCTTTTTTCGGAAAAGGTTTGTTGAAATAATATGCCATATTTCAGTTTGCAGTTTCATGCCTCCTATTTACTTTTTTTTTTTTGCTTGAAGTTATATGTTTGTAGGCGTCTGGCTTCATTTGCCACGAAAAGTTGAATGACTTTTTGCCTGATCACTTGTTCATCAGAATACATTGTACAATTCATATCCACTGCTCGACTCGACTCGACTCAACTCGGCTTGAGTACTTATGTATACGAGTCTGTATATAGATACATGTGTACTTTGGGGCTTAAGTGCGCTCAACTGCGCTGCCGTCGCCGCTGGTTTAATATTGAACATGTGTTCGTTATATTGTAATTAAACGCAGCGCGTGTGTGCATAACCTCAAAATATTTTATGCAGTCAGCAAGTCAGTTGATTGAGTTGCTATGCTACTTGGTTAGTTCATTTCAGTTTCAACGTGTTTAGTTTGCCTGAGTGAAGTTAGTTCACATTTGTTAGTTGTCGTCGCCTGGGGTATTAGCCGGCAAAACTTCAGCGGCTTTTAATTATTGGTGCCATAAATCAATTGTTTGCGCTCGTCGCTGTTTAAATGATGTCAGTTAATCATTATGTCTAAGCATTTGTGCCTATAGCATTTAATGATATCTTTAAGCCGGCTTTTCAACTATTTTAATTCGCATATGAGTTGCTGTGCTGAGTAGTTTAGTTGGCAGATTTCTCAGTATTTGCATATATCAGACAAACATTTACTGTAAACAAAATTACTTTTTAAAATCTAGTTAAAAAAGAAAACCAATCAGACATAGTACTACTCTAAGCTAAAGAATCCTTTTGAGCCAAATCCAAAATTCGAAACTGGCACAGAAATTGAGAATGCCAAGCTAGTGTGCAAAATTCTTGATGCAGTATATCTCTTCATTTCAATCACTACTAACAGAACCCATCTTTAATATTGCTTCCTAAAACAAAAAACAACGCATTTGGTGACGTTCTCTCTGAGATTGTGCCTGCGGATACGGATTACAACGACTCATTTCTAGAGGGCAACTCATAGAATCTCTATAGAAGATATATCTCTATAGAAGATTCATCGTTACTCCTTTCGACTTCAGCTGGCCGGCTGCTGAAGGAGAGACTCTTCGCACAGGAGATGTTCTCAGTGAAGACAGAACCCTTATTGCTATGGAAATTTTAATACCTTGCTTTTCCTGCTTCACCTATATAATGCTTTATTTCATATAACGGTATAAATATAATTCTGTACCGGCAGCCCCAATTCAAGCTTAGTTTATGTCAAGTCTTAATCTCATCTCAAATCTTGTGAGTGGGAGCGAGAGAAATAATGACAAATAACAACTAAGACGTTATGATTCTATCTCCCGATCAACTTGCACACAATATTGTCCAAGATGTTCGAAATAATATTTATGGTTAGAATGTTAGAACTGCTGAGTGATAGATCCCCAATTTGAATCCACAAGACTTCTCGGAAACCATAAGGAATGTCATTGAAAAGTACAGCAGACATTTTACACCCTAAAACATCACCATAAACCTTTTGCAGATGTTCGCTGCTGCCTGGAGTCTGACTTGAAATCCCTCCCAGATTGGCTACCCATGTTAGTCCCTGTATTCCTTTCCTTCATTCCTTAGATCAGCGATGAAAACCGAATTGCATAATTTATATAGTATACCATGGAACCTACGGATCTTCGACTAAAACTATTCTCTCCATACTCATACTCTCCATGCTGATAAATTAAACGATAAATACTGTTCCTCATCTTACTACTTGCAATGCTTGCTTTCCAGGTTTGCTACTAACTTGTTGCCTCCTTTGTACACAGCTGCTGTCACTGAAATTTTGCTCATTTCCAAAAAAAAAAAAAATTATTTCAAAACAGCTTGTTGAACTCTTCAACCGCATAATAGTTCAATTAACACACGCACACACACACAGACTCGTACACAAACTTATCCTTTTATAGAATCTGACATCTTTTCACATCAGCCACAGCACACATGGGTTGCTCATTAAATGCTTTGTTTTTTTAATCGCTTAATCGTGTTCCACTTTTTAATGACGACACCTATGAAAACTTTTAAAATGCTATCACCGCACCGCACAAACCACTTTCAACCACTCTTAACTCAACTTTAAATGATAAAAACTAAAATAAAAAATTAAAAAAAAAGGACTAAACGAACCAAACTGAACCGCAAGCTGATTACTACCTTTGAATGTGCACTCGCTCATTACATAACTTTAACGTTAATTGTTACCTAAGGGGAGAAAGTTTAATGATGTCATACAAATAGATACAAATGCACGCACACACACACCGATACATAGACCGATACACACAGATACACATTAAATTACTTGAGTATAAATACGAGTGGCACAGCTTCGCTTTTAATGCATATTAAAAAGTAAAATGAACGCAAAATTTCTGCTGTCACTGGCTGCGTTAGCGGCAAAAAAAAAAAAAAAATAAATAAATAAAAATAAATAAAATAATGCAAATAAAAAAAAGTTTACTTGTCAAACAAATGTGAATGTACCTCTCTCTCTATATGTGTATTAAAAGTTTTGCATGCAAGCGAGGGTGGCACATGAAATCCCTGGCGTCTTAGTGAAATAAAAATGACTTAAATAATATAACAGTTGCACAAAGCTAGTTTATGGCGCAGCTTTTTAATGTGATGGGATTTAAATGTACGAGGTTTGTGCGTAATGTTGCTTAAACAATGCTTGAACATGAAACGAAAAATATGAAACGCTGTGAGAGTGACACAGGTAATAAGCGGGCATATAATTAGGTGAGCGTTAAGTCAACCGTTTCAACGTCTTTATTTCAATTATTCATCTATTTCTGTGTTTGTTTAAAAACCAAAGTCTAAGTCGGTTTTTCAAATCAAGAAATTTTTTATGCCTTCCTCGTCTATACATACGTTGCACTCTAGCTGTATCCTTATATGTGAATGTATGTGTCTAAATAGATGTAGTTGAGCACATTTAAAGCTTCAACGCAACTAAGTAAGTTTGTTGAACATTAAAACTTAGTTTTGATGTACCAAAAAAAGTATGTTGAAATATACAAAGAAAAAAAAAATATTTCAACTAAATGCAAACACAAAGCAATTCAAACAACGCACTCATACAAATACAATGTAGGTATGTGTGTGTGTGTGTGTAAGCTATTTTTTGCATGTTTGTATGTTTGGCATTCAAACACACATACACACACATGTATAATTTTATATCCGGCATCAAAAAAGCGCCAAAAACCAAAACTAAACCAACAAAAATAAATATGAAAATTTTACGCAATAAAAATAGAAAAATAACCTCCGAGAAAAACGAGCGAGAAAGAGCAAACTAAAAGTACAAAGTTTTTCTTTTTTGTTTTTGTTTTTTGGGTGGGATACTAACAAGGTTCGCGAACTTACAGCTAACAAATATTTATGTGTGCGTGTGTGTGTTTATTTGTATATTTGTATGTGTGTGAAGGAGCAGCGGAACTGGTAAACGCCGCCAGTTAAAAAATATTAACCCACAAAAAAATAAAAAATAAAACAGAAAATGGCGAATTCTCCTGCTAAAGCGTGAAATGGCGCTGAAAAGCAGTTGAGTTGAAACTTTATCGCGCTAAGTAAATCTTATAAAATGTTAAGAAAATATCAAGCTACTCGCAAGCAAAACATGTCGGTAAACACGCTGCTTGTAATGCTAACGCGAAAAAATAAAGCAATATAAATAAAGAAATCAGCTGTGGAAGAGCAGGACAAACTAGTGAAAAAAGGTACAGCATAATGAAAAAATGCGCTTAAGGAAATGATAGTAAAATGAAGGAAAGAATGCTGAAAAAGTAGCAGAAATCAACGCCAACGAGCCAAGAAACCAACAAAGCAAATAGCAGCATTGCGGTGAGAAAGCTGTAAAAATAAGTTTAATATATCCGCATTAAGGTTGGCAGGATATGCGATGCAGTACGATAGGAAAGTTGAATATACATGTATGTAATGTATATTATATGCAGTTGGTAACACCTTTAAAAGGTTGCAGGAAATTTTTACATACACAGCGCGCACTATATATGATGCACTTGTTAAGAGGTACACAGTGAAAATGGAAAGAGGAAAATTGTTTATTTATCTAAATAAGAGGACAACAATTAATTTTTATATTACTAAATTTAAAGAGCACGAGCTCTTTAAACTATCTATATTAGATGACTTTTTTTTATAATTTTTTATAGTAATATTAAGTAGTTACTAGGATCATGCTTAAAATTAACAGCGTTCTAAAAAAATATAATAAAATTGAATATTTTTAAATAGTAAAAGGCATAGTGAAACATGGTGAAACATGATGAAATGCGAGTCTGATGAATTTGCGGACTGTGTCCCTCTTAATTTGTTTCATATTTTACGTTTCAGTGTTTCAGACTGAAGAGTTTATACTTCAAAAGGCATTTCTTATAAATAATCAATTTTAAACATAGTCGTATATAATTTAAAGCATTTCTTAGGGCATCAGTTATCAAAAAAATGTACAACTCTGAATTGTAGAATTTTAAAGTTGTTCGAATTCGAATTCGAAAACTAATATATGACCTTGAATTTTTTACGAAACTTTTGCCAGTTACCAGTTCTTAAACTCTTTGCGCTCAGTGTATTCTATTGAATTCAGGCAAGATGTCATCGATAAAGTTAAAAAACAAAAAAAAATCCACTTTGTGGTTAAGTTCTTTGGCGCGTAAGTGTTGCAAAATAACGCTGCAAGGTTAAATACGGAAAGCGAGGAAAATACATAGCTTAGGTTATAAATGTTGCAGCGGGAGGAAATAAAAATAAAATTGCATAAGCATGGCAACACCTGTGCACACATAAACTCTAACACCCACTAACATAGTCCCACACACACACACACACACAGTTGAACAGAATGGCGCATTGACTTTGTAGTTTTTCCTAACATGCTCCTACATTTTCTTTGAATTTTTTTTCTTTAAATAGATTTTAAGCTTTTTATTTTTTTAATTTTGTTGTTGCACTCATGGCTGCGTACTTGAAATTCAATAAAGTGCAGCCAAATGATTACCAGCAACAGCATTAGAGGGAGGGAGTGATAGAGTGATAGAATGGGAGTGTAAGAAAAGGTAAAAGAAATGTTGTAGAGTAGAAAACCACAAAGAGGAAGTCAGGCAGGAAGGAAGACTCGAAGCAGCCGGAGCAGCAGCAATGGCGGCGACAAAGATGGCGACATCTACAGTGAAGAAAAGCTAAAGTGAAAGTGGCAAACGGAAACGGAAGTGGCAAAAGGAAGCCATTGCAGTGAGGGTTATGCGCGCGCGTATAATATGCATGGCAGCAAGGCGTGGCAGGACGTTACAAGCTATTGATGATTGAGCTGCTCTTGAGTGCGATATATATATATATATATATCATAAGTAAGCAAATGAAACGCATACATTTGCATGTTGCAAGAACAAACATGACTTGGCTAAACTGAACTAACTAGAATAACAGCAAAAACAACAACAACAACAACAACAACATTATTAACTATGCTAAACACGAAGTTTTTTTCAGAAACATGTGCTCTGTGAACAATAAAAATGCAACTCTGCAACTACATGACTCGACAAGACACGAATGGCATTGCCATTCATTCTAGTACAATGAATAGTTCTTTGCTGCACCTGCTGCAACGACTTTTCACTTAATGATGCAACTGTGGCGTGTTTGTAAAGTGTTGAAATTGAAATTATACCCTTGGGGATTTTTACTACGTGGAGAAAAAAAAAAAATCAACAACAAAACAAAACAACAACAATTTAAAAACTCTCAGCTGTGCTGCAGCTTGTTGTTGTTGTTTATGTTAGTATTGCTGCATACTGCAACAACAAGAACAGCACCAATACCGAGAAAAGCACTGCCATCAGCAGCTGTGATGCGGCACAGCACGCGAATTGAGGATGCAACATCAACATGAACTGCAATGCAAACAAACACTAACAATAATAACAGTTCTAGTTGGGGCCGCTCCAAATGCCATGGAAATACCATGGAGTGCTTCAAGTTGAAGGTGGTTGCATAAAGTTGAAGTGTGTACATTAGTTGCAAGTAAAAGTTGATGCGTTGCATGTGAACTGATATTACAGTGAACACTCGATTTAAATGGTTTTTAAAGTGCAGATAGTTGTACAGCAATATAAAGCAGATTAATGCAATTTATGAAACGGCGCAAGTACACGAATTAAATTCCAAATTCAGAATCAAATAATGCACGAAGAATTATAGTTGAAATTAACTTAAAAAATGGTTGTTTGTGGCAAGAGTTTAATTCACCTTATAGATCTAAATCAAATGTGACTGCTTTCAAAGATTTTTGTTTTTCGTGGCTCTATAAAATATAGTTTTCCAATTTTTGCCATAGGCAAACTTCACTGTCAGTTCTTCTCAATTTTCTCGAGCAATTCTGAGTAGTTTGAAAACTGTTTTTATTGCAAGCGTAACCTATTATTTTTGTTGTTGTTGTTGTTGCTGTTTTTGTTATTACTGCGTTCCTACTATTATTATTTTTGTTGTTGTTGTTGGTATGTTGTGTATATATTTGTTGTTGTTGTTTTACTTGTTGTTATTCTAAGCATACAACACGCTTGCAATATTGCATTCTCAACACCTTTTCTCAATGCATGCAGATACTTTTTCTTTTTTTATTTTACTTATATTTTTTGTGCTATTTTTCAAACTCGTAGCATGCAATGCACAGCTCTAGGGTTTCTTTCCGCTTTTGACGCCCTTCCGTTGCAACATTTCCCAACGTCGACAATATGGCAGTCAGCTCATTTAATTTTATATTTTGTGCTGCGCGCCAAAATCAGGTGTTACATGCCACGTTCACAAGCAGCTCAGAGCATAAAATGGCGGCAAAACCGAATGGCAGTAGCAGCAGCAGCAGCAGATGCAAAAGTTAAGTATATGCACCGTGACGCTAATTTTGTGCTGTGGCTGCTATTTGCCATTTTATAATTCTTTTTTTTTCTATTTTTTGTTGACCGTTTTTTTGCATATCTATTTTTTTTTTACCGCGAGATTTTCATTTAAAAAGATTTTTCCCGCTTGTGTTGCTTGCTATTCTTCAGCGTGTGGAAATTATGAATTAATCATTACGCTTATTTTTTTCGCTCTTCATGGTGCGCATAATTTCTGTTTTCCATTTTTTTTTGTCATTGCTAGGACACATCTATTTTTTTTTAGCACAGGACACGCTGCTGTCTGTCATGGTGGTCTGCTTAATTTTTTTTTGCTGTCTGGTCGTTTACTCGTTGATTCATTTGTTCATTTGGCATTTATCTGCGAGTGTAGAGCTATGAGTTGGCTTTTTTCTAGAGCTGTAATACTTTTTTATTTAATGACAAAAATTCATCTGGCTCACAAAGTATTGTCTGAAGTACTTACTTCGCTTCTCTTAACAAATTATTTAATATTATTTTCTATTTCAGACCCAACAAAATGCAACCTAGCCACCAAAGTTTATTTGTGCTTAAATTGTTACAACTTTTTGGGTAACTCTCGCATCTATATATAGTATGCTAGGAAGCCTTCTACGTGTTGAGTGAATTGAAGTTGTTGTTGAGTTTTAATTAATCGTGCATATATAAAATTTGAAATAAAACACGAAAGGAAAAAAATTGATGATAAATGAAAACTAATTGTTTGGCAAATAACATTGTGAAAAAGGCGAAAGGCATTGGGAAGCGACTCAGTGAACAGCTTAACTGATTCAGCCGCCATAAATGAATACATTAATATTTACAATATTTGTATAGATTTCCAGCATTATGTATTGTTGCCACAAAAACTTTGCATTATGATTGTTTGCGGCTGTTGATTTGTTTTTATCAACGTAGACACATATTATTGTAATTGAATATTTTTCTTTATTTGTTTGTTAATAAATATTTTTTTTTTTAATTGGCAATCAACTCTCTGTAATGCTATGAGCTAATATAAATATATTTTGCACTTTTTGCTACTGAGTTGTACGGATGAATGAATGATCATTCATTAATTAGAATATAATCGACTGAGATTTAATATATGAACTCGGAACACATAACACTCTGGGTTTGGGCTTCGAGGAATACAGAAATGAAAGGTGAAGGATGCAAGTACGAAAATAAGTTAGTGACTTTTTTTTATTAAACTTATTAACACACTTCACTGAGATTAAAAGTCACATGCTCTACCGACTGAGCTAGCCGATCTAACTTATTTATTACACACAACTGCTAGAACACTGGACACGAGTGCTGTTTTATTGATGCTGTTCTACAATAACTTAAAGTTAGTTTCAATTCAAAATGCAGACCCCCACGTCTGCATACATTATACGCATTGCTTAGCAATTTCGCTTGCAATAAACATATCTCATTGCTTGTCTTCATTGGAAGGCATGGCGAGCACTAAGTTTTGCCCATAATAAAAACAAACTCACTGGACCACACAGCACTGGCGGTTTTTCTATTAAAATTACAATGAAGAAGCGTAGCATGGATATGGAGCAAATACTAAACGCACAGCACAGTGCAGCACAATACACAGTTTATGTATGTACGTACGAGCGGCATTTAAGGCGTGCGGCTAGTGTGATGAACCAGACTATGTTGTAAGGCACCACCTTGAAACTTTTACGAGCGGCTGAATTTTTATTGCCTTGCTTGTTATTTCACTTTTCTAGCTATAAATATTTATTAGTATTTTTATTTTGCTGCATTTAGTTTTTTCGATTGTTTTTTCGCATTATTTTGCTCCTTTTTCTAGCTGTGAACAAAATTGAATGAGAAAAGTTTAATAACCTTTTTTTTGTTCTTTTCGGCTGCTGTTGCTGCTGATGTAGCGCCGCCATTTTGTGTTGTGAAAAATGGTTTTGGAAAAAGCAGTAGCAGCAGCAACAGCAGCAGAACAAAAGTCGAAAGTTAATAAATTTTTAATTTGTTAATTGTATAAAAAGGCAGAATAGGCAAGTTAGAGAAAGGGGTTTTGACTAAGGTGACCAACATGGCAGCAGACAGATGTTTAGAAACCAGTTTTGTGCGAAATTGAACCCATTCACAGTCCTCAGAAAATTTGTTTGATTGTCTTACCTATTGTAAGGACTTCTCTGCATGCATCTTTACATCTACATCGCTTGATATTTCGGTATATTTTTGTTCTTTACATGTTCTATTAAATTTCAGCAAATTTCGGTGCAATTGGCCACCTTAGGTAGGACAATGAAATGTAAAAAAACCCAAAGCAAGACAGACCATACTTACATATGTGCATGCATAATGGAGCTGGCATTTTACTTATGCATAATTGGTTGTGTAAACATTTATTTGTATTTGTTTTGTATATATTAATACCATTCGCTAAATATAAAATTCTACAGCAAAGCTGCTACTTCCTCTGGTACATTGGAGTACATAGAAGAAGAAACTCATTTATTTGCAAATGAATAATGTCACCAGTTTCGCTTGAATTTTGCATTTTTTTCTTTTAATTTTATTTCTTTTTTATGAGATTTTTTTTCACTTTTGCACTTTTTTTTCTCTTTGCTTCATTTTCTTCTTTTATTATCCTTGTTCATTCGCATGCATGCATGCATGAGCGTATTATTTATTTCTCAAGCTGTTTCCTTTCACATCGCGCGTACCCACATGCGCTTGCCATGCATGCTGCATGCATTCCGTTGTGTTGTTCACTCGCTGCGCCTGACGCTCGCAATTATTTCTTGCCCATTAATTTCTGTGGCCACTGCGCTGCGGTAATCTCCATCCTCGAACCACCCATTGCCCCAACGCGAGCGCATATGTGCCACGCCACGGCAATTGATTATCAAATGCTGCATGCATTTCGCGCATTTTGTGCATTTGGCCTTGCTTATTTCACTCCCAGCACCCAGCTGTGTGAGTCTCAGCAGTTTTATGCTACCTTTTTATAGTTTTATTTAAAGTTTATGAAATAAACTTTGCAGCACTTTTAAATTGCAGCATTATGCAGCGTGGCTCTCTGGCGTTCTTTTTAGTGTTTTGCCGCAATTTTTATGCGCGCTCTTAAGTTGATTTTTATGATTATTGTTCGCATAATATTAAAAGAGATTTTGCATTTATTATGTTGTGAAAGTTTCTCTTTGCATATTTTATGTTGTTATTCATTATTATGTATTGCTTAGCGAAAAACTTGATATTTCGATCGTTCCGTAAAAAAAAAAACAGGCGGTGGAGGAGGTCATCTGTGACGAATATAAAATAAACAGAAATATGTGAAAGGCGAATTCATCCGCACGGGTTGGATTGTTTTTAAATAAGTCGAAAATGGATACAAAATACTTTATTGCGTTCGATTGGACTATTTATGAAAAATTGTTTCCAGGGTAAGTTCTTCGCGGCTGTACCGTAAGATCTATAAACTTTTGTTCATAGTTGCAATGAGTTTCTGGTTAAAAGCGTATTATCGATGCCAAAGAATTATGAACAGGAAATAGGCCAATGATGTTAAATCGCTAATTTAAATGACAAACTTTTTTATGTATGATACAAAACCTGTGACCAGTTGCCATATTATATTATTGCACGTTTTTTTTGTCCAAATTAAAGTTCGCTTACGCTTAATTAAAGTAAAATAAATTTTGCACAATTAAACTATTAAACTGCTAAAGTGCAAATGCATTGGAATGCAGGACAAAAACCTTACTCAAGCAGTTTATATCTCTTCTTCCATGTCTCAGTTAAAGTATTTTAATTAACGCTCGAAGAGTTCTTGACCCAAAAACATTTTCATGACAATCATCATCATCGTCAACAGCAACGACAACAGCATTATACACTACAAATTAAGAATGTAAAAGTGAAAGCCGGCACACACCCAGTTAATCAAATTAAAACACAGTACTAGCGAACATTGTCGGATGCCCATGCAAAGGATAAATAACACTCAAGCTTCGACATCTTCTTGCTGCAAATTGTTCTAAAGACAATATAAAGACTAAAAGCAAAGCAAAGAAATTAATCATAATTTTTCTCTATTTTTTATGCGAGCACACTTAGCCGAGATTGTAGATATTTTTGTTGTTGTTGTTGTAGCTTATTCTGCAGCTCCGGCTGCCGCCATTGCTTGTTTATTTTTTTTTTGTATTTCCTTTTCCGTTTCCGGTCGGTGGCACTCGACCGACCGCCATTGCCGCAATGGACGCCATCATTTGTGTGTGCGGCTTGGTATTATTTACTTTTACATTATTTATTACATTTTGCTTACACACTTTTGCGGTTTAATTTTTTTATTTATGAAACTTGTTTCAATCCTTTTACGCAGCGAATAAGCGCAAAAAATGAGCTGAAGAAGAAATATTGTATAGAATAGCCCAGAAAAAAAAAAATGAAAAAGGATGGTGAAAACTTATTACGAAACTTATTAACAAAGTCAACACGATTTCGCTAAAGTTTATTATGCGGCAGAGCATTCTGCATTTTGTGCATGCAAGAAGGCGTAAAAAATCCAAAGGGTACTACACTTTAACCCTTTAGTGGCAGGCGGAATTTCGAACATTGCTTGTCGGAAAATGTTGAGCATTATGAAAACTTGCGCAGATTTCCGTCACTTCCGGTGTGACATTTATTCATTATTATTGCTCGCTTTTCATTTTTCGGAAGCTTTTCCCGCTGGTTTTTTTCTTTTTTTTTTGTTTCGCTAGATTTCGGTGTGTGTCTTTTAGCGTTAATTGCTTCACTTGTCTCAAGTGTATGGCATGGCAAGTGAAGACGCATTTGTAGGTTTAAAATGGGTTTAAATGTGCCTTTTCTTATTTACAAATAATTAAGAACTGCGGGTGTTCACGTCTTTTGCTGCTGTGTACAGCGAAAGTTTTCACTTTCTCTTGGCATTTTCTTGGCTTGTTAATTTATTTATTGACCTTTTTTACTTTATGCATAATTAAATTTATTTGTATGGGCTTGTTTAAAGTGGGTCTGACTTTAAATTAAGGCTGATTGAGGTGCGTTTTTATTGCTTTTCTTATTTTCTTTTTTTGTTAAGCTTGCATGCTGCATGTTACGCAATTAAAAGTGTTTTTGCGCAAAAAAGCACTTTTGTTCTATTTAGTTATGTGCATCTTAAAGTGTTTTAATGCGATCTTGACAACTTAAGTGCATATTTTTAAGCTGGTATGAAATTATTTCGAATTAAATCAATTTCTGTTGCGTAAAATTTGTTAATAAGTCCGTCAATTAGTGTGCACTTAGCTGCTTAGCTAGCTAGTTTGCCAGCTGTATTGATCTGTTAATGAAAACGTTTTGTTCGAATGTCTGTGAGCGATTAAATATAATATCTGTCTATATATGTAGTAAGTGCTTATATATCACGGCTGCTCATACGCTACGCTTATCCATTTATTAACTTTGTAATTACTCAACAGCTAATGAGTTTACTGAGTTTGATTAAGGTAGTTGTGCCTTGCTGCTTTCTGTTAACGATTTAGCTATACGCACAAGCATTACTTAATAGAAGAATTATCTCAATGGTACATTTTTTTTTTTTTTTCCAAAGAACTCAATTTGTCTTTGATGGTACAGATATATGGTATTTATCACAGTCAACTACATTTTTGTGTATATACTATATAAGCTGATGGATGGCATTGTTGTTGCCTCACTTTACTTTTGAAATGCTTTTCACTTTATCGAAGTTACAGGTTTCATAAACGTGTGGACTTTCAAGCTGCCTAAATGCAAACACACTTCTTATTTAAAGAAAGAAAGTTGGTCCTACATCGGATTTTATTCTAAACCTGCTTGCAACCACTCAACTGAAAGGTGTTACCCTCTGCAGATTAATCACTAGATCTGTTGCCTTTAGACTATCACCAATCATTGATGGGCCATATGCTTAGCAGAATTTCGATTCTTTGAATAAATTATTTTTGTGCATTATGTTAATCTGAAAAATCAGCAGATTTAACCTCTTTTACTATTTTTCTTAAAAAATGTGCAGTATTAAGTGTTCATTAATTTTCACCTAATGCTGCCTAATGCTCATAAGTCTGTTGCAAGCGATTATATATGTGCGCTAATTATGGCGTTGGTTGAGTAATTTTTCAATGCAACATAACAACTCATTAACCTTTCCACTCGTAGTCAAATTTCGGCCATTTCTGTTGCATTATTAGCTGATTATCTGCAGCTACATTACTTACTTGCGCGCTTACACAAAGGTATTCGTATTCGTACTTAAGTACATGTGTAGTTATTATACAAAAGTGCTTAAACAAAGCATTTCCGTTGTGCGTCGCACAAACGATTTAAGCACTCACCAAGCAAAGCGATTAAATATGAACTGCATAGCGTATTCATATAATAGGCCTTCAAAACTACTTAGACTACTTGTGCACAACTACAAAATAATGTAATGCTTTAAGGCAATAAGGGAAATAAGTATTTAAATATGCTGGACAGCGAAAATGCCCTTAAGCTAAATGTATCCGTGAGAAATAGTGTCGAGGCATGCAAATTAAAATAAGCACTGAATATATTACAAAGTGCACCCTACTAAATATCAAGATATAAACGTACATACTTAGATATATATATATATATATATATATATATATATATATATATGTGTATAGTATCTCCAAGTGTAAGTGCGTGGCACAAAAAGTAGCGCACATAATTTCTGTGCTCAGGCATTTAAGGAGATAAAGGAGTGTGGCATTTATGCGCTCAAAATTAAACTAAACATTAATTGTGCAGGAATTTTGCATGAGTGCGGGGCGAAATTAAAACAAAAAACACTTTTTAACAAAACAAAGCTAAACAAAACAAAAATAGAACAAAATAAAAAGAAAAACATTCACATTCCAACAAACGGAAAAAAGTTAATTTAAAAATAGCTTTTGTGCTTTAAAAAGCATTCTGTATCCGGCTGTTGGGTTTTATATATATGCATATATATATCTGCAGATGAGTCTACATGCTGCTAAATACTTTTGAGCATGCTTCCGCTGGCACTTAAGCGGGCACAATAACTGCAAATAGGCACTCAACAATAAATTAGTACGTTGCAAGATAGCATACACTGAGAAAAAGTTTGGGCAAGAGTTTTACATAAACTGTTTGTGAATTACAAACTGCGAATGATATGTAGCAGTGCACAATGCTTCTAATTTCTAAGCAATACAATTTAAAAAATAATTATGTGAGGGGAAAATCGGTGGGCAATGGCAGCGTGGAATGCTGTCTGAAGCGGTTTACATAAGATTACTAATTCTTGAAATATGGTTAAATATATGCACAATAGATTTTATAATACCTATTTCAGTCTTTGGTCGATCGAAATATATTTCATACGCTCTCTATAAATTCGCTCAGTGTACACATGAAGACAGCAGCTATCATTTAGACTGCTTTAAGCAACTTGCAGATTGTTCCGCTGCATGTGGTCTACACTGTTTACTCGTTTATTGTATCTAACTACTGCTCCAATGATATATATCGTACAAGTATATATGGTATATCTATTGCTATATACGGCCACTTGAATTTATGTCAGTCTGTCCCAAAACAACAAAAACAATAGCTAAACCACAAACAACAGCTACAACAATAGCAACAACGACAACTATAAATGCAGACAGAAATATAACTACTGCTACTTAGAACTAATGCCAAGTCAAATAAAAGTGTGCAACTTGAGGCTACTTGAAATTGTATCTGAAGCAAAGTTTACTTCTATATTTCTGCTTCTTTTGAATGTCTGCTTCAAGTAGCACGGCTTGACTTGAACTGCGAGCTGAGCTGGACTGAATTGTACTGAATTGAATGAGATAGACAGTCTAACATGAGTGCCGCATATCCTTTTTAGTTTCATTCTTACGACGTTTCTTTCAGTTTATGCTCCAATTATAAGCAACCGGAACTAGATACACACACAGACACACACACACACACACACAAACTGATGCAGCCACTAAAATTATTTGTATCTGCGTATCTATGTTTAAAAAAATGTGTGTGTATTTGAGTACGGACTTCTTTAAGCCTAAAGGCAAGTTCGTTGCTTGCTTGCTTGGTCAGTCGGTCGCTCGCTCGGTCAGTGCGCTCTCATATAAAGCATTTTGTGGTTTTTATATAGCTCTACTCTATGCGTTTGTTTATTTCCGTTAAATTAATGGCATCCACTATGAACACTTCCCGTTAAACATAGTAAAAATAAAACCGAAACGGAACGATTGCTGGCAGCTGAAGATAGATTTAAGTATCTTTATCCTTTAGCTATGTAAAAATAGTTATTACATTTGACGAAATTATATATCAGCTTTTGTCAAGTGCTTAGCATTCTAGTCTGATATGAGTCATAAAATGCATATAAATAGATGGGTACTTTACTATTAAGAATGATGTGTTGTAAGGATTTGGATTGGAAACAATAAACCAACAATGTTGTGCGTAAGCAATCAATAACATAATTGTTAGACAGAAGTAAGTAGAGATATTTTATTTTATGCATTAATTTCAAGCAAAATCTTTTTGATATGAATTATCTATATTTTCGCTTCGGTAAAGCCAAACAAAGAGAACAACAGACAAAGCAGCAAGCAGTAGGAAAACAAGCAGATAGCGAAAAAAAAAAAACAATTAAAATCGCCTATTTTATTGCAAGTGCAATTTTTTATATTATAAACTCAACATATTTCATATCAAAGCCTCGCGAATATTCCTTACTCACAGGATTATTTTTTAAACATAAAATCGAAAGTCTTTACCTTCCGTTTGCGGAAATAACAAACTGAAACTTACAACAGACTACGTATAGAATAAAATAATTTTTAAAGATTTTTCTTTTACCTTTTTTCTACTATTCTAATACAAGCAGAGTTACTGAAAATGTTTCAAATTTAACTAACATCATTTCAGGTGTATTTTTTCAGTGCTTCACAAAAAAATTTGCATATTCACATTTTGAACGAAAAGTGTGCAAATTCCATTTTGATAAACATGTAATCTGATCATAGTATTGAATATTAGATTGTAACCGACTAATGCCGCAAGCTTTTCAAATTAAAAAAAAATATAAAAAAAATTGAGTTCAACAACAAATAATAATATGCATAGCATTTGATACATCGGTATCACTTTTCTCTTTATACAATTAGAATTGCAATTTTGAAATCAAATTCAGTTGAAATCGATTTCATGCAAATGGTCTAAATTAAAAATATGTACGTTACTTTTGAATTTAATTTTCGTATGCGGACAGTGCCAGAATGCAAATTTTTCGATAGAAAAACACAGAGCATAGAATTAGGTTGCAATGCTTGCATGCAAAATATTCTTCAGTATTTCACAATTTCAAGCGGAAACAATTGAAATCCGGCAGCATTATTATTGGCAAAGGCTAGCATAAATTGAAATACATACTGAGCCTGAGTGCAAATCATTCGAAAATGTAATTATACATGTAGGTAGGTATACATAAGAGAACGCTAATAAAACTTTTGCTAGTACGGATGAGAAGAATTTTTTTTTGCTAATACAGCACGTACTATGTGGTAGGTTTTAATTTGCAGATGTGCACAATAGAGATTTTATCAAAATCTGTTCCATATCTTCGCTCTCTCTCTCTTTACTGAATATAGAACTTTATAAACTGCCGTTAGTTTGCTCCTCCCTCTCAGTAATAGCGAAGATTTGTAATTACTACTTTGCATCCAAAATATGTATTTCATATAAGAAATCTTTAAAAAATATCACCACCTCATTGAACTTTTGTTAGTCACCTTGTAGCATTGTTTATTTACATACTTCTATATCAGATACACAAAGTTGGACATAGATACATATAACACATACGAGGGTAGCTTTATGTATTTCAGAAACTGGCAATACTGATAGTGTTAGGTAACGACAGAAGGATTTTCATACTGCAGATATTCAAACACAGAGCCAAAATGGTGTTATTAATTTATCTGAAAGCTTCTAACACTTTATGAAATTAGTCGTATATCGAACAAAACACTTGGTCAGCTCGTCAAGACGTAGAATTGATGTAGTACTGTCCGTTTGTTTGTCTAGTTGTTGCTATTTTGTATACCATATACCATGAGTTTGGAAGAATTTATATAAAAGGAAGGAATTATAAAGTAAATATATTCTGGAGCTACAGCGAAAACTAAGTCGATATAGCCATCTTCATCCGTTCATTTGTTTGACCGGATCTCTATTAGACAACTATTGACTTATCATCTGTTATATGGAATATTTAATCGGAATAGTGAATCCACTAACCAAAGTGCAAGGTGACTAGTTCTAGTACAAAGCAATGTCGCCTGTTTTCCTTCGTTTGCGAATGAGCTTGCACGTGGCCATTGAACTGGCACGTTGAATAAACCTTTTATATTACTTACTCAATTTTAGTGGGCTTCTACTAACCCAATTGGAGTACAATATTATATAAATTTATATGTGATCTATACTGCTCCTGACCACGTAGTAGATAACTATTAGCCATATTTTGAAGATAGAGGAGAAGAACATTTTTGTCGTCAGTTTTTTTTCTACCCTTTACAATAAATATTTATAGCAGGTTATAAAATATTCATCCTCGACTCGACTATGTCTCTTATTTTTGTTGATTATTTTTAATTATGTTTCCCAAAATCTAAACGGCTACCCTCGTATACGTACTTAACATGCGCGAAAGTGAAATGAATCGAATCACGTAGATGCAACGTTGTACGGAAATGCGTAACTGTTGAAATGGCGGACATTGGTAGTAATTGTATACGTGTATGTAAATGTGTGCTGCATTATATGTGTGTATGTATGGCTGTGTGTGTTTAGAATGCGTGTGATTTACGTCTAATTGATGATGCTGCCTGTTGAGAATTATTGTGTGGGCGTGGCATGGCCTACACTCATATATGAAAATTATCGAATAGACACCAAATACAAGCAAAAATTTATGTAGTACAAGTGCGTGTAAGCGGGTCAATTCAAACAGTTGAGCTCAAGGTCATGCACGGCTCGTGTTTCACTTAACACAGTCGCTGCTGTTGTTGTTGTTGTGGTTGATTTAGTCGAGTCGTCCGCGTTGTTTTTCGTTTGTCGATTTGCCAGCAGCAAAATATTTTTGTTGTAGTTATATTCACTCGCTCGCTCGCTCGCTTGTTCGTTCGTCGTTGTAACGCTGTCAAATTGATTCATTCAAGCGTTTCCTTTGAATAATTTGCGCCATAACTGAATTTATTATCCCTTTAACTCCCACGCCGCTTGCAGCTATGTTTTCCACTGTTACTTTTATTCGCAATGAAGGACACGAATTGTATGTTCGAGTATATAAAAGTAGGCGGTTTCGCGAAGGATTTGTGTAAATTTAACTTTTACAAGTGTTGGCAACCGTTTTTATTATTTTAGTTTAAAATAGACTTCAAAAAAATTACTATAGAAACATTTTATGCTACTTTTTTGTTTTGTCATCATTCTTAAAAAAACATTCATGTAAAATGAAAAGAATTACGGGGTTAATTTGGGGAGTTATAGACTTTACAAAGCGGCAAATGTAACCAGTTAAGGCTACAAATTTGTAGGCCGATTCAGACGGTGCTAAATATTACACATTGTGAATAAATTTAAAGAATCAGAAATTTTTTTTTCATATAATATTTATTTATTTGGTTTATAGTTTGGCTCATGGGTTCAAACCGACCTTCTTTCTAATGTTTTTTAAAGTGTGTACTGGTTCATCTGTAATTCAAAGGACAATATAAAACAATGGCGGCTTGCGCGGCAAATGAAAACAAGGTTTTTGGAATAGTTTTTATTGCTGTCCGTCTGAGAGTCATTGCATTCATCAGCTGACTTCTTTCTTCATTGATTCCAACCGGAATCATGTTTAGTCGATCTTTATATAGGAGTCACAGCCACTACCTTTTATGTATAGACTGTATTAAGTGTACCCTACCATTTATTCGCTGTGCTCCTTTTACACAATGAATACAGAGTATAAGATGCCTGTTATGTCTATCTTTTTTAATACGTACAAACGTGTAGCATTTATATTTTACTTCGATATTTTTATATTTCTATACCCTGCGCAAAAAATGGTTCTAGTAGAGTATATTGGGAGTGTTCAAATTAATGTAACATAGTCAGTGATTAGCACGACGACTTAAGTGAATCTAGCGATGTCTGATCATTCGTTCGTTATTCAGTTTGAGAAAGAAATTCTTTAACTGAAGAAGTCTTCTCCTGTAGAAACTAAATTCACTTTGGAGCTCTCTATGGGTCTGCGCCGTTTTGATGCAGTGGTAAAACTGAAAATAAGTCAAGTCGTATTAGAAAAAATTACTTTGTATAGAGTCTAAAAAAGTCGAGCACTCCGACTATAGCTCTTACTTATTTTATCTGTTTTTCATGCGTGTTTCCACAGCGACAGCTGCGTAGCTTTTCGACTTAAATATATTGAAAATCGCTGGAAAAAGAGCCACACAAATTTGTTAGCCATCGTTACGCATCGTTCTCGATCTGAAAATCAACCAACGACAGCATTTCAAGCATTGGGCGCAAATTTCCGTTTCCGTTTTCCGCACGCAATCAATTTTTATTATTTTGTTTCATTGTTCTAAATAACATTTGGCATTTTAGTCTATTCGATTGGTTGTTGTTCTATATGTATCCACAATTATTTTTTCTATTTAATGCATGAATATATTTAATTGAACTAAATGGGATTTTGCTCGAGAGCTCATTCATTCATTCGTTGGTTCGTTTGTTGGTCGCTGCGCTATGCAACCGCGCCGCCAATTTTAATTGAATTTCAATTGATAGCAAAATTTTTCCATTTGGGTCGCAATTCCATTTTAATTAATTAGAATTGATAACAATAACAATGACCCAAATGAGTTTGCATGAATTGTTAGAAGGCGTTGAAGTTCGATTATAATGGATTTGTTTTCTGGTATGGTATGCGGCATAAGCTGTTGAGAAAAACCGTAAATATGGGTTAAAATTAATTTGAGTTATGTGTGTATGGGTTGGGGCAGCTAAAAATGTGTTTACACCAAACACCTACTCTGCCTGCAGATAGTGCCACAGAAACGCAATTATTACTGTTGACATTCGTAGTACGGAATTGTTTGCTGCACTTGTTCTAAAGGCAACCGGAAATAGCATAAAGTGCTAACACAACCAAGCATAACAACAACAGTCGTGCTAACAGTTTCAACCAAAGTATAGGGTGTTGCATTATGATTGGCTGCACTTTAAATATGAATACAAAATTTGGAAATTTGGTTTTAATTCATATTGGTATTTATTGTTAGTAGCTGTTAAGCTGTTCTGAAGAGCATTAAAAGAGAGAGGAAAGGATAGAATTAAATATTTTTCATTAATAGAACATTTAATTGTAGCTTTTCTCGCTCCTTATTTTTCACAGCTTTCTTTCTTACGTTTTCTTTTTCTTTTTCATCACTTGCAAATAGCCTCGATATAATATGATAAAATGTTCGTTGCAAAGCACTGCAAGCCCTTTGTTTTGCCGTGTGCCAATTCTTGCTTGAAAATAGCCAAATTTAAGGTTTCATATTGAAAACGAAGACCTTTGTCAAAGCCTTAGTGTACCAATTGAAACATCCTTTATGTCAATGAACAAATGCATTCAAAGATATACAAACATGTAACAGTTGGTACTACAAGAGTAGACAGTGTCAAAGTTCTTCTGTATTTGGTGGAGCGATAGCGTGTGAGAGGAGTAGTGCTGAAAAATTTGCTATAGAGGGAGAAAGCGCAACAGTGCGGAAGAGCGTGAAAATCATGCAAATGCAAACGCACACCGTTATACACAAACACATGAATACAACAGCAACTTCCGGTACGCACACATAGATACAGTCACATACACACATATAGAGACAAATAGCTAGCAAACAGAGCAAGGCAATCGTAGTGTTTTGTTTGCCAGTTGATGACAACGTTAATTACATAACAAAAGTGTTGCAAAATGTTTGTTTATGTGTATCTGCAAACGTGTTTGAGTTGGTAAAAACAAAAGCTACAACAACAACAACAACAACAACGAACGTAATGACAACATCAACTGTGATAAGTGTAACTAACATTGTTGTCAACAGCAGATACAAAGGAAAAAGAAAAGAAGTTCATTCCCGTAGTGCAGACAGTGTGTGCAATCCAGGAAAATGAGTAATTCAAATATGTAATTATGTTACGATTATGACAATGTGCGACCTACTAGATACTAGCATGGAATGTGGTATGCCTATATCTTAAGCAAACTATATATATGCGGCAGCATGGCCAATTGAAATTATATTGCATACAAGTATGTAAGAACACATTCAATGACGGTAACTTTATGAATTTGCTGAATGTGTAGACAGCTAAATCGGTTTACCTTAACTGTGCCTGAGATAGGCGAGCTGTGAGGAGAACTGAGAACTGTTTTAATTCCAATGAAAAATCAAAGTTTTGAACGCAGAAATCGTTTGTGCAATTTTCATCAGTTGAACACCATTAATTAATAATGCATGAAAATTTTGTGGCATGAGCAGCTCTAATTTGTTCTGATAACATATTATATTTCTGTTAAATGCCAAGATATCAACTTAAAATTTCTTTAATTGAAAAGTAAATTCATTTGCATAATGATGCCACATACATTCTTATATACACAGCTTTTATTAATTTAATGAATTTATGCAAATATAATTTCATTAGTGTAATAAGAATTTATTATATTGATATAGATTAAAATTAAAATACATTTAAAGTATGCAACCAATCAAAAACCAATAAAACAAATGTAAACTTTGTAATGCGCTACAAATGCCGAAACAACTATTCAAAAATCTATGTACTATGCAATAAAATAAAGTTGTATTTGTGAAACAATTAAATCAACAGATTATCATGCCAAACGCATTTAAATACATTAAATACGCATTTTAATGCCTATTTATGTGATACCGCAAAAACATTTCAACTGACTGGTTTCAACAAAAACATGCATTGTACGAGTATATGCGAATATAAGTATATAAGATACAGATAGATAGATAGATAGATATATTACATTAATATGTGTGCGAAAACTTATTTACGAGTTACGAAATTAATGCATATTAAACTAATGACACTAATAGCCAAATGCATGAATGAAGCTGTATGTAATTGAAGATTTAATAAGCAGCATAGAACATTTGAATTAAGAATTATTAAAGTTTTAAATTTAAATGTATGTATATAATAAATGTACAGTTATATCTGGTTGCTACACTAAAATAACTTTGTCTATATCGCGTGTTTTTAGTATTGCTAAATGTTAACGTGACACAGCAACAACAAAATTGACAAATGTCACATACAGCTATGCATTTTGGTCAAACTAGCAAACCGCAAGCTTGAAAATTACAAAACCAACTAAGCTTGTTGCTGACGGACAAGTCAGTGTTTCAAATACATTTCACAGATGGATTTCTTTCTTTATGGTCAGTCAGTCAGTCCGTCAGTCAGTCAGTTAGTCAATCAGTAAGTCAGTTAGCCACACATTCGCACTCAGTCACTCACTCAGCTAGTTTGTCACACAGCATGCGGGCTCAATCAGTTTGTCAAATGCAGAAATTTTACATGGCATTTTTAGCTTCGAAATCTATTCATCTATCTGTCGCATGTATCTCGTAACTATATATCACTGCTGTATATTCTTGCAACATACAATGTATCTATTGTATACAGCTGCGGTTATGTAGCTCATTGCTTAAAATCTCAGCTGTAGCTGTTGTCTACTTGTCTCTTTAATTACTATACATATCTAAAAGCACAATAAGCATAATATTCAACGCCCAGGCCAGACCAACAGACATACAGACAGCCAGACAGCTAAGCTTTTAATTTTGCAAACATTTGAGGCTTGTAATTCCATTTCCCTTCCTTTTGCTTGCAGCTCATTCTGTTAGTATTCCATTAATAATTAATGCCTAAAGGTATGCAATACAAACCGACATACTGAAAATTTAATACGCTCTCGTCTTATTGTTGTATACACTCACACATATACAGTCATTATATTTTATGCTGCTATAATTAAGTTACTTCACACCGCCTCCACCGTACTTGGTTTCGTTTTCATTTCATGCGTCTTATGCGCCTTTATTTTATAGGCATATAGCAGTAGTGGCTTTGCAGTTTTTATTGCAATCATAAATAAAATATTGCATACCTATAGGCTGTCAACAGGCATTGCTTGTTGTTGCTGCTCTATACGTACAGTATTCGTTCGTGTGATTTACATTACTTTAATTGCATGAAAAATGCCTTATTATCTTTTGTCTTTTCGCATTGTGTGCGCACATTTAACTTGAGCTTTATTTATGCCATTAGTGTTGATTATAATGGCCGTAGGCCTTTGTTTATTTGCCTTCTTGTATGTATGATTAACAACTTCATATTGCAAATATATGTATAAAGCTATGAGTGTATATGTGTACATCATGTACGATATACGATTTATATAGAGACACATCTGTGTGTATTGTTACAGGCATAAATTTTAATTTATAATTACACAAAGAAATTTCTTACGTGCAACAAATCGTATTATGTGGCTTTTGTGTGTATGTATGGGTTTTTTGTGTTTTTTTTGTTTTTTGTTTTTGGTTTAATTAAACAGAAGTACAAGCAATATACACAATTTTAAAGCTATTAACATTAAAGCACTTCAGGGCAAAAAATGCTTTAATGTGAATTATTCATGTGTATATATTTAAATATTCTTTTACAATAAATACAAAAGAAATAATGGAAAACGTTCATTTCGCTGGAGGTATGTTATACAGCAGGCTAAGAAAATAAACCCAAACAGTTTTGGAGGCATGTCAGATCATTATTTAAATTATCAAATATCAAACAATAATCAATATACAAGCATTCCACCGGCCAGGCAATTCCACGACTTGAGATTCCACCGTCGAGATAAATTAGAATATTTAAAATCTCTAAAATTGACCCCGGGGATGAAGGTCATTGACCCCGGGTGTGAAAGACGTTGGACCTCAGGGTTCAATGAGGTAGGGAGGTTGGATTGGACACCAGGGGTCAATGATCGTCTGGGGATTCCTGCGCCCGAGAACTACCAAGTTTGGGGATTCACCCGTCTAGAAAGAGGATTCTTATGTTCTGGGGATTCTTGTGTCCAGGAAATCCTCCGTGATCTTATCACCCTGGCAGTCCCCCGCCTAAAAATTCCTCCGTCAGGGGAATCCCCGTCCTGAGATTTCGACGCCCGTCCAATTTTCTTTCTAGAAATTCTTCCGCTCGGGGAATCTGGGGAGTCTTTCGTCGGGGGATTCCTCAGTCCGGGGATTCTCCTCAGGAGATTGCAGGAGATTACATCCTTCGTATAAGAAATCAAGAAACCAATGATATTGGATTCCTACGAATTCCTACGACTTGTAGGTGCCTACGTCTATGAAATATCCCGTATGGAAATATGAATTTTGTTTGGTGCTTATATGACAGGATTCCTTTTCTAAATGAAGTTCTTCTGTGTATTTTAGCTGAACCGCTTGCATGGTTTGACTTCGTATAAGGAGCACATGGATATATGCGAGTATATATAGATACAACATTCCATTTCATTGGGTGCATTGCGTGCCTTCTAGGCCACATTACATTATTATATCTGAGCAACGCACAAGCAAACTTTCTGCTGTTGTACATGGTGCGGCTATGTAAAGCCTACGCAAGCACTACCCACCTGACTGTTGCTGTCGACCAAAACTTCCTGCTTGTGTCTGCGCCTCTGGAAACAAAATAAAGTAATGCAAACTTTCAACAAATCGACTCACCTAGTTTCCAGCAAAAGTTTACTCTGCTCTAATTTCGCTGCAGCTCTTCTTTACGTGGCTAATTTTCACGTCATGTGAAGGCGTACAAGAATTATGGCTTAAAGGTTTTATTAGCCATAACTCAACATGTCATACATATATCGAAGATGTATGGAATCTAATAAAAAAAAAAACATATTTTTTGACATTTCAAAGTTTTTATGAACGATTTTTATTGCACAAAATTATTATTAGCGCGCTTTGTCTTCAACTTTTACAGCGGATTTTAATACTAATAATATTTTTTTTTTTTTGCAATTTCTTTTAAATTTTTAATGCTTCCTGGCCGAGGACGACTTTCAACAACTCGCATAAATCTGAGCGCATGCTAACGAATGGTTTTGCAAATGAGTTCGTGCAATGCACATGGCTTACTTGCGCTACGAACGAGTCCTAGTAGAACTACGCGTAAGAACGTCGAAGGTGCCGCTGGAATAATATATCATAATTGAAAAGTTTGCAAAAGTGATTTAGTTGCGAAATATGAAATGTCACAAAGTTAAAAAATGAATATGAAATTTTTTTAATAATACGAAAATTATACGGAAAAGCGCTGGAAAAGCTTCAATTCATAGAAGCATATAATTCTGTGCTGGAATAACTTTTACTGTGTTATTGCAGCTAGAATCGATTAATTTTATTTTAAATTTATTTATGGTGCCAACAGATTATGTAATATTTGATCTAATAGCAGTTTAAACACTTATATAAAAAAATCCTATAAAACTACTCAGTTCAGCTACTCAAATAGGTGCTGAAATATGTGAACAATTACTGGTTGTGCTCAGCGGTGCATTTCTGTTGCTCATACGCCAAATTAATGCTTCACTTTTACAGAATTTCAGCGCAACATCGTTTGTCAAGTATTCACATTTGAAGCAGCGCATAGACAGTAGGGTGCAGTGACGCATGTTAAACGCAAAATATTCGTGTTTGCCAATAGACACCGCGCTGAATGCTTAGTTAGACGCTTAGTTGATTGATAGTAGTCGCTGCGCTTGTTGCATCTATCAAATCAACATGTTAATGTGTGCACATCAGACCAACAGACAGAGCGACGCAGTCAAATGAACAGACAGACTTCATAGATGAACTTCAGCCAGTCAGTTCCATATCGATATAAAGCGTTAAAGAGTTCAGTACTGGTCACCATACACACACACACACACATAAGCAATTTAAAAACCCATTTGTCTACATGAGCGAGTGCTTCGTAACCCTTTTTTTTGTGTCGATCATCAACATCGCTGTTGCTACATACACACACACGTACATATCCTTTCATCCATTCATCCTTTTATCCGTTTTTGGACTTGTCGCGTTTGACGCCATGACAAAACGCGTTCAATGTATAACCGCAGCAGCAGCAATCGAGGGAACTAAAGGCAGCCAAGGACATGCCATGAGAGTGCATTAAATGCTTATCAGTCTGGCTGAATGCGAATGTGTCTGTATGCGTTAAGACCATTTATATGGTATATGAAAAGGAAAAAAAAAAAAAAACAGTACACACACACACATTGCCACAAAATGGCGTTGCTTGTCGTTCGTGTTTGTGCGTGTAAAATGACTTAATTTCCGCGTTGACCAGTTTTAAGGCTTCTGTGGCAGGGGCGTTTGCGTGTGTGGTATCTTTTCACTTGCTCTGTTCAACTTGGCGTTAAAAATTCAATTTACACAATCAAATTTGAACGCCTTCAACGTCGTTGTCAAGGGCGAGCGAAGTAAATGATAGTAAATTTTAGGAGCATCACGCGAAGCACTTTACGCCAAAGGTCAACGTTCAAAATGAGTTCGTGCGCCTTCAATTTGTGCTTATATTTTATGCATTAAGCAGTTATACGAGACATGTGGCAGGATATTTTATTTTATTACAATATACATGTGTGTACATAAGAGGCATAAATGGAAAATGGTCTACAGTATAGCCAAATAAATATGCGTAGATCATGAAAAGCTTATGTTAAAAGCAAAAAATGCTATATGCAAGCTACTAAGGGGCTTCGTTGCGCTTACTTACCTGGGAATAATCTAATTAGCCAACATCATCATTAAACTTATAAAATGTCATAACGAAGGAAGTAGCGGAGAGCCGATGAAATATATTCGCATTTTTCTGTTGCACTTCAATGTTTTTGTTTACTTTCTAGATTATTTTTAAATATTTCTTTCACAGCGATAGATACCCTCTGACTTTAACTGCAAAGTACTTTAAATTGCCTTAATGCCCAAAATAATCCTTTGCCAATCCTACGCAAAAAGTAAATGTCATAATAACCGAAAAACTCTTCATCGTACACTCAAATATAAATCCAATAAACAGACAATTGTTATACATCTAGCCACATTGCAATCACGCGGCTACGCACACAATATTACCGTCATCAAAATGCTGTCAACAGCGCTACAAAGTATCCTTGACGCTGTCACATTATCCTGCGCTATTTTACTGTAGTAGGTAATAAAAATCCTAGAGAGCCCATCGTATGATTAATTGCATTTAATAATGTCGCTAAAGCTGGAGTCGTATAAAGGCATTGAAGGCTTTCAATATATATATATCACATCGAAGTACACATTCGACAGTGTTGGTTAATGATTTGCTAAATTGCGCTGTGTTGGTAAATGTCATCAAGTGTGCTACTTTTATCAAGCATAAAATGCTTCAATTATGCTTGAGTTACGTTTATTGCGTTAGTTGGTTTTTTGTTTTGTTTTTTTAGTTGTTGTGCAATTAGCTTTATATTTTTTTTTATTAGATTTTTTAATGTAATTTCTTAATAAAATATTTAAATCAAAAAGTTAAAGTTTCCTAACAAGTTTTTGCTTAATTTTCATTAATATTGAACAGCCCACCCTTATCAAGACACTTTGCTTAATTAACTATACAGCTTGAACACAAAATGCATAAAATTGCTTAGAAAATACATAAAAAATTTTACTGCCTAATAATTAAGTTGGCTTTAAATAAGCTAAAGCTTAAATTCGCACTTACAAGCAGCCCTCCGTCCGTCCGTCCGTTTGTCCAGTCAACACACATACATCTATGACCTTTGCCATGCAACCTTTGCCACAGCTCAAGTGATGCTATCAAATAAAGAATAGCACATTAAAGTACTGAAAAAAAAAAAATGAAATTGCAATGGCTAACGATTGACATAGCTAAAGCAACAAACACCTTCGCCATATATCTTCATATCTGCCTGTGCGTTTCATACTTCTATTGGCAGCTGCTGCTGTTGCCGATGCTGCTCCTATACAACAATGTTGAATGCCAGTCGTTGAGATGGCATATTATCACTTGTTTTGTCACAGCTTGGAAAAAAAAGGTAGCACGGCTATAATATAATAGCAACAACAATGTTAGCATAGAGCCATAGTCCATTCAATTCGATTTTTTTTAGAAATTTTATAGCCTGGGCGTTGTGCCTTGGAGTAAAATAATATTTTTATTGCTTGGTTTTATGCGTACAGCAAAAGTCGGATCAAAATCTGTGGCGAAAATTATATCGCTGGTGTTTGCTAGCTGAATTGCAGCGCTGAGCGTTCAATTTGATAAGATTTACGCGCTGCTTAAAAATTTTTAAATAATTTTCTGCTACAAAAATTGCAGATACATAATATATTATACAGCTCATGGTCGGTTCAAACTATACTTGCGTGCGCTGTAAAGGCTTCAACTAATCCAACCGGTTCGTGAACCGTAGAGGCGTTATATTTGGAACTTGAACTCGAAATAAAATTGATTTAATAAATAGAACAAATCGTTACATCAAAACGGTTTAAATGCCCCAAAGCGCAAGGACTAAAGTGCCCACTTAAGTGCCTACAACACCAACTGCAGACAAGCAAATTCAAATTTAACGAAGAACAAACATTGAACAGTGTTGTTAAACGCATAAAATTAAATTGAAGTAGCACCACTTGACAAACCAAACAAACAAACAAACAAACAAACATTTTCATGCAGCAAAACAAAATAAACCGTTGGAAAATATAAACGAAATACATATCTATATTGTCTAATAGTTGAGAACTGGAAGTATGCATACACGCACCGACAAACATATACGCTTTATAGGCAACTAAAAGTCTATGCAACACACGCACACTCACACTCACAACTAGCTATTGAATGGTATGCATTAAAGCGCTCAATGCTGCTACACGCGCATGCCAATAATGCCTCCCATGAGAATGCGTCAAATGTATTTTTAACAGCAACAATTTTCCAAACAATTATTACAATTTGTGCGGCCAATCTAGCCAGTATGTGTAAGTGCGTCATAAGCTGTAGTGGACTATACTATATACTATTGACAACACATTATTTGCTACAAGCGCTGAGCATATAACAAATACATGTATGAAAAAATAAAGCCAAGGAAAACGCTTGAATTGGCTTATTGGTCCATGGGGGTATGAAGGCAATAGGCTGAATCGGTAAGAAAAAAAACCGAACGGATAGAGTTAAAGCTTAGCGCATGACCTCACTTCCTACTTTTGACTTCCGTTTGAAACCACTTCCGGCAGCTGTGTGTATTTGTGTGGGTTTCGGTACAACTAGCTTAATGCTTGCGAGCGTTCAAATATTTACAATATTATGTCATATATTCTTTCACTCCTTTTTTTTTTATTGAAAATAAAAAAAAAGAAGTGAGCTCGACAACAATTGCAACGCGGCTGGTGGCATATGAAAAAATATATTGCATATGTTGCGGCGCTTTATATGATTTTATTTCATTTTATGCGCTCAGCTTTATGTTCGATTGTGCACAAAATTTATGATTTTAATTGGTTTGGTCAACTGGAAATTTCACAAAAGCGTTTTTTAATATACGAGTTTATTTTCAATGTCGATTTTTATTTTACTCTTCGATGCTTATTTTTTATTGGATTTTGTATACAAAATGTTGTACACTGCATGCACATTGCAGTGTATATGAGTGCGGCTTGTCTTAGGTTGAATCGACCGCACTGAAATCTTTTGTAACGTTAAGCAAATGAGGCACAGTACAATACTCATTGAACTTACTTTTAAAATATGTGCATTAGTTGTTAATTAAAAAAAAAAAATAGTGTAAAAAGTTTAAGCTTTGCACTTGTAGCACATCACATAGTCGCCTAAAATGCAATTTTTGTATATAGCTTTTTTATGCAGTTGGTGCTCTTGCTTCTAGAGTTGTTAAATGGTTTTTTTAATAAATTATTATTGGCCTCTCTGCAGGCTGCAAGCTTCACTGACCAGCTATTGCACTTTTATTGATTACTTTATTGAAGTGTATCTGAACCTCTTTGCTTTCGGTGTTTGCTTATTTGCGTTTGTCAGTTGCTTTGACTTTAAGCACTTGAATGCCAGTTGTGTGCAAAAAGAAGAAAAAATATATTTGTAAATATTAAAAAGTCGAAAAAATACTACATATTTATACAAAATATGAAATACATATACGCAATGTGTTGCCATCAATTTTGCATGCAACAAATATGGCGTAATTGCCTTCAATGAATATGCATGAACTGTTTGACTTATGCCATTTGGCATTTTGTTTTTGTTATTATTTTGCTATTTAATATAGCGTGTAATTTATTATTGCTTAAATGATTTTTGCAAAAATAAAATAGACACCTGCGCACACAATTGGCCGATATTAATATGCAACAAGCGTATTACGTATACGCCGTGTAATGATAATTACAAAATAAATATTGCACGCCTTGCGGCGTGATTTTTTACAAATGCAATTGAAAACATTTATTTATTTATTTTTATTTGCAGATAATGTTTGTGTAAAAAGCCAATTGAAACTATCCAATTTTCAATTGTTTTTGTTTTTTTGTTGGATAGTGTGAAAAGGAATTAAAAAATTAATTGAAAAATAATTAAATAACTTGAAATGACATTTGAAGTCACCAATAGACAAAAGCCACATTGTTTTTGAATAGGCAGTCACCAAGAAAAATACTGCGAAACAAAGAAAGTATTGATGTGCATTGTAATGATTGCACATTAAAACTTTTTACTGCAGTAAAACAATTACCAAATATTTTGACACATAAGAAGTGTATAAAATCACAAATCTGAAGTACAGCCAGAGACTCAACAATTCAAATACTGCAACTGTTGCGACATCCATTGGTGATAATATATTGGATCAAATTTGCTCGGAAAAGAATATTTTTTGGAAGTTCTGGCAACAAGAGCGCTGACGTACCACCCTGTCGATTTAATAGCATTAATAGCTTTCCACTTTCTCCCAAATATTCGAAAGGATTTTTCTTGGTAGAATGTTACCTGTATGGGGCATCCAGAATATCATTCCTGTCACCAGTTTGACTTTTGATAAAACCATGGTAATCCAAAGCAGGTCCATCAAGGCTTTTAGCTCATTATAAAAGCTACTAAGCTTCTGGATCAACGATTCAAAAGATCAATTCGAAACTGTCAGCAACGCAAAGCAGATGTACATCAAGTGTCCTTGGTCTTGTTTTGTATGCTCTGTATACTGCGAATATGCCGACACCTGAGAACGAGCTACGACACAACCATCATTCGCCAAATCAAGCTGTAATATCGAAGCTGCCATGGACTTACAAAATTTTCAACTTAAATTTGAACGTTTGGCCAATAGCTGGAAGATTTCTGGCAATTGTAAAATGTCAAGGTACAGCACATTCACATTAAGGCAATGAAACTCCTCTGCATAAATTTTCTTTACTGCAATTTATACAATTTTTACTACTTTCTTAAATTTTACATTATGCAGCTTAAAACACTGCATTGTCAAACTAAAAGTATATTTTAAACCCAACCTAGCTCAGCTAAATTCACTCTATCCACACTAAGATATTTTCCCCATACGTCTAAGCATGCAGAATATATATTCGAGCACTTTCATACTCACAACAATATCCTGATTGTAATGCTATCCTCTTATCTCATGTATTCGTTGTTTTTCACATTCTATACAATTAATGTAGGTATTTATTTTGTTTAACAATTTTTGCATTCTTCAAATGCACACACGCACTTACACACACATACTCATGCAGCGTAATGTAATGTAATGCTATTGCCATTCTCATTTATTTATTTTTTTTTTTGCTTTTGTGAATTCATTTCAAAAGTCGTTTATAGCTTTTAAATTTCCATCAGCATGCCAGTCTCAAGCACGCCCTTTCCCACTCACCGTCGCGCTAGACTTGCATACAATTACACAATCCTTCCGGCTATCATGCCATGCCATACCCATTACATACCAAAGTTTCAACAAAACGAAAATGCCGAGAGCGCACACAATGCCTATTTCCGTAAATGCGTATTTTGTTAATGTTGCACATTGTTTCGTTAACACGCCTAAATGTAACTTTACGTTGTAGCCCCTACACCTCTATACTGTAGTCTCTTCTTTATTTGGTTGAACATATATTTTTTAGTACACTATAGCTGTGCAGTATATTAAGTTTGTGCAAATATATGTAACTACATCATTCCGGTGCTCACCTAAAGTAATTGAGCAACACAATTGATGTACATGTCCGTCTGACTGTCTATTTGAATAAGGAAATCTTCGAGTTTATTGAATATATCGACCAACCATGCTTTAAGTGGTACTTTTCTTACAAAACTGCTTGCGCCTTACTTGAGTTATTATTGTTTATAAAATTGTTTTGTTATTAATTTAATAAGAAATGCTTAAATTAAATTATGTTCCATCAATGCTAATCGAATTTTTCACATGTATCAAGTTTGGTATATAAACTATACACAAATGTAAACTTCAAAGCAGTACAGCGTATCTCGAAGTCGAATATTCAAAACTGCAATGTTTTTTTTTGTTTGTTTGTTTTTATATTATTTCATTGTAAAATTGTACGCCGTGTATGTTTTTAACAGTTTATGCTTTTGTCATCGTGCTTTTATGGCGTATACTCATTGTTATAGCTGTTCGTGTTATTGTTGTTGTTTTTATATTTTAACAGCTTTATATTGTGCCTATATAAATGTATATACATGTATGTATATAGATGTACATATATGTACAACTCTTAATAGTCACTGAAATTGTTTGCATTTTGATAATAAAATCGAATAATAATCAGGAATTTTATTGTAATACCACAGTCACGCTGCACCGCAGTGCGTATGCGTAATATTTTTGTGGAATGTGAATTGACTTTCAAAGTTAGGAATTGGAAAGTAAAACTTAAAAAATCGAAACTAAAAATTATTCAAATTGATTTGTTTTTAACAATTTGGTAGGAGTTCCGGGACGAAAAAATCTGCTTCAGACATAGTCATTAAAAATTACAATAAAACTTAGTATAACATGAACCTTATGGCTATTCTTAAATCACAAGCAATGTGGAAGGCACCGCTTTTTTTGTATTCAAACAGCTTAATGTACTTTCTGAAATATTCGAATACAAGATTTAAATAACAGTACAAGTGATTAAACTAATACTAAGAGTTTACCCCGATAAATAATTGCTTCCGAGTGTAGTGATTAACCGCATAATACGAGATAGCCATTAACGTAGCACCTGAAACCTTGGCTTACTTTTCAGTACATCCTTCTTATATGACTTTTTGCTATAAACTACTTTTTTATCATGATATATAATTAACTGTATACATATATATCTTCATATATGTATCTTCATATCAAAAACTGTTACAACCTGACACAACTCAATATACTCCAATTTACTGCCAACCAAAACCAGTTTTCAGCTTTAGTTTTATGGCGCAGTTACTGCTGTAAATTGTTGTCCTTCAAAGAACATTAAACATATGGGGTGTATATAGGTACCACCTATATTGTATGTTACATGTACATGGCATTTATTATATACAATATATATATATATATTTTTTTTTTAATGGATATAAAACATTTTCTTATGCGATTGCTTGCTGTTTCCAGCTGCGCTAAAATAAAATTATTGTTTCAATCCTTTGTCGTCCTGTTCAATTGTGTATTTTTTTTATTATTGCACAAAGCGCCGCAAAGTATGCTACACTTTTTCGCTTTATTTTTCGACCATTTTGGGCATTTTTATTTTATTGTTTTCGCACAGCCTGGGGTAGCGCGTATTACTGACCATTAACAGCATCCATATAAGTCGTACAAATGGGCGCATAAAAAACCTTAAGTTCAGTACCAACAAATATTTTATACCCTACATATAGGTTTTTTAAAAGAGTGGTAATAATAAAACGTACAGCTTGGCACATTAATCGATTATGGCACGATATGAGTAATTAATGTTGACCAAGTATTGCATGTAGAGACGATATATGTATAGCAAACACTCATGTCCCAGTTGCAGCTTATTTGTTAATTGATTGATTTTTAAAAAATATTTTAGATACGACAGCTGCTTCAATGCATTGCAAGTATTTTCATAAAAAAAAACCTCATTTAATAATTTATTTAAGAAGCGTATAAAAAGGCAAATAAAACCTAAAATGTGCCAAATTTTTATGCAATTCAGGCTACGTGTATATCTGTGTCTGTGTGTGTGTGTCTGACGAGTTTTTATGTATGGCATTAAAGTTTGTTTTTATTTTTCTACACTCATGTTGTGCCATTTTTTTATATAGTAATTCAAGTGCTTCTTATTTTTTATATTCCATTTTTATTTTTTTTTTTTTGAGTCCTTCCAACGCTTTGACTTGTTGACCTGTGTGTTGAAATTGGATTCAAAGTTGAACATTGCGTACAAAGACAATGTTGGCAGCTACTGTAGCACTCAGCGCCTTTATACGCCTGTTCAATAAGTTCGTAAATTTAATTTATATTGAGCAAATGGCTGGGGAGTTTGTGTATTTTGAGGGCATTAATCTTGCAAAAGAAATTGAGGATGTGCAGAAAAATTATATTTAGAAAGCAGAACAACAAACAGGGCAGCAAGCGAAATGAGATCAATTGTCATTTGATTGAGCATCTGAAGTGGCAAAGCGTTCGACCGGAAGTAGTCACACAGACATACACACAAACATACACAAATGTGTTAATATTGACAATACAGACATACGAATATGCCTGTTTGTATGACGCTATGACGCAGTAGCATGTTTCGATTTTTTTCACATTTATTGCTCGTTATTTTTATTGTATATTTATTTCTTTATTTCGGACCGCCATGAAACAAAAACAAAATGCCTGTATGGAATTTCAAATAGCAACGCAGATACTCACATTTGAACTTAAAAATTTTTTGAAAAGTGTTCGCGCCAAGTTTTGGTACAGTAAAGTGTGCTAGACGTGAATTAGAACGATCTTAGTTATGTCGCCATATAATTATTTTTGTTTAACAATGGTATCTATTGATTTAACTAGTCGATCGACAGTATCCTCTTCAACAGGCATCTTTCAAACAGTTAAGATTTGGACGACAGCAGACTGCTAGTGCGGTATAGGAGCTCTGCAACAGTTTAAATTAATTTTTTCACTGCCAATGGGTTTCACTGTGCTCCAATTCAATCCGCCGGTCATTTATGCTTTTAGCGCATTTACTGCGTATAGTTTTGGCTTCGTTTTTTTTTTTTTATTCTTTCCAAATGTCACATTTTTTGGCCATTTCTATTCCAAGCGAATTAGCAAGCGGAATTTGTATTGAATTTCTTGATTTTTTGTACAAAAACTTTTCTATTGTTTTTTAGTTTCTGAAAAAATGTTGTCTGCTCTAAGCTGCAAAGAGAAAAAAAAAAGTATTGAATACATTCTCGCCTTTTTTTTTCTTTTGCAGGATTTTCGAAAATTAATTCCAAAGAATTTTATTTGTTCTTTCAACAGTTATGCTTTGAAATATTGATGAGTTATTTTGCAACATGGCGTATAAGCAATTATGGCTAGCAGCAACATAAAAACTTTGCTTTAAGTGTTTTTAGATGTTCAATTAAGGCACAATGAACGCCAAAGGAAGTGCCTATTTTTAGGCTTTGTTTTTTCATGGAGCTGTGACCATTAAGAAATTATAAAGTTTTATGGCCATATAGCTTAATGCTGAGATAATCTTATTCTTGTGCAATACATAAATATGCCATATTGCGAAATTTCGTTGACATATGTAGTTGCTGCCTTTGATATCGAACACCAGCCGCTAACCATTTTATATGGCCAAATTTCCAACGAACGTAAAACACATTCGCCTACAAACTAATTACGGCAACACAATCGAAATGTCATTGTAATTAGCACCGAAATTCGGCACAAAAGACAGCCTCTGCTCGAACACAAATTTGACCGCTGACACTGGTCGGCTCGGTGCCTGGTACTACTACTGCTACTGCTTTAATTTAGTTTAATCACCCACATATACGCATAATTGCACACAGCTTAATGTGCAAAGCAACATGCTTGTAACAATTAGAACACAGTAGCTTCACCATATACTCGTACAACTGCTGCACCCTGTCGCTGTCCAAATTACAAAATGAGCCACTCTGTATGTACGAGTGTATATGAAAAATGACTTGCACACATTTTAGCCTAAATTGCTATTGTCTTTGGCATTGCTCGGTTTCTCCATATGAACTATGTGCTTATTATCTACGACAACAGACGACCAGACCCTCACTCCCTCAAAACTCTGCTGTAACTAGTCGATTGTGCTAAGTTTGTAAGCTTATTACAAAGCGATTTTGTGGCATTGGCAGAGGGTTTAATCGTCGTCCTCAGAGTCATCGGAGTCGTTGCCACTTGCTTAGTCGTGCAAGCGTTAAACATTTTGCGTGTTCAACACCTTCGCTTGACTTCTATTTCTATGCCATACACACACACAAATGCACTGTCGACATGTATTGTCTGTGTATGTAGCTATATCTCGTGTAGTTGAAATTTATCTATGTGTGTGCTTGTGAAATAGTATTAATGCAGTTAAAGACCACATTGTTTGTCACGCTGCATTGCGGCTCCACTGATTATGTGCTTATTAGACTAGGCTGCTACACTGGTTGCGTCTCTACTTAGTTAGCTGTCAGCCTGCGTCGCGTCTGCCACTGCCTGTTGGGTCATTATTAACTCAGCGCTTTGTAGGCTCTCAAATTGTGCAACTAATTCATTTTATTGTTATTTTGTGAAATTGTTTTAGCTGCATTAAAATGCTGCTGTAATATGCAATTTATAAATAATACTTATTAATCGATTAGTTTGTATAAAGTGCAGCATTTTAAGTGCACAAACTTCGATTATTTAAAGCGAATTGCACAAATAGTTACCACATATTTAATCAATGTTGCTTATTTAAGTGCTAAAACTGTTTGTAAGCTAAAAACAAAATACCTAAAATAACAAAAATATTTTTGTTTGCCAATTTATACAAACATTTCTGCGTTTCAATTGCTTGTTCAGTTTTAAAATGTAATATCAAGAGTTACTGATAATTGCTGCAATTTATCTAAAATTGTATTTCAATATTTGTGCATAGATTTCTTTCGCTTCAACTCGTTTGTTACATTTCCACATATTTATTTTTCAATATTTTTTCACGACTATGTTGTGGACATAATGGGAATAGTTTTTGAATTTTGATAGAAAGTTTGTAGCCTAAAAGGCTCGGCAAGTCAAGTTTTGGCCATTTCGCTGATTTAGTTGCAAATTAAACAAAATTAGGTTTGCTTATTCCCAGAATAATTTGAGCTACGAACAAGTTTAAAGAGTATTTGTGGCTATATACCAACGAAGTCAATGGTTTCTCTGGTTTATTTTGTTTAAATTTAGAGGAATATTGTATACAGCTTATAGCAATGCTTCAATAGGAATCTATTTAAAAACTTAAAACTCCTAATTCAACTAGTCACTCTAGCTAAAGGCATTTCAATTAAGAATGAATTCACAACTAGTACTGCGCAGTTTGGCTCTTGCAAGCACTAAATTTGTTAGCAATCCATTAAAAGGTATAATTAATCATGTAATCCAATAGGAAGCCAATTTAAGCGCATTTTCTAAATGATGAGTAGCAAAAAATAAACGAGAGCTCAACTTGTACAGCAACGTAGTCGACTAGTAGGGTACAGCAACAACTACAACAGCAGACCAATTAAATCTAGAAATATTCTCCAATCGAGCGCAATAGTACGACACTCGACTTAATAATTTAGTAATACGTAGATACACATATACATATGTTACTGGCTACTTGATATGAAGTACGAGTACATGCAAGCAGTATATATATTGCTGAACTCTAGCTACAGATAGATAAATAAATTTATCTAATCCAAACCAGGAGCGCAAAATAATTGCTTTAATCAAGTAGCGTCAGAGCCACTTCAGGCAATAATATCAATTTACATAATAAAGGGAAACAGCAGATTTCACAGCAAGAAGGCCAATTTACTCAGCTACACATACACAAGTACATGCTAGGTGTGTTATGCAAGTCGTAATAACTTTATGCTGCCATTTCGAATCGATTCGTTCTGATGTCAAGCGATATTCGATACAAAACAATATGACAAGCGTACAAAATTTGCGTGAAAATTAACCGAACACATTATTGAATATTAATTTGAACGCTTTGTTGGATAGTTTGATTTATGCAACGAATTGAATTTCATGCTGCCGGCCATGGATGTTGGATAACGACTTTACCGTCGTCGTAATGCTGATACATATATACATATATAGTATATGTATGACATAGTGTTCGAACTTCATCTGATTTGGACAGTTTTTGACATGCGTTGCCCTTGAGCGTTAGAAATTACGGAATTACTGAGCTGAGTTGAAAAGCGTTTGGCTTTTCCTTTTCTCTCTTTCTGTCTGCATTTGTGTGTGTGTGATAGGAACGTGTATGCAATGTTGCCGCCATTTTGTTTATGCTGCGCATTTCCGGTTAGTAGAGTATGTAGAGTGGAGTGTTGTAAAGCAAGAGCATGCTCATACAATGGCTTCATGCACGCTTCGAAAGTTTCAACTGTCAATCACAACTGGTTGACAAATTGCTTTTGGGCCCAACTGACATGCGGAGCACGACGGTGCCAACGATGACTAGGACGACTATGGTACATGAAATGCTGACTTTGTATGCTACTCGCACCTACTTGCTCTATACTGCTTACGTCCCTTTTGTAGACCTGAGCTGAGCTCTACAGTCAGCCGAGCAGTCGGGCAGCTGCTGCTGCTCGAAAATTCAGCTAAAATGCAGTTAAAATAATTTCAACGTTGTTTTAGCAAGTTTTCCCTGGCGCGTGAGTTTCAGTTTGCCTTCATGTTTGCCTTGGCTGGCATTCATTTGTCTATGTGCTTGTGTTTGTGTGTGTGTGTGCAGCGTTTCCTGTCACCGTTACACACACACTTCCGGTTTATACCCCTGACACTCGTTTGTCCTTGCCCACTCTTTGTATTTACTTCATTCATCTCCTATTTTAGCTCGCATCAGACAAAAAAAAAAATAATTTTTTTGATTGCTCACCTTCTTTTTATATGCTTCACATTTAGTATGCAAAGGCATTATCAGTTTATCCGTAAGTTTGTAACATCTCAAAGATGCAAAACATAAAAATGAATTTTTTTATTCTAATTCTTGATGAGCTTGATGCAATAAATTAGTGTCGTAAGGTTCATATTGCCGTTTTTATGAGTAAGAGTGTTCTCTACTTTCACCATATCTATCTTCTCTTCCTTTGGATCTAATGTTTTCATCCGAACCCACGCTCTAACTCCATGTAGTGGCCATAAATAGTCTACTTACTGATTGGAATATGCAAATTTTTTTTTTGATGAAGTGTATCAAAGTTTCAACTCCAACCCAGCCCAATGTTTTCATTGTTTTTTTTTTTTCTTTACATTGTGCATAAAAGATGCTCTCTTCCTTTCACTCTCTTTCGCATTTAAACCAAAAAATTTGTCTTTATTTTCGTCATTTTTTCTTCTACATTTTTTTTCGTTTGCACAGTTTCCTCATCCGCATAAAATGAAACTTCTTTTCTTGTGGGAGACAATTTTCATACTTGAACACTCATGAAAAGAGGTGCGAAAATGTTATTCCGTAAAAATGTTTAATGCGCCTAGCAGCAGCTTCCGAGCGGTGAGCGGCAAAAAGCGAAAGTTCGAAAAAATAGTTAGAAAATTACTTTTACTGACAGTTACCCTGAGGATATTATATTCATTCAGTCGTAGTAAAGCTCATATACAAGTTTACACATACTCGTGCATACGTTGCTGGCTGTGTCCTTCTATTTAACTTCAGGCTAAAGCAGTGACAGCAAGTTCCAAGAGGCTTTGTACCGAAAGTTTTTGAGAAAAATTAAATTGTTGCATGCAAAGAGTTCAAGGTTCTTCTACGTTCTAGTTAAAGGTGTGTTTTTCACTAATGGATTACCGCCGCTTGGATTGCCAAGCACATGACCTCTTTTAAAAAGTTCTACAAATAAAGTTTTGATTTGCAAAGTTAAATTGAATCAAGTCATCGAGAATTGCTGCGAATATAATCACGTTTAGCATATTTTTTACCACAGTTTAACCAAAGCATTTATCACTGTGGAAGGTAGTCAACTCAAGTGACGCATACCCACCTAAATGTGGCTGCAGCATTATTAAGTACAAAGATAAATATTTTAACTCTTGAATTATTGTACAACATAAAAAAAATCTATTATATTGAAACTCGATAATGATATTCACAAGCTTCAAAACTGGCATCCATTCCGTGAAATACAATTATGACAGCTTTAAGGAACTTAATCTAAATCCCAATGCAATTTCGAATGGCATGAGTCAAGTATAAATTTCATAAATTTATATTTTAATAATAATATTTCAATTTCAAAATTGAACGTCACAACAAACCGTTGCAAAAGCGAAACAAAATCTCTATCTGTACGGCAAAGTCGAGTACGACGCTGACTACGACGACGACGACGACGACGACGAGGTCTGTCTGTCTCGCAAACGAAATTCAATTAATCAAAATTTGAAATGAGTAAAACAAGCAAACATCTTCAGTAAAGCAGAGCGACATCCAGTCGGATCAACAGCAACAGCAGCACCATTTGAGGCAACCATCAACGACATCATATTGCATCAAAAAGTAGACATGTAGTAATTTATCATATTCATGTTTCCGGGGGCGTCAAATAAACGAACGAACGAACGAGCGAATGAAAGAAATTCGAAAATAACTACATATAAAGCGACAACAAACGAAGTCCTTGCACCCCGATTAAGCGCCCTTCAAATGCAAACACAAGCACAAACAGAAACAGAAACAACGAAATCCATAGCCACCGAAACTAAAAAGGATACAAGCCAAGTGAAAATGTAGCAGCAGCAAACACAGTCATCACACACGAAGCAGCAGCACAGGACTAAAACAAACAGCACATACCAGGCTCAGAGTCAGCTTCAAATTCAGCTTCATCATGGTAGGCGCTAAAGTTCCTGCGTGTGATATCATAGTCGGACCCGTGACTGTTGTCACTTGGGCTTAGCCGGGTCGAACATGTGATGTGCACAAACAAACACGCAAAGGCGTTGAGCGCATCGCGTGGCCGCTTTATAGCAGTATACCTTAGTATACACATATGTAGCACGGTTGTAGCTTTTGCTGGGTAGTTAGGCCTAATACAAGTCATCACAAGTATCAACTTTTAGTATGCTTGCCTGCGTGTGTGACGTTGTTTGCATTTAGGGTCTACGATGTGTCAGTGAAACGATTATAAAATCATCATTTATCACATTATGTCAGTGCATGATAGCTGCTACCTAAACAGAACACGTCTTCATTTTTCTGTTGGCCAATGTCACTCAAACTCTTGTTTGATGCGTTTGCATGTGCTGTGGATAGCAACAAAAAAATAAAATACTTCTTGCTTGAATTGGCTTGGCTGTCTATTGAGAAGGCTACATATGAAGCAATCAAATGTGACAGCCATGACGTTTTGGTGTGTCTTTGTGCTGATCTACTTTTAAGTTGTCAAGGCAAATTTTCCAAAATAAGTTGCATACCATATTGAATTGTGACCATATTAATGCTGGAAGTACTTTGCATTTAATTATACAAAATTTATTGAAGTTGTAAATTGCGCGAGTTGTGTCGAATTTTAGGTCGCAGTTAATTCGACATATTCGAGAAATGAATAATGATGAAAGTTATAACGAGTGTACTTCAAACTACAGTTGAGAAATAATAGCATTGCACTCGAAGTATTTTTGCTTTGAATAAATACAGCAAAAAAATTTATTGGAATTTTTGTCTAAGAAAACAAAAAATATCGCTCAACTTTGACAAATCCTTTACTTTTTAGGTTTTTTTTTTCAGAATTGACAAAATATACAAAATGTTTAACTTAGCTGTTCTGTTTATTTTTCACAACATCTATCATGTATATCACACGAAATTTTATCATACTCTAATGCAAGATTGCATGGGATGTACCTCATTTTTATTCAACATACAAGTGTCGACAAGTGGGTTACTCCTGAGCTTATATTAACGACTCACTTTTAAAAAAAATTTATACCACAAAATTTGTTCCACTCAGCACATATCGCAACTATAGATTTCTGTTTCCAATTTATAATTCTCATTATTATACATTTTCAATATGGAACATATTTACTCAAACTTTTCAAACAATTTCAAGACCGTAGATACAAAATAGCACTCTGCAGAAACATTTCCCTTGAGCATTCCCCTCATTTTCCGCCTTAGTCCGTTTAAAGTGCCTTATTAAAAGTTTTGCGTGTCCTTCTATTTTCTTTTTTCAAGTTTTGCAACTTAGAAATTATGACTTATGGGGTTAATAACGACTTCGACGACTTCAAGTTCGATGCGCAGAGTTCGTAGTGAGTTAATGCCGGTAATTGAAGTCACACAGAGCGTAAAACTTTCGCGAGCTAATTTCGTTTGGCAACATCGGCTGTGGCTGTGCTTGAAAACTTTCTTTCTGGCCAACACAAGGATGACAACAAGGACGAATACAACAGCAACAACGCGGTATATTGACTTATTGCATTTGCAATTTGCAATAGTGACAAAGTTTTCCAAGAGCACTGTTGCAACAGAACGCTGCCAATATGTATTAGAAGCAGCTTTCGTTATGCTTTGGGATAGAGCTTCGCATCGATATTGCAGAAGCTGATGATGCTACTTCCACTGAGCATTAAAGTGCATTCTAAAATAGTGCAATAAATATTTGCGCACTATCTTTGAGGATAGACTAAGAGTACAGCGAAATGGAGGCGTGCCACTGAGTCATATCGCAATTGCAGCTAAACTTTATGCCATTAACCTCAATCTATAGCGAGTCGAGTGAGTGAGTCGTTGGAGTATGCAAACGAAAAGTGCCTTTCAACATTTCATGATAAGTGTTGCAGTTTAACGACAACATCAGCGCGCATCAGCATTGACATCATCATCAGAGTGGCAACAGCAACAGAAGCAGCCGTATTGAAAGCAACTTCATCGATGTCCTTGTTGACAGCAGTCCTTTGCGTACCGATGTCCTTGTACAAAGCTGACTGACTTGTGCACGCTCACAGCGCAGAAAAACTTGCAACTGTAGTTAGTAATTTCAAAGCCATCAGTTTCAGTTTGAGGCAAGCTAAAATCAACAGCTTGTTGTCAGGACACGTCGCCCTCCAACGCATTTCATTCCTTAACCAAACATATTCGAGGGTATATCAATAAGTGCACAAAAAAGAATCGTAAATCAAAGTTCTTCGGTTGACTTGTTTTTGATAAATGATTTTTCTTTAAATTAATAGCTGCGCTGCGATACAATATTTGCAAAACAAAGTTTTAAACAATTTATTAAATCATTTGATAAACTTAAATCTGTCTTGCATCTGTCTGTGTGTGCAAATACACAAACTAGTTCCAACGAATCATTATAAAAATCGGTGAGTTTTCCCTGGGGAAATTTGCATTCAAATTCCCAATTTTGTAAAGAAATCCAGATCAGATTTAAAGATAAATTGATTTAAATTAAAAGTGAAGAAATGATTTTTATAAGCATTTATACAGCAACAACAAATATCAGCGGTGTAAAAATTGTTTATAATCGATTTTTGAAAAAAATGTTTTGTATTATTTACCGAACTCGGTCTCGATAAAGTTTTTCTTTGATTCACTGAACCACCCTCGTCAAAACTATGCCGAAAGTCATCATTAAAACTTGTGCGCAAACATCAGCAAAATGCATTAAACTTGGTAAATATCGTAAAAATTAATGACAACATAATATGACAAACTAACAAACGCAAATGCGTGTTTGTAACTTTTCGCCGGCATTTAACATGAAGAGGCGGAAGGGTTTCGCAGAGTTGCATTGGTTTTCATTTGGTTGTTGTATAAAATTTTGACAGCATAACTTTTCACGAGCATACTCCAACCGCAGTGCGAAGGCTTATATGCTAGTTAAACAAAATTGTATATGCATTCGCTTCATTTCTCTATATGTATAGGGTTTGCTTCTCTTCTCTTTTCTGTTGTTATTGTTGTTGGCCCTTTCTAAGGACACCAACTCCTGGTGCTATGCTATGGTACTCAAACCAAGTACCACTTACTCAACTGTGTTGAGTACGAGTACTTGGTTGGTTCTCGGTTGGTTGTTCCCCATTCGACTTTGATGCGCCTTTGGCACATGTTTGACTTCACATTTTAACTGTATCCTTGTTGATATGTCAAGTTTTGCGATTCTCACTCGAGATTGCTGCTTCGAGATGGTATAAATCTGCAAGAGTGGCGCGCGTTGTTTGCCTTGGAGTTTCTTCTTAAGTTTATCTAGCATATACACCGAGTGTAGTGGTGGCATCGCATCAAATATTGTTGCTGCTGCTGTTTTAGTTATGCCTTTTTAATGAGTGTTTCGACTGAGTTTTAAGTGTTTTGCGCAACAAATCCTTCTAGCTATGAAAATAACTGTGATTGCTTGCGATTTGTGTAAAAATTGAATGTAGGTGAAGTGATTTGCAAAATTAAGTCGTTACGTTGTTAAGTACAAGTTCTGATTGAAGTTTTTTATGTTTTTGGTAATTTACGTAATTTTTAGTAGGGTTCTTTACTTGTATATAGGTACGTAATTAAATTAATGACGATGTCTGGTAACGTATTTAACTTTGATGGTGCTATACAAGTTCAAAATTGCTTCAACAAGGTTTAACAAAATACAAATTTAGTTTTTACAATATGAGCTACAAAGGTGGTTTAATAAGTTTATAGTTTTGTCAAGTTTATGTCATTGCATTATTGCTGGATGCGTCTTGAGAATATATTTACAGAAACTATTGTGCTTTGAAAGTAGTTTTAATATGCCAAATTAGCATTTAAACAGTGGCAAGAAAATGCATTCGGTTTATTTTCGTTTTAATGGCATTTGTTCATATATATGCGACTCATACTCATAGAAGTGCTTCTTTCATTGCAACATAGAACAAACTTGCGAACATCAGTGTCCAATCTGTTCGTGTACGAATAGAATTACGAATTGCTATCGATTTTTGCTTAATATACAGCAAAACCCTAATCAAATATGCCAGTCTTAAGTAAATAATATTAAAAAAGAAAATATGGTCGAACGCAAGCTACATACATCAGTCCTAAGCCACAGTCGCATTGCTCATTTTAATTACGTTCGTTAAAATGAAATTTCGCAATGTCAGCACATCAACAACTAATTTTTCATCTTTACCCGCAGTGGCACTGGCTGAGCTTACCATAAACTCACATATATGAATGAGCATATTTATATTTGTACATTTTATGCTAACGCAAATTTGTTGTTCATTAAGGCAACTCGTATACACGTATACGGACCACACTGCCGTAAAATAATTCATTTTCATTGTGGCTCATCAACACTTTTCAAACGGAAATGAGTGTCTGAGTGAACTCTGTCAATATCATACATATACATCAGATATATCAGATCTCCGTATGCCCCCTAAAATAAGCACTGCATACATACTTCAGTTTGAACGTGCTACTGAAATATTTAGCCCCCGGCAGAGATTTATCACAAATAATATTAATAATGACATTTACTAAGCTCTATCAAAAATTTTTGTTTTTCCTTTTTGGCAATTTTCATCTCTCAAATACATTTTGACTTTATTTAATTTGGCTTTGATGGTTTTTGCTTTGCGCAATTAACGCAAAATATTTTCAATTAATTATGCCTATTAATAGACGTTCATGATTGACTGCAGATGCCCTACACAACAGCATACAAAGTACTGCGTAACTCATTCCTTGTCTCTCTTACTTTTAATGTAAACCACAAATGCTCTCACTACAACATTTAATTTATGAAATGTTTCACGTTTCATTAAACAATTTTCTGCTTATTTAAGTAATAAATATTCCAAGTGACTGACTGTCTGACAAAAATGTCCTTTTAGTGACATCCTTTTAGATTTGTTTGCTTGTAACTTGTTATTGGAAATGCTTTGCCAATGTCGACCACATATTTATTTATGCTCTATGCTATTTAATTTGATTAAGTTAAAAAGTTTAAGCAATTAGTAAAAGATTTTATAATGGAAAACGTTTTGAAATATACGAAAAATTGGGAATACTCTCAAAATTAGTGAGTTCAAAAAATGGCAAAGCCAGGTAAAGTGAGTGAAATCTTTAACAAGAATTTGTGCAATAGATATTGCTTCAATCAAGATTAAAATAGTTTAAAATAGAATATTCATTTGTGAAATATTTTGTAAAATAAATATAAAATATTTAAAATGTGGATCACAACAAATTTATTCATTTACTTTGATGTGTTTTGGGAGCAATAAACTAGCAAAAATTACTTCTGCATTCATTTGCAAGAAAAATGTGTAAGTCAGTCACAAGTCAAATAAATGTTTATAAATGAATTGAATTAGAATCACACGAAAATTTGTTTTTACTGCTAAAAATAATCGTATCAAATGGATCTAGTCTCTCCATCTGTAAGCTAGACCAAAGTCCGATCTAAGAAATTGTTTGCATATTTTGGTTATAGCTTAATGCAGCTTGACTGACTTTGAAGCATTCATACTAGTTGCAGGACATTGTATGCAACTTAACCGATTTATCGGCATCTTAATGGCAGCAGTAGATGTGCTCTTACAAATACGCATACAGCACAAGGAGTGAGAGAGAGAGAGACTATGCACACAGCTCTCGTTTCATATTTGCTATTTACTGATGTCGTCGTTGTTGCTGACGACCTTTTGCTGAAAATTTCAGTTTACGGCATATTTGCATTATAATCCTTGCCACAGACCGCATCCTCTTCACATTGCACAGACTCACTTTATGGAGGCAAAGGCTGCACGCACTCGGAAGTCGTCTGTCAACGCATAAGGAGATGATGTTGCCGCTGCTGCCACTGCTGATGATGATGAAAACGAGGAAGTAGGAAGTTGGCTTTGATGTGTCTACATCGATGTGTCCTGCTTACTTCTTGAATGTAGACCTTGTCATCGTCGGTCGTAGTTGTGTTTGTGCTGACATGACACATTGCGCATACACATCATAACTTTAACGTCAGCTATTGACATATTGACACCAATGTGTCAATTTTGTAGTGAAAATGTTACGCATTTTATTAGATTTCTCTATGCAAGCTGGAAAATAGAGGAAGAAGTAATAAGTTATTTTGTAACAGTGTGGAGATGCATGCGTGATAATGTGTGGAAGCGTTGCAATTTGAGCAGCAGCCGGCGTTGAACTTTATAAACTTGTTGAACATTCATTTTATTCACATAAATATGTACCAACAACAAAACGAAACATTAGAAAGTGATATGCAATGAAGCCTTAAATGTTTTAAAGAATTCTTTAAATTTGTGTACAGAGCGAATATTACTCATACGCATCATACATAACGCTGGCGCTTATACATTTTCAATAAAGATTATGAATAAGAAGTTGCATTATATACTGGCCAGACTGGCATTATTTAAATGCGAGTGGAAAAGCAGCCACAACAAGGAATACGATTTGAAACTTTAAGTGTTTGAAAGATTGTGGGAGTAAAGTGCAAGCGTATACACAGACGGTTAGGCAGACATACAGACAGATGGTCAGACCGACAGTTGCATGTAGCTAGAATAATTTTGTTGGGTATGATATATTAGAAAATAATTAGTCAATTACTATAATACTGTTCATGGTCTCTACGAAGATTATAATTATAGAATTCTTAAAGCAGTTGCATAATGATGAACTTAGGCAAAATTGTCAGCAATATTAGTTGCTCCAGTCTGTTTCTCTATATGATTTTTGACTTTCCACACAAAGTATATATAGGACTCTGAGAGGATTGTAATTACACACTGAAAAGCATAACCAGATTCGTCTCACAAACGCTTTGAAATAGAATTTCACGTATGCATCGTTTGACAGCAATTAGGAATTGCGTTCATGTGAATCAATTTCAATGGGTTTCATAGCAACACACAAAAGCACAACCGACTCCTAAATCCTAAACAAGTAAACCGCTTAAATAGGGTTCGTGCATAAGGCTTAAATACATAAGCAGATACACAGATACACACGCATGCATAAATGATGTTCTTTCTACTGGACACAGCCAAATCACATGTCAAAATCTGAAAATGCAAAAAGGAAGAAAATCTTACATGCTGGCAAATATCTTGTTTCATGCATCTCAACACTACACTATACTACACTACTACTGCTTTGGCCCTCAAGTCTTAATTATTCATTTAACGTTTGATTAGAAATTAGAAATTCGTCTGCACACAGACAGAAAGATAGAGGGACAGAAAGGCTGGCAGGCAGTTGGAAGGAGCAATTACTGCTTCATAGACTTGAAGGCAGATAAATTCAAAGAAATATTTGTCGAGCTAGTGAACCGTATGCGATGAAAGCGATTGGTTACCAGACGCAAATGTATCGTATGCATGATGATTATGAGGCGTTGGTCGTCGTAGAAAGGCTATAGTAGCACACACACGACTTTAACTAGGATACTTTCATCAGTTGTGTTTGTCTGCGTTTTATTATCTGACTGTATGCATGAAGATGATGACGAGATGGCTGTGATAGCTAAGAGCTGGAGTGGCTATGATGCTTTAAGTCTTACGTATAGAATGGAGTATGTTGATTTTTAGCAAAAGAGCAAAGCAGACGTTTGTGGGAGATTCCATATCAAAATTGCACGAGATAAGTATTGTGAAGTGTAGAGGCGTTCAATATTGTAAGTGAATATTTTTAGTTAGACGCAGACATACAGAACGGCATGAGAAACACAGCAGCAGTATGAGCGGTGCAAGTGGACATAACTCGTAAAACATCTCATTTTTATATATTCTAAAAAAATATTATATATATTGATATATACATTTGTTTTTTAACAGCTCGCTGAGACAAATCAATCCATCCACTTTCGTCTATCCGTCCATCATACTTCGTAGTGCTATGCGAATTCTCAAGCCGCAAATTAATTGAATGAAATATTTTATTCAACTTTTTGACAAACTATCGAATTATTCTTGTTCGAAAAAGTTTCAAGGCAGCCAAAGTTAAGTTTGAACTTGTCTAATTTATTACAGAATTGCACATATGTATATAAACAATATGTGTGTATATGAATATCAATGTTCAAGACACTTCAAATCGCTGCCCTAAGTGGACTGGGTTTGCGTCTACTTTTTGCCAGGACACGCTAAGAGCAACACTGAAGGATACATATGCGTTGCGTCAATGAGTTACGCCTACGCGTATACAAGTTTGTATCTTTTGAGCGCCAGAGCAGCCATGTCGACGGCCAAGTCGCGTCTATGGTCAGTTGAATTACTCAGCTTGTTTGCGTGTAACCATGTCTGTTTACATGCGTGTTTAGTTGTTGTTTGTTAGGGTTTGGGCTGCATGAAGCCTGTAGACTGTACATAAGTTGATTTGCTTAGGCTACAGTTTGCTTGGGCTTCAGTTTGTTGGTAACATAAATTGATTAAAACACATTCGACAACTTCCTCTTGCAGCGCTTTAATTGAAAACTCCGCCTACGAACTGGGTTTGCATAGGTCGCCTAGCAAGCAGCAAACGTTGATAATATTCTTCAATCACTTTGGCTGTCTGGCATACATTTTTGGCATTTTTTTTTTTTTTAACGAAGCTTTTGCTCATTTTTGTATTTTGTTTTTCTAGTTCAAACAGTATGCAGTGAATTTTGAACTCGACAAGTATCCAACGTCGTCAACACCACGAACAACACAACCTGCAGCAACCAATTTGAACCAATTTGCTGCGCGTGTCTGTGCATGTCTGGAGCGCACAGTATGCGAATCAGTACATGTGGGTGCAAAGGCAACCTAACCCAATTCAAGCCAAAGTGATATGTCATTGACCAAGTGCCTGGGTTTGTTGTAAGTTGTACCTAGTAATATTTTGCAGCCGGTTTGACTTGGCTGCTTCAATTTAATTTAATGTCGGTCTCTCTCCCTGTGTATGGGTGTGTGCGTGTGTGAGTTGAGTAGCATGTTTGTCATGCTGATAACATAATTTTGCGCATTTTGTTTGCAGCGTTGGTATTTCGCATCCATGTATCTATGTAGGAGATGTATAACGCTGAAACGCTTTGCTCATTATGCATTCACTTTGTCGAAGAGTTGGACGAACTTTGTAGCCCTTCGTTTGTTGTATGTGTAACTGCTGCGCGTGCAGTCGAAAAATGGCGCTCATTAACGTTTGTCGGCCGGAAGCGATGCACGTAGTGCTGCTACTCACTTGTACTCAAACGAGCAACGGCGTCGCCGCTATCGACTGCACAGCGTTGGCGTACTTGAATTAATTTATCTTATCGCGCTTCTGGCATCATGCGTTGTTGACGTTCCAGTACCACTTATCATCATCAAGCGAGCGAGAGAGTGGGCATATCAACATGTCAAAAGTAAGAAAGAGAACGAATTGAACGTTATTGTCCTCAAACGTCCGCATCGTGGTCCCGCTCCCTCTCGCACGTCATTGTCATCCAGCCACGTGATGAGCTTCATTTGTGCGCATAAATTTGTAGTGGCCTATTTTTTTGTATTTCTTTCTGCATGCGAACGAATGCCTTGCTTTCTGTCTGTCTCTTACTGTCTCATTCGTTTCCATGTGCCATTTTTGTTTTTACTTTGTGCGTCACTTGGACCATTAGCTGCGCATAATATTTTGTAGCAGCCTTTTGGGCGCTCAAGTCAAGTGAACACGCTTTGCCGCTCTTTTTAATAGTTTGTAGTATAAGGCAGTGCGAGGGCAGCTCAATCAACTCTAACAAAACAGTAAACACTTAAGCAGTCCATACACAGATATCAAATCGAAGCAATCGGTTGAAATTTGACATAATAATGAAGAGCTACAAAATGCCTCATTTCTATGATTTTACGACTTTTTAATCTGCCCTCTTAAATTCATTCACGCTCCAATCAATCGATCGTTGTTAACGTCGTCACCGTCATCGTCGCTGTTTAACACTTAAAGTCGCTTTGCGCATGGACTTTGCTTTAAGCGCTCAAGGACTCTTTTGTTGAATTTTTGTTTGTGTGTCCTTTCGCCATTGCCAATCAAATTGCGTAGAGCAGCAACTTAACTCAAATGCTACATTATGTGACTACTGCTTGTACTGTGTGTATATACAGCCTTGTGGCTACTCAATTATTTTGCTGTTACGCAAATTGGTTAGCAGCATGTTGTGTCATGTTCGTGCTCGTGTTCGCCAAGCTTGTATAATATATATGTATGTACGTATATCTGCAGAGCTTGTACCAGAGTCTTCTGCTGCCTGTTGGCTACTCTGGCGCTCAGGGCTGTACTACATCATCATAAACATCGACGTTGTTGTTCTCGTCATAGTCATTTTCATACTTATTGTTCTGCTGCTATTCCGAAGTATGTGATTATGCGTATTTTATTTTTGGTTCACAAACATCTACAGAGACTGACTCAGTAGTAGGACAAGTATGTTTAGTGGACATTCATCTATTGCTCATTAGCTGCTGTATTGTGTTCGTGTCTGGACCTATATTGGTCTTGCAAATGCAGAACTATGCATAAATTAGTCGGTAATTTGCTTTGGATGTACTGTGTTTAACTAATGCCGCACAATCATTTAGATGAAGTTGATGTTGTATCTTTTAAACACAGTTGCGCACTTGTTTAACAGTTGTTATTGGCTTGAAGACAATTTCTTTGCCAACTAAATTTAAAAAAAAAATCCACCTCTTAATATTTTAAACAATATCAGTAGGATCTGAATCTGCAGTCGTGTTGGTTCAGTTCGCTACAGACAGATAGATAGACAGTCATCAAATACATTACAAAAAATGCATATCCTGTGGCCGCAAACGAATGCTAAAATCGACCAAAGCAAGTAAGCGAGCGAGAGTCCTTAGCCTTTTCCATTACTATTCTAGAGCATTTGGCTAAGCAACCACAAAATGAACTACAAAGCACGACTTAGCGGTTTGCTAGAGTTTGGTTTAAATGCTCCAAGCAGTATTGCTTTCAGCACGAATACAACTCTTTCTCTGTTCAACTCTATCTCACAGTCGCACTCTACTAACTTGTCCATTGCATTTGTGTGCTAGTTTGTATAATCCTTGCTCGGGTCTCTATACGTTTGTGTGTATTTTTTCAGACTGCGATTTATAAGCGCAACTCTTGTTTAATCACGAAATCCTGCGGGTAATATTTTGTTTGTGTCTTCATATTTCGTACACAGAAGAAAAACTGTAAAAGGGATGAAAAAATGAATGAATATGCGTAAAAAGTGAGTCACTCATAAAGTTTTGAACAGTCAGCAAACTCAGTTTTTGCTGAATGAAAACATAAAAAATGTAATGCTTTTTGGTTGAACAAAATTTTAATGAAATTTTTAAGATATTTGCGAGAAAGTAAAGCAAGGAGTGTATATATTTAAACACATCTTTACAAGTCGATCTGTTTTATAAATTTATAAATTGCAAAAAAATAAACCAATCTAGTTGAGCTAACAAGAGTCGTCTGGCGATGATACACAGCTCACTAGACCATTTTTTGGCTATTTGTCTCAGTGGTTGTTTGATTGGGTTTAGTCTTGAATAGTGGTTAGATACCAAATGCAGCTTAAATAAATTATTATTCAATAAAGGCACATTTGCTTATAAAAACTGTTAGAGTTGCACTCGTATATCAAGCTATAAATGCTTGCATAGTGCAGCACACGATGAAGACAATATTACATGAGGATTTTCACACAGCGTCCAGTGAGCTCTATTATCCTCATGCTTTTTGATTTTCTGGGCTGCACGTACTGCATTGGTTCGCACGTTCAAAGGATATTAATATTCCTATGCGTGCAGCAGCCACATGTGTGTACTTTTCAAAGAAGTATCATCAGCAGAAGGCAAGCACAACGAAGTGTGTAATGAGGGAAAGAAATATATAATGATAATGATGATGGTGGTGATGTGCAACTTACTTGCAGCTTTTGTATTTCTCTTTCAATTTCCAATTCATTTATGCTTTTAAAGGGTAGCTAAATTAGTTGCTTGCAAATATATTCGAGAGTATACACCCTGTCCATTAACAGCTTAGTTGGTTAGGAAATTAAAAAAAAATATTTAAATTTAAGCAACTAAGGCAACTAAAATACTCAAGTGGCTAGTTCAGCTTGGTATTCATTAGAGTGTAACAATGGAACTTGAACAAAATCCATGGTGGAACACTCGAAATGTGGCTTATTACTTTTGAAACTTACCACAGTAGAAAACGTAGCTTCTGCTTAAATATTTAGAGCTTGAAGACTGCACAAGTTTGTGTGGAACTTAGATATTTAGTCCTACTATTTTTTCCACAAAAATATATAGACTAATAATAATTCCCATTAAGCAACAGAGTGGCTCATTAAAGCATATAATACCCTGTATATAGGGTACGTCGTTGTCAGATACACTACACTGCCGCATTTTTTCTTGTTTACTTAAGTCTTTTTTATTGGTTTCGTTTTGGTCTTGCCTTTCCATTGTTCTTATTGCAACTCGTTTTAATTAATACCCACAACTTGTAGTGGTACTTTCGTGTGCTATCCGTTGCATCCTGTTTGCTATCGCTTCTTTGTTGCTATCCCACGTCCACGTCCATTTCATTTTAAGTCTGTCTAATGCACAGCATAACAGTATAAGCTGCATTTGTTAGAGGATATACATGAATTATTTACCAAACTGCCAAGTTTAAGTTTGTTCGACCGCTCAACCATGCCCACTTTCATACAGCAACTACGCAGCAACATGTTGCACTGCGCTGCTATTATGCCAACAATGCCATGGCCAATTCAAAGTTGCGCTACACCTAGTCGTCCTCTTCGTCATTCACTCATTTACTCATTCACCAATGGCTGCGCTTTTATGCACTTCCATTTCCGTTTGCTTTCGCCGGAAGTTGTGTTATTATAACGGATTTTAGTTCAGTTTCGCTTTCGCATTCACAATCTTATACGACTTTGCATTGTAACGACAGCAATTATGAGTATTAAACGTTGCAAACTCACGTCCATTTTACTCTGATGAGTGATTAGTTGGCATAACTAGCTGCCAGTTGGTGCCACCATTGCATCGCATCGCGTCACGTCGCCATTACTGCTAGTATTGTTTGCAGCAGGCAGCAGCAATGGCGTCATTGGAAAATGTAATGGCTGCTTGCATTGCTACACAACGCGGAAAGCATTTTAAATTACACATACACCATGTTGCTTGCATGTGATATGCAATTAGTGAGAGTAAAACTTTTGCGGTGTGCTCCTACTTATGCTTCATGCTACATTTGAATATTAAAGTTTATGGTCTCAGTATGCTGTCGAAGGGCACATTATTGTTTGACATGTAGAGAATGGTCTGACTTCAAGCAAAGGTTGATTAAATTATACAAATTTAGGACCAAATTTTAATTGTGATGTGCGCTGCATGGTTTTTTTTTATTTCTATCAAAGCTTTGAGTATCTGCCATATTTCCAGTGTTTTGAATGTATTTAAAGCTGCCTATTTCGGAGGCTAAAAGTATAGGCTGACCATTAAAAATGTCTAAAGTTCTGAGATGTTTTACACGTGCGACTGCCAAATAAGTTTGTCGTTGTGAGGGTTCTTGCCGGCGCAGTTGGGCAGAGACCATTTTCTTTCCAACTAAGTCTGTTGCGGCAGAAGAGTAGTAGCTTACATTGGTCGACTCTGTTCATTTAATAATTTTTGTCTGTACACTATTTTCTAAGCACTCATATTGAAGTTGGAAATAAAATGAAGACTGCAATAATTTTTAGATACTATTTACTCCAAATCTTGCACTGTGACTTTTGGTTGTGCTTGGCTCATAGGACGCTTCTTCGACATGCCAATTGTTTTTCTGTTTCTTCGATGAGGACAATTTAATTTTTGGTTTCTCTTTGTCGACAATCTTTTTTTCTTAGCCGGTGCTGCTTTCTTCGCTGTTCGACGCTTTTCTGTAGATGAATGCCGATACTTGGGCTTCAGCACCAAACGGCCACTCTTGCGTTTCGTACTGGTACCGCCTCCTGCAATTCGTTGCACAACCTTCTTTATCACTTCGCTCTTCTTGTGCTCCTCCTGCAGCTGCTTTGGTACCTTGTCTACATTGCCGCTCTTGGCCAATGTTTTTTTTGCTGATTTCACACGCGGTTTGATTTTCTTGGTTTTTTTTGCTGTTGTTTTGACGCCATTGTTACTCTTCATTGGAGATTTCTTGGTCGGTCCAGATTTCTTCGTGCGCAACTTTTTTTTAGACTTTTTTGAGTTGACTGTGCCTCCTGCGCAGCGTCCACCAGTGTTGCGTGTTTTGGGCGACTTTGAGCTGGTTGACTTCTTCAAAACATGTTTTGTTTTGCGCTTTTTAGACTTCTTAACTGGAGTTGCCGCTTCAGGTTTCGGCGCAGCAACTGGAACAGTATACAGCTTCTGTGTTGTATTACCGTAGCCGGTTTTCATTGCATAATTTCTAGCTTCAGCATACGCAGTGGGCTTTGGTGACACAGTTGCTGGATGCAAATGATTTTTCATTTGTGGTGTTCTATAGTACGCCTCCGTTCCAGAATTTATGTAATCCATATTCATACAGGGCATTTGACAGAGCGGCACATGTTGTTTGTGATTTTTAGATTTGCCCTGCGGCAGAACGGCATTACCCTCTTCTGATAGTGCCCAGCCGATCTGTTCGAGATATCCTTGTAGCTGCTGTTGCGATAACTGCATAGGATAGTTGTTCTGCTGTTGCAGAAACATTTTGAAGCCGCACCGGTTTTGGCGTTAGTTGTGAATGCTTGGTCGCGTCTGCGAACTGTGATTGCAAGTTTTTATTAGAACAAATGCATGTGTATAGCCGCGTCTACATGTGTGTACGATTGACGAAAAAAAAAAAAAAAAATATGTACGGAGAATTTTGATTGTGTGAGCTATATAGCTGAACACTATTTGTTGACTGAATAAAAATTATTTATACGTGTAAAGTATTTCGCAAAGGGCGCTGAGCCTTATGATTATTTTGAGCAAGTATCAAAACTTACTTTACATTTAGGGCCGATATATTCGAAATTTCAATGAAACATTTATTTAATGTCATTATAAGGATTCTGTTTTTTTTTTTAATTGGATAACTGAAAGAAACAACTTTAATTCCCAATAAATCATACAATATAAGCAGTAAGCCTATATAACCTTCGTTCACTCTATAAGAATCATGTATTGCTAGCCACAAAACAAAATTAGTATTAAATCATTCATTATGCAAATCGTGTTGCACATTTCAAAAACTGTTGAAAAACTCTCCAGACAGCATTCAAAATAAGCGAAAGAAGACTACAAGTGAACGGCAAAAGGCTATGCTACAACTTTAGGGTCACAGACCAGGCAAAGCCAGGGCAACAAGGGCATGTCTATGTCAGTGCAAGATGCCAACATTCAATGGCGCTGTTTCGCCTACAATGCTGCTGCTTATTTAACTGCCCCGTTTGGCAACCCTTTGCATGTTTGCAACAGATAACCATAATGCAGCCAAAAACAAAAACAAATTTTTGTTTTAATATAAAAGTAGTACAGTGTATATCCTGTATATAGACTAAACTGACTTGCTTCAATGATGTTGTTTTTGTTAACTTTCTGCACGAGCACTTTCATCTCTGAACTGTGAGTGTCTCTGGCAATGAGCTGCTTGCTTCCTGCTACTCCTGCTGTCTGTTAACATTTTGATTATACTTTCAAATGAAATTTGCAGAGAATGTTGTTAGCAAGTTGAACGTGGCATAAACTGCATTTAATTATTAACAACGGCCATCGAAACTGCAGCAGCAGCGGCAGTAAGTACAACAATGGAACTAAAGTAATACGAAAAAAAAATGAAAATAATTTGAGCACTTGACTTATTTCGAGATAGATTGAAGCAGCGGGCCACCTGCTTTCCGGTCGTACAGAAAATGACCATCGTCGCCATCGTCATTGCCATTTGCAGTCTTAAATTGGGTTAAGTGCAACGTTGTCGGCGATGGAAAGTACGCCGGAAATCGAAGCTGTTCGTCAGGCAGTCAATACTCATGCCTGCAATCTTACAGGTACAAACCCGAACTCCCTTTTGGTCAACAGATTTCTCGAAAAGTAAGCAATACACGCTGGCAGGCAGGCAGCCAGTCAGTCGGTCGGACGTTCGGTCGGTAGGTCGGTCGGTCAGGCATTCTCATTTAGGTTTAACTAGAAGTTGAGTTCAGTTCACTCGGCTTTTGGCTTCGAGTACTAGTAGTAGTTGTACTAGTAGTAGTGCACTTGATGCCAATGTATACACTCGTACTAGTATATCCTTTTCGCTTGCACCAGTAGTTGGTGTTTGCCTTTGCCTTTTTCAGCATATGCAAGTGCAGTGAAATTTATTTTGCTGTTTATTTTTTTTGCTTCGCTATTTTTTGGTTCAGCTTTTGGCATTTAAAGAATTTTTCAATTTGATTTTACGGCCAATGTGCAGCGCAGTATATGCGAAGCACTTGCATTCTGATTCACATCCTGCACACATAAAGTTTTTCGAAAATTTCATTCATTCAGTCTCGTAATTTAAGTTGAGTGCGTGCTGGCCTGGAAAATAATTGCTGTACGCTGTGAATTTACCTAATTCGATGTGCGAAAATTCGAAATGTGCAGGAAAATCAACAGTTCAGTAAATAATTCTGCATATTTCTTAAGCCTAATGCAAATAGAGTCCTTAACATTCGAAACATGTATTTGATAAGCATCAGCAGGTGTTGAAGTGTAATGCCGTTCTACATCCTTTGAACATATTGTGAGAAGTTTTCGAATATACATTGTTTAATTAGTTTTTTGAAGTTAATTTGAAGGCTCACTGCTGGTCGTTTGATTTAATTACTTCGTTAACTACTTGTCATTGCGCTGAGACGAAACCAGTAACAGAAAGTCAGTTTGAGTTAGATGACTGTTATCAGACGCTAATAATTTATGATTTTTGCATTTTACTGCGAATGGTGAACTTCTTTTCCACAGTGTAGAGCTATCTCTTTAGTGTAAACGAATAGCTAAACTCTTTTTCCTAGTGATATCTACCAGACAATTCCTTACAAACAGTGTTTAACATTAAATATTTCAAAATGCACAGTTTTCGATTAAATATTTAAACTTGCCATTTCAACAATTCTCTCAAATATTTCCGCACTTTCGATAAACAAAACAAATTGCTGGCCACATGACACACAACTGCAGAATATATTCCCAATTTAAATGAATATTCGCAGACAAACTGCTGCCAATTTAAAAACTCTCAAACTCAATGCAAATTCGAGCACATTACTGAAAGTCGTCGAAAGCTAAATTGGAGCCAAATGACAAGCGTATTTTCTTATCAACATAATAAACGTGCGGCCCAAGGCCAAGTTCATGGTATAAAGTATCAAATGTATATATATATATATATATATCCATATATGTATGGGTCCACATTCTATATTGTATTTCAAATTGTACGCCAGCTGTTGGTCACATCCGGCGACGTGTTTCCGTATGTGTGTACAAAAAGTATTCGAACTGACCCAACTAATTTTATGCCCATTTGCAGTTTGTGTGTAGCAGTTCTGCTCTCAGCTTTTGTATAGAATTACTTCTTACGCTGCGAGCCAAATCGTGCCAAATAGAAAGTACTGGAAAAAAATGTGTTAACTTTATCTAAATTGTTAAAACATTTACTAAATGACCTCACGTAGCAAAATACTGGCTTCCTGTGGCAGTCGTCATTTGGTTCATACTTGAAGAATGTACGAGGGCGGTACATAAAGTCAATGCTTTTCGAATTTCTTTTTGTTTATAAATTGTAATGCAATAAAGCGCTCGCTGACTATCGTCTGACATATTTAGAGCAAGAAGCAATTTTAAAATTGTGTTTCATAGATATTGACTGAAAACAGATAAATTAGCAAACTTTTGACACAGACGAGAAACTGTTCGTCTGTCTGTCATATATGCTTGCTTTCAATGGCTGTCAAGCAGTAGTGCATTGAAAGAAGGTTCTTAACAGTTGAAGTTAAAATGCAGTAAATTTTAAAGCTACTGATTATTTCATACAACCCCTTTTAAATATATATGAATGAATGTGTCTTGCCTTTGGACATTTTGAGCCTTTTTACTTGCTCAGGCATTCGTCTATCGCCAACCGATCGCTGACGCCTTTTTTCGAGTGTGAAGTTCTTTTTTCTTATTATTATTTTTGGCGATACGTGACTTTTATTTCGTTTGTACCAAAAAAAAAAAAAAAAGCAGCAACTTTAGGCAGAAAATTTAACATATTTCGCATATGTGTATCGGTTTGTTGCTCATACATCTATTACCAGTTCCTACGTCCACCATAGTCGTCAAAGCTCTTTCAACTGGCAACGTTTTGCCTGTCTGCATCAGTCTTACGCGGCACGTGTTTCTTTCTACATACGCTGGCTTACCGAGCGTATACGTTATATATGTAAATATATATATTTTTCCTCTCCTCATATCGCTAGCTTACACTACATTTTATTGGTACTCTGACGTTGTTCTTTATGGCAATTTGATGTATACTCGTTTGGGTAACCCTTTATTTCGGGCATTTTGACATTTATTATGCTTATTTTTCGCAGCGGCACGTAGTGGTTAGTAGTATTAAGTGAAACGTTGCATCAAGTATACGCTACGTTGTTTCAATTTTGGCTTAAAGTCCTGGCATGGCATGGTTATGGTTATGTAAATATCGCCGTGTATTGAAAAGCAACATATTCGAAATGCGAATGGCTTTTAAATTTATGCACCGTATCCATATGTAACTGAAGCAAAAGGTTTTTAACTAAATGGCATGCCTGGTTGTTGCAACTTCACAGAATTAATGAGTGAGTGCTGTTGTGCTTATGAGAAGTTGATTGAAAGTTCTGTCTTGATATATAATATATTTAAAAAAAAAACAATAAGACGCAGCATCAATCTCTGCTTTTAATTAAGCGTCCAAGACTGCAACTCTTATTTTATATCACAATTCCCTTAGAACTAAAACTTTTTGCTATTAATATAAACATTCTTGTCAAATCCAAAAAAAATGTTAATATTAAAATGCAGAAAAGCAACAAATTTGTTACAAAACGATTACACACCACTTCACTCCTACAACGAAACATTTTATAAAAAAAAGGAAAATTCCAACTTAAACGACCAAAAGTATAAATAATTTTCGTAAACATTTTAAGCATATTTCTGGTGAATTGCTGCCACCTCGAGGGCACATATGGCCAACAATTAAGTTGCTACATGACAGCCGAGCACCGAGAGCATATAAATACAAAGACAAGGACATGCCATATATACTACAAAATGTATACATATGCCCAAGAAGAATGCTACATTTCAATCTGTTAACATGCATTTAAATTTTATTGTTTGACAAACAATTTACTAAAGCTTTTAGCTACATTTGGCTGCTCTATAGCCTGTATTTAAATATATGCATATGCATATATACACATACGATCTGTGGAACGGCTCCAAACGGAGAAAAAATTGAAAAGCATATAGCAGAAATAAATTCAGATAGCTGCTATAGCTGCTGCAGAGGTAGAAACATGGCTGCTCGAGTGCTTCTGTCGCTATATATATCAGTAGTAGGACTTTGCTGGTAAGGCATTGCTCTAACAAATTTATAAACAAGCAACCTTTTTTCCATTTATCCATTTTTGTAATTTTTACATATTCATTGATATCTTTATGAACTCACAGAGTCACAGCAAACCATTTTGTATATACTTCTTCTTCGTTTTTTTTCTTCTTTTTTTGGTAAGGTTTCTAATGTTTTTTCGTTTTAAAATGTTTACAGTGACTGCTGCTCTTTGGTTTTATTTTATTTCATTTTGTGCATTTTTTCTTCTTTTTTATATATGTTATATGTGTGGTTTATGAAAAATTATATTTTGTAAATTTACGACTTGACTAAATGGATTTGAAATGGCGTTGGTTTTTCCTGTACGTATATTTATTTACAAGCACTCAAGGTAGCCATTCACTCAGCCAGTTTACCTACAGCCATTTAAATGTTAAAGAGTTCAAATTGTTGGCATTTCATGTATGGTTTTTATATGCGGTCGTTCTGTGCGCTTGCAACATTTTTTTTGGGAGGCGCACATATCAAATAAAATATTTCGGCCTTTTAAGGTATTTCCTTTCTTGAGTTCTGTGTGTTTGTGTATATTTCGGTGTTGAGTGTATCTGATAATAAAAAATGTTTTATGACATGTTAAGGCAGCAATAAAAAGCGCAGCTTTTTTAACTTTACCCTCCATTTTTTTCACTTCGGACGCATTATCCCTTTTATCAGTTCCTTCTTTTTCGGTTAGGTATTTGTGCATTTTGTTTTCCAACGCCTTTGGAAAATTACATTTAAGTATGTGTTAGAATTTACGCTGTAACAGGTTGTAAATAAATTTCTATTAAATTTGACTTTATTTGCGTGAAATGCGTGAATATGTAAATTTTATTTATTGTATTGACAAATTTCTGGTTTGGGATATGCGAAAATAATCGGGGGAAATAAAATATGACAGCTTTTAGTACAAGCAGTAAACGCGTTTCTAAGAGTAAGTAAGTGCAAAGCGATACCAGCTAACAACTATAAGACCATTGAAGCATCAAAGTATAGTTTATTCTTAGAATATCCTTCATATTTTTTTATTATTTAATAATGCATTGAAATTACAGACATCTGTGTGTTAAAATAGAAGTCGATTTCAGTGGCCTCATCTCAAAAACTGTTATACTTTTTAAATTTCAATTTTTATTTTATTTACTTAAAATATTAAAAAAAACACGGATCAAACTCACTGTAAACTAGTGTAATTAAAACCACCAAAGTCAAGTGTCAGTCATTTTTAACACTTGACAACGCGAATGCTTGGCGTATAAATTAATTTCTTCATCATTCCAACGCAACACAAAAACGTCAAAAACAAGCAATTTCGAGCACGTTCAGCTAAACAAGAAAGGAGCGCAAAATAAAACTTGACACTCGCCTTTCATAAACTATGCTAATTTAGATAACTATTACATTTTTTTATGCTTTTCGCTTTGTTTTTTAGCAAGGAAACGCGCAGAAATTAATGAAGTTAAGACAAGACGCCACAAACAAGTAAACATTTTTATGCTGCGCCAGGCAACTGCTTGTGGTGAAGAGCGCCCCAAACCTCATCGTAAGCTTATGACGCGCCTTAACTGCACAACGCTAAGAAAATTAGTTATTCGAAGACGTAGTGGAAGAACACATTATTCTGCTGCAAAACTTGCAACAAGTATGCATACATATATCTTCTTTTATTTCATACTGCTGATGACTTAAGTTAAAATAGCCAGCAATGCAGCAAAGAGGCTAGCGGACAGTCGGACGGCATTGGCCAATGGATGCTGCTTATTTGCTGTTTATATTCGCCATTTTACACTTCTTGCAATTTCAACAACGTCTTGCAACACTGTCTCAAATGTTGCCATAATTCTTAGCAGTGTGAAAAAATAACGCAAAAAAAGGAAGGCGAGTGAGCGAAATAAGCAAGTCGTAAATAATACGCACGTCATGTTCATGGTGCAACATGAAAACTTGCAATGTGAAAATCCTTCTTTTTTCATCTCCTTCTTTGAGTTTGCACTTTACTAAACTCGTTTACAAAGCCCAGCAACAACTTCCTTTCTGCCATACATACTCGTACTCTATCACTCTCCGTTTATGTCCTGCTCATGATTTTATGCTTGCGATAATTTTATGTTGTGCTTTATAAAACGAAATAATCATAAATCCTGCTGCATTTACATAATTTAGAATGTATATATTTACACAAGGTTTGGCATACTTAGTATATTTTATATACAAGGTGCGTTTTAAACTAAACTGGACTTTTATAAAGAGCATATTTTCTGATAACAAACATTCATATACGAATTAAAAGATGTCAGTCTTAACTTATAGCAAGCACACTGCCACCTCTAATACAATAGTTTGGCTCGAAGTGTACAATTTTTAATGAGCTACTGTTCCAATAGTTGCGAATCACACTAAGTCATGTGACTGGTTTACTTTGGTATACACCTTGTATATAAGTTCGTAGTTATGTAGTCAGCTTATGGTCATTCTGGTTTTTATTAATTTTATTCAAAAGTTTCATGCGTACGGAACATACCTTCCGGCTTATACATTGTATACGAATTAAATGTCTGTGTTTGTAAATTAAAAATTATTTTTTCATATGTGGTAATGAAAATGTTGTTTTAGAGTATATTACCGAGTGCAAACGGCAACTTTAGGTTAACCGAAGTCAAAATCCACTTCACTTTAGTTCTTCAAAGCCTTAAATTTTATATACCCTGATATATAGTATGTAGTGCCCGCAGCACTGTAGTTGGCTCCACTGTTTCTAGGCGCTCATTTATTTTGAAAATGTTGGAACAGTTCGCGAAACTTAAAGTCCCTTATGTCCATTCTAAGGTCGATAAAATCATGCATCAAAGCAAGTTATTCGTGCTATCATGCATGCTTTTCTCTCAAGACATACTCCTATTGACAGAGGCGTCGTATTATATAAACTGCAACATTTATTATTGCTGTAGATTGTATTGTTGAGAAAGACCCAAAGGAGTTGATACGCAATTATTCACAGCAAATACAACTTATGATGATTTCCATAAAACGGTTCGAAAATTCTTTTTGAAACATTTTAATTACGAGCTTATAAGATGCAACTCGAGCATGAATCAAAGCCGCTTGAGCATTGTGTTCGTCGCCGATTTGGTGAAAGTTTTCAGCACAATATCTTGCTCAGTGATGAGGCTCATTATTATATATTTATGTTTCATTTTCCATGCAACTTGCTGAACTTGTGATAGACTCTGCGAAGACATGCACATTAAGCCACAAAATATAACAAAATCTTTCTATCTTAAAGTAAATACGACAAGCTGAAACTTAAAATCGCGAAAACTAAAACTTGTAGACTAAAAGAAAATGCACTTCATTATAACTAATTGCGAAATGCGACTGCATCTTCAACTATGTACGAGTATGTCTACAATTTCCAACTGTCTGCGCGCTATAATTTTCAATTAAATGCTTTTTTCCTACTATTTTCATTTTGAATTTATGCACTCAAGCAGAATTGTGTCTACACATTGCCACTACACAGAGCCCAAGCTATTGCCATTTAAACAGTATGTACTACTATGCTCGCTCATTCCGGCTGCCGTCTGCTAACTCAGTTTTTTCGTCATTAAAACTTCAACAAGCTGATGGAGTTGCTTTCAACGTTGTCGTCATCGTCGTCGTCATTGCGTCGTTGGCGTTGAGATACTTTAGCATAAATTGCCTTTAGGTTTAGTCTGTTTTCTACTGATTACAGTACGACTTTGGCTTTATATGACGCATTCATCATCATCGTCATCATGAGCATCATCCAAGTCGTCGTCGCTTTCAGTGTCAGCGGCAGAAGCGACTTGACTTCGATGTCGTCGCCATAGTTATAGTTGCTGTCGTACATACCGCCTTGATTATGTGCATTTATAGTTAAATTAATTTTCATTTTAATGTTAAAAAAAACTTTTCCACACATATACTCGTACACCGCAACCACAGCAGTAGTGCGGGCGGCAGCAAGAAAGGATCGTATATTTATAGTTTGAAAGCAGCCACTAAGTAAGGAGTTGTCTCTGCCTTTGTACGACAATTAGTTGAAAATGCCATTTAACAGCAAAAACCAAAAGCAAAAAGACTGTCTGTCTGCCTCACTGTCTGTCTCTCTGTCTGTCTTTAATTTGTGTGCGCACTTTTTGCTCAAATATAAGTTTTAAGCCGCTTATCAAAAAATGTTTTTATGCTATTATCTTTGAATGGCAAAATTTATATTGAAAGTTTTAATGAATAGCAAAAATACGACAAACCAGATTAGTTTTATTTTATTTACACGCTTAATAGTATGGAATGTTTTTAGTTGAGTAACTAAATATAAATCTGTAAACTGTAATAGCGCTGCTCAGTTTATTATAGCCTAAAAAAGAAAACAATAGTAAGAGTATATACTTGTACTGTGTTGGTTGCAATGTCAAAATAATGTATTGGTATATCATCAAGAAACTGTAAACATCTACTGTCAGATAAAATCCAAAGAAGATAAAACTCCATTTTTTGGGCATGCAGTGGGATGCGTGCTATAATTTATATTGTTTACTTTGGAAGGGGACGATGATGACAGAAGTAGATAATGCAAAATTAGTAAGCTGACTGGTTATCAATATAAAATGTAAGTAAACTCTAGACTTAGCCCCTTATGAAAGCTTGAATTTATTAAATTTGGGCTCAACTTTTTCTTTTTTAGCTAATGTGTACGACCCAAAAATAGTTTTTCGCTAAAAATTTTGTTGCATTCCTGTATTAACTTTATTAAATTCAAACGCACTTTAAAATTAGCAACAAAAATGCGACAAAACGTTGGCGCCAGGCTGCCATCGACTTCGCCCTACGCCTGCAAATTGAAAGAAACATCAACAGTTGTTAAATAAATGAAAGCCTTAAAAATGCTAATTGAATTTCTCGATACACGCAAATGAACTTTATTTTTAAAACCATTTTGCAAGTGGCAACCCAACGAAACGAATAAATATAAAATGGGGGCGAATAAGCGGACAAATGATTGCGACTGCCTGAGTGCCAGGACAACCAACTGAACCAGGCGACAGAGTTGAATGCTTGAAAGGATAACTGGAAGAGTGTACATTGGTATACAACAGTTCAAGGATGGTTTCGTTTCGCTTTTTTTTTTAATATTTATTTTTGCTTGAGGCTGCTGACAGGCAACTAAGTTACAAGGCAAAGAGTTCAGATAAAAAAAAAGAAATATATTGCATAAAGTGAAGCCCGCTGAATTCAGAGTATGGGCATGAGTGAGTATTGAGCCGTATACCATAGATACAGAAAGGAAGGATATGCGAAACCCGAAAATGTCGTTCAACAAACTGACCGCAACTTTTCTATTTAAGCCTGACATAATGGAAACTAACAGAGACAGCAGAGCAACAGCAAGAACAACAAGCAAGAAAAACGGGTGAAGAATTTTTGTATGCATTATACGTTGTCGAAAGGATACACGGCACATACATATATATATATATATATATCGTAGTATAAACGAACGAGAGAGCTCAATTTCGCATCAATGTTGTCAATGGTTAAGCATTTGTTGCGCCTGCCTTGTGATATCTTTGCAGTTCGGTACGTTCTTTTGTTTGCCATGCTGTCAGTTATCCTTTTCGTTGTTATCCTGCGCTGTGGCGTCTTATGTATGCTTAAACATCGTCACACGCCTTTATTGATGGCTAAACATTTGTTTTTGTCGGTCAGATACGTTGTTGTATATGTCTGTCTGTCCGTCTGTCCGTCTGTCCGTCTGTCTGTCTGTTTGTTGGTTACACTTGATGACTTTTGGAAAGTACGCCTTGGCATTAAATCTTTCGCAAAAGGAGATAAACTTGTATTGCTAAATCCTTGGCGGTATCTCTTGACCAACCGACCAACAATGTTTGTGATTTATAATTATATCTTGAACGCGTTTGTCGCATCCGTTTGCATTAGCATTGAAGTTATGCGCCGCCATTTCGTGTTTGCTTGTGTATGTAAGCCTATATGTGTGTTGTTTGCATTTCCGGTGTGATTTTGTATACAATTCGTTTCTCTGGCTTAGTCCCGTGTAGTATTTTGGTTTGCACAATGCTGCGCGCTCCTGATCTCTGTTTAAGACTATTTAGCACGAACTGAGCTATAAAACTTCTGCACTAAGCTTGCTTTTAGTTTCTATTTTTGCATCAAGCGCAGTTTTTTATAGCTTTACATTTTTTGTGTTTTTATGTTTTCATGTAGTTTGTTGGTTTTATTTGCTGCGCGTCTGACCAAAAGCCGCTTATGTCTGGTAATCTGGGACAGGTTTATGCAGCATTTAGCCGCATAGTCAATGACAAAGCGGGTTACTGAAATTTTATGCATTTTTTGTGTTGACATTGTTTAATTCAATTTTACACTTTTTATGCGCTTCATTAAAAACTGAATAATTGAAACATTTTGTCGAGATTTGCATTGCATTTGAGCGGTTTGGCTTTAGCATATCAAAATTAGCTGTCATTTTATGACTGGCAGCAATTAACAATGGAAACATCATGCAATTTTTATAGGGCAGTTATATGATATATGTACTCTATAATATAACAGGCTATATTACATTTGTGCATATGAATGTAACAAACAATTGAATCATAGCGAACCCAAAAAAGCATATATATTAGTGATCAGGATATGATATCAGGAATCGAATCGAATGGCTGTCTCTATGTACATCAACATCTTCGAGACTTAATTTTAAATATTTTTGCGGTCCTTACTATAAGAGGTAGCAGCTACATAATCCTACCGATTATAATCTTCTAATAATATATCATACATAGTTTCAAATTAAATTACTTTAAGAAACCCTCCAGAAACCCTACTCAAGTTGCTTAATCCATTTCGAAAATTTTAATAATCGTACTTTTTCCTCCAAAAAAGTATTTAGACTCAAAATTGAACGCCTGTCAATCTATTAGACAAATTACTTTAAAATCCGAACACTGCAACCCACATTTATAACTTTCGGCACTCGTTAGCAGCTAATTTCCTAAAAATATAGCCTTATACTTGCTATGCCTTACTTCTGAGCAGCACTGCTGACACACAAACACATATTTCTCTTAGCCTGACACATGTAAGATAATAATAAACAAATCAAGCTTCATTTGTTAGAAAAGGGTTTCCCCAACTTAGGCGTTCATGTCTGACGCGTTGCCAAGCCAACCCAATCTGCAGAGTATCTTGCATTTCGCACTTACTACTACACTCACATCTTCTTTACTTTTTTTTTTTTGTTAACTTTCAACGTTTTCGGCAAATAGTAAGACAAATTATGCAAAAACAACTGCGAATCCTAGTGGCAGCGAGAGCATCAAGGTAACCTATTTGCAACCATTAATCATGCCGAGCTGGTAATTTATCTTATAAGTTTCTTTTTTCCTACAGCTTCACTCGCAGCTTGCACCAGCATCTTATTGTCTTCGCCAAAGTAAAATACAACAAATACATTTTGGGCAGCACAGCAGACATACATAGTCTGTCCTTAAGACGGACAAATTGAACGACACCTGCAGTTCCGAAATTGTTGTACCTTTCCGAAATATAAAAAACCTATAGATGGAAAAGAACTTTATAGCGGCTCAAAATACTTAACTTACTTTTTTAATAGCTTGCGTGCACATATTTCCTGTTTTTATTAAAAACTGGCTGTGAAAAATGATGAAAAGTGAGAGAAGGAAGCAAAAGAAAGCGCTCACAAAATGAAAAATGTCAACAACAAAAAATTTTTAAATTTTTTTTTTGCTTTATTTTGTAGCGCGTTGTCAACGTAAAGCAGCGCTTGATTTGCTGACCTCAGCATTTTGGCGCTATGTGAGTTATCCAAGTAAAAAAATTAAAATGAAATAAACCATTGAGCGAAGGACCCTCCTCAGCCCGCGCTCATTTATGCAAATCTGTTAAATTAAGTGCCACCGTTGTCATGGAACTCTCACTACATATCCTTAGAATATAACAAAGTGTGGGCTAAGCTCTGCTTTACACTCCCCTTCCCAAATTAATTTTCTCATTCTTCAAGTTTTTCATCAACTTTGTCCTTGTCCTGAGCAACATTTGAAGTGCTGCCACTTGTCTTTAAATACATTACTTTACTTTTCTCTTAAAGAAGGAGGTGCGGTTGACTGTATATCAGAAAAGTTTTTAGATATTTTATATGTATGTGCAGCAATTTTAAAATGAAAATATTTTCCAATGTTGTCATGCCGGTGTTTGAGGAATTTCCTTGAATTCCAAATATGCGTAATAAATACATAAATTGTAAACTTTATTTGATTATTTCTTTCGAACTTTTTTTTTTTTGAGATTATTTTTGCTATCTTCTCTTCTTGAGTATTTTGCAATGTCATTTCATTATTGCTTTGACATTAATACCAGTTAAATAATAAATAAAAATTCATTAGCAACATTTATGGACAAACACAGTTTTGTTGACATAGCAAGGAGAAATACTTGTAGAGGTTTGCTTAAAGGTAGTGAAATAATATAAATTGATTAATAATCAGAGAAGAATGTTGTAAAGAAATGAAAAGAAGCGAACGGACTGTATTCTGAAAAGCAGCAGAAAAGCAGGCAGTTGACTGTTGGGTCGAAATGAAGCAGTACTACCAGAATTTCTTGATGCATTGTATTGCTTAGCAGCACAATACACAATGTCAGTCGGTTTTGTCAGTCCGTTTATATTTATTTTGCTATATGCCACAAATTCTCAGTAACAATACACTTTTATTCCACCGTGTGATTTTCTTTGCTAATTTGCGCAAATGTGCCATTTGATATGAGAAACAAATATCACAACTCTAGAACCGAACGCCGACATCAATATTTTCTTCTGCTTATCAACAAAAGCGCTGCAAAGAAAAACAAAAAAAAAAAAAAAGAATGCCGGTCATTTTTGATGAAGTGTTAAGTGTTGAATCGAACAGGGAAAAAAATCAAAACACCACATGGAGCAAAAAGCAGAAAAACAACCCATGATTGATATTGCTTGTCAATATTTCATAAAATGTTGATTTGTTCATTTTATTGTTTATATGCAGCCATTTTTACCACCTACAGCCAGCAAATATTCTATGGTTTATATTCGTACATGCACACAGGAAGACCGAGATACAAATAGTATTGTAGTTACCTACGATTTTATTTCACATTTGATATTGACGCAAACAAATCGAAATACAGTGAATACTCAAATGAATGAATTAGTATTGCAAATTGTTTTTTTAATTTTAAGAGTATTGGTCATACACAATTTTTCTTTTGATATCAGGTCTTAGTCGAAAAAATTAAAAATGTCAAAGTGTGTGTGATAAAATGTCGACCATCTTGAATATTGCCAATAATTAAGTTAATCCCTACTGACCTGATCTCTTCGCCAAGCTTGACGAAGGCATCAGTATCAAGCGATTGTTGTACAAGTTTTAATGTACAAATTAGAAAAAAATTTGGATTACAAAGGTCTGCTTTCAAAAATCTTCTTAACACCTTAAAGCCCTTATGAATATCAGCTAATTTGAATGTCAGCCAGCAAAGTAAATGATATTAGTTCAAGTATTTCTAAAATTAGCCGCATATGTGTATCATATAATATTTACTGTATGTCAGTCTTTACTGTTACTATATTAATACTCCTTTTTTGCCTGTTTGTATTTGTAGTTGCTCTGATTGTTGCTGCTTATAGAGTTTCATCTATTTTTTGCTGTCACTAGCAATAGCTGAAGGACAACAGAATGAAAATACAGCATAACAAAAACCATCTAAACAACAACAACAACTAATACTCATACAACTTGTTTATTTGCTGTTATTTTGATTATTTCTAACAAAAACACATTCATCAATTTAACAGCAGGACATTGACACATAGCATGTAGAGCATAAAATATCAGAACACCAGAAAAGCATTGGAAGCAACACCAAGTGCCTTAAAATTGATAATACTTTGGTGTAAAAGCAACACAAGTACCTTAATCAAAAATGTTTGTAGTGTGTATATTTTTCCGAATAAAATTTTATGCAATTGGAGAACATGTTTTGCCACATCCTTGCCAGGAGACAATAAAATTTCTGCGAAATCAATTTACTGTATTTCTGTGAAAAATTTTATAAATTTTTTCTAAATACGTTGAAATGTAAAATTTTGCGGAGAATAATTTTATTTGTATACGTTTTTATTCTGAAAATTGAAAACGTATCTATTGTTAATTAAGTTCTCATTGAGATACAAACTGTTTGCAATTCATGCACAGTTTAATGTGGCGACAGTTGAAATATCATTTTTAAATTTAAAATGTGAAAAGTTTCAAATTTTCAGCACAATGCAGCTAAAACATTTGCGAAGGGCGGAAAACTGTCAAATATAAACAGCTTTATTGCAACAGTTGACAGCAATGGAAAAAAGAGAATAGTTAAGCTGCAAAAAATGTGCAACAATGAGAATTGAGCTGTAATAAAAGCAGAAAAGTACAAAAAACGAATGCGACAAAGGAATTTTTCAATATAGCAGACAGTTTCAGACAGAGCGGCACACAGCGACAGGTAGAAAAACCATTTGTTGCAATAGCATACAGTGCGTTGCTGCCGTATAGCACTGCCGTATAGCACATTGCGTATACGCGCCGTGGGCCAAGCAAATAAAATTAAACACAGCGCTCGATTAAAAGTAGAAATGTTAAAATGCCTACACTGTGCACAGTGCAACTGGCTGCAGTTGACTATCGAATTGCTATGACAACAAATGAAAATAGACAGCAGTAGCAGCAGCAGCAACAACAATAACAAAGATTGACAAAGGCATAGGCAGCAATGGCATTGTCAACGGATACGGAAACGGATGTAATTGATTTGTATGTCTGTGTGTCATACAGAGCCAACTAAGACTGGCGCAGAGCGTGTGGCGGTACTAAATTTGTTCTCGATGTAGCCACAATTTGGCTAGTTGTATGAATATTGAGGAATTCTATGCAATTGCTGCCAGTCTTTCGACTTAGAAGTCATCTTTGAAAGCTTTGACGCATGAAAATGTAATTGCATTTCGTACCATAGAATAGGAAGATAGAATCTCACTCAACTGCTTCGAATCTAATAAAGTTCAATTAAATTTGATTGCAGCCAAAATGAAATATGCCAAATATTTAACGCCGCTGCGCAAATATTTTACACCTGCGTTCGCATTCAATTGAAACGAAACGCAAAAATAATTAAAATAGTTTATACACACTGCGAAGCAAGCGAGCCACCAAACCAATACCGAGACTAATAATTTCTAAACGATTTTCATTTATTGAAATTCAAATTGAAATTGTATGCATGTAGCATGTACTTATACTTAATTTGAATACAATAAATATTATCTTAAATATTTGCTGGTATTTGTTGCAGCATGCATAGCTATTGTGGTTAAGTTTAGGGCTGTTGCCTGTGTGCAAATGAGTTACACCGACACAAAATCGCATTTGCCACAAGCAATAATGATGTCAAATAAAATTAAACAAAAAGTTAATTAACAAAATGTTTCAGCCACAATTTTAATTAACCGAAAATGTATGCAAAGAAAAAAGTAATAATACAATTGATATTTTAAATATTTTAAATATTTTAATTTTGTACGTGCGCGTGATAAACTAAAAAGAACGCCGACTTGAAGTTACTCTGCGGCTTGTCTTTTGCGATTTATTTGAACTTTATTATTAAGACATGCTTACATGCTCTATTCAGCTGGACAGATTGACATGTTCAATTCGATAAACTTAATGAGGATACGCCTCCTTTTGACTATTACGCACAATTCCACAAACCTTATTAACCCAATGGATACAGGGTATAAAAAAATTGTATAAACAAACAAAACAAATATGTATTCAATGTAGTTAGGCTATTAAAATAATCGTACGTCTATGTAACTATTTATTTTTCTATTCCAAAATTTTGATACGTTCAATTAGTGCTAATACAGATATGTGCGAGCTTAACTAGGCGTAGGACATGTAAATTGTGTCTCAATTTATGAATAGGACACGTTTCAATTTAATTTCAAATTTAAATAGAGAACATAAAAAAAACATTTACTAAATGTGGAATACGGGTTTGCTGCACTACTGTCTGTCCAATATGTTGCATATTTGCAACAATTTTTAATTCATACAATTTCAAAGCGCATACCATATGCAGGCTGTGCGCGATTGTTAAGGCAGATGAACCAACGCAGAAGGCTAATAAATATTCTTTAATTTTAAGTTTATATTAGACTAAGCCGAGCTCGCTCAGACTACATATAAAAGTTAGCACTGTACTGTGAAGTCTTTTACTTAAATGAAAAACTTAAAAATTTTAATAAAATCTCACTGTCACTTAAAGTATGCAACATTTTTTTATATTGCAATTTTCGTTGGTTCCAGTGTGTAGATGTGTGAATGTGTATGTGTTTATTCTTTTTTTCTTATCAAAGTAGCTGTTTTTTTTTTTTTTCTTTTTGGTTGATTTTATACAAAACAATGCAATGCATTTTATAACGAATTGTGCTCCCATATGCAGTCAATTTGACTAGATTCAAGCTGTTCTGATGTTTAAAACATTTTTTAAACTTTGTTGACCAATATTCATTTTTCATAAAAAATATATTTTTTATCCTTAGCAATAGCGACAAAGTTTAATCCTTTGTGTAAAGGTAAATATATTTGAGGTTTTTGTATTTTATTTAATTTTTTCATGTTTTAGTAAATGTATTTGTACTGTTTTGTTTTTTAGATAAATATTTTTTTTTTTTAATTTTAAAAAGAACTTTTAATTACGATAATGCTTTTTCCTTTGAGGCTAAAAAGTTTGGTTTATCCGTGATTTATTTGTTTTGAGTTTTGTGTTTGTTTTTTTTTTTTTTGTTTACGAAGCACAATTGCGAATCGTTAAAAGGAAACGAGTAAAATAAAATGAATGTAATTAAATTTCTGGAGTTGTGTAATGTTGTTGAAAATCATAATAATTAATATTAATAATAAGTAAAAGCTTTAGTATAGAGCCTAGCGGAATTGCGATGAAGTGTATGTTCAGGGAATAGAAATGAGGTATTCTTCTTTATTATTTAATTATTGGTATTTAATATTGACAAGTATACAATGAAGCAATTGATTTGGTTAGAGAACTTTAGATCCCTATTTTGACTTTTTGTAGCTTTTATAAGTTTATTTTTCTTTCTAATGTTCCTTTTCACTTAGCCTTAGCATTAAGTAGAATAGAGAATTAAATTTTGAAAACAATATAGAATAACATTTTAATTAAGTTAATTAAAAATATATTTCAAATATTTATAAAAAAAAAATATTTAAGTAGATACGTCACACCATAACCTCTAAAGCTTTTAGCAAGAATGATATCGCGAATAATAATCACATAAAATTTTAACAAAAAAACCAAATCTTTCTTTCATCTCAGTGAATTAAACTGCCACAACTTCCTGCAGGCGAAACTCTACTCAAACACACAACAGACGTCAATTTTTATAACGATTTTAACTACTGAGCAACCGCAGGCCAGCCAGCCAGCCATCAAGCGAACCGACCAAGTGAAGCCAAAGTAATGAAAATGTTTGCACAGGTTTGAGGCCAGACAACAATTGAAGTTAAAACCATCAGAAAGGAAAAGTGAATAAAAAAAATGAAGAGATGCAAAGAAACGCCAAAATAAGCGAAATAAAAAGGCATTAAAGTCAAAATAATAAGAGCGTAAAAATGTCGCGCAGCATGAACTTAATGACCGTTTTGCAGTGTCATTACACGCCCCTTCACAACACTGCACAGATTGTCCTGGCTGTTCTGGCTCATCCTGTTGGTCATTAATGGCGCAAAGTGGAATTTCGAAGACCTACGCAAATTATACTTATTTACAATACTTGGAAAAACATTAAACGGCATTAGCAGACCTCACCTTGATGCAGATATTCCGAGAATGTCGCTTTACTTAGTAGGCGGCGTCAAATTATCTTGAAACAGAATCACTTAAGACTTAATTATTTTATTTTTATTTTCAACAAAGCAGTCGAACAAATTATGCCACATCATACAGTTTTTACTCTTTCGAAAACGATTCTCACATTATAAATTTTTTGGTATTAAAAATTCGGAAATAAATTCTTTTTAAACTAAAAAATCTCACGGCTACCAGTATGTCGAACGCGAAAGCTACTGGCAAGAAGCGCGTTACCTTCGCGGATGATTTGACGATTGTAAAATCCAAAGATTCGGGCACTGCTGCTAGTAAGAAGGACGTTGATGCTAAAAACGTGGGCAAGAAGGAGAAAACACAATACAGTGTAACGCCCTATCCGCGCCCAGCAACTGGGGTGAATCCTTTTGTGCTGCGTGAGCGCCTGCTGAAGCTGAAGAAACGTGCCCGTGACTGAGTGCTGTAGAACAACGTTCTTAGATTGAGATACGACCTGGTAACCGAGGGCTAATAAGTTTTTTTTATGTAATATTTTCTGTTGAAAAAATTTTACACCGTTTGAACTTCATTTGGAAATTATTGTTTAAAAATTTTGCAATTATTGTTTTTGCATAGTTAAGCAGCAAATAAAATTTTTAACTCTTTACTTTATTAGCTCTGGCTTACACAATATTATCCCTAGCAATAATAACCGCGGTAGCGGTAGTCAACTTCAGGTAGGAGACATCACTATGTCTGCAATATTCCATTATCCGGACATTCATTATCGAATCATTTTAAGATTATACAAAATAAATTCTCAGTAAGTTAAGATCATTTGCATTTATTCTCTAAGTGAATTGTAGCTTAATTTATAGTACAATGGTTGGATGCCCCTATGAAATACGTGTGTTACATCTATAACTTCCTTTTTAGGTGTAATCAATGGCCTGAATATTACGAGCAGCTTTTTCCAAATCTCTTACTTTATATCGCATTGAATGTCGCGGCGCATGCTCCTGACTTGCTCTGGCATAGACGTTGCGTTCGGATTCATAGACATCAGCGAAGTCAACAATGCTGCAGATACCGGAAAGATCTTTAGTTCTGAAGTGCTTCATTTTGATTTTCGGGTCTTGGAGTCGTTTGGTTAATACTTGAATTTGTTACTTGGCAAGATTTGTAAGTGTAAAAGCGGCTAAACTAAAGCATTGCAATGTCTTGTATTGATTTTGTTATTGAATTTAAAAATTTCAATCTGACATAATTACTAGATGGAAAATGCTTGAGTTACTAAAATTGTAAAAATGTATTCATGTATTGGTAGTACAGAAAAGAAGCTCGTCTTTACTCATAACTACAAAGGCGCTGCGGCGCCATATAGTTGTTGGCTTAGGACTTCCCTTTTATTTAATTGACATTAAAACGTAGAGATTCGTAATAAAATAAATAAATAAAATAGTAAATAAATTTTGAAATAAAAATTGAATCTATTCAATTTGACAGCACAGAAAATCACGATTGAAGACAATGCAGTCTGATTGCTACTACTGCTGCTGCCGTCTAACCATTTTCGACTACACAGCTGCCACATGAACAACACATTTCCGCTCTACCAACTCATTTCAAGCCGCATTCAAAACTCGTACCATTACAAAATCAAGATTGCAAACTGCAATGCCGCCAAGAGTAAAATTGTCGCCTAAGTGTATAAAATTTTATTTCATTTCATTTAAGCAATTCTATTTGCTATTTGCCGCAGACTGTGATTTCGATTCACAGCATTCTGCAGCTTCAGAGATACAGCAGAGATTTAGCTGCTGCAGTCTCAATGTGCGCCTGTGGCTGAAACTATTTCCGCATTCTTCGCTTAGTTAAAGACCAAAAAGGAGCAAAAAAGTATATACTATAAAAAGAAACACAAACAGGCGAACAAATAAATAATGTATGGTGTCGCTGGCATTTTAATAGTTTTGTTCTTTTACGTACAACGTTGAAAATGGCGGAAGCGGCTGTTTTCTCTTTTTTTCTTCAAGCCAAAAAGCGGTAAAGGCAGGCGACTACGAGTACAACAGCAAAAGCAGTGTGGTAAAAGCTTTTTGCGTCTATTTCGGTGACACTGTAACAAAAAAAAAAAATTACAAATACAGAAAAGAACAAACGGACGGACAGAGAAAACGAAACATAAACTCCTTTTGGCTTTCCATTTAGTTCTTCTTTGTTTATTTATTTCTGTTTTTTTTTTTTTTTCAAATGAGCCGACACAATAAACGAAGCTTGCCAAAAATTTAGAAGGCTCGAGAGGCATGTTGTAAGGATGGCTTAGCTGAAATTTAAGAATGTTCCTTCAATACGCTCTATCTCTCTTTCTTTCTCGTATACTCCACCAACTAGCTGCAATGCGCCTTGAAATATGCTACAAATGCGGCAGTTTTCCTTCCTTTTTTTATGTTTTTCCTGTGAGTGTTTGTTTGTGTCCCTTTGTTGGCTTTCGCTTCCTTTTCCTAGTTAGTGGCTCGTATTTGCTCTGTTTATTTTTTTCCAGTTGTAAATTTAACAACAGCGTTTATAGTCCATAGCTACACCTAATAGACAAAAGCTTTGAACAGATTTGTGGCTTTAGATTTTTTGTTATTTTACTATTTTCTATTTACTTTTATGGTACACTGTTCTAATTGAAAAAAATGTTTATAAAAATTGGTATTACAGACGACAAAATTGAGTTTGTAGTGCAATGTTTGCTGAAGGCTCCTTAAAGCTGAGTAAATGGCTTAGACTGACTTCCAATTAAGAGTATTTGAAAATCTGATTTTGCCAATTAATGAATAAATAGGAAACTAGTTTTTTTTAAAGCTCAAGCAAGTTTAAAACAGGGCGTAATAAGAAGGATAATGAATGCCGCATATTGATAATCTTCCGAAAACCTTCAGTTCTCTTTTCAATAAATTCAAAATAAGCGATATAGCTTCTCTGGACTATATCAAACAAATTTATGGCAGCTAAACTACTTCCAGCGGGGAACCCATATATCTTTTGATGAATACACACTTTCCTAGGAGACAATAATTTAAATTGGACTATAAAATGTCTTAATCCGCTCTAATCACCAAAACCACATTATATTATTCCGGCATAACTCCAGAACGCTGCTTCCAGACAGATTCAGATAGAGGTTCTTATTTATATACTTCTTATAATAATACTTAAAAATTTTGAAAAGGAATCATAAACTTTTTAAAGTCTTTCTTAAGGATTCTAGCAACAGCTTAGGAAATTGCTTACGTCGATTACGCAGCTAAGTCTGCATCGTCGCTGCTCATTCATAATTTGTATACAAAATATTAAAATTCGGATTTTTAATATGATTTTTATATTATCCTTGTGCAAGCAAAGCCGAAGACGTTTAAGCCATAAAGTGTTTACTGCGAAAAAGTTGTACCAGTAAAGCAAACGCTACAGCAAAAAAGAAATTCCTTTACCTTTCTACAATGTGTGTGTGTGTGTGTGTGTGTGCTTTTACAAAGCTACGGTACAACTGAAAAGTGTATCTGTATGTGAATGAAAAGTCTTACGTTCTGCTGTCATTTCGGATTAAGTGCGCTGAACTTTTTAAGCTGTTGAGTTGCGGAATGACATCAAATGAGTTGAAGAAGCTGAACGTAAACACAGAAGCAACAGAAAAGTTTCCTTCAAGACGTAGATGAAGCGTTGTATCGGCTATGATGCATGCCATATACGCTACCTATGGCCTATGAAGCGAGTATGAAAAAACAAAAAGTTTTAAAAGAAAGAAAAGTTATAGAGAAAATGTAACATGAGCAACGCTAAAGATGCGTATAAAAGTTTTCTGTTGCATAAAATTAGGCCCAGCCACACACAAACAATCACACACACACACAATGTATATAGAACAATGTCTTAATCAGGCTTTCGCCTGTGTATCTCTCTCTGAAATAAGGCAAAACAACTGCTACTACAAGCTTTGCAAATTAAATTTCTTTGTAATGAATCTCTAGTCATGATTAACGAATTTTGCTTTTAATTTTCACACACACACACACACACACACACAAACACAAGCCGGATCACATGTGCTGCCTGATAAGATTTTAACGCGCTTACTTTTATCCATTTTTGTCTTTTTCTCTTGAAAAACTTTTTGTTACGCAGAGAGTTGTACTGCAGGCGATTCGGTTTCCCTTTTTCGTTTTCTTTAACTTTTCTCAAAGTTTAATTTTCATTGCGAGTAGCATTAAATGTTTTACAAAGTTAATGGCAAGGAGAGAAATGAAGCATTGCGGCAGGACATCACACTGAGCATAGCAGTCATGCTTGAAAAAATTCCACGCAATGTGACAGAAAATTTAAGAAGTTTATTGCGAGGGTAAATGAAAAAGTTTATAATTATGCTGCGTTGAATATTTTCTGTAGCCTTCATAGTGGCTGTATTTTTTGGAATATCGGAGAATGTGCAATACCTAGAAGCATAAAACATGCAATGTACTGAAGGACTCGTTTTCTTTGATGCCATGTTTTCAGCTCACTTTACGCGAACGGTTTAGCTTGTGACCCGACTTTCTTGATGACACAATTTAATATAACATTATACTATGAGAGCGAATTTCCAGTTCAAAGATTCCCTAAGGCTTAGTGTGGTTATAAATAATTAAAACTTTTTCATCGAAGCTATGTGTATCCTTCTGACAGTTGAAACATTGACATTGGCAGTGGCCCAACTTACAAAATCAGCCTTAAGTTATATTTTTTAACAGCTCATTAAGGCTCTTAAGAGTCTTTCGGCTGTCTGGTCGTCTCACTGTAGGTGTGTTATGTTCATTGAACTACGAAAAATATTTAGGTGACTCAACGAGGCATATATCATATTAAACTCTGTGAGATCGATATACCTCTTTCCTACCCTTCGACTGAATAGTTATTTGTCAGTGAGTAACGACGTTTTAAGTGCTGTTCATAAGATTTCTTTTGACTTACTTGAATCCATAGCCATAGTCCAAATATAGTAACGCATTATTGACCAACCCTCGTATAAAAATGCTGTATAGCATTCGACATTTCTGTCAGCCTAACGCGCTGTGTGCGTAGGTGTGCATTCATCCTGAAAGGAGTATTGACAATGAAAAATAGAATCATAAAAAGAAATCTAAATGAAATATACACAGAACAAAGCTGCAGAGATCTTAGATCCGAGTTGTCCCATGATTTCCCAAAGTTGCGTGAAGAATTTCTTTTTTTTTTGGCTTCATTCCTTTTCGCTTTACGCTGCTTTATGTCCTAACAGCCTACAATGCTGCCAATCATACTCTCACAGACATGCGTTCGTTGCTCAACAGCTTAGTGAACTTTGCACTCGACAAGCCGACTGATATGTGTGGCATGTACGGTGTTTGAGCGCTAAGATAAGCAGTCTCAGCCACAAAGCGATACACACATACACACACACACACACACACGCTCGAGTGGCACTTGAGCACCGCTAGCAGCTTTTGAGTGATTGTGTATTGCATAGAGATAGGCGCACAGGCTTTTCTTAGTTGATGGATTTAGATTGGCAGGACATATAGTCGATTGCATGCATGATTTTGTTTGGAGCTTCAACGCTATCAGTTAATGGCTAGCTTGAAATGTCTTAATTCCTACAAGCTTAGACTCTCAAAGCAAATGGCTTGAAGATAATGAATTTGAAATGCTACATGTTGCTGAGATGTTATTTGGTTTAAGAAATTTAATTATAACAAATATTTATTTTTTATTCGAGTTGAAGATGACAGTTAAAATCTTAGATAATCGCGCGGTATGAACTTTCTTCAAATCGAATATTTTTATCTTAAAATAAGAAAAATTGGCAAACAAACAACCTTCGCCTTCCTATAAAATTTGTTTAACCCAAAAAAATAAACTTTGTTGTCATTTTCAATTAAATACAAAGTAATTTGTACAAAATGAAATAAAACTACATTAAATAATTAAGTCAGATCTACGCATTGCAAAGTGGAAAATGAAAAGAAATGCGCAGCTCCTGCTGCAAAATATTGCTGCCACTCGGAAAAATTAATCAGTGGCATTTATTTAAGTTAAACTAAGAAGTGTGTTTAAAAACCAGTAGCTGCACAAGGAGCGCTGATGACAGCACAAGCAAGCAAGATAGATAGCTACAGGGATAGAAAGTCAGCAGAAGGAGTATAATAAAAATGTTGTCATTAAAAACCAGGAAAAAAAAACGAATGCGAACGCGAACGCGAACGCGGTAAAGCAGCGCGTGTGCACGCAAACATTTAGATCTTGTGAAACGAAACCGGAACTAAAAGTGAAGCACGACAAACGGATGTAGGGGCATCAATGGTATATAGACGGAGAGAGAGAGGGAGAAACGCACGGAGATACAACTAGAATAAACGAATATAAGCGTCAAGTGTAAATTGCCAAAAGGATAAAATTTAAATCCTTGACGCAAGTGAAGTATTTACCGAGGAGACGAGCTGCTGGCAAGTGAGGCTGAATTTTTAATGCATACAACTCAAGTGAGTGAGAGCGAGAAAGCCATTTGACAGCAAGTGTGCAAATGGAATACTGCAAGGAATAACGTAAAAATTGTTGCGTATACACAAATAAGCAAAATGGCTACACACACATACATGCACAGACATTTACATGAGTGAATACGTGTAGCTACAGAATTGGCAGCGCCAGTCACGAGATAGCGCCTGAGGCTATGCAACACATTTAAGTACAAATGCAGACGCATTGAATTGCATGGAATTGCAACTACTCACGTACTTATATACAATACACACACACACACACACAAACACACATATGCAATCATGTCGCCGTCACTGCAGCATTGGAATTGACTTAAAGCTATTACCATTCAGCAACGTCGTTCTCAGCGCCATCTTCCACGTCATCGTTACTCACATCCTTGATGCCAGCTTCAGATTCAGTTTAAGCTTTAGTTCGGTTTCATATTTGCCTGCAGCATGCACGGTGAGTTAAGTAGCATGCTCGTTTTACTTATAGCATGTGTTGAATTCCAGTAATGCCGCACTGCTAACTCTAACAGCTCATAATGCTCTATGCAGGTTGCCATTGCTGTTTGCATTGGGGGAATAGCAAATGAATATAAGTTGTAACACGCTGCTGTGTATTGCATAATTTTAAATTACTGCATATTCCATTGCAGTGCGTATTCATATGCGGCAGCAACTTGATTGAACCGTTGCGTTGCATAGGGAACAGAAAACTAGTCTTCAACCGGTTTTTCGGTAAAGCTGAAATTAGAAAGTTTTTACTAATCAGTAAAAGTATAAAGATTAGATAATTTTCAGTATAAAATTCATAATTGCTCACAAATGAGTTGCGAGTGATATGAGTAGCTCACCTAGGGAGCTGTGACCTTATAGCCAGTACAGCTCACAAGCTTTCACTATGTAACTTCTGAGCATATTACCAAGCTGCTGTATTCATATAAAAGATACTTTCTATAAATTGTTTAAGATTTTAAAACATTTGAATTTAATTAACAACAAAAGTATTCCATTTATTTTAGAAGTTTTTTTTGTGATCATCTAAGACACGTTTTAACTTTATGTTGCGAATCATTGCAGACAAATCAACAATAGAACTGCACGAATGCTATCAAAATGTTTCCAGACAATTACCTACAAGTATAGGTAAGCAACAAATTTTCGCAATATGCATCAATGTCAAACTTCTGACTTTCAAAATTTCGCAGAAAAACTTTGAAACGCTGAAATTTGCCAATTTACATTCAAATTTCTGCGCCGCAAATCAAAACTTTTGCATTTTAAAAACAATTTGCCTGCAAAACAAAAATAAGCACAACTCATGGGACTTAGCGAAGAAAAAGGGAAATTTCTTAGCAACGAAAATGATGAATTTAAATGTATTTTTTTTTTATTACAGATGACACCGAAATTGATGGAATGTTGCAATTTCGAAAAGAGTTTGGCAAGTAAGAAAAGGAGTTATGTTGATACGAGCGCAAGCAGACTGACAGATAGACTGTGACAGCTCGGTAACTTTTTAAGCAGCAATCACAGCTTGACAATCTAAATGCAGCATGAAAAAGAAGCAATTGGATATATGAATGACTGACGGATAGACAGACACCGACAGTCTAACAGACATATGTAGGTAGTGTGAATGGCTTTAGAAAAATTTACCAAGTCAGAGACGTCTGTGCTCGCCACGCCTTATAAGCTTGTATGCATAAATTTCTTTTTGTACAGATTTTATTATAAAGTATTTTTTAAGTTGCACATTAAAAATTGACAACAAAAGGCAACGCTTACGGCAGACAATTCGTCTGTTTTACACGCTCTCGTGCGCTCACCCGTATCTGTGAATAGCTAAGTCTCAAGTTGTCGCTTTCAGAAGTGTCAGTGTCAAGAACCGCTTGAATTGTTCACATCCTGTAAATGATACTTACTGCACTTGTGCCACTCTTTGCTATTTAACACTAAATACAAAAAAAAAAAAAAACACACACACAATTGCCAGCTAAATTTTTTTTCGCTTTAAGTTTTTATTATATTTAAAATTTGCTAGATCTTCTTTTCTTGTCTTGGTTATTGCTTCATTATATTTCATCTACATACTTTAATCGCTTTTTGCCACTTGAGTTTGCTTTTGTCTTTGACAGGCGACGCTTATAAGCGACTTTTAATTAACAAGCATCAGCTACAAGGATTTAAGTATATATTATAGGCAAACATAGCGCTATAGAGCAGAGAGCAGCGGATTGGCAAGCATAGAGTGTACAAACGAGTGAATGGAGAGGGCATATAAGTGCGTCGCGTTTTATGCATGCGTTTCGGTTGTGCGCTGTCGCCATATTGAAATTCATTAACATGGCGTCGCGTTAATGTGGCAAGTTGAATATTTATACCATAATTCTTGGCGCGCACTAAGAAGCAGCGATGACGACGACAACGACAGCAGCAGCAGCCAGCACTAAAGCAATGTACATCAAAAATGCCATTGTGTGGCATAGAAATTAATTAATATTCTTAGAGCTAAGACATGGTTAAAACGGGAGTGCTGGATGCAGCTATTGGCAAAGATACATACAGAGTGAGCGGCAAAGAAATTGAGAGATAGGGAAATGGCAAAATACTCTACATGCAGTCTAAGCGCAGGATGCTTTACACTTATTATACACTAACTGCAAAATATTGCAAAGACTATTATTACTTCATTGCACAGTTTGCATTAATGTATGAACTTATATATTTTTTATTTCTATAATTAGTTTTAGATCGCTAGAACCATAAGGTGACAAATAAGTTAAGGATATCTTCGAGAAACAATGAGTGCAAGCAAGTCGAGTTGAATGTATGTCTCATACATTGAGCAATCCAAATTGATATACATTGACATATGAATTTACTTGGAAAGTCTTCACACTTGTTTTGAAATGATATTAAATCGTATTGACTTACGCTCAGACGGACATACAGACTGAGAAACAGAATGTTCCATGGCTCCTTATACATTTGAGCGGTTTATTGTGACCCTCATACTTTAAGTTCTGACTCTTGTTGGCAATATTCGATCCAAACAAGATGAACATCGAAGTTTAATATGACTCTGACCCAAACTGTATATTAAAGCTCGCAGCACGATGGCAAGTCATTTAAAAGCTGATTGCTGCCTATGCACTCCATTCGCAATTGAAATAGCAGAGTTTAGTCATTTTAAAGCGTATGCTACTGTCGATGCTGCCTATGCTTTGATCTGCATTCTTATGTATTTTTTCGCATCTTAAGCATTTTAATTATATAATATTCTCTGCTTAATACTTGCTTCCGCATACTCCGTTGCTTTCGTCTCTGGTATGTCAACGATGCAGCGCTTTTTTTCATTTTACAACGTTCATTATAACTTGTGGTTTTAAATTAAGTTATAAATTACTGAAGCACTTGAGGGTCAAGTGCCTTTAATGGTGATGGTTGTGCGGATTGCTTGGAAAGGGTGTACTAACATAATTATTTGTGTATAATGCATAAATCGAACTACATAGCAAACTATTGCGTAATTGTAATATTCCTAATTAAGGAAAGCTCATTTTCTCTTGTAAATCCGAGAATTCACTGCCACTAATTAAATTTAAAATTTAGTACCCAAGCCTTTCCAAATATTGTAACCGAAACTACAATTGACTTGATAACTTGCTCGACACTACCACAAGTCCTGGCAACACCGCAGTAACTGGCAACTGGAAACAGTTGCCAGCGACATTCAAACATTAAACTTAATTACAGCGTCAACTGTTTCCTCACGTCAAGCATAATGAACGGAAATGAATTCATAAAATATGACGCATGACTGGAGTGTTTGAATAATATGGCGCTGCAGCACTTTCATGAGAAGCAGAATTCATGGAATACACAGAGTTTAGCACAGCTGTGTGCGTTTTGTAAGGAAAAACAGCTTAAAAAGCATTTCAATATGTATACCAAGTTAAATACACACAGATGTATGGGTATATACGGAACCACATGTGACAAAATAACCTCAAACCGAAAGGTAGTCAAAGGCAAACACACACACACAGACACAAATAGAGTAGCACAACCACAGACATGCACATATTTAGATGCACACACGCACACACACACTAAAGCGCTACGGCATTAAATTGTTTAGCGTGTGAAGCGTAGCGAAGTGAAAGCGACAAATGCGCCATATTCAAATATTAAAACGAGTTTTTAGACACATCCCTACATATTGAGTTACACATACACACAAACACAGACAGCCAGACAGATAGAAGGACCACCTTCCATTTAGAGTTCTAGTTCGAGTTTATATGTGAATTTGTATGTGTGTCTGTATATGTGTCGCTGTCTGTGTTAACCCTATAGCATACGCTTCGGTGCACTCTTAAATTAAAACAAACAAAAAAAAAAAACGTAAAAACCACTTGACTTTATTTCTATTTGTAAAATAAAAATGATATAAAACACAAGCTCAAAAGTTAAAAACAACGCTCAGCCAACACTCCAAAGATCGCATTAGAGATGTGCATGCGTTTTTAATGACTGAATTGGTTTTACAGTCACAAATATTTGTACTCAGAAAGTTTATTTGTAGGAATGCCCATTTATTCCAAGAAAAACAGTTAATGAACAAATCTAATAACAGCCTCTTTCAGCTCGCAACTTTAGTTCTTATCCTCATGGTAAGAATTAAGCAACACATCGAAGCATCGTTACGTAGTGAACAAGTAGGCAGTCTGGACGATCATGTTCCGTCCATGTCATAGCTTTATGGTTCATAAGAGAGAAATGCTATATAGAAATATATAACCCCTTGTTCCTCCTGTTCGTAGATTTTCTTTAAGCTTTTAGCTCCAATTCTCGGAATACACTATGGGCTTAACTAACTACCTTAGAAGCGCTAAAAAATATAATGTGTCCCATTACTAAACTTTACTGGGACCGAAACTATAAATTTTGGTTCAACGGGAAGGCGTAACATATGCAAGTCAGTTGGTAGTTGGTACAGCATGCAAAATGAGCTACAACATTGCACCATTCGGACATTTCCAATGACATTGCCGTATTAAATTAGTCACTCGAGTGCGTACCCGGAGCACATGCAGTGGACTTGTACAAGACATCCGCTTCCGGTAGCCAAAAGAAGAATTGCAGATTATGCAAAAACTTGAAGCTATGGACTTATTTAAAATGAAAATATTATTGAACGAAATTATTTAAATCTCTTCAAAATTTTACAATTATGCTACGCACACTCGCGCATCTCTAATGCAACATTCAGTAAAGCTACAACAACACAAAAACAATTCAAATGCGCTCAATTAAAGATGGCGTCGCTGTCTAACTGAGTGTAATAATACATTTAAGTGTCGACACTTGAAGGATGCTATATGCGTGTGTATATACAATACGTATGTATATGAAAGAGTTTATATACAAGAAATGTATGTGTGTATCATATATGACTAAGTGCATGAATCCGAATGCCACTAGAAAAGTGTTGAAAATGCCTGTTTATGACATTTATTTGAAGTTCATTTCACGCACAAAGATATAGACAGACAGACAGACAGCCACACCAATAAAGACCGCTGAAGTGCGTAAGTGAGTGAGTAAGTGAATGAAAGAGATAAATTACAAATGAAAGTAAGCGATAGAGAAACATCGAAATTACCAGGCGTATATACAAAGTTGCTGTTACATCACTACACACTCATCAGGCACTCGACGGCGGCACAAGATAATTAAAGTGCTTAACATTGCCAACACAGATACAGACGTAGTAGTAGACATAAGTGCCACGCCCACAGCAGCAACCAAAAGTGCCACATCATCTGCGCTACCAGAACACCCAAACCAACGCAAGAACAATACAACAACAATACCAGCAGCAGCTACCACACAACCGCACAATCAATCTTGAGTTGTCTGTGTGATTTTTGGCGCATTAAAACGTAACCGGAAAAGGCACAAAAGGGGAAAACGGAAACGGAAGCTACTTGAGTTTGATTTACGCGCATTTTGCTTGCGCGCTTATCAGCTTATCTGCTGCCATTGCTGCTGCCTTTGCCGATTTTCCGGCGCTCAATTTAATAAGCAATGAGGTGTGGCGTGGTCTGGTACGTTGCGAGTTTCCATAAACTTGATTGCGCATTAAACAAAATTGTGCACAAGTAATTAATAAATAAAATCACGTATACGCAGTGTAAGCCTGATTTGTGCTCCACTCACTCGCTCTTTCATTCACTCATTCATTCACTCACTCACTCTGTCATGCGAAATCACTGTCGTTTTTGTTTTTGTGCAACTATTATTACACTGCTTCAGATTTTCATTAACGACATTTGCGCACAAATTGGCGTACTTCCTGACAAATGTTGCCACTTTATTGCGCAATGCCGCCCTCGTATGCTCGCTCTTCTGCAAATTCAGCCTCTTTGCCTGCCAACTAATTACTGCAAAATCAATTGCTGCCATCAATCCACTAACAAAATTTTGCCAAACGAAACTTTTCGCAGCAGCTATTATAATAACTTTTGCAGAAAGTGCTTAGCGCAACTTGCAACAAAATTAAGAATGTTAATTTAAAATTTAACATTTCAATGAATTTCATTTGCATTTAAGTGTGCCAAGTTTTTTCGATGCGATGGCTGAAACTCATTTCAGTTTACAGCGCACGTGATAATGATTCAGTCAGTCAGTATTATGATTTGAATGAACACAATGATGAGGTTGATGATGATGTTGACGTTGCTGCTACTGGCTCAGCATACTTTCTTGCTCTATGCAGCTGTCAATGTCGACAAAGATTTGCGCATTTTCGCATAATAAAAATTGTTTCGTTCATTCTCGTAAAGAAATTTATCGACATTGAAATTTAGAATATCATTTTTTAGATATGTATCATCTATAAAAACGAAGTGTCAAGCTTCCTATAAAGATTTGAATAAACTGTATTCGAAAGCAAAACATTTGAACTGTGAGTCAATTGAATTGATACCATTGTGATAATACGTTGTTAAAATTACTCTTATGAACATCTTTAAACTCGAAAAACTTCGAGAATTCGGAGACTATAAAAGAGAGATACTGCAAATTTGTATATTTAGACTGACTGTTTGATGAATGTTCCAACACACTATAAGGGGTAGCTTCCGTACAAACCTGTCACTATTTTGAGTTTAACTTAACTTGATTCATGCCTCAGCATTTATAATATTTTATACAATTTTAAAATCCTTTGAAACCACTTTTCACAGATATTTCCATCAAGCAGCTATCATCAAAAAAACATTTGTCCGAATATTGATATCAGCTTTAATCGAATTGCAATTGTCGAAATTGGAATGAATAAATAAATAATGCATTTCGTGCTTGCATATGTCTTACAGTTGTTCACAAGTAACTTGTTGTAAAAATAAAATCTTTTGTTCACTTTTTTTACAAGCTGCAATTTTTCTTCTTTTTTTTCTTTTTAAAAGTAACAAAACTAACTGAAATTTTAATACACTTACCTCGTTTATATGCTTGAATTTCTTATAGGATATATGTATGTGCATACTTGTATAATGCATAGAGCTTGCGGCAACAATTTATATATTTACGTCTATAGTTGTACAATATGTAGCCATTGTAATCATTCAAGGTACCACTTATATATGGCATGCATGTTCAGACATACTGCACCATAGACGGCAACCAGCGCCATCAGATGACAGAGTATTTGCTTATATTGAAAATAGCGACGAAAAAAATATATAAAACTATATAAAAATAAAAAACTTCAAGAGAGTTCTGCCGAGAGTCAAGCAATAGAGGACCGTAGAGTACGTTGAGTATTTTTAGAAAAGTAAAAAAAAGCGCAAAAGAACCTTGGCGAAGGCACAACGTCTGGAAAGCGGCTTAAAATGCACTGAAAAGTTCGAAGAAAAGTTAAAAGCAGCACGCAATCAAGTGACGTTTTTGCAAGAGTTCATACACGCACACATACATACATGCGGGTGCTATTGAAAATAGCACATGGGTCGCTTTAGAACATTTCGCTTCTTCACATATATTCGTATAAATACTTTAAAGCCAAATTTGATATATCTTAAGTCAATCTTTTTAAAGTACTCCACATTGGTTCGGATCGGACTACTAGAAGGGGTACTCTTAATACTTATCGGTACTCCTTTCTATATTTTTGTTTGCATGAAATTTCAGCCTTCAGGAGGAAAGAAAATATGCAATGATAATGGGCAGCTTTAGGTTTTTGTGTTTATTTATTTATGTGCAGACTTACAACTTTTTAAGCGTACCACGTAGCTCTAGAATAAATATTGCAGTGCATATCGAAGTAAGGGAACACCCAATGAACATTTCGACTGATTTTATAACTGTTAGGGAGCAGCTAAGACTTGCATTAGCACAGCTAAATATACTAATAGTAATTTTGTAGGGGAAATCAAAACATTTGTCGTTTGAATTTGAGTTTCTTTTCAATCAGAGACTATGTTAACTGGGTTTACTTTGCAACTTCCTTATAAAGCACCACAAATATTGCTACAAGTAAAGATCAAAATGCGGCATTGAAAACTTACTTTCAGATCCTTATGTGATTTTGTGTTTTTCTATACATTTAGTTGTGAGACCTTATTGCAGCTCTATATAGCTCTTTCACACTCTTTTCATATAAATCGGTTTGTTTCGCTCGTTTTTAGCTTTTCTATTTCTTATACTTGACTTTTAAATTTCCCTCTTTTTTTCTTTTTGTATACTTTGTCATTTCTTGCCACTTTTCTAAGAATAAACTAGCAAAATACGCAGTAGAAAAATGAAACTTCTTTGCATGCTGTGCATACTTCAAATGAGTACAAATGCTGCATGCAACTTTTGTATAAAATATAATACTTCTATAGGTTTATATACGTATATACGCTTCGACAACTTCGGCTTGAGTTGCCATGCTTCTTGAACTCTTGTCTTTTTCTTGTAGTTATTTGCTGCATTTTGTTATTTTTTTATGCTGTTTTCATGCTGCTGTTACATCTGTAACCAAATTTGTGGCAAGTTGATGCAGTAGTTTCTATGGGAAAAAAGAAAGAAAGAATTTCAACTTTTTAACATAATGCAAAACATCTTATTAAAAAAGTGCAACCATTGTCCTGCTAGTTGTGCTGCTTTCAGCAATTTCTCTCTAAGGACAGTGATGCCACCACAATTTCTGTGTGATTGCATATATATATATATTTTTCTTTTTAATGCTGCCATTAAACAAATGAACCACATTATTGTGCGCTACAATGTGATACGCTGTTTTTACTGCTTATTTGGCGTGCATGACATGCATGCACATGCATTCCGGTATATCATATCATGTTATCTCTTTCATGCCAATGTTGCCACATAGTCTACTTGGAATTGTCGTCATAAAGTTTGCTTCTCTGATATTTTCAAAATCATATTTGCACGTCAATAAATCGCTTCTCTTGGCATATTGCTAGCGCTGCACGTTTCGCATTCCTTATGCTATCCCAATCCCAATCTCACTTATTGTGTTAGCGCGTCCCTGCTGCGCTTCCGTTTCCGCTGTCGCTGACTTTGTCGCATGAACTTCCGTTTCATTTTGTTCCGTTTCGTGCTGTCGTTGTCTACCGCTATCTGACACTACTTTTTCTGGTACTTCTGTACTTCCGTTTGTCTTTCTGGCTGCCTGTCTGTCCGTATCTCTCTATCATTGATGTGCACTTGATATTGCTATTTCCGTTTTCACTTTTTTTCGTATTTGACTTCTTTTGCATTCGCCATGTTTATTAAAATCATCTTGTTTCTTAGTTCATTTGGGTTCGTGTTCTGCGTTTCCTGTTGCCGCAAATGTCTGTTTTTCATATGTCAGCTTCATTTCATTTTTTCGGGTTAAATTATTCATTTTTTATCGAGTCATTTGCTAAGTTGTTTTTTTGCATTTTTTTGGTGTTCCATTAACTTGGAATATGAGTTATTTGTTTGAGACTTTATCACTTCATTTTTGCACTTTTAATTAATATTGTTTTCAGTTTTCATTTTTCTCTGACGAAGTATAAGTAGAAGTGTATAGCGTTCTTTAAAAATCTTACGAAGGCAGATAAAAGCGAATTAGGTCATGAAGAATGGATTTATAAGTGTCACCCGAAATCGAAACCCGTTTCCATTCTACGGACCAGAAAAGGTTTTAAATTATCTAACAACTAATAAACTCAGTAGCTTATAGAAATAAAATAAATAAATAAACTTCTTAATTTATTTCGAAATATAAGTTTCTAAATTTAGTCTCGTATTAATAAAGAATGAATCACTTGAAAATCTTTGTGTCCAATGTACTTGGCATAGGCACGCTTATCGTTTTACGTAACCTTATAACCGGACAAAAGGATATCTAAATGTAGAGATCTAAAATTAAACCAACCAAGACTGCAAATAGAATGAAAGACAATAAATCTTTGACTAACGAAAATGAAATGCAACACGATGACAACAAAAAAAAACAAAATTCAATACAATTGCTCGAATATAAATGAAACAATAATTTCAAAATGCACAAATAAATCAAAATAAATACCATACGAAAGGATTCGAAAGCAAGTTGAGAATTGCAACTGAAACTAATATATACAATCAAGTCAAGATACATAAAGCTACCAAAATGCAATTGAAAAATACGAAGGCAAGTAGACAGAGAAGTAGATAGAGAAATGCACAGACTGCCAACTTGGGTAGCCACATAATTTTAGCAATTCAAGTAGAAATGACAGCAGCTGCAGCGAAAAGGACAGACGCTCAATCGAATCTATGTGTGTATTTTCTAAGAGTGCAGGGAGTGGGCTAAAATTATTGCGCATTCATCCATAAAAATGTTACAATTTAAAATCAATGCTCGAAAATGAATGTCAGCAATATATCCTGCTTAAGCAATTCAACCAGACATAGATCAAATGCGGACGAACTAGCGAACAGAGGGACAAAAATACTCAAGGACGAGGCAAGATATTGAAGCAGCAGTAACAGATTATTTGGAGTGACTTTGGCTGTGAACTACTAAATTCTTGTTGCTCAATGCACAAAGACAGAAAGACAGAAAGACAGACAGACAGACAGACAGACAGACATACGGACAGACTTCATTCACTGCTCTTCAGGCATCTATGCACAACGCCTTCTTCGAGTCAGTTCAGGTCTACAAGAATATCTTCGCATCTATCTTCTTTTGCTTACATTCAAGCAGCTGTTCTGCTTCGAAAGAACTTTTGTTTTTGCGCTGCTCCAGCATTGCACCTTAACAAAGTCGTATCGAGTCCTGCTGTTTGCAGCAAGAAAACAAGCGTAGCGCACACAATTCTCGAGGTTCGCCAGCAAAAACTTTCAAGTTGAACTACAATAGCACAGATGCGCAGTCATTTTGTCTACAGCTGCAACGTGCGGCCCTGCTACTTTGTCGTCCCTCACCAATGCAATTGTACGTTTTGCACATTGAATATTCCTTTGTTGGTCATTAAATTCTGTTTTGTTATTTTCGCTCTACAATTCCGACTACTGACTATTACTTCGACTGGAACTTTGGCATTCTTAAGTTTTTCTTGCTCGCTTAGCTCGTAGTTTTCAATTGTTTTTTTCTTAACTTGGTCAGCGTAGAATATCTGTAGCGTTTTTCTTCTTCAAGTAACTCCGTATTGCTTGCTCTCTTGCACTTTCTTAAAAACGTTTTTTTTTCTTTAAATTTTTTGTTTTTTTAGCTGGTACATCTCTAGCTTGCCTGCTCTTTTTTTAATTTTGTTTTTTTCTTTTTGTGCAGCTGTGCATTTCATTTAGATTTCTTTTTTCGAAGTATTTTTCTATAGTTTGGCAGTTAGCTGCAGGTAAGTGACTTTAAATGACTTGAGCGTAATGTAAATAGATTTTGAGATATTTAAAGTTAATTGAATTGGTTTCGGTTAAGATGCTTTGGAGCTTTGAAAGTGCTTAAAGTGGAAAATGGGTTGTATAAATTGTAGAGAAACATCGAATTGCTGTGCACGTAATCTGTTCAACGCTTTGTCTTTATATGCAGACAGAATTGATTTTGGCAAAATTCGTAGTTTTAGTTGTTACTGGGAAGGCAAAAATTAGAAATTATCTTAAGAGTCCAGGATTTCAGAAAGTAACTCGTCTCATACTAGCACATTCTGCTCAAAATGTATGCACCACGCAAATTTCGCTTATGCAGTGTTAAGACAATATTACACCTGCTTTAATTTCACTTTCGTTAGCTCCTTCCACATAAATTATGCAGCGTTTCTTGTTATTGTTTAAGCTTGGCGCCTCAAACACACAAACAAAAACCCCAATCACCGGGAGCCATTTGCAAGGAAAACTTACATCAATTCCAATATATGATGTTCTATATAGTTACTCATATACTTAATTCCACACAATCAAGTCAAGCAAGTACACGCAGATACACACACACACACATACACCTAAAGAAGCACTCAATACACTCACTTAAACAAGTTAATGACTCGCGCGAAAATCAATTTAGTATTTTATGTTTTTGACTTTGTTCAAAAATTGTTTGTAGCGCAACAAAAACCGAGCAAATGTGTTTGAGTGTGTTTTTGTATAGTAAATATTTGTTGCTTGGATTACAGGAGGATGGAGGACACATGAGTAACATACACAAACACACATGCTACTGTCTGTCTCTGTGACTTTTTGTCAGTTTGTATTTTTAAATGTAAATGGCTTATGAAAATAATTTGCCAGTAAATTACAAATTTATGGTAAATTGCATATTGAAGGATTTTCTTCTTCAGTTTTGCATCATTTCATAAGATAATTTATTTTTTTTATTTCTTTCATCGTCATCTTTTACAGAGTTTTGTGCGTGTGTGAGTGTATGTAATACCGTTTTTCGCTCGTCTGTAGCTTATTTGCTTTTATGCTTTTTATGGAGCGTTTTTCGTACGCAGCCGGCTTTCATTTTATTCTCAAAGTCATTCTCCAATTTGCCAACACAACGTTTTATAGTAGTGGGTATGTAAAATTTCATTTCGTATCAGCTTGATTGCGTTAAATGGAAATTTTCAGTTAAATAATTGCACATTTAAGGTGAATTTTTAATGTTTTACACAGATTAGCTGCGGAAATTTGTTGCCGGGCATATGTGGCGTATGCGTAATATTAAATTTTATGCTCTTTACTGCTTGTTGACAGGGCTTATAGGCTTTTGTAATGGTCTGTTTGATGTTATACGTTATTGAGATGCTGATTTAAGTGCAAAAAATACTGTAGGTGAATGCGTATTGAATGGAAGGTTTGCGATGTCGTTAAAGTCTTTTTAAAAGCAATGGGAAATGTAATATTTTATGGTACTAGCGCAGAAAGTGTATCACTGAAATATTATTAAAATACTTTTATATAAATAGAGACATTCAGAGGAATTTAAGATTCAAGTGGAGAGCTTTTTTTTATAGTGTCCGCGATCTCGCTATTCACTCATACGAAGGATGAACAAACGAACATATCTCGCTATATCCACCCAACTTTAAATACTGATCAAAATTATAGCATTTATGACATCTTCCATGTCTTCTTCTGCAATGTATACAAGACCGAAGCAACTACATGATTTATTGTTTAATAACTTAAGCTACAGATTTTGTCGACTCGTTTCCCCAATATGCACAATTTTTAACTTAAATTCTATATTTACAATTTGAATAAATAATGAGTTTTCTTATAGTATTACATGTTTACCACACTAACTAACAAAGCCTTTAAGTAATATTGTGAAGCCTTTTGAAGCCCTCTGCACTACCAAACATTTTATGCACTTAATCTGTGTAATAAAATATGAAAAATTAAAATGCCAAACAAAAGTGTCAAAATGTAAAATAACACAGCGAAAGCGCAACTAAAATATTAAAAAAAAAATATATAGAAAATATGAACGCATAAAAAATATTAAGCACTTCAAAAAAAGGCGCAAACATGACAAGAAATGGCAAGGAATTTTATATGAAATATAACGCAGCGCCGCTTTGCAATGGCATGGGATGAGATCGGATACCATGATGTGAAGTGCGGCAGCACGTTGCCAAGAGTGAAAATGTAAATTACCCGGAAAATGCGACATATACGTTTACAAGAACAGCGACAACTAAAAAGAAAAGGCTGCGTGAAGAGCGCGAAACACCGCATAGAAATGCGATGGGCAGGAAGTCTCTCGGCAGACATGCTGGAGCTGACGTTGACAACAATGTATAACATAATGGCGGTAACATTGAGTGCCTACATAAGTCCTTTTAATTTGAATATTTTACGACGCGCTTTGTATATATAAGTGTGTGTGTGTGTGTGTGTGTATGTCAGTGGAGTAGTGCTGTAAGTTTTCCATTTCCCATACGCTTTAAAACGAAAAAACCGAGCATGAAAAAAGCCAAGCAATGCTGCTGCAAAGAATTGTGTGCGCGCACATGTTGTAACCTGAAACCCAAAAGCGTGGAGCACATGCAACCCCAGTGTACTTCTTGCCCCGCTGCATGTCAACGTAATTGTCAAGTGTCACCGCAAAAGGCAAAACAGTAGCCGTACTTGTCGATGGCAGCGCCAAAGTGCGAGTAGAGCGTCACATGCACACACAAATCAACGGCGTAGCGAAGCGCCGGAAACGGAAATGTAAATGTGAAATGTCGTAAATGTTAAATGAAATTGAAGTTATCGCGCCGCGTTCTGCATTCGGTGTGGTAATTGTGTCGACGTGCCCACTTATTATAATACATACTCGTACGTACACTTCAAGATGCGCCTCTTCGTTTTTTGTTGTTTTTGCTGCTTGCTGCCGCGTACAGATTTCGTAATGCAACATTTCGCGCATTCAAGAGAAATGTCACATGTCGCAAATGCCCTTTGCTCTTTGCACTCTACTTATTGACATCGTAAAGTGCGCAGCGCCTTATAAAGTATTTGATTTATAAGTGGGTGGCAAGGGCTTTACTTAACTGTATGGAAGGTACCAGCATAAACGACACCTTTGGCATACCTTTTCTATTATCGATTTGAGTCTATCAAATAAATTTCGATTAACAAAGCCAATGAAATGTAATGTAAGTATAGTTAAGAGTTATATAAGACACACGTAGACAAACAATCCGGCTTTCAAACATACACGTGACAGGCACATTGGTAAACACGCTGCGTATACGCCTTGAATGTTGTGTAAAGAAATCGGAAGCAATCATTGACTTAGTATAAAAGCGTTTTACCTGTAAACAAAACTCTGTTATACAGAAATGGAGATATAAGCAAGTAAATATGCAAAAGATGTGGGTTCATGACTTTAAACTACTTTGTATCCTTGCTTATGTAGATTTATGCAGCTCTTAATATTAAAAAAAAAAAAAAACCAAATGCATAAACTTTATCTAAGTATGAATAAGAATAATCGATATTCCCAAACTTGAAGTCTTTAGCTCTTAGCACTTCTGATATATTTCTTCTCACACTTTGAAGTAGGGTAGAAACACCTGTATAAAGTCTTTCAAGCTTCTATCTTCTATAATCTCTAAGTTCTCATCTGTCGCAGGACATACGAAATAGTTCCTATATTTGAAGATGTATTTTTTGAGCCATCATTTCGGTACACCGAGCTATTGTTAAGAAAATATGTATATATATATTATCTATCAAAATCCCACAGCCAAGCTGCTTATCATTCATTAATTCATTAGAAATACAATACAATTTTACAGTGAGTAGACAGCAAGCAAAATGAAGCAAGAGTGCCCAAACCAAATCTGAGTCAAAACGATGCCCCGAAGACAAAGAACAAATGCATACCGCATAAAAACCAACTGAAGCAACAAACGACGAACGAAAGCCAAAGTCGTCTCACTCAAAAATTTATTGTCTGCAAGTCGAATTTCGACATGAATTTTATTTATTTGCATGTAAATCGGATTTGTGTGACCCCAAAGACGCTCGAGCGTGAAATATATAAATAAACAACTGACAAACAGAGACGAATGAAGAAAAATCGCAGGGATAGAAGTGGGAAAGAGATGCAGGCAAAGCGTGCAAGATAGTTAAAACGAAACAGAAAAGAAATTGTAGCAGCCTAAAAGTTACAACTTGGCCATATTGCGTATACGTCACGTTGTACTTGCTGTACTAATACATGGACCGCCCAGACGTCCTCGTCATCATCGGCAGCTGCGGCGGCGGCAGTGGCAGTTGTGTTCTTAATTCTATATGAAACAAGGTAGCAAAGAAAAACAGACGCATGACTGGACTTTATACAGCGGAAAGATGAATGTGGAAAAATGGAAAATGCGGCGCAATTTTGAGTGAGACGAATGGGGCAGCCTAATCCCAAACCGCAACGCAGGCGTGCCGTACATAATTCTACTAACCAAGTAGGCGTTCGACAGCGGCTGCGGTTTTGCCCTGAATTTCTTCTTGTTATCAATGTCTGTTTAAGCGAGTGATTCTCTTTTTTATTTCATTTTCTGGTGAAAACATTTTTTTTGCTGTTTTGTTTGGGCGCGTCCGAACATATTTTGGTTTATCCTTTATTTATTTATTTTTATTTGTGCTATATCCTTTATCACTGTAAATGAACATGGACATCAGCTCAGTTTACGCTCCACTGCAGCTGTAAGAATGCTGTAAGATATACATATACATAAATCTATATGCATTTGCTGGCCACTTTTGTGTGTTTTATAGCCTATTAAGCTTAAATTATGGCCTGCCCGCAATTTGCTAAGGTGAAAATTGTGCAAATACAGCAAATTTATTTTCCAAAAATAGAACATTTAAATGAATAATTTCATTCGAATTTAAAAAAAAATATTTTAAATAAAAGCGCATCAAATTTCTGCTTGCTGCTTTGCTTTTTCTAATTAATTATTTAAAATTCATAAGCTGCGCGTAATTAGAATTGTTCACAGTTTGCAATCTTTTTTTGTATGCGATGGGAAGCTTCATTAGAGACACAGAAAAAAAATTTGAATAAAAGAAGCTTCAAACTCCACAGAAAAATTAATAAAAGTATGAAAGAAGATGCGCAGCTAATGAGCCTGCCGCGTGTTCTCCGGTGCGCTCCCCTGCAAATTGAGCCGTAAAGTTGTCTAGTTTCTTTTTGTCTTTCTTTTATGACAGGCTTTACTGTTTGGGTTTGGTTTTTTAAACTTTTTTATGAAACACTTCCCACTTATTTCAATTTGCAGCAATTTCTCGTACTGAGCATAATATTTTGTATACCCTTTATAGATTGACTGAAAGCTGGTTTTAGGCGCTTTCAAAAAAGTTTGGCACGCAGCGAAATAACAAATTAATTAATGCACGTACTGTGAGAGCTTTGCTTAAGTTTCTGATCAGCTGAACGCAGCTAAGTCAAGAAAAGGTATGTTGTAGGAAGTATTTTTGGGGGAAATCAAATTTTATATTTCAAAATATAATAATTAGACACTTTTATATCCTTCCAATTTAATTTAAAATTTCAGAAAAAGCAAATTTGTCAAATTCAATAATGAATTCAAATTAGGTCTTATGAACCCAATGGAGATACCACCTTCCATCTTACACATCATTAGCCAATCCGTAGATTTCTCAAGGTCTAAATGGACACAGATAGGCGACGTGTATGGTGCAACCACAGTCGTAATAACACCACAGCTCACGAAGGGTTAACCCTGCAACGCACTGGCATAGAGGAGGTGAATAGTATTAAGCGGAGGGTGATGGCGTGAAGCAGTAGGGATGTTACTTGGCAAAAGCGATTTCTGTGGTGTTAACGCTTAACTTAGCTTATGAACTACACTAACAAATATTGGATGACACATGAAGGATATAAAGGCTTCAGTCATACCCTTTTAGCCAATTTCTGCTGGTTCCCTAATTTTATTCATTCATTTCCTTGGCAAAACTTAAATTACCTACGCTGCGCTTTCATTAGCTAAAAAATTTGACTCTTTTTCGCGCGCTTTGAATAAGTTTTTATACAGTATTGAAATACAAAGAAATATTATGAAGATAAAATTCTGTGCCAGTCGAAAAAATGAAAAAAAATATTTTGAAGAAAAGAAAATACGCCAACCAAAGCGGAAGTGTTTTGAAAAAATGTTTGTCGTTGTGTCACTTTAGCTTCCTGTTCATGGACCATACCGCACACTTCACCTCACTTCCCTTCACTATCTGGCATTCTGTATTTAACTTTCGGTCAGATACATTTCAATGCAAACCTTGGCCAACATGGCACAAAAGAGCGGAGCCAGCTGCGTTTCGTTGGGGTAAATTAATAGCAAAATTATGAAGGGAAGTATTGTAACGTGCAAAAAAAAAAATAAAAAAATAAAAAAATAAAAAGAGAAAAGTCATTGACAAAAAAACTGTTTGTCACCTGTTTACCTACCTTACTTGGCATAGCATAAACTTACTCAATAAATTACTTTAACTTTTAGGGTACAGCAAGGTCAACATTTCGTTATTAGTTTAAACGTTGCCATAAAATACCAAATAAACATGCCATTTAGACACAATTAAAATACAATGCTTAATTTAGGCTTATATGTTTATCCTGTTACTAATTCCTGCCGCATCATTTACATAGTTTCGAAATATTTTTAGCCGCGCACATATTAATCCACAATTTAATTTATATATGAATACATAATCAAGTTGAATAACCAAATTTGAAAATATTTGTTGTTTTTAACATAATTAGATTTAATATATGCACAATTACTGCTAAGCACAAAAATTAAAATAGTTTAAGCATTACAACAAAGTATTCTAATGATCCAAAAATTTAGTCTACTATTTAAATTAATTTATTTTACAATATTTTTGAAATTTTTGCGCATTTAATAGCAGAAACTCTTTTCCATAAAAATAAATCATTTCTATGCATTTCTGTAGGTATGCTGAATGACCAGCTCTGCAATTGTTTATTATTCAAGCAGAAATCCCAAAATAACAAATGATTTCGATATGCAAAACAAGCTTGGCAGCACACTTGCATATGCATACGCTTACATATAAGTAATATTTCGTTAAATTTGCTTCATGTTTTATCTTACGGATTTACATTCTTGTAACTTATTTCGCGAATTTGTGCTCAGCATATGCTGCATGCTCAAAACCACACGGAAAAAAGCAAAGCGCACACTTTTATTTCGCCCCGACTGTAGTCGATTTATTTTTGGAATACACTCTTTCGGTTATTCTCTATCTTCTGGTTAGTGCTTCAACATGAATACTCTTCACATTTAGTATGAGTATATTAATTTTGTCAGGGAAATTGACGTACGGCATGAAACAAAGACTACACATTGGTATGTATGTTGTATATTAAAGCCATGGACAGATATTTAAAATGTATCTCATTACCTGTAAAACGTACTTTAAGACTAAACAAATTTCTACTACATGTAAAGAGAAAGCAAAAATGAGAGACTAAACAAATTTTTGTGATGTGAAAAAATAGAGAAAAGGAAACACTAAACAATTGATTATTGTATGCGAAGGAAAAATTGGGCAAAATAAAACTAATGAGCGAAAATAATTAGCCATTCACAAGGCTTTATGATTACTTTCAATTACTCATTTTTAATCGACTTGATCTGTATGCATACCCTTAATAAATTCTCTTTCGAGACATATACTATGCGCGTAGAGCATAAACGCTTCGCTTTCATCAAACTAAAAAATGTCTTTAATATTTTATTATATCTAATTTATTATCTGTTATCGCACAGACTAAAAAAAACTGAAACAGCGGCAGCTGGAAAATCGTTGTTTGCCGCAGTCAACTACTAAACAAACAATTTTCATTTTTATATAATTTTTAGCCACAAACAAAATTTTTGTTTTGTTTTTCCAACGGAAAAAACAATTTTTAAATAAATAAAATAAACTTTTGTATTAAAAATGTGATTCCTTTTTCCTTTGATGTTTAGTCAACTTCACAAACTTCTGTTGTTGTTAGGTGAAGACTTTAAATTGAAATTAATATCCACTTTGTATTAAGTTGGTTTAAGGCTCCATTAAGTAATTGCTGCACTTATATTGATAATGACACTTTAGTTACCAAGGAGCACAGTTTTCAACCCGAAAATAAATTTTTATATTCAGATTTTATAAAAATCGAAAGCCTGTATTGTGCTTCATAAAAGTTAAAAGGTTTAAAAGATGACATCTTGTAAATTACTTCTTGATTTCTGTCAGTCTGTCTGTTTCCTAGAGATTATATAAATTAAGTCCACTTAAGACTATTGAAGTAAAGTTTAAGTATTGAAAATAGAAGGCACAAGTAAGAGCCAACATCGAGGCTCTTTAACACTGTTATAAAACGTTGACAAGTAATAAATTTTCGAGTTCAACTAAGTCTTTTTAAGTGTTCTCTACACAGAGAAGTGTTCCTTCAGGCAGACACATAGACAGACAGATATTTCATGGGAAATCTTTCATGCAATCCAATCTTAAATACCCTGCTACAAATATTTTTCTGCAGGGTGTAAAATAAAATACAGTTTCATATTTCGTGCAATTTATTTTTTCCACTGTACAGCAATGCCAGCCAACGCACTTCCGTTTGCTGTTTGCAACTTTAGTTGGTTTTTTTTTTTGGCGATTTTTTCAACTTTTCCGCTTTTCTGTGCATTTTTCTTTAATGATATAATGCCATATGCTTTGCTTCGTCTCGCAGTTCAACAATATCTGGCCGGCTGATTATTTTATCGCTGATTGTATACAATATACATTTTGTAGATTGTATATTTACGTATATATTTCATTATATTTTCATTTTATTTTTATGTTTATTTCAACAGCTGCCAATGCGGCTCTCGATCTGCGGTCTGCTCTGACAGTGATGCGCGTTTTATTGTCTGGCGCTGTTCATCATTTAATGTATGATTTGAGTAAAATGATTAAAGCTTCTATGTCTGCATCAAATTTTGAAAAAATTAAATTTTTTTTATTATTTTAAGTATCTAATTAAATTATTGTGAAGCAACCATTCATATTTTTAACGTTTTATTTTTATCTATAGAAACTTATTTTCCAAAACATTAAACTATGAATCAGTTCTTTTTCGGGGAAACATAACAAAACAGCTGCTATAAACATCAACAAAAATACGAGTGTAGGAACACAAAACCCACTTGAGCTTCATAAAAGAATTCTATATGAAAACATGGCAAAAAAACATACAAAAAGAATTAATTAGTACAGCTAAGTGATGGCAGCAGCCAAGCAAATTGCAGCAATTCTAAATATTGGAGTAAAGACCAAAATACCAGAAGAAATTGTGTCAGACATTAAAAATAAAATGCTTGAAAAATTACACTCAACTGCGTATGATATTTTGAGCACAGGAAAACATCATAAGTAGCTACATATATGCCGAGCTGACAATGACCATTGACTCTTGGCAGCAGCCAACAATGGCCTCATTTTTATACCAATCGCTATCAGTTTTAAGCTTATTGATGATATTTTTATTTATGCGCAACAGTTGTTTATTTTGTAAAAAAAATTATTATAAATTATGCTGAAAGCATTAAAAAATATTTATAAAAACATTCAAAAAATAAATGTTTTTGGCTGATTTAAAATTTTCAGGCATCAACTCATTTGTTTGTATACGAAACACCCACATAGCCGCCTTTAATTTGACAAGAGTTAGGATCGGCGAATGAACAAAAATCACGTCATACACAAATCTGTCTTTTTTTATACTGTAAACAACAGGCATGAAGGCTGCTGTAGAATGTACTCGAACACAAGATACACTCTAGATTCTATCTAGAATACGAATTTGAAAATATGTTTATAAGAGTCGTGAACACTCATAAGTCCTTCATGTGAAACATGTTGATTTTTGTAACAAATAATTGCTCTGTGTAAATAATATTTTAAACATTTTTCGATACTCACTGTTAAACAAATGGGTCAACTCTACACATTGAGTAATCGAACCTTAAATTAATTTTCTTGTAACGTATAGAAATATATAGCGTAGTATGGGCTTATTCTCAACCAAAATACTTATTATTTTTGTTTCCAATTTGTTTATATGCATACACTTTCCATGATATAAATATACATAATAATATATGCACTGACATTCCGCTTGAGATGCTCAATTAGCTTTTTTGATTGCAACCTTGACGCTGAAATATCAAAAAATAAATAAAAATATCTGCTCCGCCATGGAAAGCAAAACATCTGCACAGTTCATGGTAAGTGAGTTCAAAATAAACTTGAAATTTTTATTCATTTAGACTGTTATACCCTATGTTCATATGGTGAAATGGTATATTATAATTTTGGAACGTTTAAAAAACAGCCTGCCGGAACACATAAAATATGTACATACATTTATACAAGTACGAGTATATAATCATGTCATTTCAATAAGCCGAGTAAAGCCATCCATCTCTTCATTTCCCTAGTATGAATAACGAGAAACTCGCATTTACATGTAGAGCACATATACGCCTACACTTTGTGCCTATATGTGCCTTAAATACACACGTCCATGCAATTAGACAATGCTTTGACTAAAGCCAAGATGGCTCAAAGTCATGGAATTGATTCGCAAACATCATTTTATGGTTTCAAAATTGATTATAGTCTTTTTTTTATTTTTTTTTATAAATTTATAAATTTAATTTTTAAGTGTTTTTTTGAATGTTAATTATAAAATGGTATTACTATATGAGACCATTGGTAGGGTGTTTCAGTCAACTCACAACTGGAGCATTTTTTCTTGTTTTATATATTATATATTATTCGTATATACACCTACAATGCTTAAGCTTCTTGCCTCTATTTTGGGTACCCAAATGACTTTTCATTGAGATTTCTGCTTTGATTTTATTAGCTGTAGGTGTGAAATGATTTTCATTGACTTTGCTACTGAATGATTTGCTTGATGATATCGCACATGTTGAAAAACATTTGAAAATATTTTCAAACAATTTTTTATATCTGCTCATTTTAATAATCAGGGAAATTTGGCATTGAACTTGGCAAGAGTCTAGTAGAGACTAAGCAAAACTTAATGAGTGTTTGTTATGAACTAGTATCAAATACTAATTAAAATCTGTAATACTGAAAAATTATAAATATTTTAAACAATAGCATGATTTTGAAAGGGTAAACATGATATGATATTGAAATATTCTGTACCTGATATTTGGCAGATGCAGCACTTATAGTCACTAACAACTAGGCAACCGCACGACAAATACTTTTAAGCATTTAGTGAGCCGTTGAATCTTAATTGTTTACACGTCTTTTCATTTTGACTAATTAATATATATTGTTTGAGTTTCCGAAAATAATGTACGAGACATTGTGCCTATCGTATTCATTGCCAAGTAAGATTCCCCTTCACTACTCTATTTCATTTCGTTTAATTTAAGTCGTAAATTCTGCTCATGTCTCTTGCAATTCCATTAGGCATCTAAATACGAATATACAAATCACAGATGAAAATAAATAAAATTCAAATGAAATATGCACTTCAATTAATTTCTCAAGGCGACCTTCATGCTGTAGCAGCACAAATCAAGCGCATGAAAACTGCAACTGATTTATGAAAATCAAAAGTCCTCAGACAGCGTCACTCATAAAAATAGCGCGTGTGTGAAATATTGCTCAAATTATACAAACATTTTTCTTCAAACTGCATTTATTTGAGCTGCTCAAATGAACGAAAATAGTGCAAAATTGTTGCTTTCAATCAAAGCAATTGATAAATGTATTTTCTCGTCGATAGAAAATCATAAATAGTACAAGGAAAATTTCTTGAACTTGTATCTTTTCATATGTTTGCGCTACTTTGAAGAGTTTTTGACTTTTCATTGAAAGCAGACTGCGACGTGACTTTTGGCAAAGCAATTTTTTTAAGACGCTGCCAGCCGCGAGATCGTGCGCCCACGCGCTTTGCACTATAAAAAAAATCTATAGGAAGAAAATATACTTATTTATTTATATTGTATCTACTAGTACGGCAACAAAACAAATTAATGTCAAATTGTTGCAGACAATAATATATTTTGTAGATACTAGCAACAAATTATTTTAAGTACGAACAAATTTAGACATTTCATAGAGATGAGCATATTAAATAATAAATATAAAATAGTGCTAGCATAAGCTTACAATATATTTTCTTTACTAATTAGGACGTAAGATGTTTGCATTTAAACCTCATTAAAATCATAAGCAGGAGATAGTATCTGCAACCTAACAAACAAAATATTTTTTTAAGAGAGAGACGTTTTTTGAAGTATTTTTTAGACTACGGAAAGTTACTCAAAGCGCTAGTACAAGCCTCGACGGTCCCCTGACAACGATATTCACTCTTAGGGGTAACAAACAAATCACTTGAAGTATTTTATATATTTTTGATGAACATCAACAGTTGAGTTGAAAAGTCCGTATCAAACTGACAGTCTTTCTTGATATAATTAGAAGCTTTGAACTTTGATTTTATATGAGACTACGATAGCCTGAACAAAATATACAACATAATATAACTTGAGATAGAGATAGGTTGGTATGGGGATCATCCACATTGCCCTTATATTATATAGGCTCTACCCAAAATACTTGTTCGGGACTATTCATTTTTTTCAATAAGCATCTCGCATATACTTGACATCATTTGTCATTGCACATCACCACTTCAACTAAAACAAAATGCCTCAACTGAAGTCAACGTGCTATTTAGGCATAGTGAACCAGATTTTTCAAATGTCAAATACTCAACGCCAAAATACCAGAACACCACGAAACCGCTGCCGCCACCGCCTACTTCACACATATCACTTTCTAGCGACGTGGCGTACTTCACTGACGTCATCGACAATTTCCGTTCGATGCTGTGCGGTAAGTGGGCGGATATTTTGGGCGTACGATCGACCATTTGTTGGGCCGCAGCTGCCGCCGTCGCAGCTAGATACAATCTATATACAGATCTTACGTCTATATACAGATCCTACGCTAACTTTCCGCTATATGGTACATAAGTATTACGCCTCCGATATATATATTTGTATATATCTATCAAACAATACATACAATGTGTCTAAAATGTTCGTGAATTATCTTTTTTGCGCGCACGCTTAGGAAAAATGGAAAAGCATTTTCCCATCATTTGCGTCAGTCGAAAATTCAATTTCGAACGTTAAAGACGCGCAGCAAGCAAACAAAAGAATTTTCTATTTCCACTTAGTTTTAAATTAATTTAAACAAATCCAAAACAAAAATGGCTGTAAGTGTTTTGCATTTTTATGAAATAGATTTAGCTATTTTATATGTGGTGTCCTGTGTAAAGGAGCAATTAATTTAATTATAAAAGTGCGAAGTTCAAAGTAGAACAACAATTTATTATAGCTTTAAGCAAGCTATACCAAGCATTTAAATTGCATTTAAAACAAATATAGAAATCAAAGCCATTAAATTACAATATAAAAGCCTTTTAATATTACAAAATAAAAACAATCGAATTATTAATTGCATTTGCAGCACAAAAGTCACGTGTAACAAAAATATAATTACATTGCACTATATTTTCGATTTAGCAGTGGATAAATATTAAATTAAAAACATAAGCCAAATAAAATTATGCATATATTTTGTATTAAATGTCGAATGCTTTATAATAATGCCGAACAAGTTTCGCTTCAACTCCATATCTCTTTCTCCCATTTCATGGACAAATAAATAACTAATTAAATTGATATAATAAAATACAACAAAATTAAATTACAGAAATTATAATTAATCGTTGAATATAAAAAAAAAAGGAAAATATGCTTGCACATTTTTACAAAACAAAAAACTTCGCTAGTCACTAAGAAAAAAGCGCATTTTAATTAAAAAATTTAATTGATAAAATATTTAAACAGCTCAAAAAATGAATTGACAAATCAATTCTACAACAACAAAATGCAACATGTCAATTTTATTATTATTAAAGAAAACATTTATTAAAATAATTATACATGCAAAAAGTGTTGAGAAAAAAAATCATATAATATGCGTTTTTTTATGCAAATAAATATTTTCCACAAACAGAAATTGCAAATAAACAACAAAAAATATGAATAGATTGCTAATAAAAAAGGTGACATATGTACGAGTGCACAGCGTTGAATTGTTTAATGTCACGCTGCGTGGCTTTATGTCAGTGATTGATGTCCACTGCTTTATTCTATTATATTTTATGTGCCACATTTCCCCTACCAGCTGCAGACGCCACACTTTCACATTCATTTAGTTTTATTACTAGAATTTCGCAAAATAAATTAATATTCATCATACGCTGCCGCGTGTGCTCGCGCAGCGCAAATGTTGAGTGCGACAAGTGGTCATGGAGCTTTGACTTTTTATTTAAATATATACAAATTTTTGCTTTATTCATAACTCAATGGAAGCTACTGCTACAGCATGTTTGCTTATAAACAGACTTCAAATTACTTATTTAGTAGTATCGCTATGTGTCACTTTTGGAATAGAGTATACAAATCAAGCAGACAAGTGATATTGGGAAGGCGCAGCAACATGGGGTATGACTTCCCAAATCTTCATTTATAAATGCGTTCGATATTGATCTATATTACCCGATCCTATAATATATTGAGCATGAGCTTGGATAAATTCACAATTAAGCTTACAATATAAATTGTAACCCTCGTAAAAGCAAACATTTGTTTTATAATTTCTTAATATATTCATATTTAAATGTTTTACAAACATAACTCTTTACCATTGTTTAAAGCTGACCTCGCTCGTACATATACATTTGGGGTCATTTGTTGCTCCCGCCCCCCTATACAAATCACTCCAATATTTCCGCCACACTTTTGAAATAATTATTGCACGCCCACCTGCTGCACTGCAACTGTTCAGAGATAAATCATTTTTCTATACACTCGAATATTTATATTGACAATTTTTTGTATATTGTTGTTTTTTTTTTCTGGCTTTTTTCAAAACATCAGGCACTGTTGACATTTTTCCCACGCGTCCGAATCTCAACATCATTCACCCATACGTTCCGCCACGCCCACGTTGGCCACTCATACAACCGTGTAGTCGGATTCAGTCAGCCACTTGCTCAGTCATAAATTCAGCGTTGCTCTGCGTTGCATGCCATAACGCGCCCGCCACGCTTGGCCAACCGCCACCACAGCCGTCGACATGCCCAAAGGTAATCTCTCTTCTTGCTGTTGGCATTTGTCTCCACATCCCCAGCAACCCAGACAATGTTTCTTCGAACGGGGGGCATCTATAATGCAATACAATTCAAACACACAGATACAATTGCTCTCGAGTGGCTGTATTTCACTTTTTTTGCAAGTGTGTGTGTGTGTCTGCCACTGTATGCGTTAATAATTTATTCCAAAATGACATAAAAATATTAATTTTATATATCGTGTAAATTCATATTACTTTATTTTATTTCTTCCTTTGTTTGGTTTATTTACGACACATTTTTTTTTTTTTCATATTTCAATTTGTGTATTTTCATCTTTTTCAATTTTGTTGTTTGTTGTTTTCGCAGCTTTTCGACTATTTTCATTTGATTTTCATAAATATTTGCAACTTGTCGATTTGGCTGTCTACAAATTGTCGATCGATGTTTTCTCTTTCACCGTGTTTTTAACTTGTCAACAACGTGTTTAATGTCAATAATGAGATACGAGTTTCATTTATGTGCAGTCAATCGAAAATGTGGTAGAATAATGTATCTATTAACTGTGTACCCTTCAAAGAAAGGTTTGAGCAAACAAAAATTGTATTCTCGATTTCATGATATTGATAATAAAACATAAAAAATATTGGAATTCACCAAGTAGTCCATAATCGAACTTTTCTTTGAAATTCATTTTCGTAGTGCTCCTAAATAACTCTCAATTGGTAAAAAGGACTCCTAAATTCTACTGTTTTCTGAGCCATTCTAAAAAATATTGCTCAAAGAAAAAAGCGTAAAATTTAATGTCAGGCACGATTCCATTCGCCAACACAGACGAACACAAAACATTCAAATGGGCGCAAGAATTAAAAATTTTAAAAACTGAAAAGATTTTAGTATGCAGAGCTTACATAAGAAAGTTTGCAGGGTATCTCGAAGTCGTGAATTCAGAACTGCTGTACTTTACCGTTAAATATGTGCATGTACTAATTGAATTTAATTAAATTTATTTTAATATGCATGCACGTTAATATTTATTGGTTGGCGTAGAGGGAGCTTGATGAGTTAAAAAAAATATATACTTTAGGTTATTATTTTTTGTAATAGCTGATTGAAATTATCAATCAACTTTAAATTTAATAAAATAAAAATTTAATTAAAGCAAAAAGCGAACAATATAATAACCTACACACTTTCATGATGAGGGATACATGACAAATTGTGGGAGTTATCACTTTTGCAATAGTATTAACTTTAGGAGCAAAATTTGAGATTTCATCAACAAATAGACATATTATGTACAGTGTACTGCAAAAATTGATCTTAGTTTTATTTGTATAAATGCTAGACTTAAAGCACATCAACAAATGAGAGATCCTTATGCCTGCTTTTCAGTTTCTTTATTATTAATAGAGACATCAAACATGAAGCATAAGTGATATATACCCACAATAATATGGGAATATGATTTGGGCTAAAATCGTGATCATGCTTCCCCAATCGAATTTTTCGAGCAGCAATTTTCCATTTAGTTCTATAAACTTGCAATCAAAGCATCCATGCATCTTGCTAGCTGTTAACAATTCGTGTATAGGGTATTACAGCTTTCATTCAACTGAATTGAATAAATTTTGGCTTAACTTTTCTTTACATTTTAAGACTCTCACTCTCTGTTGAAACTGAATGTGCTATAAGATATTATATGTTAAAACTTTAAAAGCAATTGTTTATGCAGAAAAAATAAATTTTTATTCTGCATTTGGTTTTGCTGTGTTTATTTTCTTTTCTGTCTATCAAACAGATGCACACAGCTAATATTTATTATATACAGTCTAGCACGATTTATAGTGAATTTATTTATTGGGTCGTGTGGGTGCACATTTAGTTTAATGTTTAGTTAATTTACTGAACGGATAAGCGCACAAAGATATTTGAATAAAAAGAAGATTAGTATACAAACTCATTGGCACTTCGCCAATTGACAAATTGAAATAACAAATAGAAAACAATACACAAAAAAGAATGAAAAATCTTTTAGGCAGAATGGAAAATGAGCGCAAATTTTTAGTTTTACAACAAACTTTTATTTATGCACAATTTTTTTTATGGGTTATTTGAAGGTCATGGAAATTTGTTGTTGCCAAAAAATATAGACAAACATTTTATATTTATATAAAAATTTTATATTAATTTTATATATATATTTTTTTTTTTTGTTAACACTTTGAATAATATTTACTTTTTCATTTCGCTGTGCGTCGTTTGCCGCCCGCACTGAACAAATAAAATAATTTATATCAATTCTTACATCAATTAAAATAAACACTTTTATAATTTTTAATTAATTTTATATTTAAAATGATATATTAATAGTTCAGACGAATTTGCATTTCATTTTAACGCACTCATTGATTGTTGCGGGTCATAAAACAAGGATAATTGATTGATACAAAGGCTACACTATAAAATCGGAAATGTGTAACAGTTTTTATATTGCATAATCAGCAACTATCAAATAAAACTTAAAATGAAGTAGCTATAAAAAAAAAGTTGCACTAAAAAGGCAGCAACAAACCTAATAAAATGCAACAAACTGCAAGAATTTAAATTTTTAAATATACTCACAGTTTTTTCGTTACATCTCTTTATTATTAAATGTGGCTTTATTTTGATTATACTTTTCACACAGAATGTGAATATCAATTTTGTTATGAAGTTTGTCACACCCAGAGAAGCCACAAATTAGACATATAACTGATCAGTTCTAACCATGTCCGTCTGTCCGTTTGTATTAGACATGAAAATATTCCCATATAAAAACACTTACTAGTTAATTTAATTTAAACAAATATTTTCAAACTTATAATAGCTTTGATGCCAGCCAACTGCGGACACTTAATATTGTGTTAATTTCTGTATAACTTCAACCAATTTTATTGACGGTTCACAGAGCACGAGTTGTTGAAAGTAAATGTGTAGAGTATTTAAGCTTCAATTTCCAACAAAGTTAAAGTTTTCTCTTGTTAATATTTTTATTTTCAATTATGAAAATGTTCATTTTTAATTTACTAGACAACTGTATGTCTTCTACATGTGTGTGCGTGTGTTAGTGGTATTTGTTGAGGCTGGCCTATCATTCATGTCAGCTTTACTTCGACGTACAATTTGACTGGGTGTGGAATTCATTAAAATCACTTTGGTTCATTGGTGACCATTGAAGCGTGCTGTGCACATGAATTCACACCGCATAAATAAATAAAATTGCATTGAAAACAATAAGCGAGAGTGAGAGAGAAAGAGAGAACGAGAGAGAATGTGTATGCCGATGCATTAATACCTACACAGCACAATAAATGGAGACAAATATTTTATTGTATAAATTCAACTATTTTGTACAATGAGAAATAAAAACCGCAAAAATGCAGAAATTAAATTGTTATAAATACAAATTTTGACATTTTGCGGATGTTTGTGGCGTAGGTGAAACTCAGCAGTTATATATTTCTAGATATATATGCATATACATATATGAAATAAATATAATATATGTCAATTTAAATGACCGCAAATAAAAGCAGGCGTTAAAACAGTGTTGCCAGACTGCTGTAGCAATCTCTCGCTAACGCACTCCACTTCGCTCTTACACTTTCATTTTACTTGTCCGCACACTGTGCGTATGTGTTATATTAAGTGCAAAATCATGTATACGACATGTCGCGCGCTGGTTTTCTTCTGCTTTTTTTTTTTAATATTTTTTTTTTACAATTTCAATACACATTCGAAATTTTACAACGCGGTTTTAAAATCGTGACAAGTTGAGGTTTATATTGTCTGCATTTCAAGTTGTCTCCGCCTGCGCTGTCAGTTAGTAAACCACTGCCGCTGCCCGCTTGTCCTGCTTGTCATTGGCCTACGTTGTTCAGGGCTATTAAAATCAAAATTAATTAATTGGAAAATTAATTTTTCCTCTGCGTTGTCGCTGTGTATGTGTGTGTGTATGCACTATTTGCTTTTATTGCCGATGTTGGCGTAATTAATATGTACGCGGGTGGCCGCTACAGCTACGCCTGGAGAGCAGTTGACAGCGAAAGCGCTGCCTAGTTTCTAAAAAAAAAAATTTCCACTTTTTTTTTATCAATGCTGTTTGCTGTGCTGTCAACGTCGCCGTCACAGTCTCCGTCGTTGTGCACATTGTTGGTTCAAATATAATTGGCAGCTTGCCAACCTTCATGCTCTGTTCAAAATATATATTTTTCACCCCAAAACATTTTTAATTGTTTTTTTCTCACTAAAAGCATTAGAAATTAAACTTTTTGACCTTAGGGCACAAAGCATAGCGAGCAAAAGAGATTTACTTGTTTTGTCGCATTTATTTTTGTGTGTTGTTATTTTATTTTAAATGTTTTCTTCGGCACAGTTTGTTGTAGTAAAATTTAATTGAGCTGTATGCGAGTGTTTAGACGCATCGGTGCAGCCTTACTTGACATTGAATAGCTTGTTGTTGTACGATACTAGTAATTTGCATTCAAATTGTTTGTAAAAAGAAATTTAAATAATGTAAATCAAAAATTTCGATATGCATATGAAAATATATAAGAAAGAACACTGCATCAAGCTGAAAACTCCTACAGTGGTTCGATCTGAACCCGTGCAGTTTTTTTCATTAATATTTTCTATAGTTGAACAGAGTCTAAAAAATCTAAATTAAGTCTCTAAAATCTCTAACTATTTTTAAAAATATTTTTATTAAATTGTTGACAACACCTTTACTTACAGCCCCGCAACAAGGAACAAGAACAGGAAGTGCTCAACTGGATCTTCGCTGTCTTGGGCGAGAAAGTGCCAGCTGGTCAATATGAGGACATACTCAAGGACGGCATCTGGCTGTGCAAACTCATTAATAAATTGGCACCCGGTTCAGTGAAGAAGATTCAAGAACGTGGCACCAACTTCCAACTGATGGAGAACATTCAGCGCTATCAGGCTGCTGCTAAGAAATATGGTGTGCCCGAGGAGGAAATCTTCCAGACTGCTGATCTCTTCGAACGTCGTAATATTCCACAAGTTACGCTGTCGCTGTACGCTTTGGGCCGCATTGTAAGTTTGAGCTAATAGCAAACGCTTTAAAATTAAATATATATACTATTAATTCTCGCTGACAGACACAAAAGCATCCCGAATTCACCGGTCCCGGATTGGGCCCCAAAATGGCTGAGAAGAATGAGCGCGAATTTACCGAAGAGCAATTGCGTGCAAATCAAGGTGAACTCAACTTACAAATGGGCTTCAACAAAGGTGCCACTCAGTCCGGCCATGGCGGTTTCGGCAACACACGCCACATGTAAATCTCTCGCATGTACACCGCTTCCAACATTTTTCTACGCTGTCAAATTGTAATTTATATATTTTGTAATCTCCTCAATTCAGTGAGTGCATTCAGTGCTCTAATTTTCTTTTTGTCTCAATTAATAATTAAGTAAAAATTTTCGCTAATGTAATTTATATTATGAAATAAATTAATTAATTTTAATATAAACATCCTTGTATCTTATATTCTTCTAAACGATTTGTTCTTGTTTTCTATTTTTTTCTACTGTTTGCCTTGCGGATTATCGTTATCTGAGTTAATTAGCAAAAAACCTGTACCTGTACGAAGGTCAACTCACACTGCGACTGCGGCTGTGGCTTTTGCACCTGACTTGGCAGGCTGCTGTTTATATGTATATATAATATATGTATCTCCCACTGTCTTACTTGTACAATATACAACTATGTATAAATATGTAAATGTGTATCCTTGCGCTGTACTGTCTGCCATCGCCATTGGCGTTGCCAGCGCTTATACAAATTACAATTTCAACGCCTGCACTGACAGCGATAAGCATAAGAAATGTCAAGGCCATTTATATTTGCACAAAGCGTGCTGAAAGTCGGCATTGTTGTCCGAAGGCATACACGGTAAGAAAACTTTATATATGTATAAGTAGGTAAATAACAATAAATGAGTTCAGCATGAGTTGGCAAAAAGTGTGCACAGGTTAAAATAAAAATCTGCTGCGAAACTTTATTAAATGAACAAATAAATACAACTGAAATGGAAATTCAATAAATCGTTGGAGAAATCGAGCAGTGACTAATAAATATTTACGCTGTAAAAGAGAAATTTGTAAATGCGGATGAAAACTGAAGTTTTCAATGGACAACTGTAAACTGTATTTCTACGGAGAACCTCGAGGAATGCACAGATTCATAGGATCGTGCATACAATTGTTTTAAATAGTAATTTTTTAAAGATTAATTTTTTGTTTTAATTATCTTATTCATCTGATACTGTTTCTTCATATTTAATCTGAATACTTATGTTTATCTTGAGCTAATCCTCGCGTTAATCCTAAATCAACAAAAAATGTGTACGTTTACTTCTATGTATATTTGCATTTTAAAGTGAAACAAAAGTCTTAAGCTAAGACTGCAAAGTTGAAAGAAAGCAGACAGATCTCAGCTATTAAAGTTCTGCCTAAAATGTAGGCGTTTGTTTGTAATCATGCGTGCTACACGAATGCAAATTTAGCTACAGTCTATCGTCTCTCAAACTCCATTAAAATTTCGCGAATGGATGTAAGTTTCTGATTAGTTCCTTAGGCGCATTAGATTGTAAACAGCCCTCGCATACATTGCATACATATATATTTTATAGCTATGTGCGTGTGTCTAATTCCCATTTGTCAACACTAACCCAAAAGAGCAACGAAAAATGAATACGATTACAATAACAACAATATCAGAATCAGCAAACCAGAGTTGACAAGGATTCGAGTTGAACAGAGCACAAACAAAAAAAAAAAAAATAAAGTGGTCACCTCTGACAATTGGGACAGCAGCACTAATACTAAATGTGAATGTGTTATTTTGTTTGTGTATTAGTGTCTGCGTATGTTTGAGTTTTACTATTTATTTAATTTTATTTATGTTGACAATCGGTGTAAAAGCAACACGCAAACACACATACAGATACATTTAGATACATAGATACATTTACGTAGCCAGAGATACTTTTACACAAACAGTTGAAGGCACTGGGCAACGTTTCTAATAATGCAATTTATTGGCAGCCAGTTGACAATGACAATTGTTGACTTTCTCTTTTGCCATAATAAATTAATGGCATTGCAAGTGATTCTTTTTGGTATATATTTTAAATATTCGGCATTGCTCGGATTCGTATGTGGAGTATGTATTAGTTTTAGTATAATAGTATAAATTTTGGCTTTTGACATCGGGTCAAAGTGTCTTGATGACATTAATTAAAATATCTTGTTTAATTAGCAAAGTCCATAGGTAATAACAGTAGGCCAATTCAGTACAATCCGAAATTCAAACAAAAATTAAAATGTTGTTTACGTAAACGTGCTTCATTTCATGTTTGTTGTGTGTATAGAAATACATCTGCGCTTGTTTAAGTGTTTGATTTTATTTACAATAAATTGTACGCAAAATAACAATTTATTGCTATTTATTTCAATTTCATATATGTACATGCTGAATTTATTTATATTTTATACATATTTGCTTAATTTTTCATGTTACACTTTAAAGCCAGCACAAATGCTTATTTCATATTATTGTATTTAAACAAGCAGAATATAGTAAATGTTGTGCATGGATTGTCAAAGTCAACCAAAACTCTGTCTAAATACTTAGGCATTTCTTCTGTCCAAACTTTAAGAAAAATACATATTTAAGATGTGATAAGTGCGCATTCTTAATAACTTTCGAATATAGTTTATTCATATAAAACAGTCTGCCATTAAAATTTTCTAAATCTCTAGAATCTATTCGAAAATTGATTCCAAAATGGCTCAGTCTCATAACAATTAACAAAAAAATATCTCATTCATCCAATAAATCTATCATCACGAAACTGTAGAGGTTAATTGCTAATTGTTTCGGCAATTGTTATGCGATTATTATGAATGTATATTCTACCATTGCAATGATGAAGCAAATAAAAAGTAAAATTAAATATTATTGTATTCATATTTAATTTATTTATAAATGATTGCACGTATACGGCCTATTGACAGAGAGGGCCACAAAAATTTATAAATAGAGGCAATAAATTTAATATTTGGATTAAAAATCAATTTATTTGAATTGCGGCAGTCAAAATGTCACCGCACAATTAATTATTTATTTTTTATGCACTTCAAACAGAGTTTAATAATTTCGTCACAATGCTCGGAGCGACTTGAAAGAAGCATCGGAAATCTGAACTAATCCTGTCGTTGAAACAATATCTAATCGTCCGTTCGTTGCGGGATGGAATAACCAAAAACAACAAACTAGTCCAAATGAATGTGATGTGTCCCCATATTTTAGCATTTATCATTTATATTATTGTTCAACTGCTAATGATCGTAAAGACGTGTATTCTGGAGGCATATTTTCTCGGGCATTGTATTGGCTTGTCTAATTACATAGTCTAGCACTACAAGGAATTGTGATGATGACAATATATAAACATTGATTGAAGCTTTTTTGTGTACTATTCTAATTCACATAATTCTCCCAACATTCGCTCAAAATCAGCTAATTAAACTAACTGCGCATTTCAGCACAAAACCGCGCTACGATTAGCACACAATCAGCTTAAATGCCAAATAAAAGCTACATATTAAATGGCTTAAAGTAAACAGCAGGCAAGCAGAGCTGTTAAAAAAATAAATTTAAAAAAGTACAAAAAAAGAAAGCAAATATTTATAGTACAGAGTTTGATGTAATGAGGCAAACAAAATCAAAAAGCTTTTGAATATGCTTAAAGAAATTGAGACAATCTAAAGAAACGCTAAAATGACGAGAGCAAAAAAGAAATGAAAATCAAATGCCTAAAATTCATAGACACAGAAAGCCAAGTACCAAAGTAGCAAGGCTAATAAACGCTTTAGATTGTGCAATGCGCTCACTGACAACGTTGTCCTTGTTGCCACCAAAGGAAAACACTGCCTAGACAAGCCTCGAGTCAAGTTAAATCTCGTGGGCGCGCTCGACTCGACTTCAGGGCCAACTGGCAACAAAAGTAATTGCGAATGAGCGACGCTCGTCAGCATAAAAGTTTTATTAAATGATTAAGTAAAAAAAATAACAACAAAAATCCAAAAAAAAAAGAGACCTAAGTAAACTTTAAGTATGCTGAAACTGAAACTTTAATGCGCTGCACGTACAGTAAAAGAACTTGTTTCACGCCAAAACCATAAACATTTTTCACTGAAAGCGCTAAGAAATGTCCATATAAGACACTAAACTGACTGATGTCAATAATATTACCAATGTCTCAGCAGCAACCTGAGCAATATGCAGATGTAAACGTTTTTACTTAAAAATTCTAGGTCTCTCACTATTTTTAAAGATTACATACCTGTTTCTAGTTGTAAAAAAGATTACGTACAACTCAGCATGTAAGTTTTCAACGAATTGTTAATACCCGCATTTACAAACCGTATGAAGGGTATAGCCACGAGCATAAACATATTTTATACATATGTTGTATATATAAAAAATAGTATAAACACAGACTTTGCATAACATAGCTGTCGCCATTTTGTCAGACACTTAGAGCCCGAATGAAATAGAGCAACCAAAGACAAAGAAAGCAGAAGTACGTCAAACAAAGCAGAGCACTTTTGAATTTTTGATAGTCATACTTTGGTGCTGATTTCTTTGCGTTCATTAGTCGAGCGCAAAGAAGCGGAAGAGCAAAAAACGTAGCCTACAATAAGGCATAAAGACCGCCAAAAGCTTGAAAGTTGGACGCATTAGCCTGGATACCTTATTAAAAATACGAACACTATAGAGCCGGTTTTTTTTTCACTTCTCTCAGTTATATACTCGTGCGTAGTGTACCCAACGGCAGCAAAGTACGCTACAAGTTGAGGCAGTAAACGTGCGGCGGGATGAGCTGGCGACACTCATGAATTATTCAGTGCGTAGTCCGGCAATTTCTTGAATTTCTTCTCGTTTCACTTTTTTAAGCTGGCAACTTTAAGCTGACATCGTTATGTGTATGCGTGTGTGTATATGTGTGTTGCGTGGTGTGAAAAAATGAGCCGTGCCTGCCTGCCTGTCTTACTCGTTTCGGCGTGTTTGTTCACTTCCTGTTTCGCTACGCCCAACAACATTTCCGGCAAATGTTTGCCGCCGTTTTTTTATTTTTATACGCGCTGTTGTTTTGTTTTAACTAACTATCCGCCTTTCTCTTTTGTTATATTTCTTGTAAAAAATGCAGTGTAATTTATTTTAATAGCATTTTGTTTTCATAAATAATATTTCTACAAAATGCGTCGGTTCGCCTTCTTCTTCGTCCTTTTGTCTTTGTATATATTTTATGCTTCAACTTTTGTTTTCTTTTTTCTCTGTTTATAATGAGGCATTAGTTACCTGTAACCACTTCCGGTTTTCACATTTTAAGAGTGTCGCAGTTTTTTGTAAATAGTTAAATTCTTTTTGTCTCTTCATAAATGAGTCTTTTAATAGCGTCGAGTTTCGTGTTTCGGTTGCAGTAATTAAAGCTAAGCTTTATGAAGCTCCCACGGGTTATTAAAGCAAACATAATATTCTTCTTTTTTTTTAGTTTTATGGAGAGAAAGAATATGTAGAATGGTTTTGAACTTGGCAGTTCGTGGCGTGAAAAAAATGTTGATCAATGCAAGCCCACATGTTGTAAATCAAGAAACTTTGGCCAACAAATCGTCTCATGTAAGATCGGAATCTACTATAACCAAGCGATTGTTTATCTCTTTTGTTTGCCGCTGTGGAAAAGGTCTTATGTAATTTTTTTTTTTTTTTTTCATACACACCAATAGACTTACAAACATCGCTATATCTTCCGATGCTTAGCAAGCATATATGTTCTCTATGGCGTCAGACATGCCTTCTAATGTCTAAAACTAAAAGGACTTATGTAATGTCAATTAGAGAAATCGTACGTTGCAAATTTTTCAACAAACCCATAACACGATTGTCTCATTCAATAGATAAAAAATTTAAGAATAGAAATCCACATATGTCGCTTTGTCTTTATGCCTTTCATACACACAACTACACACACGCTTGATGTGCGCTGCTTGATGCAAACACAGCGAATATGTTTGCCAAATTGAAATTCATAAAAATTGGCAGTTTCTTTCTTTTTTTTTTTCATTGGACTAAAAATGAGTACAAAAAAAAAGAAAAAAAAAGGATTTTTCGTTTTTATTTGACTCGAAATATAAATGGCTTTGCTTGGCGAATGTTGAATTGGTATGACGCTATGACAATCGTTGGAAGTTGGTTTACGGCAGCCAGACACATACACACACATACCGAAACGCATGCATGGACATGCTCAAAGTTATGCAGAACCATGAACATGAACATATGTAAAATAGACCAAATTTTTATGCAGATACTTGTATACTTTTACCGTTATAAACATACTCGTACATATGTATTTGTGTCGCATGATAAATAGTGAAACTGTGTGTGTTTGCATTGGACGCATTTTGTGTTGCAATTTCCGGCTGCTAACCGGAAGTGAAGCTGCTCAAAAATTCATGCAACCGTAAAAGGAGCAAAGTGCGCCAATAAGTAGGCTATATACAGCAGCATGCGCTAGTATCTGCGAAATATGAGCACGCTGCATTTCGTTGGTAAATCTTTGCATATTTTGCACGTTTTCCAACATTCTCATCTTTTAGTACAGTTTCTTGGTTATTTTGTCGATGAACTCTGAGCAGTGAAAAGTATGGCAAGACTTCTCGAACACGTTTGCTGCCTGTGGCATGCTATGCATGAATGCTGCACATTTTTTGGCAATTTGCATACAGTTCACAGCTGGCGTACTCAGAGGACATTCATTGCATTGCCGTACTCGTATTGTATCGTATGTAATATAGGAGCACAAGCAGGAGTTATATGCTGCTGTGCTACAAAATAATGTTATAAATAATTTTACCCGCGCTACATTGATTTATTGTAAATTGTTAATAGTCGAGGAAATTGTTTTTCGCAAGAAATGCTGCGCGCACTTTTATTTTTTCCATATTTATGACATGCCAGAGTCTCTCTCTCTCTGTATATAGGATACTCGTAAGCGTTGGGTACAGCATGCATATTCGCAGCTTTATGCAGTTATTTTTGGCATATTTATGGAAATTTAGCAGCGTCATGATAAACGTTATCCGCTTTGAATTTAGTATCTAGTTAATTTGTTTTATTTATTAAATTAAATTGCGCAGACTTCAAGAGATTTTGTAAGACTGGAACGCAAACATTAACAAAAGTCGAGTTTAAATAGATATCTGCATCCATCCGAATGTCTTTCTTTCGGATATGTTTATATCGAGATACCATAGTTCTTTAAAACTTAGATTTCTAGATTCACCTGATACATATCCAGTTTAGAAACAACTATAAACGACCCCAGCCACAGAAGGGATATTTTATATGTCCACTGTAGTACCCACAAACTGTATTACCGATATCTGGGTGCTATAGGACTGTAGAGGACGCAACCCACACCTTGTTCGTTATTTCAAATACTAAAAAAAAGTGTATGATATGCGGAGTATGCAGGTTTTTTCGATCAGGATCAAAATTGTTTAATCGGTTAAGCCAGATATTTATAAAAAATTAATATAATACTAAAAACCTTAATAATCCAAACTTATTAGTACACAACTTAAGCGTAGAAACTACATAATGAAACCACCTCAACAACAAACTGCCAAGAAAAACTTGTTAAGCATAATACAATGACAACATTCTGTACCACACCAATGTCAGGTGCAGCTTAAACTTTGTTCCTAGCAACTTTTCGCTTACTAGCAAACTAATTAATAATTTCAACGAACACAAAAACATTGGCTACCTTTTTTACACTGAAGTTTGTTGTGAGGTATTGAACTTTTTAACGACTTAATGCACATAAATTTTTAATTTTATTTTGCCTTCTCATTGTGTTGGTCCTTATGTTTGCACAATCTCAACCTCACGCACACAAACTACCCAGCTCACTTTGCCTGTCATTAATTGCCGGAGGTGTACATAAATTTAGTTTTCAATTTATTTCAATACAAAATTTTCGATTGATCAAATTCAATACAAAAGTTGAGCTAAGAAAAGTTGTAAAGTCTTTGTTTTGCAACGAGAAAATCTATACAAAACAAAATTAAAATGTAGTCGAATTGCTGCTGAAAATAAAATCGGGAGGTGTTAACTTGTGAGAAGATTTACATAAGTTCCATGTGCTCAATAACAATGCAAAAATGAAATGAACACACAGCTGTAGCTGTGAGCAAATTAATTTGGAAAATAATTAGTGCGCACATTTTATACAATTTCAAAAGTTTTAACAAAAAAGGAAGGATGTAGTGAAGAATTTAATCAAAATTAATTGAGCCAAAGTTTATTTGTGACAGTTTTTCTTTTCAGTGATTTAGCTTGAGAAGGGTATGAGAGGAGTGATTTGTTAAATTAAAATTTCATTAGATGGCGACTAATGTACTTGCAATGTACGTCAAATAAAATCGTTGCGTATTGTTAACTTTGACAAAGAACTTCTCAGAAAATTTCATTTCCACCTTGAACGTTTAAAGAACCAATAAAAAATAACATTCCTTTGCATGCTTTAAATACTCAAACTATTCTATACCATTGCAAATACGAACAATCAAGTGGAACTTATCTTTACAATGCACTTAGTAAATCTGCAGACATGAATCAGTCACTCATTCATTCTATTTTTGCATTGCTCGTAACAATAGAGCACGTACAGCATTTACCATACGGCATTTACTATGCGGTATTTGCAGTGAGTGTGATTCGTCTCTGACTGTCTGTCCGTCCGTCCGTCTGCCTGCCTGCAACGCATATACTGCCACAAACTGACATGCAAGCTGCCAAATGAGTTTTCTGACTCGGTCTAAAGTCTCTTTTGGACTCTTTGCTTGCTTGCTTTTAGAATATGCTTTCAACAGTTCAACTCTATTCTTTCTTTTGCTGCGTATTCAAATAACTCACTCGCTTCAACTCTAACTCTTTGCATTTTTATTATTTTATTCATTCATCTTACAGCAAAATCTTGGCTGTCTACACGCTTCGAGATGCAGCAACAGACTGCAGCAGAGGCAGACGTCTGTAAAGCGCCATTTTATATGCAAATGCAAATATTTAAATAATGTTTAGTGAAAAATTGAAAAATGCTGCTGCATGCAATGGCATGCAAATTGAAAATTGCATTAAAAAGCATTTATTTATTTTGTTTTTTATTTTTACATTTTTTGCAGCACTTACTACATTAACTTTAAATAAAGTCTACTTTGTTGAATGTCATTTTAAAGCAGTAGTTAAGTACGATTTTTTATGTTTTTGTATGTGAGAAAAGCAAACTTTTAGACAAGATTTTTATACATAAACTTCAGTGGATTATGTAGTACTTGATATAGAGGCTAGAGGTTAGTCTTTTAAATGTTTGTACTTCACACTCAATTTTAAAAATTTTCAAAGATGTCAACAAATGCAAATTGACATAATTTAAATCTTACCATTTTCTATTCCAGCTCTTTATGGCTGGATGGGAGTTATCGTTAAAGAATCATTATCAAAACTCTAATTGTTAATTATTAATTTTCTCTGGTGAAGCTCCTTGAATCACCGGATTATATCCGTGGCCAACATATTTGTGAAACACATTAACCTTTTCCATGAGAAGACAGTTTCAAAATAACATAACTTTTATTTAACATCCTAAAAACTGCCAACAATTAATGAATTCCAAAAAAAAAAAAATTAAATTTCCATTTTTAAGCTGATTTAATTTAAAATAATGCAAAAATATGCTGCTCACCTAATTTGCTTAATACAACAGCTTATTCAACAGCAGCTGCTAAACGAACTGAATAGACAGCCAGACACATTATTCCATGCATCTGGCTGCAGTATATCACACATGCACACTCTAGATACATGTAGCGCTCGTTCGAAGCTATTTTTCTAGCTTATGTTTTGAATAATTTAAGAGCTGGTATTTTTTTTTCTGCATACAAAATCGTTTGTTAAGCCACGTCGACCGAAGACAGAACTGCAGCTGCCAGGAAAGAAAGTAGAAAGTGGAGTGAAAGCAATTGCATTGGAATTGACGCATAATGATAACTAAAATAAATTCAACAAATCCCGTATCAGCGCATGTTTGTCTGTGTGTGTGTGTGCGATTGTTTGTTTCTAGATACATAGATCTTGTCTTTTCTGCTCTTTACACACGCATTACATCTTCAATGAAAAATTTAAAATATTTTTGCAATTTATTTACAGCGGCACGTACACAATCACAAGCACATCAACAGCAGAACACATGTGCACACTTTGCATACTGCCTTGTACATGTGTTAGTGTATGTCAAATATAATAAAGGGTAGTATTTTTTAGGGGACTCATTCGTAGAAAAGTTAATAGGCCTCTTAACCTTTTGAACACATTGTACTGATCAATCTGTTGCTGTCCACCATATTCTCCATTGCCTCTGTCCATTGGTTTTCATACCACAAATTCACTTAAAAACACCCTTTAGTTATACTCAAATGCATTGCACATAGTCTTGGAGTCTTCGAGCAACACAAGTAGCAAAATCAGCAGCAGCATCTTTCATTTACATTTGCATAGCCTCAGCTGTCGTGGGTTAAAACAATAGCAAGATGTACGAAGGCGTTTGTAGGGTGTTGCCTGAGTGTGTGTGTCTAGTTGCTTATGCCTTTGTGTCAGTTGATTTGCAAATATTTACAATTTGTTGCATTTTATGCAAAAATAAACGATTTTATATATTGTTAAGGAAAACAATGCAACATGTATGCATATGGCTTTGTATCTGATGATTGTTTGCTCTTTGATATGCTGTGCATACAATACATGAGTATACTTGAAAGCCTGAGGCCTTATAATAGCGTTAGGTAAAAACAAAGACTATGATTTGCAACAAAAATATAATTGTAAAGTTTTTATTAGCCATGGGCACAAATATTATTGAATATATTTGCATACTGAACGCTCATTTTTTGCACTTAAGCTGTTCGGTTAGGTGAATTAAAATAGTCAAATAACTTTCTTAAGTAGCCAGATTTGTGTAAAACTTCTATAAGTCTTTTTCATACATAAAATATTTTTCAGCGCTTAATTTATTTAAAATTTAATGACAGACAGTTTAACATTTCACATGATTCATTTTCAATTTGTTACACGCAGACATTTTTGGATATTTCGTTCGTTACGGGGTGTAGTATGTGAGTATAGCAATTAGAGGCCGTGCTCGACGCCATTGAGCGACAATGGCATGGCAACAATTGCAAAAAATTGCCAAAAGCTTAAAAACTGCAGCAAAGCAGTGTACGGCAGAGACACACAAAGTCAGTGCACGGGGTTAAATGCCGTCGAAAAGGTGCAAAAGTTTACGCAAAACGATGAAACAAAAGCGTGCAACAATATACATGAAAAAGAAGTAGGAGAAGCAGCCGCGTGTGCCCAAAAACTCTTGTAAAATGTTAACCGATGAAGCAATAGTCGACGAGTCATGCATTGTGCGTGCATGCAGGCAGCTTGCAACAGCATGCCATGAGGGTAGATTCTGCTCGTACAATGAAATTGCAACATTGCAAGTAGAACAATTGCACAAGCTAAAGAAATGCGGGTTAATGAAACCATGTGAACAGCTACAGTACGAAATGAGTGCGACGGTGTAGGTGAAATGAGGCTAAGAGACTCCAATTTGCTAAGATAAATGCTGCACTACACTGTGGCAAAACATTGCGTATACGTAATATTAAATAATAAATAAGACAAACAATATTACGCATATGTGGTGTGGTATGCAACCACAGCAATTTGTGTAAGGAAAAAGGGAAAATGTATATAAATAATTTGCAAAAGAGTTATTTAATTAATACGAGCATAGCAACGCATTTCTTGAGTGTAATAAGTCGTGAGTACGCAAGGATTTGCTCGAGTTTAATTGGGTTGGTTTGGCTGTTGCTACGCATTGCTTAATCTGCCTTTATTGCAGTACCCATAGCACATTTGTTTAAATTTTTTTTTTCTTTTTTTCAGCATTGCATCATACTTCTTAGTTTGCGTTTGTACAGCACCCAACAACAGAAAGTACCCTCAGTACAGCGCGCCTTGAACACTGACGCATTGCGTTTGTTTGCCAAATGACTGCTTGCATTCACAAAGTATAAGTTGCACATTTGTTAGGTGTCGTTAGCAACGCCTGTAGTTGTACAATACGACTCTGCCTAGCGTTGTCTTTAGCAGCCAGTCAGCCATTTTGTTGGTGCAACAACGCACGCTGACAATGGCGCGAATTGTTATTGTTATCTTATGTACTATTATTTACTGAAGCCATTGTTTATTACAATTTGTTGCTTGGTTGTATTGTTGCTGCCTGTCACACTTTCCTCTAGACTTCCGGTTACTAGTTTGCTTCCTGCTTTAACATGACAGTCTGCAGACAATGGCTGTGCTGTGCGATTAATAGTTTCTATACGCTTGTCTTGGTTATAAATCGTTGAAATGTTATGCAGTGTTGCACCTCTATAATTGAGATAAAATACGGCTTTATATTTTAAGTGTAGCCATCGAAAACACATGGCGTATGAGTTATTAATTGTCGTTGATGCAACAAACTGTCGTTCATAGACTTGCTATTTGAAAAGTATACTTTCAGAGCCTTATAAACTAAAAATATATACTGCACGTTTTTTAACAAAAAATTAGGTTGCTATAAATAATTTTTATTGAAAAATAATTAAAGCTGCTGCAACACTTTCAGCTCATGCTATTAATTTCATTTCATGGCTTTGATTGAACGGGTTCCATGTAGCACCAGCTTTAGTTTCAAACGCAAAAAAGTTCAATTGAAAAAATGTCCGGATTTTTAAGTTTATGATTTGTTTTCCAGTAACAAAGCGATGAGCTATAAATATTGCAAAAATATATCTGATTTAGAATTTGTGCACTAGTGTTGCAAGCTCTAAAGCAAATTAAACCCTTAGTTCAGTTTTTCAGTCAACAAACACCCCTCATAAACCCCTTTTTGGAATTGCTATCTGTGTTTCTTTACAAGCTCTCCTCATTGGCATATTGGTTCTCCAGTATAACTTCAGTAAAATTTACTAAATCGTTATATGTTTATGTTTCAATTATTTCCCTGCAATACCGGGTACTTTTAATCTCATAGTTTTAATAAACTATGCAAGCAATAGCTAAGCACACATATCGATACACAGATTCATGACACTTTCAAATACGCTTCAACTTCAGTTGCTTTTCAAAAGTAGAGAAAATGCTTTTCAACTTTTCAGAAAACTATCAAAACTGTCTGCTGCAGCAGCAAGAAAAGCAACAGCACAGAACCTGCTAAAAGTTTAAGTAGTTAGACTATGCATGCGTGTGCTCTCTAAAGGCAGGCGGACACTGCGACGTGGACGTATTCCCAACTAAGTTGTTCGCAAGCTATAGAGACGAGCAGAAGCAAAACCACTAAAGTTTCTTTTCATGCGGTCTTGCTGCAAAACAAAACACTGTGAATACCGAAACTGCTTAGAACTTCTCAAGTTGCTGCCATTTTAATTGATATTTTCTAAAAATGTTTCTCGATTTTTTTTTTCTTTTCGCTATTTGCCAGCTTCAAACTGTACGAGACGAGTGTTAGTGCTGCGTTAGTCCGTTGCTGACTGGTTTTTGAATGCATGTACAGTATATTTCGTAGTTTTTGTTAGATTTTGGCTATTTACAAAGTCGAAAATTAATTTCGTAACTTCATGGCAATTGCAAATATGTCGTCAAAATAATTTGCACTGCCGCCCAGCAACGCCTACAACAAACTCAAACATAAAGTATAACATTGTTTAGCATTTTTCAGTACAGCTTCAGAGAAAGGGAAAGCAATACAATATACAATCTTGTGGGTTGTGTATTGTCAAACGATATTCTGGCCACAAAATGTTTGCAAATTGATTTTGCTCTTGACTTTTATGTTATACATACAGATACATATAGTATATTTGTCAGAGTGCTTTGCTTGCATGAAAATTCAATGAAAAAGTTTTTTATCAAAAGAAAACATGTAAATGAAAGAAACACACATATAAAAAAAATGACTTAGCAGCATGTTAAGGACATTTTTTTTTTTAATCTTTTCCTTGAAATTTAACTAAACAATATTTTTCTTGATGCTACTGCTGCTAATTATGCCAAGCAATTAATTGAAATTGTAGCAGTTTCATAGTATGTATATATGTATAAACTAAAATTTGCCTAGAAGTATGCTACAGTATATCAAAAGGTGTTAGCTGCTAATGCAGCTGTCATTAAGCATGTCTTAACTTTAAAATAAAAAAAATAAAATAAAATAAAATAAAATAAAATAAAAAATAAAATAATATTCATTGAATCCTTATGATTCATCGAAAACATTCTCTAAAATATATTTGTATGCCTTTTAAGATTTAATTCACAATTTAATGAAAAATTCAGTACTAGCCGCAAGGAACTGTCAAAGTTCAGACATGCCCATTGGTAGAGCCTTTATAAACATGAGTATAATTTCTAGTTGCAGCACTTAAGTTCTCACATTTAGTGTAAGCTTTTTTTTCAATTAAGTATCACTTGCTGTTCTAATTCTACACGCTTTACCCTACAGCCATAAATAATGACATGCGGTTTTATATTTGTTGCTTAATTAGAATTCCATGTGGCTTTTCAATGTCATACGTGGGCGTCTCATATACTCAGTCACGCTTAATTCGTTCCACACAATCGCCGGCATAGCAAATTATAAGCTTGACATATAGCGCCAAGAGTGACAAGCACGCAATCTTTAGCCCAAATCTATTTCTCACTAAACTTAAATGTCCTTGTACAATACTAGGATATACTCGTATTTATATATTCACCATAAATCTGTCACTACTTCAAACTCATCGCAAACAAAAAAAAAACTATTAAATTGACTAATTAAGCAGCACCAGTGTCTGGTTTCAACACATTATGCAAACACGCGCTTTGACGCTCATAAATGAATGCACAGCACACACGCAGCGCTGTATATGAATCCACCTATGTATATGGAAATAGCTATAGAAAGTTTTAGCTTAGTTTCTTCTAGATACACCTGTAGTTAACGTAGATGCGCATGCAGACACTTGCAAATTATACAAATGCATAATGTAGTATTTAGAAATTGTATATATTTAATAAGCATGTGTGAGTTTTAGGTCGCTAGACGCATAATTTTTACCGCAGGCTGACTTCTAATTTTAGAGCGGCTGCTTGACGCCACTTGGCATGCTGCGATATAGTATAAACAGTTTTTATAAAAAGATAAAAATGTAAGCGGTCTTTAAATGCAAAACTATAGAATAAAACAGATTTGAATAATATTTCAATTGGTTTCTTAGATATGGTTTAATGATAAACTTATTATAGTCAGAGCTGCGTACCTCCGAAATATGTCTCTCATCTTCTTTGCTTTATATTATTGGAAAACATATGCTAGGTTTTTTATTCGTGGCAATGGTGGCATCTATCATATTGAAATACAATGTAATTGCATTAATACAATTAATTTCATTTTTTTTTTTATTGTACTTTAAATGCATTAATGCTTTAATTTAAATTTTATTGTATTAAATAAATATATGTACTATTGTACAACCGACTAACTCACTCCACTCAGTTTGAAAGCAATGTCTTCTCCCCGTGAAATATATATAAGTACATAAGCAAAAACATTTATGCAAACATAACAAATATTCATATATGGCAAGCAGCTTGCAACGATTTAGCAAAGGTGCAAAGACCACAACCTCGGTTTCTGGTCACCGACAATTGTTTAGATCTGTGTACGCTTGGCTACATAAGCACGAAACAGAACACAATGCTCGCAAACGGGATTAGAAATGTATGAAAGTACATATATCTATGTGCATAAGTTAGCGCAGCAGCAGCTACCAACTCTACCAAAATTCTGCTTTGCCTTCCAAAATGTATCTATTTATTGTATATATAACTAAAAACACTCATTTATCAGCATAAATGTATCTGTGACTATGTTTGTCTGCGCCAGCTTATCTAACAAGTCAATTTGTAAGGCAAATGCTTGCAATTTATGCTGCAAATTATTTTACACATGCATAATTGTTGAGCAGAAACAGTAGCGCACAGCTTTAATGGCTGCAGCATTTTGTATTCAGTTGGAGATACCTGAGCGAACAATGAAAGCATTTCGTATGCGGTGTTTCACTAATATGCATTCGAAGCAATTTGGCATAATAACTTGTATCTCTAGTAAGCCATTTAGTTTCCATGTATGCTGTGTTTGCTTAGTAGTCTAACATTTATGCTTAGCGTTGCTCTTAGTTGTGATATTTGAAGCAATTATACTACAACATTTCATTCATAGCTTGAAACACTATCAAACTTTGCTTTGATTATTGAATTCTGAGCAAATTTAATTAGCAGTAATTAAAATTTTGCCTGCAGCTCAGTTGTGCTAAAGAAAGCTTTAATTATAAAATGTCACACAAGCTGTGCCAGAACGCATTTAAATTTTTGTATAACATTTTTTTAGTGCCAACTTCGTTTAAAGAAAACATGAAATACATTTAAGTCAGTAAATAGCTGCATTGCGGCAATAAAATTGTTACAAAAACTTTTCGTAATTAGATACAAGTCTGGCGGTAAAACGTTCAAGGCAATTCGACTAAGAAAATGAAAAGCTATGCGAAAAAATCGAAATGAAATGCGCTTGCATGTTGAAACAACATAATACTAATAATAGGTACAATAAGAATAATAATAATGTCTGCATTTTCGTTTTCTGCTTGTGCTAGATTTTTTGGTATTGGGTTCTTAAAATATCAAAATGTATTTAACAAAGGAAAAATCAGTCCATTCGCCTGTATGTCTATCTGAGAGTAAGTTTCTTTTAGTAAACACTAAGAAAAACTAAACTCACGGCTGAAGACACTTTAATTTTCACACTGTTACAAGTTCTATTTTAAATTTCATAACTTGCAACCGTTTAAGCAAAAGTTTAAACAAATTTTTTTATATTTTCACATAAATTTGTTCGTTTGAAACCCATCGAATTTACAATTAATATAACTAGTTTGTAGAATAAAATATGCTTTGCTCCATCAATATGCCTACATATAAAATGAAATTGTATACGATTGTAATTATTTGCAACTGCTGCATTGTAATCAGAAGTTGCATGCGTCGCATATACAATTCCAACATTTACAAAAAATTAAAAGCAAATACAACTTAGTTAAAATAAGAATTGGTAAAATCAAAAATGACCAATGCTGTTAAAACCAGCAAATCCGTATGAAATGAAAAGAAAACGTTTACAATCCTCGTTTCAATGCAGAATGAAATGCAAATTCTAAAATTTCAACAACAATAAAAACAGATAGTTTTAAAATCACACACTAGCAAACGTAAATATAAATAAAAATTATATATAAACAAGAGAAACCTTAAACTTCGGTCGAAACGAAGCTTAAATGCACTTCATGCTGTGAGGGGCAAGATTTGTATTATAAAGTGGTGAGCGTGCTCATTCCTTATAACCTAACTGAACAGTAAACAGAAAAATTATACACATAGCAACTCCTTTTTCCCGAGATCTCGGTGCTTATATACACAAACAGACAGACAGATGCACATGATTCAAATAATAACCCAACTTTTGTAGCTGATCAAGCATATATACTTTTAATGCTCAACCACGCCTCCATTTGGCACTAAAATATATTTTATAAGCATAAAGAAGTTCTTGTATAAAGTGTATAAAAATGCAGGCACCCATATATCTACCTATAAACTATATAATAAAAATATTTCTAATAAAATCAGAAGCAAACAAACAACATGAGTACAGCTGACAGGCAGAATGGAAATGCTTCTCTGCAATACTTTATTATCATAAAAAAAAAACGCATTTCCAAAATCGATTTTATCAAAATAAATTGTGAAACATTTGCGACAGCAGGAAAATGTTGAACCAACGAAGATAGTGTAGGGATTTACGAGAGAAGTTCCAGAAGTACAACAAGTCTCAGGTAGCAAACCCAAACCCATTTTCATTAAACTACAATCATTTACGAACGATGTATATCAACAGTTTTGTATTTGAAAGCAAGCATGAAAGGCAGACAAACGGAACATCAGTCCGTCTGGCTGCCACAAAGTTGAGCCTTGTCAAATGTTGTTTAAAAACTTCAATTGAACCCCGACATAAGGGCGCATATTTATGGCATTACCCTCGCAACTTACCACGCCAGCTGCAACTTATTGCGCATGCAATTGTTTTTGGTGGATAGAGGGCAGCGTTGGTAGCTGCAATGTGCAACAGCGTGTAGCAGGTGAACGCTCAGCGTGGCTCGCTCGACTGGAATATAAAGCGCTCGGTTGACAAGGCAATGAGGCGACTAAACGAATGAATGCTCATGATATTGTATGATGGTCGTCGATGTGGATGTGGATATGGATGTCGAAGCTACTGCCATAGCCATTGTTGATGATGGGCTGGTAACGTATCGATTGTGTTTATGAATGTGTGTTTCAACACAAAAGTTATAGCTGTCGGTAGTAGTACATCTAGATATGCTGCTCGTATGTATGCAACTACCTACTTGTATTGTTGTGCTGATGTTGCAGCATAGTTTATTGAGCAACATGCCGACATGTGAACATAATTTAGTATGTTGCTGCCCCTACCGTCATAGCTGCTGCTACTGCTGATGCATTGATGCGGCAATTGTTGCAACAAAGTGCAAAATACTGTTGGGATTTTGATGTATTACAAGTGTCGTCGTGGCATTGTGCAGCGGTGTACATATATATGTACATATGTATAGGTAGTATATACATGTACATATCATTGTATGACAACTACTATAATAATAGAACAAACAACGTTGAGGTCACACTGACAGCTACAGTAGTAACGCAACATATACTCGTACTGCTAGTAGCTGATATACAGAGACAACTCAGCTGGAGTTATATATTTGCTATAGAGCTACACAGCGGTTTTTGTATGCCAGCATATACTATCTATGCAATCTACTTTTATTCCTTTCCTGCTCTTTGCCACTGCTGCCTGATATATACATCTCCTACGGCTCAAAGATACATTTATATAGCATACATTCGAACTAAACTAAACCCAAGCGCAGCAAGTTTAAATGCGTTCATATGTATGCAAGAGGCTGTTCAAAAAGTTTTGAATATAAAATATAACTTCAGCTTCATAGAGTGTTTTGAAGAAATTTGTGGAGAGCAACATCTTCTTTAGGTGGCATTTTCGCCATATTTAATGAACTTTGGGCAATTGTGACTATTCTTCCAAGTTGGCATATAATGTTTGACCCATCTTTCCACTTCGGAGATAAAATTTTGCAAATTTGCGGATACACATGTCTATAATTTAATCTTTTTTCCCAAATTTCATGACGATCAGATCAAGAAAATATAACCCATAAAACTTTTGAATCCCCATTTTAAACCCTTTAAAGGAGGTTTCTTTATATATGTATTGCTCGACACTCCTGACATATTATTCGTAACTTATTAAACAACGCTCGCTTGTAATACGCTTTGTGTGTGTATGTTTGCAGCACCTTGAAGCATTGCAAAAGCATTTAAAGCTTTGCGCGTGTTACCACAGCTTAAGAGTTGTGTTTGCTTTTAGCTTTATACCAGGCAGTCACATACTCACACACAAGCACACATACAAACACCTGCACTGCCAACAATCTATCTCTACGAGTATATGTACATATTGCAGGTAGTTGATTGTATCTGTGTGTGTGTATTTGCATCGTTCTCTTGGACTTTTACTTTGTTTGCAGTTCATATTTACGCTTCGAATTCTAGAATCACCAACCCACACTTCCCCGAGTATAAGAAAAGTATCTGTGTGTGCATTTGTTTCTGCTTACGTTCTTAGATATTTATGCGCATATGTTAAAATTTATCATGCTCTCGAGATTCGCTTGGACATTTCGCACCGCACACGCGTCTTTAGCATAAATTACTTTGTAAATCTAGCCTGTCTAACGTACAACTAAACTGAGCTAAACTGAGCGGATATAACGTATCGGAAAAAGGAAAAAATGAATAGTATGTGTAGCTCGTATAAGCCCAACACCAGTCGTGTTATTGTTGTTATTCTTGTTGCAAGGTAGTTTGTTAAATAAATCTATATCAAATATCAACGCTCGTTGCCAGCTCGTTGTAAGACAGTTTGATGAAATACTTAGGTCCAACAACATACTGCATACTTCATACATATGTATTTACATAACAACCAATACCTATATATCGTACGAGTATATACGCTTATATTCCATATATATCTGGGTTAATTTGTTGTGGGAATAGCTTAGTGTGTTACAGATGAGTTATATTTATATACGATTTTACAGTTTGTTGTCTTTAGTTGATATGCTTGCATATAGAACATTTGCACAATTAGTTTTTTATTCAACTTAAGCATTAAAAGGGTTGCAGTTCTGCAAAGGTGGCAACGAAAGCGAAAGAGTCAAGGAATAAATGTATTGTCTACAATACATTTGAGTAAATAAATTTAATGAATTGATTTGAATTTACTAAATATTAAATATATCAAACAAGTAACACTTGTCGTAGCCGAATAAATTTGGTACACTTCAAGGGTGAACTGTGCCATATAGGTAGATATTAACGTCCTTGTGGACTTCAGAGACATGCAATGGAACGCTTTAAAAAACCGTTAAGATACTTCACGCAAAATTTGCATAAATATTTTTAAAAATATTTAGAGAAGATTCATTGGCTGTTCAAAACTTATAATCTGATACACGACTCTATATAAAAGTAGCTAATATATATGATTCTCTCTTTCACTTATGCAGAATGCAGCGGAAGACAGCACAAATGTAGTAGCCAGTAGCAGCTTGTCACATAGAAACAACAGTTTTCAACCTGTTTAAATTTATTTCATGGCGGCTGCAAAAAATAGTCTCGTTATGAGCATCTTATATATATGTAATTAATGCAGAAGCAGCGACAATAATACAAAATTCATAGGAAATATTGCACAGAGAAATCATTCAATAAAAGCTTTTGAATATACTAATTAAACTTGTATTTTCCCTTAAACGTGTAGGGTATAATTAAGAGCTGAGCAAGTCAAAGAGTCAGCAAATACCAGTTCGCCTGGCTTCTTAAATAACTGGCTGACTACCTACACTACACTTCATTCCTTTCTATGCACTTCGAATATCTCATTGACTCCATTCGACTCGAATCGAATCGATTCAATTCACTTCGTTTTCGATTCAACTTGACTTAACTCAACTCGAGTTGACTTCATGGTAAAAATAGCATTTGCTATGCACGCGAAAATGACTTTTGATGGCATCAAGGAATGAATCAACTGCACAGCAACCAAGCCAATGAACCATACCCGAATGGCAAGCCGGGCGTTAAGCATACTGCTGAACGCGCTACTGCAATATGTTGGCAAGTTGGCAGGATGAAAGGCTGAAAGGATGCCTGACTGTTTGACTGACTGCAGTGTCGCCGTAGTTTTTGAATATGTCGAACTCCCGTTGAAGCGTATGCACTGCCATCGAAGCGTGTTGAGCTTTTTTAATTTGATTGCAAAGGCGCGCTATGTTGTCAGCTGCTGCTGCTACTGCTGCTGGTGTTGGTGCCGCTAGTACAACAACGAGACTGTGGCAGCCAGACAGGCAACGCCGCTTTAATTGCTCTACTGCACTACAGCTTCTGTGCATACATTTAATGAACTTCACTTTACCAACTGGATCTTTAAATATTGGCAGCCTGTCCCATGATGCTTACAATTTTTCTGCGATCAAGAATATCAAAAAATTTTAATTAAGAACAAGTAGAATGATTGACATCACTTGCACTCAAATGCACTTTGAGTGATTAAAATATTTATTAAAAAAAAGTTTTTCTAGCTTTTAAATTCGGATAACTCGTCCACCTAATTCCAAGATTTGGTTAGTTGAGATACACTTGACTCGAAGTCAATTGCTTATTCGCCCGCACTATCATGACATCGTTTATTTTTATTTCGCTTAAGACTCATCACTTAAAAAGCACTGCTACTGCAAGTTAACACTTTAATTTATTTTTATGTTTATTTAAAAACATTCCAATTATGTATATTTTCTATTAGCATCACTATTATTATACAACTACAATAAATTTTGTCTATGTATTAAAAAAAAAAATAGTTCGATGACGTATTAAAGCTGCTCATCTGTTAGAGAATTAATGGGAAAATTGGATGAGGTAGTTGACGATGCTGGACCATCAGCACAATTCCCAGTACAATCCTTTTCAATTATGGTTGGCGTTATTTCGGTAGCATTGGATACCAAACTGTTTAATCTACAAACCAAAACCAATTGTAAAGCATTTGTTTTTAAATGATTGTGTAACTCACATTTTATTTGCGTCATCAACACGCTTCAGCTCCACATCTTTTTGCTCTTGCTCGAGAAATTTACTTTGAAATTGAGCACATTTGGACCAAAGCAACTCGGAACGTTCTGTGGTCTGCATTATTTTCTCATGCTGCTTGGTCTATACATAAAATTTTTATTGCGAATATTTTTCAATACAGAACTACTCGTACTTACTATATCATCCAATTGTTTGTGCATATTTGCTGTTTCGAGCAAGTGTTGCATCTTAATCTTCTTTACCTGCAGTTGCATCTGCTTTTGGCTCTTTATAAGGTGCAGTTTGTCTCGTTTCAATTGCAAATTTTCCTGTTGCAGGGTTACATATCGGTTCTGAAATTGATCCACATCGCGTTCCACTTCAGTTTCAGTATCACAAATGTACATAAGATTTTCAACACTGCTCATATAGTTTTGTAAAATTATGTTTTCTGCTTCCAGCCGCTGCAACATATTCTCTTGTGCCTTCCTCAACTCCTCAAGCTGTTCCTCAATGAAGTCGCCAATACAAACAAGACTTTCGTTTACTTTCAATTCATATTCTACATCCGCCAGATCATAAAGTCGTTCCGCAGATGTACAGAGTTCGGCGGAATCGTTGTCGCCATTGGCCATAGTCTCTGCTTCAATATTGCTGACCATATTGGCATGTGTCCCTTGCAGTTGCGAAGATGCTGCTAATTCGCTTAGATCAGTTTCATCACATAATTCATGTGCTTTCGCTTTTGCATTTAGAAAGGCTAAACTAAGCGGATCATTGGCCGGATCATACATCAAGAGCTGCCTAAGATGATCAGCCTGGCAGCCTGTATTAATAATTTTGTTTGACTTTATCTTCATGTTTAATTTAAAGTTAATGCTTGGCTTGATATGGCAATTGCATGCCGCCTTTGGCAAATAAGCAAAATCAAAGCTGCTCTTCAGTGTGAAAGTGTTGTTGTACTTGAAGTAGTCAGCATCCGGGAGCAATTTGTGGAAATGTATGCGATAATTGGCTTTAAAGTATAAAAACAATTTAATGAGAAGAATAAAGTAGAAGTAATTAGTTATACTCACAAATTGCTACGCCATTGTAGTACAAATTGATAGGCACAAAAAAAATATGCTCCAAATACAAGTACAAAGATTTAAGCGACGTTCGGAAACGCATCTGCATCTTCTCATTCAGCTTATAACGATCTGAAGTCTCTAGCACAAAATTGATTGAGTTTACTTTGCCCATGAAATCAATGAAAATGACTAAAGGCTTAGTTTGCTCGTATGCCTTCAACGAACCAATAACCTGGTTTATGTCTCGCAACTCGTGCAAATAGATAACCAACTCAATATCATCGCAATCTAAAGGATCATTGCCAACCTGCAGTAAATCAAGCCGTGGCAATGGCTCTACGTAAATAAAAGCTTGCGATTGCAACATCGTAGCAGTGCGCGAAAGTTCAGGTGAGTATAACGCATCGGAATATTCGCTTGCCTGCATGCCAAGTAAGAAAAAAAAAAAAGCAATGAAGCAATGTTAAAAGCGTCTTATTCATCTTAACCATCTAGCAGCTTATGTCTTCTTCGCACTCACAAGTTTCTAGAGAACTTCAAGCGTGCAAGACAAAACCTACAACTATGGACTTATTTCTGTTTAACTTACATCCTGATCAATCAATGACTTAAATTCGCCAGTTTTTAACAGCGATTTCTTGATTATGTTGAGCAGTAGATACACTTCCGGCTTTTTGTTAGAGTGATACCTATTCCCACGGCTACTCAACTTGTGCCAGAACAGCTTCATGTTGATGTCCTGTGAATTGCTAATCAATGGCAGCGCACGCAGTGGGAGCGACAACTTTCCCACAGTCCTATGCTTCACCGCGGGATTGGTAGTATAAAACACCAGCTTTACGTTGCGGTTGTCTCTCTTGATACGCTTCGCACCGGACAGATCAAATTCCCACATACAATTTGTATTGAAGATGGTCGTATCGGAGGCACAAGAGCACTGGCCCTCCAAATCAAACTGTGCGCCATTCAGCGAAGCGTTCATGATGACCTTCTCACGCACATGTACCGAGCCAGAGCGTGCATCTGCCTCGATCAGCTCACGCAAATGAAAACTTATGCCTGCATTAGATTTGCAAATATTTTCTATTTTTTATATTGTATTTCAAGCAATCTGACTTACCCTCGACCACATGTAGAAATACACAGTAAAGATTTTCGTCATGCTCCGTTGTGCAGCTTTCGTCACTGGAACTATCGGAAAGTTCCGCCGCCGAATCAGCTGCCGAAGCACTTTTGGCATCAGAGTTGGCACACGCGGTGAACATGTTTTTTCGCACTATTTCGCTATTTTTAAACTATAATTCAACTCAAGTTCTAATCGCGTTATTATTTTCAAAATATATCGTAATGGTTGTTAAATATCAACAAAACTTGAAATATATTTGTACTCTTTGAGCGTGTTACAAATTTTACAATAATTTCGCTTTTTCTATTCGAGATAGACTTGACAAGTGTGATTCGTTCGACCAAAAACGCAATGTTTACTAGATTGAAAAAAATTTATACTTGACTTGTCTACTTTTTATTTTATCCAAACGGCCAAACGGTTCCAGATATCACATTCGGAAAGATTTCGTATTCGATTAAATGTTGATTTATTCATACTTTCAGTTTGTCACAGTCTAGTACCCTAACTTTTAACTTAATCCACGATTAGCTGATACCATAGTTGAGAACAAAAATCGGTTATAGTATACCAATGAGACGCTTTTACCCGTCAAAGAACGCAAAAGCTTATCAACAAACATGGGGCAGCTATTAACGGATCTTTTTGGTTCGTGGGCTCATTAACTGCCTCCAACGTCTGACACTATCGAGGTACTTCTGAAAGTTGTTTTGAATTTCTAACGTGAGTATTCCTTGCAGATACAAATGGTAACTATGGCTTTTTTAATTGTTTATTATTAACTAACAAACGCAGTTGCTTAGTTTTAGCCATGTGCTCTACAATTGTTGAAGTTTTCCTGAATTGACCTCCAACTTTGGTCGTAAAGCAAACATTTTTATAGAAAATTTTTTAAGTATTTCCGAACTCACTATAAACTATTGAGCACAGGCCAACATTTCTTGCAAATACTTTTAAAAAACTTATTCGAAACTAGTTGTTATTATTGTTTATTTTCATTCTAAGTGGACATTAGTGTGACACAGTGTCAGACATTCATGCCACTTAACGTCTCAGCTGTTCTATGTCGTTTTCTTTTTCTTCTCAGTTGCCAGCCATGTACAACCATGCTCCAACTGAAAATTTCTTACAATTTGCAGCTGCAAGATATAGATGCAGTTCCAAGATAGACAGGCAGACAGACGGACAGACAGTCCGTTGAATCACAGAGTCAGAATTTTGCGTACAAATTTCTTGACATTTGTAGCACAATTTTGTTCAAAGTAGAAATATTGCCTCGAATTGTCCTTCGCTGTTGCATTTATTTGTGTGTGTGTGTGTATTTTTTTCTCCTTCCTTCATTCTGCTACTGACATTTTGTCCTTTGCAATGTTAATTTTATAGAACTCAAGTTGACATTTGTGTTGTTGATTTTAATGACATTCAACGCAGCAGTTTGCTTTTCTTTGTCATTTCGAGTGCTCAAATGCAAACGCTTTTACGTAGAGAACTTAACATTGAGTTTTTGCTTTTCAAATGAGTAAAGTTTTACGCGTTGGCAAATTACTATTCCGCAGCAACTAATAACGAATGCTGTGGCATACAATCGAATAAGTAAGAAATATCATACAAAACTTAATTGCATATCACTCTACTAAAGTTCATAGTACAACAATTTTGTTTGACTGCGAATAGCGCAAAGATTCATCTAGATTAAGCTAGTGATGAGTAAAACTGTTGTATTTTGATGCCAGTTAAAGCTTAAAAAATCACTGCTCCTCAACAAATCACTGCTATTTTAAAAACCAATGAAATTTTGAAACTCAATGCTCCTGTAATATTAATGCTAATTAATGTTTTTCCTGCTAAATAGCATTCCTTGCTGTTAATAGAATTTTTTTCATGTTAAATAACATTCCTTGCTAGCGAACAATTGATGCTAAAATCTGCATAACAGTTAACACAGTTGTGAACTGTGTTAACCGTGCCAAAGTGCTATTTTTCGTTAACAGTGAAATTTGGCAGTAGTAGTGATGTGAAAAAGTGCACACCACTGGTTGAAAATGAGTTTCTACTTAGTTGTACATTTAATTCAAAACATTTCACTGCAACTCGCTCTCACTCTTTCGCTCTAATTAGTATTTTCATTTGCTACTCCGGCTGCTGTCCTATTTCCTGCTAATCCAATACACTATTCCAGTCCAGCGTCAGAGAGAATGAGCAAGATTCAGTGGCTAAATGAAATTAAAAGCGAATGTCATGACATAAGCGCTAAATTCAATTTATTTCGTTCATCTCTCGTCGTTTTGCTAGCTGGCTTCCATTTGCGCAGCGCCATTTTGTTTACTTTTGCTTAACTATTTTACTATTTCTTTTTTTTGTTTTTGTTTTTTTTGTTCTGTTTGCTGTTGCTGCTTCTCTACTTCGTTATCAACGTCGCCATTTTGTTTCATTTCTATTTCACTTAAGCGTTTTCACTTCCGTTTCTAATTTCTTTTGGCTTTGCTTGCTTGCACGTTGCTTGTTATGCATTTAGTAAATTTACTTTACCCGCCATTTTTATTATTTCACATCATCTCCTACATAGTACACCACAGCAGACCCCCCCTGCAGCAATGTAACTGTCTGTTACACGCTCAAAATGCATTTAATTTTTATTTATTTTTATGCAAGCCACTCTGCTCGCTCTGTTCGTTCGTTTTGTCGCACATCGCTTCAAACATTTAGCCATCTCATGGCATAAGCTAAGCCAAGCAATGGCGTCGCTAATGCCGCCATTTTGTACACTCGCTTTTATGTTAACGTCAGCTTCAGGTTGACTACAATTTTTCATTTATGCACTAAAAATCCAACGAAACGTAACAGTAAAAACGGGTTTTTCATCTACGTAATAGGATCAATTCAATTACAAACGAGATTACAGTGCTGCCCCACAGCAGCTCATCGAGCGTACGCCATTTCAAGGTAGATTTCATAGTTGATGCTGTACTGCTGCTGCCTGTCGTTGATCTCTCGCGCACGATTCGCATGGGGATCAGCAGCGTGATTCATCTACATGGAAAGACCATTTGGTTAGAAAGGTGAGCTGCAACGTTTTGGGGTTACTGGATATCTAGCACAACAGTTGAGCGAGTTGCTAGTTTGCTATTTGCTTTGCTTTGCTTTGTACACATGCTGTATCCTTCATATATACAAATCTATGTCGGTGTATAATATGTACTCGCACTCATTGTCCTTGTTGACGTTTGATGAATGGCTACAACTGGATTTGATTCATTTAAGTGTAACACTCAAGGTTTTTGTTTTGTCCTGCGGCTTTATTAGTACACGATTTAAATGCACTGGTGTTAGCAAAACATGCGAGGGTAGGTTGGTAGGTTGTATTAAAAAAGGGAATAAAAGAAAACAGGAGATATAGTCATGGTGTTCAACTATTTAATACCCTGCACTCATACTATTATTTGTTTCTTTTTAATAGTTTTACTATTGTCACTATTATATTATTTATATTTATTGTATAATATAAGTTGGCGATGAGTTTCTTTTGAATTTTCATACAAGTTCCAATCATTTTCTTTTCTACGTTTATACTGTTAAGCTGTTAAGTTTTCGTGCGTACAATTTTGATACATTTCGCATAGAATGCATTTTGTTTCTACTAATTAAAAGTAAAATTTCCAACAACAACGAAGTAAAAATTCCAAACTCACAATGAGCTTAGATCTGACATTGGATAAGGCACAGAATACCCGTTTTAACACTCTTTTCAGTCGCGTAATATTTCAGACAACGCGTTATAGGATGACATTTACTCAAACAGAAATCAATAGTCTGCTCTTGGTCTATTACAAATTCGCGTTGAGCAATGGACCCAAAGCGAAATTCATGACTCGTTCACAATTTCGTTCATTATTACTCGATTTCTTTCAACTTCCTGATATATATATAGTACATAGGCTACTCAATGTCATTGTGGCAGAGAGTAAGTATCTCATGCCGACGAGTTGGATCGAATATTTCTCGATATTTATGGGTAAAGATCTGGAAATAAAGATGCAATTCGTTTTTAAGGTAAGATTTTACTTTAATGGCATCTAACGTTTAGATCAAAATTTAAAAGCCATATTCCTGTAGGTGTATGACATGAATAATCTCGGCTATTTGACAAGGGAGATGGTTAGCAAATCTGTAAAAACCTTTTTCGCCTTCGAGGACGAAGACGAGGTTATGGAATTCCGCGAGGTAAATTTCTTCAATTATAAATTATTAATCTAAATCGCCAAGCATAGACGAAACCTTATTTTATTAACGCAGGACATGCTCGAATCGCTTATGACTAAATTCGACTTAGATCACGATGATGCAATCTCTTATGAGGAGTATACCAGAGTCGTGCGTAAAACACCAATGATGTTAGAATGTTTTGGTCCAGTTTTTCCAACGGCAAAAGCGCGTATTGCTTTGGCGCACTGTTTGAATTTATTTTCCATTCTTGAAAGTGGTGGAGATGTGGAATCATTGAAATTTGATATGGAATCATAAATTTTAACACAAATATAAAATTGTTTCAAATTCAAAAATAATATTCTATATTTAATTTATATTTCGTCTTACTCGGTAAAAAAATATTATTAGTTATTGTTAAATTTCCGAGTTTTGAAGTGATTGCTTCAGAGTAATCTTCATAGGAATACTTATTAGGCCGATGCTTCTTTTAAGGCATAGCGGCTATCTTACTATTCACACTCTGTGTGAAGAGTATAACAAGTGGAAAACTTGTGTTTTGTGGTAGTTCAATTTAACCATAGACAATGTCAGCTTAGATAATAGAGGCAAATGTATAGCAAAAATTTTATTTGTATTTATTTTAATAAGTTAAGTTTGCAGACAGACAAATAGCTATTGTATTTAAGCTGACCCGAAATCCTTTTATCATATGAATTTTGTTGCTTCTACTGAATATCTTTACGTATTTAGATACATATACAAACAAACAAAAAGATACAATTGAATTAGTTGTGCATTTATATTTCTATTTATGTGAACTATATTATATTTCTTTGTTGGCTTAAAGTGTTTTTCTAAAAAGCGTTTGCGGTGCGATTGTATGTGTAGCAGCATTTGGAGGCAGCACAAAATGGGCGTATAAGAACAGAATAAAATGAAACAATGCGAAACATAATGTAAAGATACATGTAGCTAAGCAACAAACGATTCGATACAGAATGTTTAGTTGGATACAAGAATTTTATACAATGTGTACTATTTATTTGCAATTCCTGCGCAATGCCGGATATTTTTAGTTATGACTTTAACCATATAAAAGGTCTACCAGTCAAAACTTTCAAACTTAATAATGAAGAAAACCGAATTAAATTTTGCTAAGATGTTCAAATCGCCACAATTTTCAATATGCCAGTGTTACAATTCAACGGGTACGTCAACATTGGTGGCTCAAATGTAGACTTCGAGATCATTGACAGCAATTTATTGTAAATTCCTGTAGCAAGTGATACACCTTAGACTTAATTTCTTGTTTGTGACCTAAGTCTAACTGAAAAATTTGTCCATGATAAGCTAAATCCTAAACAACAGCAGGAAACATAAATTTTGTTTGACCTCCACGATGGATACTATGGAACAAAATTTTATCCAGACTCACGAGATGGCGGTTTTATATTCATTTACAGAACACAAATGACTTAACATGTTAAATAGAATACGTTAAATTTCTAGCACCCCTATTGGTACACCGTTTATAACTGTATGTGTACGTGTGTATTAGTGCATATTATTCTTTTGTCTTGCTTATGTAGCATTAAATTTGAACGCTCGTTGTGCAGATAGTCATAATTGAATTAAATATCTGCAATCTTTTTTAAACTAATCGTAAAGCTTATTTAAAGATTTGAAATTAAATATTTAAATTTTTGGTATCTAAGGTAAATAAAATTTATTTTTAGACAGCTCGACTCGTTAAGCTGCAAAAAAATTTAGAACACCATCAGATGTACTGATTAAATTCTCACATTTTGTGTGAATTTTTAAAAAAAGGTGGCCTATTTTAATACCTAGTACACCAAACAGTTTTTGATAGTTTTTAAATTTTCTACTTGTCTTAAATCATCTATTTTTATTTTTATTAGAGTCCCGAGTTTAGCTATGCAATCACGCAGTTACAATATTTATATCTAATTTTTTCATATTTTATTATTTGATAGTCAAAGTTATGCAACGTTTAAACGCTTAAATTTGCACACAACTGCTGCAAGCAGGTCACAGCGTCACCATTATCATACTCATCAACATGAATAGAAACTTTATTTGCAACTCAGTAACTTATCATTATCATTAGATAACTATCAGCAGTAGCAGCAGCAGTAAATTCGACATTGCCAACCGACTCTCTTGGTATGAATAGTAAAATATTCCCTTGGCTAATGACCGCGAAATGGACTCATTTTTCACCCTGCTTAAGCTGATTTAGCGCATTTGCACCTGAGCAACGTTAGCAGCATCAGCAAAAATCTTAGTAACTCGCACCCCTCCGGGCAGAGGTCACACATACATATATACAAATAGATGCCCACGCAAAGAGATGAAGCGCAGAGCAGTAACTAAAGGCAGCATTATCGCCATTTTTCGGAATGCGTTTGGAATTTTTAAATAGTGTGTCACGCTGCTAAATGAACAGAATGGAGATAAGGCTAGAAGGAGAAAGAGATAGAGAGTGATAGATAAAATAGCAGCCAATGACAAAGGAAAATGGCTTAGGTCACCACGAGGCACTGCATACTTTGTGGCGTATTCATTGCGACTACTATTGAACTATGCAAGCAGAAAGTTCGCAATTGAGATTTAAATTTAATTTCTTGCTTTTGTGCACACGTAAGATTGCGAAAAAAAAGTGTGCATAACTGCCGGAAAAAAACTTCCAACTTTAGTGTAATATATATTGGATAGCATTCAAATGTTTAAGAACGATTTTACTATAGTCTATGAAACGCACGTCATAACTTTGCAACAATCACGATTCAAACGTGCACCTAGAAACATTTTAAGCAGAAAAATGACAAAATAAATATGACAAATTGCACTTGAGGAACAGCACTGCACTGTGCCATGAACTGAATCGCTTATATATTCACTGATTCACTGAGCAAATCAAAAAAAGAAGCGCAGCAGCGCATTGTAAAATGTCAAAAGCTTAACAAAAGAATATACAACACTTGGAGTTTGTATCGGCAGACAACTGAGAATTAGCTGAGACAGCATGACGAACTGTGTGCAACACACTGTGGCAATTTAGGTAAATAAGTGCTGCAACTTTACGCCATTGCCACGCCACCGTCATCTCAGCTCATCTCATCGTTGTATATCAACGTCATTGCGCTACTCTACTTACCTGCAGTTGTCTTGGCAATACATAGTAGGTAAAGTGACGTTTAACGTTTGCGCGCCCAAGCCACTTGTGCCAACTGCTTTTGCTGCTCTGTTAGCGTAGGCAGTCAGCCAGATAGTTAGACAAACAGACAGACAGACAGACAGTCAGTTAGTCAGTCAAGCATATAACCTTCCACTATATAGTACTATTCGTATAATCGCATGAAAGTGCATTTTAACCCAGTTATATGATTTGCAGTCATTTGCTTGCAGTTTGCTACGCGAAGTGAAGTATGTCATGCGAATTTAGTTCAAGTGTAGCTTAATGCAAAGTGAATAAGCAGCGAGAAAGCATTTAGGGTGAGAATGAAAGTAAATATATTTAATGTAATGTCAGTATTGTCTACTCAGTGCTCAATTAGTCTTGAAAATATATTTGTAGCTTAGCGACTTAGAATGAATGAATAGGAAATTATATGTGCGAGCATAACGCAATAAGTGCGACAAAATTTTGTTTGAACGTGACATATACAGTGGAAAATCCAAAAAGTTGTGGAATATGTGATTTAGGGCGGATGAGTTAATGCCACTTGAGTAAGGTCGAACGGAACGCTTGGCATTTTCGGAGTCAGGATCGTTTTTATATATCTTAAAGATTACCCAAAGCATGCAGCTTCCATACCAATTTAAAAAAAAAATTTCTGTATTCACACACACACACTCACGCAAACTTACAAGCGGATAGCATTCAAACAAGCGATTGGATAGATTGTTGAACATAGCTAGATTCTTCTTGTCGATAAAAAATGTTGCCGTCTTCTTGGTGTTACAACCTTCTTGTCAAAATTAATATACTATGCGCACTATATTTCGAATGAAGTTTTCCCATACTAATGCACTTCTTGTCAGCTCTCCGTACATCTAATCAAATTTCATCCACTCGCTCCCTTATTTAAATAGATTCGCAAAAAAAATAAATTTATCAACGCCTGTCTGCAAATGTGATAGACGTACGCAGCGACTTGCTGGCACACGTCTGGCGCATTGAACTTGACTTCGAATCAATTCAATTCAACCGTGTTGGCCAACGTCTTGGCAGACATTTGCATTGAAGCCTACACAGCTAAGCAATAACTTACTAAATAGACATACTAGAAAGGGATATATGCTGTCTGAAATGTCGACAAGATGCATACGTAATGACAGCTGTCAAAATTGTTCATACGCACTGTGAGAGAGCGGGAATCGCCCACCACTGAATGGCGCCAATGCCTAAATGTATGCTATGGCGAACGTGCTCGTACATTGCTATGCCATGCCATGCCATGCCGTGACGCTCGCATATCGACGCTATGTGACAGCTGTCTGTGCGCGTTCAACTGACACTGGCTTTCCTTTCACGCCCGCCGCACGCCGCTTTACTATAAAAACGAGTTAAATTTTGATAGTCACACAAGCGTTTCATGCTTTCAAAAATTTTATTGATTCAAAGCACTCGCATTCATATGCATATTTTATACAAAAACTCTCTCGTGTGTTGCTTTTTGCTGCCATGTACTATGCATGCAAGCACTTCACTACACTTTTGTACAATAAATTAAATTTGTATATCGCTTTGAGTGGCGTAGTAATACGTAGTACGAGTATGAAAGCTCATTGTGCCAATTGAGCCGTTGCGCCATCGAAAGCGTTCTAAAATTATATAAATCACATAATGCAGTGCAATAGAATTGTACGATTAAAGCGCATACTTAACAAGCTCCCCACACTAACACCAACACTAGCTAACGTTTAGATTCCACCCACGCTCGGCTTTTTCTCTCTACTACTTAATACTAAATTCAACTTCAGACGCTGTTGACATTTATTGCACTCAATAAATTTGCAATTAGCGCGCACATCTGAACGCTTTCATCCCTGCTGTCTTTTGTCTACTGCTGCTGCATTATCGTTCAATAATGTATCTAGATATATGTATATACATAGGTGTTTCATTGCATAAATATCAGCTTGCATGTTGTTTCATTGCACATCGAATGAGTCTTAATGCAAGGATTTCATTGAGCTGCCATTGTTGCTTTGCTGTCTTTGACTATTCAACTCGGAACGACTGTTGTCATCATCGTTGCTGTCAATGCTCATTAATGCATTCCATGAGTTCGACGTTTATCGTTTAACTGTGGAATTGAACTTAATGCATGAATATTTTATTTTTTTATATTTGCTTTAATTGAATGCAATAAATTTTTATCTTTTCAATCACTTTTAAAGTGCAATTACCACAGAGAGGAACAATTGATTTAAATTTGTCATAAAAAAAGATATACCAGATAGGAAGGGTTTACATTAATATGGCTTTTACTATAGCGAGATATATTGAATAGACTTTTCCATTTTTTTAGCTGGAAAATTTGATTAAATGATTTCCGAAGACTTAACCACAGGAAAGAATAATGGAGAAATACATTTTTATACCCTTTGGTGCTTCCATGGGATGCCTGACATGCCTTGAGTACCACCTTCAACTCTTTCCAATAGCTACTTATTGGGTTTAACTGTAAAAAGCAAAGACTACCAATTGTTTACATATTTTAGATACTCGTGACCATTCTAGCCATTCTAAGGAAAAGTAATAGTTTCGATGAGCAATTCTAAACTTTTCTGACTTGAAAAGCAGAATACTTCTACGAATTCTGCTATCATATCTGAATCTAAACATAAATCTTCTTTATCAATTAGCAGCTAAGCCTAAACTTCAATTTTTCTGCATGCGCAAATAAAATAAATAGAAATTTGTTTAAATGCAATAATAAATTAATTAAATCACTGATACGAAATAAATTTTAAATGGAAGCATCAATAGTTTCCGCAGTGCAACGTTGCGTATGCGTACTATTTACGCTATACAGAACGCTACATTACATATACGAGTACTACGAGTACGTAATACAAATTTTCAAATAAACAAAAACAAACTTATTCGATTTTCACCATTTTCATGCCGAAAATTTGGCAACAAAATTTATTGATGCAATTGCTGTAAAAATGCACACAAATTTACGAACTGCTTTATGTATTATTTTTATTTTTTATGCGCAAAACAAAATTTTCTATCTATTGCTGAAAGCTAGTGAAAATATTTCTATATCTATATAGTGCAATCAACAAATACAGCAGCAGACATACACTGTACACGATGTGTCTGTGTGTGTCTCTATTGGTTTCAGTACGTATTTGTGATTTAGACGCCAATAAATTTTGGCAATTAGAGGTTTGCCGTTGTGCGCGGATTTTACGCCATGGTTGTTTCAAATTTCTCTGGATTTCTGTTTTTTTTTTTTATTCTCTCTACGAGTTTTGTGGAAAATTTCCAATAAAATCGTTTTGGTGTTTGACGTTTTTGTTGCTTTTGGTAGTGTATTTAAATGGAACATTGTTGCTTTTGAATTGGTTGTTGTTGTTGTTGTTGTTGTTGTTGGTATATTGCGTGTGTTGCCCAAAAGCAATGGCAGCAACAGCAGCAGCCGCGGCATCATCATCATCATCATCATCGTCAGCATCAACATCACTCGCATTCATCGCAGTGCCGCACCAGCAGCGGCAACATTGTGGCTCTCATGCGGGTTGTCCAACTATTTTAATTAATTTCATTTGGCAACATGAAGTTAAAGCAATTTTTCCAGCTTTTTCCGTTATCCTTGGACTTTGAGGCATCTCCTGTTACACTATTTGCGTGCTGTGCAAATTACATAATGATTTCAGTGTGAAGTATGTAACATACGGCAGGATGAAATGTATACAGAAGTAAAAAAAAATAATAATAATAGTAACGATTGCTGCTCACATTTGTATTGACTTCACTTAACCTTTTAGCAATTCTTATGCAGTATTCGCTTATTTAATGATTTCAAACTGTCTAAGCAAAAAAAAATTTTCCAACAAGTAAAGTTTTATTCGATGTTATAGAAAAAAATATATAAACAGATTTAACGTTTGTCCTGTAAAAAATAAATATTACAGCCACAATATATTTTTATGTAATGGTTCGATTGCAGTGTTTTCAACCAACTATTTTTCGGGTGATCCTATTTGATATAAACATACAAAGTTGAATGTTTCGCACTAATTTGAGCTAACATTTTCAGTAATGCTTTTGACATGCTGCTCTAATTCGGTACAAATTGAATAAAATGTAGCAGCAAATGGACATAGAATTTCTCTTACTTTCTTTGACAAGCGGTTGCCCAATCCAAACTATTAGAAATTATTTAAAAGCACAAAAAATGCATTACTTATATTTTTCATTGTTCGAATTGATAGGTAACCACATACAATAACCTTCAGTTTCTTGTTTTTTCTCTCTCTTTTCATTTTTTTGTACGTATATAATTAAAATTATCTCAATACTCGTTATTGATTTTCATTTTGTGGTTTTTGTCAGCGTCTGAAAAAAATAATATGTACTAAATTGATATTAAATGAAAAAAAAATGCGAAAATTGTACGAGAAAATGTAAAATTCGATTAAACTGAAACCATAATAATTTTGCAGTGCTTTAAATCTCAGCCTCTTTGGTAAATATTAATTTAAATTTAATAAAGGACATAATGATCTAACAATCAAGGTACTTGATTTCAATTATAGCCAACTTGTACACTCGTCGAACAGAAGCCTCTGACAAATGTAGCCTTGAATGCAAATTCCTTGAAAATATTAAAGAATTTTTTTTTTTTTTTTTGTTGGAAATATAAAAATAAAGTATACAAGTGTTCTGTTTATTGGATATTATGTAAAAACTCGCTCGGATACAATCGCACAAAAAAACATAAAAATATTTGCAAAGTATTTCGTAAAATTGTTTTATACACTCGCTTCGATTTCATTTATAAAATTAAATACGGATAAATAAAATGCAGCGTTTCGGATTTTCATTTGCTGCTGTTTGTATTTTTGTGGAACTCTCGAGTTTTTTTTTTTTCACTTTTTTAATTAATACGCTTGAAATCCACAGATCGAATACGAGTGCTGCTACAAGTTAACAAGCGCTTGAACTTTATTTTCGAATGATTATTAAATTTTATTAAAGTATATTTAAAAAAAAAAATGATTCGTTTTTTTCCTTTTGAAGAATGCTATCAATTTAAATTTGAACAGCAAACGTAATAATCTGCAAACTTTTTTCTCTATTATAAACAGAACCATGTGAAATGGGGAGGCGAACAAAAAGAACCAACAGACATAGCAGCAAGCAGTGAACAACAAGCTGGTAGTGGTAAAAAAAACAACAAATATGCCACTGTGAATAAAAACTTGACCGTATTAAATGAAATACGAGTATTTCTATTAATTGATAGAACCATGGACTGGGTAGGCGGTAACATTCGTTGCTGATATCTATTGCATCGAAATAGTAAAAACTGGACTACATAGCAATTATTCTTTCACTCATATCCTACTAAATCTTATCATGTAAACAGACAGCCATACAAATGGACAGACAGGTGGACTTGTGAATATCGACTCGATTTTTGATACTGACGAAGCATATCATTTTTATGGATTCTGCGTTCTTTATATAGATTTGCACATACTTTATAAATTTTTTTTCGGAATGGATACACGGTATATAATTTCAGTGATAAAAGACTCTCGAGTGTTTTCACTTACTCGTTCATCTTTTTTTTTAATAAAGACTATCTGCAAAGCTTAGTATTACCACAAAAAAAAGTGCATACTAACTGACCTACTTTGGTACTACCACACTACATTTTGACTTACATTCATTTAGACGAATACTGTAAGGGGATACGTGAAACAGATGCACAAAGAAACGGCACAAACAGAGTTCTGTGGCATCAACCAATCAAGCAACAAAATCAATGCAATCAATGAAACGCACCGCCATATTAAGCGCAACGGAAACGTAGCAACGCAAAAAACACAAAGTCATGCAAACATACAAACAAACAAACAAATGAGATGGAAAGGGGATCTAACTATAAAACACACAGTGGTTCCCACATCAATATTGCGCCCCTAGCTACCACTACGCATGCTAACAATATCAAATGCCTTACGCTATGCGATATTTACTTCTACAGAGCGCCTTGCAAAAGCGCGCAAAGCTTGCTACACGCTCTTGTTCATTTGGCATGCTCGTTCGTAGAGCCTGCAGGAAGTGCGCTACTTTGGTTGCGTTTGTTGTTGCAAGCACCTGAAATTGTATTTCCATTCGAAATGGTAGCGCATTGGCAGAATGAGCGACATTGCAGACAAATTCAGGTAAACACATGCCATTTGGCAGCACAACAACTAAGCGCCAGCAATACATGACTGACTAACTGGTTGGTTAGGTGGTTGGTTAGTTGATGTGTGGGCTAGATGGCATTTGCCAGAAGATTGCTTCGTGGAAGCCAAGGACATGCAAAGTATTCATTTGCGCACGAAAAAATTTGCTCGAGGCGCCATTAGCTAAATCATGTCGGCGTAAAACGCAAATGTATCTCTTTGTATGTGCGTGTGTGTATGTGTGTGTTGTAGTCGCTGTGGTTGTTTTTGTTGTTGTTGGTACACACAAATTGCTATCTCTAATTGAGATAAATGTGGCTGCAGGTGTTTGTGAGTGTTTTGCCAAACACTGAGATCTGAATGTGTTGTCTAGTCCACAAGGCGTCGTCCTACGAAATTAATTGAAATTCTGGTATTAGTAAGATATGCAATCGTGTTGTTGATATTGAAATTTTTGGGCAGTGAGTAGTTAGTTTGTGTAATAGACTGGCTTTCAAGGACGTTCCAAATTTACAAAAATTGTTATGCACTTCACATAAGAATTAGTGATTTTCAGTGATGAGACGAAGCAATTAATGGTAACTGTGCAAATTAAGGCACAGCAGCTGGGAGTCAAAACGATTGAAGTTTATATAGTGGAAAGGAATTAGATATATTTTATATTTTTAATTTGAATAAAATATTTATTTTTGAGAATAGAAGAAAAATAGACCAGAATGTCTTGCTTACATTTCTTAAACACGCTTTGAAATTTAATAAATTTTTCTTATAAAGTCTTGCTGTGAAAGAGTGTTATACACATTAACTTATATCTTTCATGTTGTCTTTACCTTGTCTAAAAGTTGTTTATGTTTTAAGCTTATTCTAATATAAACATTAATTATACGACCGTTTCTCAGATTACACATACGTCAGCAATTAGCCTACATACTATTACACCATACAAGCGCATGAGTAGCGTATATACACTTTTAACTTACCTATTTGCAATTCTCTCTAATCTCTATTATTCTTCTTGTTGTACTAAAATCTTTAACGTCATAGACACATCACGCTAGGGCAGCATGGCAGCAAAAGAAAGATTTATAACACATGCGGTGAGAAAATTCACACAAAGTTTAGGCCTTTCTTGGCTTAACTTAAAAATACACATTTCAAAATTGACGCAGAACGCATAGACACACCAAGCTGAACGCACTTTATTAACCATAAATTTTCGCTAGGCAGATCTTTTTTTTTCTACTTCCTTCTGTGCATAAGCATTACAAACACGCCCAACGCATTATGCATGAAACATGATATGTAGCAAGGCGCGCATGCAAGTAAGTCTAAACAATAATTCAGCAAACAAATTTCTAAAGCAGTCAAAACAATAAAGCTAAACAATAATTTCCGCTGAACGTTGAAACTTCCGCTTCCGCCTTAGACAAGCCAAACCAAAGCAAAGCAAAGCCGGGCCAAGCCACGCTAAACACCAGCAAAAGCATAAAAGAAGCAGCGGTCTAAGGAAGACTTTCGAAAGAAAGACAACGCCACTGAGTAACATTAACAGCAGAGCTACTTAAACGAAGAACCAAAGCTTGATTTTGTATTGTTTAGCTGTGGGTGTTGTTCATGTATAAACTATAAAAATTTTACGTAGTATGTGTGTGTCTGGGGCCGTGTGTTTGACATTGTTTAGCCGTGTGTTGCTATCTTAATATATATGAGTTTACAAACATGCGATGTGGGCTGTGAAAAGAAAAGAATTAAACAGCAAAACTAAAACAAACAAAAAAATTAACAAGCGTTAGAAAGCAGCATGCATTAGCGTTTGCATTGTAATGCATTGAACGGAGAGTGGTTAGATAGATCTTCAGAACAGAATACTAAGGGTAAATTGCTGGCAATATACTCATTAAAAACTGTTCGTTTTAAAAACCTTTAATATCATATTATGCTAGAAAGCAGTTTAATTTAAATTAAATTTACATTTCCGCTGATAAAGTAACACTTAAGAAACATTTCACTATTTCATGACGCTTGCAATATTCGCTACCCTCGCTAAAAAACTACCGATACAGTTTTGGCTTCACTTTAGGAGGCTTTCACTTTTTCAAGACTAAAAAGTTGATGCTTCTTGTAACACTTTTCATGCCGCTTCCAAATTTTGTAATGTCCTCACGAAAATAGTTTCAGTAGCACAATATCCATTCCATTTATTTCACCAATAAATATTACATCCAAAAAGTCTCATTCCACCCTCAAACACAGACTATTTGATGGGCGGAAATGCGCCTTGCAATAGTGCAGCATTTGGTTGTGTGATAATTTATCGCGATTATCTGGCAGCAACACTTAAGTGTACCACTTGAAGTAGTTTGAAGAAGTTGCAGCGGCAACGGTACAACAAAGGCTATGCGGAAGGCAGAAGCACCCAGCATACAAACACACAACCATAAATAATTTATGCATATGCTTTTGTTTGCCATGCCACGCGTACTCAATGCATTTCACCCCAAAAACTTGCCGTGCATTTGTTTGTGCTTCAGACTCTACGCCTCTTCGCCATTGCCATTAGTTTTCCGTTTTCCAAAACCGTTAATTGTATTCAAACAGCAGGAAACGGAAATAAGTTGAGCTGCGCAAACCATCGACACAACGTCGCATTTATTCCACAGAAGGCGTTGCAATGACACACACAACAGCACTTGCAGCAGCCGATCGTATGCGCCATTTTGTGCAACGGAAGTACAGTTGCAGCACTTCCGGCGCATCCTCGCTATGCTAATATAATGACAAAGTCAAGTTGACGCATAAATCGCCGCCATTGTTCCACATCGTTGCACAATTTGCAATAGCCTCGAGCGAAAATTGAATTTGAAGCCATTTACTGGTTTCTCAATGCATCTCCAACATCAACTTAAATAAAAAACGTTCTGATAGCAAAAGTTGGGCAACTAATTTGTAAAACTCTTGAGTGCTTATCACAGTTCGTATTATTTTGAATAGTTCGTTTGTGGCATATCTACGAAAAGGCTTATCATTTAAATAGCATGCCAGCTACGCACATAGAGCAGCATATAATGAAGGCTTTTGCACGAGTAGTATAAAATTTAGTATATTACGTTGCGACGTGCTTGAACTGTCAATGCTGCTGCAGACTGTGACAAGCATTCTCTGCTACAAAATAGTGACAAATTAAATACACGCTGCGTATACGTAATATAAATATTTCACACTAAAGCTTTAAACAAAATATTTAATAATATTTTTCTACATTTTTTTTTTTAACTAAATTTAAATAAAAAAACACAAATAAAATTCTTAAATAAGATTAAGCACTAAACATTTGCAAGCCATTGAAACAATTACGCAAAAGCCGCAATGGAGAAAGAAACATTATAAATTATTTTAGCAACTGAAACATCACGAAGCACATTATACGCAAATGGTGATCACAAAGCGCGCCCAGCATAGCAGGAAAATGAACGACATCATCGTTGTCCTGCCGCAATCAAAAAGCTCAATGACAGTCGTCGAAAAGTGCGTGCAATGCGACACTAATAGCATAAAAACAATTTTTGGAGCACAAAATAAGCGCTTAGTGAAGAAAATATTATCTTATGTAGAAGCAATGTGTCACCACGACTAAACAGGAGAAAAAAAACCACCAAGCACAGAAAAATATTAATATGCAGACATAAATCAAAAAAGCAAAACGCGCAAGTTATTACAATAATTTCATGATAAATGTGCGTTTAGTACATTGAAATACTGAATATTTTCATATCCTCGCACAAAAAGCGAATACTATTATAATTTTGACACTTGCGACTCTATAAAGTATATAATTTATAATTGATTAGCTCGACATGACGAGTAGCTCAAATCATATTCGTTGGCCTTTATCTGTCTGCCTAAACAATAGAAACTCAGAAACTACTTATTCAACTTTTCACATGTTCAGTTAAAAACTATTATGGAAACTTTTCGAGAAATTCGAACTTTAACTTACTTAATGTATAAGAACAGGTAAACTGGAGAACATTGACTTTATGAAACAGTATTTTCTTTTTAGAAATTTTGCCGATTTTTACCAAATTTGTTCACTTAATTTGAGCAGCCATTTCTAGTTGTCTCGGTCAATAGAAGGAATTAACTCATGGACATAAATTTCTGCTTTTGTTATTTGGTAAATGTCGAGATTTAATATTTCTATACATGTAGAAGAGTGATAAAAGAAATACATCAACTTTTTCTGCGATTCAAATCTTTAAATCATTCCGTATATAATGTCGGATCATAGTGTTGCGTAGACTCTCACTAGTTATTAAGCACGTTCTTCTTTGCATTTATGCTGAAAAGATTAAACTTTTCATTGAATTGCAGCACTTCATGCGCAACGTGCAAATAATTAATGCACAGTGTCAGTAGACAATGCTCGAATTTCGACGACCTCTATTGTTCATATACATAGATAGTTGTTTATGTAGAATTGCGGATTTAATCTATTCAAATATTTTACATATGTATAATCAAAGACATGCGTGTTAATATTACGCATACGCTGCATTGCACACAATCTATATTCAAACCTTTGAGGTATTAACGATGCTATAGAAATGCTTATGCATGAATTATGCGCGCGTTGCAGTCGAAGTATTATATCAATGCAATTTTGATTGGCACACGCTTTGCTTTACTACTGCTGCATTTCTATTATGTTCGGTATGCATTTTTAATAGCATTACAGCATCCAATTGACACGTGTAATCGCAAAATCCTTTCGTGTAAGTGTGATATGCGCGCTCTTAAGCGTATTATGCAACTCAAATCTAATTTTCACACCGGCGAACGGAAGTGAAATGATAATTTTCGCAGCACAATTTCAGCACTATTCAATTGAAATTCTCAAGAAATTCAATTCGACGCTTTAAGACGCTATACAGCTTGTCGAGCGTAACTAACATTGCCTTAAGCAGATGAAAAATTTTTGGAGAATAATATAAAATATCCCCAAGCATGCATCGTACACAAACTGAACGAACGCACATAAATCATACAATTTTCTATTATTTTTATGCTTTAGCCTCGAAACGAAGGCTGCCCCAAACAACAACCGTTTTCTCTTTTGAGTTGTTTGATGGTAGAATTTATTTGGCTTTTGGTCGCTAGGCGCGCGGATGACTGCCTCCAAGCTTGACTGTCTTCGGTGGACTTAGAAACATATTTCTTGCTGTTTTTTTTTTTCTTAAACATTTGTTGCTACTGGTTTAAAGCTTATTGAATTTCCACTTGACTGGGATTAAGCTAAATAAACATTTAAGTTTTCTCAGTGCGAGGAGTTTTCTCTACGGCGGAAAAAATATGTAATATATTATTAAATTTAAGAAAAGCGTGTAACTTTTGGAATGATAAGCATGCATATTTTTATGAGGGATTTAGTGTAGTGACAGGATAAACGTTTTGGCAGGACCAAAACTTCTGAGAAATATATTGAAAATACTTTTGTATTTTCACTATATTGGTTTGACGAGGTGAGTACTTCTAGATATGTCCGTCCGTCTATTATAATGCCTAATAAGAGATCAAATATTACGAGTAAGAAGTATTTAATGAGAGGCTCGACAAAAGATAACTTTGAAGAATCCCTCTTAAGGGTGTAGGGAAACACGTAATCAAGTACACTTGACTTCAAGGGTTATTTATATATTTCTAGTGAATATGTTTCTTTTGTAATTGTTTAAAATATAACTAAATTGGCGCCGCATGCAATTGTCCAGTTCTTAAAATAAAATACTTTTGTTATTAAAAGTTTAATCTGGAATATTGACGTAGCTAGTCACATGTATCATAAATCAATTTTCAGAGCAACAACTCATCCTGCCTAAATTACAATATTATCCTAACATTACGCCGAACACTCTAAACAATCTGTTTTTCAATTTAAAAAGGCAGCTGGTAGCAATACACGTGCAGTTTAGTAGAACAACACGCAACGTGCACCGATGACAACAACGGACGACCCTACGAGCGATGAGAACGCCACATGAAATTGTAATTAAGACCGCATGTCGCATATTTAATTGTTTTTTAATGAATAAAAAGCAAAATCATTTTCTGCATTTGTGTGGCATCACCGCGTAGTAGACTACAGTCTCCCTTTCGCCTCAGTCACTTGCTTCTTCTGATACACATCAACTCGTCGTGATGCTGTTCTGATGTGCACTTCATTGGTTCAGTGCGTCTCGGTCAGTGCGTTTTTGCGGCTGGCATTGTTTGTTGGTTTGAACTGAACGGTCCACTCTTCTGTCTGATTGTCTGGCTGACCAAGTGGGTTGGAGTGGTTAAGGTGGAAACGGGAAATGCATGCACGCACGTAAACTGAAGGCTGCGATATTTTACTTGTATGACGCTCGCACTTATTGCTCATGAATTGCAATTTCGTGCATTCGTGAATTTTTGTTGTTCATATTTAGTTTAATTGTATTCCAGCATCAATTGTAGGTACTACTTTTTTCATACCAATACAAGCTGCATATTAAATCGAGTTTTATTCAAACAGTCACGGCGAGTATGCTTGCAGATATGATTCATGTCATCGTGCTCTTTGTGTTTGAATAGCTATTCGCATCATCTAACCTTATTCACATTAAAATATAAAGAAAAAATTATTCGCAAGAGTTCATATACTCTGTCTACACTCCGAGTTTCGTGTTTTTATTATTTACCTACTGTAAAGTCTTTACAACCGAATACATTTATATACTTTACGGACCTTTTTATCAATATATTCCACTTTGACATTTAAATATACACAAAATGCTTTATTCATACAGATTTAATTGCATTCAGCGCATAATTAAAACATGTTGCCAAGCACTTATCATAAAAATTTAAGCATAATTTGCTATTAAACTTTTTCGAAAAACCTCAAAATTTTGTTAAGCATAAAATATGCAAAGTATAGTGCCTCACAGGTTGCCAATTTTAATGCCCAATAGTACACTCGAACTACTTAAAATTATATAAGGTGCAGCACACTGTAAGGCGCTTGCAAAGCTGTCATTCATTTAATCCCCGAAAAGGCATTAATGAGCATCTATAATGACGCGAGTCGCACCGCAGTGCACGCAATGCAGCATCGGTCCTTGTAAGTTGTCAATTAAAGTACACAAGCATACATTACGTAATCGCATCAGCAACACTCGAGAAAATGCCGTAGGATGATTCTGAACATAATGGAACGACAAGGCAGTGCACAGCGAGAAGAGGCTTTTACGAACAGCGGCTGGAACTGTGTCGCATTGTGCGCTTAAAATAAATAAAATAAAAATAAGAAGAAAACATTTTTTTTAATTTCAAGAAATTGAAAACTTTTTCACTGGCTGTCGCTGCTGTGGTTGTGGCCATTGAAATTGCTACAACGCATTCTGCTCTTGCGGTCTGACTCAACCCAAGCTGAAAGCAGGCAATGTTCATGCGACTGGATCTCTGATGTCTGAATGACAGCGGACAGCATGCAAAAGAGTTGCACGCCATGACGCCTAATGGCAGACAATACGAAAATGAAACTGACAGCGTAATTGCCTTTCAAGTAGCACAGCTCACTGCAATCGGCCATATTGGCTGCTATATTGAAACGACGGTTGAAGCATATAAGAAGCCTAGCGTATACACCAAGTGTTGCTTGTCACAAAATAGTATTTCGTAAAAGTTTTATTGAATTTGAATGGCAACAATTTGCGGCAGTAAACATCAATTGCGCGTTAAATTTCAGTGGCGTACAGCATAACAATCAGCATGCAAAAAAGGACTGCTGTCCTGCACTATAACAATTAAGTCGGCGAGATACACAAGGCTCAGACAACTAACGAACGAGCAACGTACAACAGTTTGTCGTTATTAATGGTATTAATTAAGAATTTAATTTGCAACAAGTCTGACGGGTTTTATTCATTGTCGTAGTCATTTGAAGCGAAAAGTGTGACATGCGCTTATATTCAACACAAAATACGAAATATATTAAGAAATAAATTTAACAAAACACTCGCGCGGCATGCGTGTGTTGCCTTAGTAAAAGTTTTGCCACTTATTTTTTATAGCATAGAAAATTGCCATGCGAAGTCAACGAATATACAACGAAAAGTTAAGCAAGAAATTCTACTGATTGAAGGCGCATATATTTGCTTAGACTAATACTGTGCACGAGCGCAAATCTTTCGCTTCGCGTGTCGAATGTCGCGACGCCAAATGTGTGTAATAAGCATAATTTGTATGAATATGGCGACAGTAACAACAAAATGGCGTCTGGCAACGTCATTGCTACTTCGACTGCGCTGCTGGTCTTGATAAATTGTGTAGCATACATCAAGGAGTCAGGCAAGCCATGCACAAACTTCTACAAACTCTGACTGACAATACCAAAAATTCCAATGCTTATTAACAATTTGTATGTTAATTTTTTATGCCATCTTTCGTTTGTCAATTTTGATTTCTGCGCATTGGAAAGTTTTCTACAACGTCAAGGTTCTTGCAAATATCTATGCAAACACTTATATATAGTACATATATTGCTGTTGTATAAACAAGCTATACATATAGGTATGCAGTTAAGCTGTTTAGAATTTATGCTTGATTGGATTTAAGCTGAGCATATGTTTACTTTAATTGAAATTGCTGAAATATAAAGAGCTTTAGAAATTTTAATATGCATTTGTTCCATGCTATTTGGGCATGCTTAAACTTAACAAATAATTAAATAGAGCTTAAGGTGTATAGTAAAATTTTCAAAATAACAATTGCATAGTTTAGCAAAAAGCAACATTCATTCATTTCGGCTATTAGTCAAAATGCAACAATATACTTTTTTTGCATTATTTAAGGTTTCTTGGCGTAAGCTTATTAGTTTAAAATTAAAAAAGAAAAAAATACAAAAAAAAAATATTAAAAAAAAATAGTGAATAGTTTATTTTTTGGGATAAAGCCCAAACTGAAAGTCACATTCCTTGATGCTTCGCTGTCATCGTTTCATATTTTACGTTACAGTTCTCGGACTCTAACATTGCCAAGGAAGCTTTGAATCAAAAGCATTATTATTTACTAATTACAGGATTCCATGCTACACATTTTACGCACATTTCTAAATCAGTGAATTAAACGTAGCTGAAAGTACAATTTAATATAAGACTTCCCGCAGCAACACCTTACAAAATTAATACAGTTCTCCACAAAAGTGAAACAAGCGTTTATTAAAATGCGCGCATACTGACAGAATTTCTATGTCAATTTTGCATAAAAAAAACAAATCCTATCACAACACAGATAGGCATTCGCACTCAATCTCACTTCGCTTCGTGCACTTCAATCACACTCATTCAATGGATAATCCAATAGAAAACAGCTACAACCAAAGATTGAAGCATTGAATATGCAATGCGAATACGCAGATTTATAGACTCGCACATGCATACATTCAAAGTTACAGATTGGTAACAAAGCCACACATACAAACAATGCCTGCCTATTGATACTTGTATATGAATGCATGTATAAATGTATTTAGATATAGCAATTCTACTTGCAACCATTACCTTCCACAACAAAACATGTGACTATGACAGCAACAAAGCGAGGAAAAGGAAGCGAAACGACGAAATGAAAAACGACACCAACAACGAGCACAAAAAAAAATACTAAAGGAAAGCGCTGAAACAAAAGGAAAACCAAATTGACTTAATTTTCTATAGAGCAGCAGGAGGAGATATAGAGCGAGCGTGAATGAGTGAGAGTAGCACACAAAATGTAAACCAAAACAGCTGTTCAATAACAGTTAAACGAACAGTAAGCCAAAAAAGCAAAGAGAGCCGTTTCAAATGGCAGCCACTTCCAATCAAATAAGTTCCACACCAAAAAGAAAGCTTTTTGCGAGAGCGCGTATTAACTGTAACAGTGTATGTCCTGTAGTATCCTGGCGCTGCCGTCTACTTTGGTCTATTCGTGCAAAACTTTGCCGACGCGCCGCTGGCAAACCTCAGTCGTTGGAATACTTTCGTGTGTCGTGGTCGTTGTGAACGGATACGCATGTCCTTGTTTTATATACGCGACGGCTGTTTAGAAAAAAAAAGGATAATAAAAATAAATATATATAAATGAAATATATACATTACAATACAAAACAAAAGCAAACAAAGTAATTGAAAAAAATAAAATACAAATAATTAATTAATTAACAAAATAAACGTAATAAAAAAAAACGAAGTCTAAAACTTAAAACAAAATCTTTAAAATTTTCGAATTTTGGCGTGCATTTCAGAAAATAGTATGATTTTTGGTTTTTGTTTTTATTTTATATGTGTCACATGTTCAATGCCGCCTAACAGTGCCGCAGACGGCTTTAGTATTAGCGCTTTGCTATGAAACATTAGAAGTATATTTCATAAATTGAGAGTTTTACGTTTATAACTTCAAAAGGAAATTCACAACACGCGCTACTTGAAGTTCATTGACTTCAGATTTTCAACATGCAACTATTTCATTTAAACGCAAAATATACACGCGACATGTGCACAAAATTATTGTTGCATGCTTTGATTTTTCCGCTTTAAGAAATTTTATGAAAAAAAAAAACCGAATAAGAAATGAGAATTGCTTGGAAATTAAATATTTATAAAGTCTTTAAGTCAAAGTGCATATTTAAATGGTCGCCTAAAATATGCAAAATACAAGTTCAAAGTGAACCTTATAAATGCTTAACTTTGCTTCTTCAACAGAATTTCGAACGATGGACGTTTCAAAGTCTAAAAGCTAGCAAAATGTAAATGTCATTCTAGGATATACAAGTACAAAATTGATTTTGCATTAATTTTGAGTTAGCACAACAAAAACACATCAGTTTAGTAATTGAATTCCTTAAGCACTTCGTAACACTTTCATAAGCTTGTAAAATTATTTGGCATACTAGATCCTCCATAAATATATATGCATACGTTGGTACTTATATCTGTTTTAGCAGAAGTAGTAGAGCAGATTGTTAAGGCGGAATCAGGTCAATTTATGCATATATAAAATGGTTAAATGAATTGCTAAATATTGCTATTTGGCAAGTGCTACGAATACAAGTATTTCGGACACGTATCTATTTATGTGCATTGCGCACTATATCACTATGTCTTATTTAGTATTATTAGTAACTTAAAATATGAGCATAAATTTTGGTATCACCCAATATAATAAAATAAATTAAATTTATATAAGAGTGTTACAAGCCTTTGGTATCAGCTCGACTAAATATTTAGGACAAGCAATAGATATTTTAGATCTTAATAGCAATGCATGCTGTTCATTGTTTCACCTATTTCGTTTTCTTTGACATGCACTGTTTATGCAGATGCATTGAAAGACACAGAGAAAAATAGAAAAAGCGATTTTGTGCGTACGTCATTTACATTAGTTTGCCGTTGTGTTAGCTGGCATTTCGTTTTCTTTCTCTTTTCACCATCGTTCTTGCCAGTCTGTTCATTTTATAGCCATTTTCTACAGATTTTTACAGATTAGATTCTTTTCAGTTTCTGGCATCATTTACAAACAGTGTTCAATACATATTCCCTTCAAGCTTTAATACAATAGATCGAAAGACAACCAACGAGCACCATTTAATGTTGATATGACATACATGAAACCATATAACATCCATATCTGGCAGAAAGATTTGAATATAGCTGATAAACTAGGCATGATCATCCTTTATGCTGATGTCATTTCATGATCTTCAGTAAGACATAAGTTTCTGCATAGCACAGTGGCTAAGAAAAGGTTTTTTAAGTTATTCTAAGAGAAATGTTATATTAAAGATTCATTTAGCATTTTAACAAATTATATTCTATATAAAATGTTCCAGGTTTTGCTTTCAGGAAAAATTTTCGAAAGTAATTTCTATTTTCGATGAGTAATAATCCGTGTACAAATCCAATTTTTATTGTGTTTTCTTGCACAAAATCTTTCCAAAAATAAAACCTGTAATATACCTGTTATTAAATTCTTTCAGTACACATTTGAAATAAGAAAATAATTCATTTAAATAAATAATTTAACTTATTGATGTACGTTTTAGCAATTGCAACATATTTAAATAAAAATTTATCTCAAATACAAAAAAAAATATTATCTCTCATAAATTAATAAATTTATTTGTCAAAAATCGTGTCGAATAAATGTGTGAAATCGAACGTGACAAAAATTATATAAATCAAATAAATATAAAAGCATAAAAATTTCAATTAAACAAATTTACGAGTGCAAAAAGAATTAAAAATACAAAATGGGTTACTAAAAATTATGAATTAATAAAATATATCTCGATTCAAAACATGTAAAATGTTTAAAAGCTGATAAATACTACGAACAAAATAAACATTAAATAAAAAATCAGCAGAAACATTTATATAAATAGAAATAAAATTTAATATTTAAAAATAAATATTCAACCAACTTAAAATTTATGTACATCTGTATTTCAGTGTCTGCACTCGTGCATTTTTATTTAAACGCCAACATGCGATTTAATTTGTCAAGAATATAAAATATAAAAGACGACAGAATTGTAAAAAAAAAAAATATTAAATATAAAAGTCTGCAACAGACGAGAAAGCTAACAAAGCGTTAAGAATTTCAAAATGGTTTCAGTGTGCAGCGTTTTGATTTTGATTGTTCGTCCTGTTATACATGTGAGTGCGTAAAAATAAAAAGGATACGTGTCTCGTTCTTGCTGTATGTGTCTGTGTTAGTGAGTGTTTTTGTGTATGTTGGCGTGAAAAAGGATGTTTTTACTGTTGACCAGCTAAGGAAGAAAACGTCAACGACAGCAACGAATCGAATCGAATCGCAACGAATCGAAACGAAACGAAACGACATCAAAATCAACATTGTCAACAAGCAAAATCTGAGGATTATTGTTAGCAATAATAACAACAACAACAACCAACGACAGTAATAGCAACTAGGATAAAAAAAAAATCAACAACAATAACAACAACAATAAAATAAGGTAAATCAGGCTGAAAGAACAACAGTAAATGCGCTTAACTTGTCAATTTAGTAAAGAAAAATGTCCACATATACGTGTGTGTGTGTTTGTGTGTGTGTGCCTGTGTGTTTTGTCGGTAAATGTTCTGGCATTGTGCTGGGGCAAAATATCATTTTGAAAAAAATCTTTATACTGGCATTGATTTCTGCTGCGGGCAGCTAAAAACTTTTTAAACAGGCCTTCATATATTTTAAGTGTATTGATACGCAGCAGACGCAGTCTATAAAAAAGGGATTAATGAAGTGTCTGACATTCTTTTTTATTTTGTTTGGAATTTAAGTGAAACATACCTTACAACATGAAAGCTATAAAGATTTCGCTTTAAGATTTCGTTTAAAAGTGTAGAAATTTTGTGACGGACTTTACGGCTGGCATGAAGAGTAAACGAAGAATATAGTTAGGACTGCAAGAAATCAATAAGAGTTATGGTGAAGAATCTAAGGCAATAAAGGTAGCATCAGATGTAAAATTAAATAAGAAATATAAATTTTCCAAGTGACGTACACATCTATCTCGCTCTCTACTTCTCTTTCGAGAATAGAGTTTAAGGGCGTCATATCGTATGATCTGGTTGGCGGTTGCACATCGGCTTTTGTGGCAGTAAATCGTTCTTGCACTGTCTGAATGGAGCCACTGCTTGACAAATGTTCTCGAAACTATTGAACAAAAAATTTACTTCATAACTGAACATGTTTTCCACATTAAAATTGGGATCCGTTTCCAACTGCTCATGTTTCAATTGGATCTTACACGATTGCATCCACAAGTCCTTTAGCAAGATTCATCATCTAGCGATCGCAGAAAAGCCAACTCATTGCGCAGGACAACAAATCAATTGAGTGGAGCCACAATTTTAGCAACAGCTGCAATTTCTTGCTTGACCGCGCATTTCGACGTCTCACAGGGTCTGCTCGATCAGCAGCCAAACCATTCTACTCAAATTTTACATTTCATTGCAGAAGATAATTCGAATTCGCAAGTTGAAGCTCTTTTTCTTCATCAAATAGCTATATGCCTTGCATCTTTTCTGTACATAACAGTTATTCTATGAAAAACTTAACTCATGCCTAATATCACTTATAACAATATGCATATTTTTTGTAGTTAGAATATAGTTATAGAAAATGCTCATGTCAGAGTACAAACAATTCAAATGTTTCTGAAGTCATAGAAAAACAATAAGAGCTACATTTCTTGCTTGCAACAATTGGAATTTCAGCAATGTAGTCAATAAAATCACAATCACAAAACTCATAAATCTTCAATATAGTAACCTAAATACATGAAAAATAAATACGAAACAAAAAATATTCTATGCTCTGTCAAAATTTCGCAAAAATTCCATTATATTGCCACAAAGTCACAGCTGCAGAGAAACCACAATGAATGGGCGCCAAAAAAAAAAAACCAATATGAAAAGTATTTACACAATTCAATGAAGACAAATGAGTTTGCAGCACATTGACTTAACTACGTACGTACGAGTATATATTGTAGTATGTACGAGCAATCGAGAACCAAAAAAAAACACTGTACCTACAAATAAATATCTAAGTAATAATAAGTGATTACCAACCAAGGCGCACATAAATCTAAAACCAATATAATCATAATCGCAACAAAACACACTCCAGAGCAAAAAAAAAAAATTAAATGGAATTAGGAGGAAAAACTGAGACACAGGTGTCTGTTAGTCCTGCAAGCAAATAAATTGCCAGGCGGAAAGTAAAAAAATCCCGCAGCATATAATAAAGAATTTTTCATCGTTTAAATAAGCGTATAGAAAACACATAATTCAAGGCGGCAAACACAGCTAAGCAGATCATCGATGATGCTGATGATGATGACGACAAGAAGCGGCACAGAAACAAAGGATGAGGAGAACATTGTTGTTGGCTGTCATAAAAAGTTTACTCTTATTACACAAACAGAGAAAACCTGAACGAATGTTGATATATTATTTTTCGATAGGCGTGTATATACCCTCTAGCTATAGGCTAATGGGTATATAATGTTTGTGAAAATTTTTGTAACAAACAGCCAAAAGCAGCCATTAGCAGTATATTTTTTTGGACATCCTGAAGATTTGAAATTTTGTTAAAAGTTTTCAGTTAAGGTTTCTGACTGACCTAGAGAAGGTATTGTTTTAGGAGGTTTTTTCTTGCGCATTATTTGTCACATAAGCGGCTGAATGGATTTTAACTTATTAAGTATCTTGTGACTGTAAAGCGTACTTTAATGTTAAGGCTCACAAATAAATTAAAATCATTTTAAAATTAAATTGTAGCATACTTTTAGGTCGCGCATATTTTATTTTTCTATTGAATAATCTTACTACAAAATGTTTTTTTGTTGTATTTTTTATATTTAAACAAAAACATCTATTTTTGAATATTTTTTTATTGCTTAGATTTATTTATTTTTAAGTTCATTTAACGATTTTCTTACCTGTAAGGCCTGTAAGCCCACACTATACAAATAAAGGAATCAATGTCAGTTAATAAATTTGTGTAAAGGGTATTTCGTAGTTAAGTAAACTCGATTGCAACGTTTCTTCTTCATACTGCGCACAAAATCAAATTAATCATTTTCGCAAGGATTTTTCGTGCTATTTTTCGTTTGACTTTTTTTATTTTTATTTTTCGCGTTGCGACTATCGATTTATACAAAAAAAAAAAAACCTTTTGTCTGTGGTTGGTAACCACTTTCTTAGAAGCTCGTTTTTCCTTGCATTGATTTCTCTGATACGATTTTTCTTAAATTTTTTTTTAAGCTATTTTTAGTGTGCACAGCTGTTTGCTTTCAGTTGAATTGACTTCAGCATAAATTACGGCGTATAAACTTCAACGGAATGCATACTCCAAGGCAGTTTAAATACTTGTGCACAATTCAAAAATAGCATAAAAATGTTGCCAGCCTCCTTTCGTCGTAGTATGTAGAAGCATTTCTTTGCATAATTTAACGCATTGTAATTAGTAGCGCTTCGTCGTACTCGTCGACGTCGTCGAATCGTCTTTAACCCCATTTTTAAGCCATGCTTCCGTGAGCATTGCATACTTTTTGGCGCTGTAGCGTAATTAAAGCAGCTCACTTTTCACTTATTTGTACAGTTTCGACTGCTGTTGGAATTTTATTTTATTTCTTTATTTGCTTGTAGGCGTAGAAGAAAATTAAAAAGAAAAAAAAGGTTAAGGTCGTTACGCATCGTTAAACGTTCAAAAGTATGTCAAAAGTCGGTAAACAATTTTTAAGTATAATAGTAAATATTTGTTGAAAAGTATATTAAAAACTTTTTAAAGGAAATGTCGTTTGAAGAAAAATTTGTGTTTTCTTAGGACTGATTTAAATTAGACCTATTTAAACTTGTTCCTTATATGTACTAGTAAGCATATTATTAATAGCAACAATAATATACATTAATTCAAGCTGCCCCTGTCCACCGTTTTCTCCATTCAAATGCATTCATGTCATACAGAGAGTTATATATAGGGAGAATGAAGGCAGGAGAACAGTATTTTTTATCAGTAATTTTTCTTGTAATTGTTTCGCCATATTCTTTCTTTTATTGTATAATGCTTCCTCAGTATAATTATCCCTATTCCTTGAGTTGTAATTAGTAGTTATACATGTCAACCCTAAAAAATTTTCCACTACAAACAAAAAATATACCGAACTGTATTCTATAAATTTGATCTTACGAATTTTCTTAAAAAAATTAAAATTATTTCTTTATATTATTTCTCTTCTATTTTCTTTTTTTTTTTCATGTATACACAATTTTCCAATAGAAAAGTCTAACATCACTACCCCAACTGCCTCACTTTAACCGCCGGCACATTTAAGGATTCAGCTATTTCGTCCAACATTTGCAATTGACAATCGCTGAATTGCACTCCGCCCAGTTCATCTATGTGCTGCATGTGACATAGTTCTTTGTCGCCCGGTATCAGCACTGGTTGCTCTGCACAAAGCGGCTCTGTAGCATGCAACTCACACATGAAATGCAGCAAACGGTCGTCAAAATCATTGGCTTCGCATTTAAAAAAACTCGGCTCAATTGCTATGAAAACTTGACCCAAACCAGCTGGTGCCCACTTCTCATCCATTGCGCCGTGGTGTCGAATTTGTGTACTATACAGGCCACCTGGTAAGACACCGCATAGTATATCGACCATTGCTGCTAGACCATATCCCTTATGCTCTGGCGCAAAAGGACGTAAACGCTGCGCAAGTAACGTTTCCTGTATGCAATTCGTTGGCTGTCCATCACGCCCGAACGCCAATTGTTCTGGCGGCAACACCAACTGTCCATTATAGTAGTTCATCTGCAGACGTTGTATGGGCAACACTGACATGCCCATATCAACAATCACCTGCTCATCACCCACACCGGCAACACAAGCAATAGGGTTCTCCCCTAGTACCGCATCCATTCCATTGGCCGGCACCAAAGTCGGCACCGCATTTGACATACACAAACCGATGAGACCCTGATTCATAGCGCGACAACAATACCATGAGGCCATGCCAATATTATTGGAATCGCGTGCTGCCACCCAACCCAAACCGACGCACTTTGCCTTTGCCACGGCCAAATCCATGCAGAAGTTTGCCACCACAGGTCCTGGTGCATTATGGCCACAAACAAGCCCCAGCGCGCATGTCTCACGTAGCAGCTGTGGTTGCGCCTGCGCTGCTACTGCATTATTCATCAGCTCCGTGACCAGCGATGGTAGCTGATGTATGCCCATGCAGCGATGTCCAAAGTAATCAGCTGCCAGTAATGCATCGGCCATCTCACCGGCTGCTTCGTGCGGTACATGCAGCGCAGTAAATACATCAGCTATGAAGCGTTGAGCCTCTAGCACCTCAACCAGTTTGGGTCCATGTGCTAACTGCCTCGCCGCTGTATTTGCCGCACTGCAGGTACTACGCCCGCCATATATATTCAATAGATTTCGCATAGTCTTAAGCAGCTCCGAAGTGATTGAAGCCTTATTGGCCTCTGCATCATACTTCATTGAGCAGGACCCAATTTCCTCGTTTGTAAGACCAGACGTTGTAGCCACTTTCATTTTAGACACAGAATCCAAGCCCAAACGCAAGCGCAGCTTTCTTAATTGGTGTAAAACTTTCTTCAGGAATTTCATTTCTACTTTGGAAAAATATATTTACGCATGTCAAAAAAATATATATTTTTTATTAACTCTCTTCGTAGAAAAATAAAAAAACTGACAAAAATGCTTATGCCTCCCAACGAATTATAGCTTTAGCACTATTTTCACATTCCTGTTGAGCAAAAGGGTACGAAATATATATTGATGCATAAATAAGTATTTTTCGAGTACAATAAAAAGTCACCTTTTTTTAGCAAACCTCGAATAACAAAGCCAGCATACTGATTATGAAAGATACACAAATCCTTTTCTAAATATAAAATTTAGAACGTTCTTTGTTTTTTTTTTTTTTTTGTGTTTGTGTAGATGTTTGCTTTGTACGTTTATATGTATCCTTTTTCATTTTAACTAATCTACTACTCAAGGACGTATTTATTTAAAGCACACTCATAAGCTAATATCTTATGTAAGCAACCAACTAACCAAGCAAACAGTGAGTTGGATAGCCAGCCTTATTTAATAGCGACGCACAAAGTATTTATATGCAACAAAATCATGCAGCGCACAATTGTGCGACATGTTCTGCATACTACGAAGTAGACTTGTACTTGAATAGTATATACATATGCACAAAGTAGGTCTGTGTGCGTCCGTTGTACTTGAAATGTCAGTTAGTATGCACGTCACATAAAGCGCGCTGAAACAAGTTCATTGTGTTGAAATATTTTACATGAGCTTCTACTCATAACATATACTCCTATGTATATACGAATATAAACCAAAGCCTAACTAATATTTTATATACTATACGAGTAAAGCAGCAAAAGTATTTAGAACAAGCTCCTCAACGACAAACTAAGCTGCAGCATTTAAATAACCTTGAGCACTGAAAACTCACACACATTCATCTACTCGTCCATCCACACTCGTCGTAGGGTATGTTTTATTAAAACAAAAAATGATGTGCCGCACATTTACTAATAAGCAAAATTTTCGAGCGCCTACTGTGCTTTGCGTTAAACTGCAAGTTTGCATATATTATGTATACTCATGGACGACTATATGGAAAATGTTTTTGCAACGTATGAGTTTTAGTTTCATTTGTACAATTTTATGCTTTGCTGCGGCATAGAAATGGGCCGAAACAAGTAAAAATGCTGGCAAGTGCGTATACGACTTCGAAGTACACTGCCAACTTTCGATATACTTATTTGTAGACTGTTGATAGCTTAATAGAAGTAAACTTCTCTGGCAGTGTTGTAGATGGTCTGTAATAAAGTGTTTCTGCATAAACGCAATATGGAGAAGCAGCATATAAATTTCTAAATTGTTCGCTCTACATTTTATAGTCTCCGACATCTCGTGATTGATATATCATTTGACTCTCATTGATGATTATGAATGCAGATACTTTGCCCTGTTATATACATTTGTACAATCAATTTATAGTGGAAGCTTGGCCTTCTATGGTAGGGTGTAAAAAAAAAATAAATATGAATACTACATAAAATAAAACTAAATATTTAGTACAGAGTGAGTGAGTGAGTGAAATTTGGATTATATATAAAAAGCGAAAAAACGTAAATAAATGTCAACATTGAAGGCCATAAACGCGCTGCTTGTGAGTGTGTGTGTGTGTGTGTGTATTACACTTTCTGTGTTTCTCGAAATGTTTAATGCTTGTCGCACTTTTCATAGGCATATTTTTTCTATGTATCTACTCTGTGCTTTAAGTGTATCTGCATGTGCTTGTTGTAGATACATTTGTATCTATGCCTGTCTGGCTGCCTGTCTGCATGGCTTTGACATCCTTGTTGCCATTGTCGTTGGCTAAAAGCCTCGAGTATTGCGCTATCGCGCACAGTTACGCCTGCTTTTCACTGTTCACTGTGTTTACTACTCGTACTTGACTTAACTCGACTCAAAGCGTTGCGTATACGTCCCGTGCAAGTGCTTTGAATTTGACGTTTTTATTTTGCTGGCAAAATGCGATTGCGGCTTACAACGTTTCTTTGTACACAAATTCTTTTCTGTTTGTTTATTTCATGTTTGGCCTTCTACATTATATATTTTTCCTTTTTTTTTTTGCCGTATATTCATATATAGCCTAATTTAAAGCTTTATTGCATCAATTTGTATAAGTCCGCATATGCTATATTAATGTGTTTGGAGTAGCATATTTAAACAACGAAATGAAGATTCCTTTTAAATTTAAGAAATAATAACTTAAAGCTGAATATTTAAACATTAGTATATACTCAATTTTATTTAAAATGTCTCTACCCATGCTCCATACATTTAGCAATGTGACGTTAAGTTTCACAGAACTTATCGGACCATTAGAGTCTAGATTTTCACAAGGGAAATTTCAGAACACAGCATGTAAGCTAGTTCAATTTAAAACTTTATTAAGCGTGCATGAAGATTTATTACAAAAGGAAGATATCTATTCTAAAAAGAACAAACAATTTTTTTATAGCCTATTGCATGCATTGTGGTACTTTATAAAAAAAAAGTTCTAAAACTCAATCAAGCGATTTTGCATTGTAATAAATATTTTAAAGTTTCTTAATACCAATTTTCAATGCTGAATGCCTAAAATTAACTTTTGTATAAGCCAAGCCTACCCAAATCTGCTAACTAAACAGAATACCATGATTTGACATTTTGTATTTTGTGCACGGAAAATAATTAATCAAAATCATACGCACTGTTGTCGAGGATATTGTGGACTTTGTTGTTGCTTTTGTTGTAGCGGCTGATATTTGAAAATTATTGACATTTCCAAGTAATTTATTAAAATCAGAATCAATATAATTTCTTAACAAGGATCAATCAAGCGCAACAATAAAATTAGGAAAGAAATCTTCCAAAAAAAAAGTGTATACATATAAGGAGTAAAAAAAAGACAAAACAAATTTTACTAAAAGGAGGCAATTTGATTGAAGACATTGTGACTACAGCGGCAAGTCAATCAATTTTAGCCATAAATAGAACAATACGAACCCAAAAAAAGAAAAGCAGTTTATATGGACCTACAAACTTTGTATATAGACATGTCAAAGCGGAAACAGCTTGTGTTGCAGAGTTTGCGCCTGACTGCGCTTTAATAGAAATAATAAAAACATATTTTTATGTATATAATATAGAACAAAAAGATATGTGTGAGTCATTAAGTTATGAAAAGTGACAAATAGTTGCTATAACATGAATAACTTTTGTAAGAAAACTAAAGTACAATGTCAGCACTAATAAAAGTATTTATAACTTAAGTCAACTTTTGTGCAAATGCTTGACTCTGTGCAAGCGTAATAAATTACTCTATTTACCGCCTAGCACCATAAATTCAAACAAAACGTATTCAAAATTATTATAATGCACAAACTTGAGCTGGAACAGTGGGACACGTTGCAAGCAGACTTTTTCTCTAGACAACGCATTTATTTGCCGTACTTTCAGATGCTTTTTAACACGTCTTTCTCTGTAAAAAACGCCGCCTGGTTCACTTTTCTTTTGACATTTCCACACCGCACTGCGCCTTAGCTTATGCAGTAGTTTTTGCGCTTCCATGCATGGCAGCGAGTAAGCGAGTTATTTATGTGCCCAGCGCTTCTTTCTTTTACTGCAAAAAACTTTTAAAAACTTTTAACACACACACGGATATAAGCCGCCGCCATTGTTGTTTCGTGCATACTCATATTTCGCTGCACTGTGCTTTGTGTATCGGCAACTTTTGTCTTTTAAACAGTGCAGCGAACACTTTTAGTTTGCTTACATTGGCTGTAGAATGGCTTACAATACGGCTGCGAAAGCGTTACTTTATATTGTACTATATGTATACAGATTATTCTCTGTATTGAAACAAAAAACCCAAAAAAAGTCAAAAGAAAACTTTAACTTAGGTGTACCCAAATCTTAAACACTGTTCAAAATTTTTTGCAATTCAGTAGTACTTAACTGAACCCGAAATAATAAGAAACAAATGTTTTCAGTTAAAATTTTTTTTATCACTTATCTAACTTAGTTTACATATTTGAGTATCCAAAACTACACAGAGTTGAGAGTCAACCTCTATTATCGAAACTCTCCTGTATAATATTCTCAATAAAGTTCTCAAAATGTTGCACATTTGTTAAAACAATCAAATCGGATGCACAACTATCCGAGCCCGGTGCATTGCTTATAACGCCGAGCAGATAATATTTTCTGCGATCTTGTGGATTATTCGCATTCTCGCGCAGATATGAAAAAGAGCCGCCACTATCGCCACGACAAGCCATACCTTCGCCCGTGCTGGCCAAACAGAATTTATCGTTGGCCAGACCAACGTCATATTTTTTCTCACAGCTTTCGAAAGACATTGATGCTGCCTCTACAAATTGAAATGTATTCTCGCCGCTATGATCCCAGCCAGCAAATCGGCCATTATTATTGGTTATAGATTCCTTCGCTGACAACTGATAGAAGTATCTACAAATTGGACGTACGGCGTGCGTGAATTCCAGCGGATGGTCAAGTATTAGTACTGCAATGTCCTTGGCAAAACGTTCGGTTTCACCTTTATAGCCAGGTACTACTTTTATTTCGCTGACATTGCGATATTCGCCCAGTTGCTCCTGTTTATAGAAGCTACGATAAAATTTCGCAGCGGCTATTTGAAATGTCGTAGAGCTGTAGGGCTTTTTCATTGTCTTATCCCAGACACAATGCGCAGCTGCAATACAAAGACTTCTATAATTACTGAACTTCACTTTCTATTCTCGAATATTCACCTGTCAACACGACATCCGGCGTTAGTATTGTGCCACCGCATACAAATGAATATTGCACCTCATCGAAAATGGCATAGAGTCCAATATGCCAGGGCACTACGCGATTCTCGGCAGTTATACCAAATGCAGTAAATTCCGTGGTTGGTGCGGCAATCTCACCACAATTGCTATCGCATTTCGGGCGTTTTTCGGACCACCGTCCATCACTCTGGCACACTAACTTCGGCAGTGTGCCTTTGTAATATGAAAAATATGTAGCACATAAATAGGTGACTTCAGTGCCGGGCTTATGTCTACGATCACAGCGCACCTCTTCATCTTTATAGCGACACTTAAGTGTTGTGGAATAACCACCGAGTATTTCCCTTGGATTGCAGTATTCTAATAGAAATAGAGATATTAGATACGAAAGTTAAATATTCACTCAAAGCTTATTCACTTACTCTCACACTGTGGCACTTCGTGGCTCCATTGTCGATTTGCACAGAAACTGACTGTTACACCGATTAGTGTATGTCCAGGCTCGCATGAGAAGTGTACTTCTCCAAAGGTTATTGGCGGTACAAGTAAGACTTTATTGCTATTGGATAGCTTAAGACCGCCTAAAAATTGAGGCAGCGGACACATATTACCGAGATTAAATGTCGTACTTGGTGTAGGTGAAACTGCACCAGAGTTACTGTTTGGACCACCGACTCTCGTGCTCGTATAATTACACAAGAGCGCTGCCTCATCTGAGCCATCATAACAATCTTTCTTGCCATCACACATAGCATTGGGTGGCACGCATGCACCATAGCCGCAGGTGAACGAATAACGAGGACACTCAAGGTGCGCACACAGCTCCACAGTCTCATCGAAGCCATCACCGCAATCGTCATGGCCGTCACATTTCTTAAGACCCGATAGACATATACCGGAAGGACATTTCATCTCATCTTCGCTGAAATTATAAAATCAAAAACCTTATTTTACACGTACTGTGTATGAATTGAAAAATTGTTTTCTCATTCATTCTCATACTCACAGACAATTGTCCCTCAAACGCTTTTCGTACGCTGCCTTTTGATACTCTTCACCACAGCGCAATATTGTCTCATCTGAACCATCGGCGCAGTCATTGACTTTATTACATTTTGCCGATCCAATAACGCAAGCGCCATAGCTGCAACTATGATATTGTTTCTGACATGCGTTGCGCTGATCTATGCAATTTAGTGCAGTCTCATCAGAACCATCCGGACAATTTGGCGTTCCATCGCATTGATCTATTTTACTTATACAGTTGCCATTGTTACATTCAAATTCTGAGATATCACAAGCGGCGTGAACTGTGGTTTATACAATCAAAATGGTATCAAATTATTATTATTGATCTGCACAAAGAATAAACTTTAAGGTCAAGGTTTTGGATAAGCTTAACTGATTAAATTTTTGTCTTGCTTTGAATTTCTGTGTTACTTAAGTCTTTTTCTTACAACTAACTGACAAGAGTTAATACACTCTTCTACCGTATGGTTGCAAGCAAATACAAATTTATTTAATAAGTTTTAGGACGCTCCCTGCATATAAAAGTGTCTTGATAATAGACCGGCTTTAAATTTCAAAACCGGTAGAGTATATTTAATTTGATTTCTAAGCGATGTATAATCGATTTCCAAGTAATGTATTATTAATTCATATATACATGTGCACTACTGAAATCTTTAAAAGAATATACTCAAAGTTTGTTTACCCAACTAACTGATTAAAATGTAAAATAAAAACAATAAAATACATCAAAGCAAAACTTGTTTGAAGCGTCAGTAATTGCTGGAACAGATAAAGAATTCACGACGACGTCATAAACCAGTTTACAGCGCACGCTCAGCGAATGCAGACGCAGCAAAAACTATCTCAGCTAAAAGTATCTGCAGCACCAAAACATCTTTCTGCACAGTTCAAATCAAATTCAATGCCTCCACTTATAAAAAAATACACAAAATAGCAACCGCAACTGCAGGCTAATCAATTAATCTATACTAAATACATGTCATTATAACAAATAATCAGTATTTAAATTCGTTGATTATAGTATTTGGCATTCTACTTTTCAACTTTACTCACTCAAATTGACTTGCAGCGATATTATGTAGACAAATATCGAAACGCATATGTTTTTAGCTAACATATTGCAAACATAATCTTCTTTATTCTAACATTTGCGAGGTATTTTAATGATTTAATATTGATTAATTATCTCAGTACGAGTATATATAGGTATATATATATATATATTTTGTTCACAAACACATTTCAAAATATTGAAACTGCAATTCACTTTTCTCACCGAATGCATTCATACGCGACAAGTGCAAAATCTATACTGAAACTTTGTCTGGCAATCAGCGCACAATGAGTTACAATTCTGACACTCGTTTATACATCTCATGGTAGATAGTATCGATGAGAACAAGTTTTTACACTCACAAACAAAATAATCGCTGAGCGAAACTGAGCTAAGATTAACCTGTGCTCTAATGCCAAACGATAACGAATTTGAGTGTAGATTGCCGAGAATAGAAGCTTATTGATAATATTATCAAACATTTATGAATAATTCTTTATATAAAATATTTGTAGTTTAGTCACTTTATCGGGATCAACATAAGACGTATGGAGAGTAAAACTTTATTTGCTTTAATTATTTTGTAAAACATCCGGAATATATTCTTCAAGACGCGATATTGCTTGATTTAACAGCCTAAATTTAAGTCGCCTCTCATCAGTTTCATGCGCCTGTAAAGTGCCCATCACAAGCGACAACTTAGACGCCTTGGAAACACTATAATTACCGACACTTGCAGTTTTACCAACACTCAGACTAACTGAAGCCGGCAGCATAGACAGTAAACAGATGGGCATTATGTATGAACTGAAGATGAATGGTGGGCGCTCAACTCCAACAATGCAACATCGTATAGATAATTCGAAATTTCCGCATCATATAAGCTTTAAAAATTAGACACAAAAGTTATTAATAAAATTGAGAAACGCAATAAAAGTATGACGTACGGATGAGTATATGATCTGTTAACTTCACGTTCCGGTGTATCCAAGTCGTACTCACTGCTATAACTTTGATATAATTTATTTGCCTTTACGCGCAGTGTATTTCCTTCGTCAGCTGATGTTTGATATTTTACACAATGTGCAGCTGTAAAATTAATAAACAATTTTTAAGTATGACAATAGTTCAATGTTGCTACTGTGTTCGCTGCCACAAATACCTACCAGTAAGAACCCAACTGGCGCTTACAATACTGCCCGAGCAAATATAATTAATATTATTTTCGATTTTTCTGTGCTACATGCCACGGAAACTGACTATGCCGTTCGTTAATTATTTGTTTATCTCCTTTATATGTTATCTTTTCTGGCACAATGCCGCAAGTTTGTTTGCAAGGATACGCTTTAGGACTCCAATCACCATTCTCCTGACAATTTAATACTGTAATGTTTTCCTTTGATGTATGATAACCCAAAGCACAGACAATATTTAACTCAGTATGCGGTGGCACCATCTCACTACAATCGAAGCTAGGTCTTCCTATTTTACAATTTACGCTATATGAAATGTCTCTCGGTATTTTGCAATATTCTAAAGAAAAACAGATTGTAGCAATTAATAAAATAAGAGTATTAGATTTAGCTAAAATTTAAATTATTGAACTTGGCTTACTTTCACAAACGATTCCAAAGTCCATTATAGCCGCAGGCAAATAAAGTACGTAAGCCAAGGCTCTCGTTTGCATTGCAATAGAAAGATATGACTGCATTTCTTGGTGCATAACGTATTTTCTTATTTGACACGAAATAGTCCCGTTTTAGTTCAAACTGTAAGTTATTACCCTTGGGTACACCGCAATAGCCTGGCTTGACTGGTACTTCCAAATCATCCATTGTGGTTAAGGTTGGCAGCAGTCTGGTACTATTGCATTTCTCATGCTCATTCATATTTGGAAAAATCTCATCGGAACCGTCTGCGCAGTCAATGTGACCATCGCAAACTTGATCAGCATTAATAAATGCGCCATAGCCACATCGAAATCCTCCTAGGCATTTCATGGAGAAACACAGATCCAACATTTCATCGGATCCATTGGTGCAGTCTCTGAGGCCATCGCATTTATACGCTAATTCAATGCATTCATCCGGTTGACATTCGAATTTATTTTCACTTTTTAATTGTATTGAAAATGTTTGCTTATTATTATAGTTTCTTATTATCATTATTTTACTTACGCGCAACCAGCTTGCAATTTTCGATCAATTTCCGCAAGTCTCGTCTCATTGGCCTTTAAATATTCAGAAACATGTGGATTCTCATCTGAACCGTCTGCACAATCTTTATTATTGTCACACATTCTCCTTGCGTCTATGTTGGCGCCATAAGCACATCGATCCACAGTCGATGGTAGATATGCATTATCTCTTTGGAGACATTCAACCATTTTTTCATCAGCGCCATTCTTACAATCGACATATCCATCGCAGAGCCCATAAATTGGAATGGTTTTTCCATCGCCACAATCAAATTCATTATCCACTGGGGAAAAAAATTTGAATGTTTTCAACTTAAAAAATATATTATTAAATATGAAAAGAAATTATATAACCATGGATAAGGAGTTGGGCTCCAAGCATTACTAGTAAAATATTTGCATTTTTTTAATCTGCCCTTGAAGACCGAGAATATATTCAAAATGCGTTTCGATGTAGCTATGTGTGGTGTTAGTATGTGTGAGCAACGATGTCTTAGAAATTATTAAAGCGCAAACTCTTAACACTCCTAATTGTTGATCGCCAATATGTTGACTAATTTTCCTACAACATCACATCTATTCGATTGAGATGTTCTACCTTCTGCGTATTGTTGGCGTGATGTACCAAATTTGTTGTCACTGTATTTTAAAAAAGAAACTAATCCGAAATATAACTTCACTGAATTCTTACTTGCATTCAAACTTGAACCGCATTTTATAAAAGCCAGCAGCAAAAACACGCTCAGCTCCAATATTTTTCGACACATGTCCGTAGCACAATTATTATTTGCAAAAGTTCGAAAAAAAGCGAAGCACACTGATACGCGGTGCACAAACAACTAACTAGCTTTTCCAATCAGAACACAAGTTTATATTGCGTGTCGAGCGTATTTTGCTAAGCGCGGTGAGCATACATTTCAAATCAGTTCCGGCTGCATTTTAAAAATTATCAAAATTAATTTCCCAGGTTTCTTTCTACATTTAATTTTTAAAATATTCCAAATTATTTATTTAATCAAATTGTTCTTTATTTTTTTCCTTTTCAGTGTGAAATACGATTGCGAAATGTTTCATTACACGCCAAACGCCAATGACTTCCATTGTCAAGAGCTTTCGCACTCATGGAAATCTTTTAGCGTGTAGAGCACTTAAAAAGCCGTCAATAAAGCAGCAGTTATGTGTCTTACGCTGACTCAAATGTATACCAGTCTGCACGGCATGCCGCTGTGGTTGCTGCTCTTGTACTTTATTGCCGCCCTACTGGCAGATCGTACGCATTTGGTGCAGGCCTCAACGGCGGATATCTATAAGAGCGCACGGCTCGGACATCGAATAGTGCAAACGCGCTATGGTCGACTACATGGACTTATACTGCCACTGGATAATTTTCGTTTTTTGCGTTCCGTTGAAGTGTTTCTTGGAGTGCCGTATGCCACGCCGCCAACAAAACAAAATCGGTAAGTTTAAACAGGGAAGTCCCGAGAAGTTTAAAAATACTTTTATTATTCATGCTATGTATTTTATTTTCCATTATTATTTTTAATTATTTCCATCCACCGTTTAATATAATTTTATTTTTAATAAACTTTTAATAAATCTTCCTTTTCGAATTTTATTCTCTCAAACAGCTTTAGTCCAACACGTGCACCGGCGCCTTGGGATGGCATACGAATTTCGGACAAATTCAGTCCAGTTTGTCCGCAACGACTGCCAAATATACAAAACGAAACGGCCGCACTGGAAAAAATGCCCAAAGGACGCTTGGAGTATTTAAAACGGCTGATGCCACATCTTGTAGACCAATCGGAAGACTGTCTCTATTTGAATATCTTCTCGCCGGTTAATGGTATGTAAAAGCAGCTTAACTCATTTGCCTTTATACACATTAAACACAAAATTAATTATCGAGTTTGTATTATTTTTACCCGATATTATCTGACTTAACTCCTGCTTTTCATTTAATTGTAAAATCAATCAATTATTTTGGTATTTGTTTTGCAATATTAATGCATTTTGATTAACACTAAGTAAAGAAAGCTCTCAAGCGAACAATCCGTTCAGTAGTTGATGTTCGATACATCCAATTTTAATAATATATACTCGTACATATGCAATGTGTTATTGAGTAGCAGCGCTGCATATTAATTGTGTCGAAGTGTAAATAGATTTGATTTCAAATTCGAATATTTGCATTGCATAATTGAAACCGCAAATGCATTTCTAATGTTATTTATCCTTTGAAATGAATACAAGAAATTGAGCGAAAATTAAGTTGGGTAGCAGCTATTTTCTTCAAATTTAGCAAAATTTGTCACTGCTTCGAGCGGAATATTTCTATAAATTCATCGTAAAACTAAATGGAGACGTGATAGCATCCATTAATTACACTCATCTTTGATCAGCATCAAAATTTTAATTGATATAGAAATGTTTCGTCTGTCTGACCATATTAAAATTAATGTAACTACCCTCGCACAACTTTCCCTCAAATCCACAGATTCTTTATTAAGATAAAAGTTTTGTAGCAAACTTACATAGAGAAGATCCAATAAAAAAAAACACATTTAAAAAAAAAAAAAAAAGCAAACTTACATAGAAAACTTCAAATTGCAAATGTCCCAAACCAAAATTGCTACGCATAAATCCTATTTAAATTCAATTAATTAAGATTAATCAGACGACACGTAATTTAAATAATTTTTACTTAGTACAAAATCCAAAAAGAGCAGAACACTAAGTACAGCAAATCTCGCAAATCTTATCTTAAGTGGCAGCGCACGCAAAAAAAAAAGGCAAACAAATGAATTAATACGAAGCAAATAAGGCGCGCACACTGCGTACACCTGTGAGCAAGGACTAAACAGCAATAGAATGGCAATAGTAGTGCTAAGAATCCAAAATCAAAATCAGCTTTGCACGCGAACGGAAACATTTAATGGTGCTTAAGCGAGCGAGCGAGCAGCACGTGGCTAAGCCGTGTGGGGTGGCAAGCACTATGGCAGGACACAATAGGGCGCGCGTACTCATGAATTTTTATTTCACATTTGTGCCATTTTGTTTTTTTATTTCTTATTTTCCGTCAACATTTCTATTTTTTTTTTTTTTTTTTCATATTTTCCTGCTACTCTTAAAACTGAACTACTTCCGTTTTTCTTTTCCCCTGGCATGCAACAGCGGGCGCCAACGAGAAGAAACTGCCTGTAATTGTGTTCATACACGGCGAGTCCTTCGAGTGGAGCAGCGGAAATCCCTACGATGGTAGCGTGCTAGCCAGCTACGGTGAAGTGGTTGTGGTGACGCTTAATTACCGCTTAGGTATACTAGGTAAGCGAAGCACGCCCGAGTGACATGCAAATGCAATTTATGTGCGACAACGTTTTCTTTACATTTCAATTCATTCTACTTGTAATTCATCTGTACTACTCAACAGGTTTCCTCAATGCGAATCCGAATCCACAAGCGCACGCACGCGTTGCCAATTACGGTCTGATGGATCAAATGGCAGCATTGCACTGGATACAGCAGAACATACAGAAATTCGGCGGCGATCCGAATGCAGTCACGTTGGCAGGTCATGGCACTGGCGCTGCTTGTATCAATTACCTCATGACCTCGCCCACAATGGTGCGCGGTTTGTTTCAACGTGCCATACTTATGTCCGGTTCAGCGTATTCATCGTGGGCATTGGTCGAAGATCCGGTGCTATTTGCTATTAAGCTGGCACGAGAGGTGAATTGCACAATACCGGAGGACATCAATAAGCATCATGAACAGATTGTTGACTGTTTGCGTGATGTGCCGCTGGAGGATCTGTATGCAGCGGATATACAGGCACCGAACTTTTTGACATCATTTGGACCTTCGGTAAGTGAAAGTGGTGGCGAGTCGGAGAAATTCGTTTTATGCAGTTTGAACAATTTTAAAATGAGATAAAATTAAAAGGCAGTACGAATTTGAATTTTATAGAATAATATAAGCTGGGGAAGGTTGAAATTATATATAAAACTATTCTATATACCATGTAACCATAAGGTAAAAGTCAATCGGTTACACATCGGCTTATGTGTAAATAGCATAGGAAAAATAATACTAGTGCTTAGCAGAAATGGTCGACAAATGTCAAGCAAACCCGGAGTATCAAGAGCCAATTAAGTCGAATTTTTGATCACTTTTTCTGAAATAAATAGCTAATTAAAAACTTTAAAGCATTTTTCTGCTCTAAATACTCGCAATCCAAAACTTAAGCCACTTTATTTAAGACGGCAAATTAATTTTAGATTAAACTATTCTCTTCGTTTTAATTTTTTTTTTTTTTCGTTTCTCAAACAATTCGCTAAATTTGACACTCGAATTGGCCAATAAGAAGTTTAGCGACAAAGTCGAAAAAATATCTTACAGTGAATAGCGCACAAAAAAATCTTTTTTTTTTCAGCTTATTGTCAGCCAATTGCGTCGTTTTGAGATTTTTCATTATTTTAAACAACAAAAAAAGGAAAAAAGAAATAGCCAACAAAAATTCAATACACGCTAAATGATTTCATTTAATACGCAGGACGGCTAGCCAAAGCATCTCAAGTAGAAAGCAGAGAAAAGTTTTCTTTATTACTTATTTTGCTACTGCTTACAATTTTAGTCCGGCACCAAATTCAACTTGCTCATCCCTCTCATTTCGTTTTCAATTTAGGTTGATGGCGTTGTCATACGACCCGGACATTCCAATCTAGATATCGATGATTTAATGACGCGCAACGCCAAACGTTCATCAGCAGATGGCATGGGTTCCTCTGGCGGCGGTGGTGGTGCTGGCGGTGGCGGAGGTACAGGATTTGGCTCTGGTGGTATGGGCGGCGGCGCATTTAGTGGCAGTTCAGGCAGCTATTTTGGCTCCGGCAATACTGCTGGTGCACCGCACTACGATGTACTCTTCGGTGTGGTTACCGGTGAATCGATTTGGCGTTTCAGCGCGCATGATATACAAAATGGTTTCGAGGGCGAGCGAAGAGATAAAATTATACGTACTTATGTGCGCAACGCTTACAATTATCATCTCAATGAGATATTCTATACGGTAAGTAGTCAAGTTGAGGGTTGAGTTTGAGTTACGTAGTATTATAAACAAAAAAGAAACCAAAGGAAAGAAACGAAAACTAAAAGCAAACGCAAACGCAGCGAAGCAGTTAACATCATTTAGCAATGTCTGCAAATAAAGACATAAATCTTATTATCAGATCAAAATCGTGGCTGGCAGTTTTCGACTTTTGCATTTGGCATGGCACTGTAGACTGGCCAGACCGCAGACCACAGCATTGGATAAATCAGTTAAGCTTAATTATGGTTCTTATCTGAAAGTATGCTTTTTCTACTTCAAGTGCACAACTTAGATTTGCTAAATTTATATTACGGCAGCTAACACGCTGCCGTAATATAAATTTCAAAGAAAGTCGAGTGTACTTAACTACCATATATGTACACTGTATTTAATATGAGAGACACTGCTTAAATCATGAATACATAAGTTGTATAAAATAGCATTCTATGGTTGTACAAATATTAAGATACAATAGATCTCAGCCCTTTTTATGCAAATCCAGTGTAGTGTATAATATACAAAGACCATATAATGATTTTATTTTTTTGTGTAGTGTATTAAAACTTCGAATATAATATAGCTTTTTAAACAAATGCTGGCGGCATCTCCTGCTGGAAAGTTTATATTAAACATTACTCCTTTTAAATTGCTAAGACAATGTCCGCATAATTATGGCCTATTATGACACTTTATTAAAAAGCTGGGAAATTTGACAGCTGGAAATTTAATTTCATAATTCAAATTTAATGGTAGATACTGATTGAATACTAATCCTAACGAAAACTAAAGTGGAACATAAACTATTCATAAATTGCTTTGAAAAATTGCAGTGTAAGACCAAAAAAAAAAAAAATCGCTCGTACTACAATAAAAAAATGGCGCCCAACTAATCGATTTCCTTTTGTTTTTTTTTTTTTATTCGAGTTTGTACTAGCTGCACAAGTCAATATGTATTCGATTTGCTTTCAATTTGGATTTCGCATGCACAAATATTCGCTGCAAATATTAGTTCAATAAACTCGTTAAAAAAAAAGAAAAAAAACGAAGGAAAATACTGAACAGAAAGGAAATGTATAAATGGCTTGACTTTGTATTTTGTGTACTGGCAATACTAGTTAGTCGCAGTAGAAAACACGCTTTTGCTTGGTTCTTTTGCAACTGTTGTTGCTGTTAGCAAAAGTGCACTTCCAACTTGTTAAATATGCATGACATCGATTTTACTGACACATTTTGTGGTTGTCTTTGCAGTGCATACACATAGATACGCAAACACACATAGTTGTAGTGTAGCATATACTCTCACACACACACACACACACAGATACATTTACAATGACAGATATGCATAGCGCAAAAATATCAATATTTTGTCAATACACAAACTCAAAAATCCGCATATAATACTTTTAGCTCTTTTGGACAGACAATATAGCATAAACTATACAGAAATGGTATGTGTATATGCAAATTTATGTGACCCACTGCGCCCGAAACATGTTTTTTTTTATTTTATATGCTGCGGCAAATGGCATGTTAAATGCGCCTAAAAATATGCATGGTTTTTATGCGTGGCTGTGCAGCTTAAACTCATTAGGAACGCGTGAAAAAATGCATATCTATTATTTACATCTGCAGTACAAGTTTCAGTTTGAATTTTTATTTGTTTACTATAGAAAATTAAACATGTTATTAAGTTAAATAATATAGTAGATCGGTGTGCGCTTATATGTTCCTGTTTGGATTTCTCCCAAATTAAGACTTGTCCACATAAAGAAGCAGCAGAAAACATTTTTTTGGTGCAACTTATTTTTTTTTTTTGCAAAGATCGCAGAGCTTACTACCTAATAATAAAAATAAATTATTTTCAATTGACAGATGTTAACACTTTTTTTTGCATCTAGAACGCGACATTAATTGTTCCCACCCTACTAAGCCAATCAAATTTAGATGTCCTTCGCTAGGTACTATGTGTGACTTATAACGATGCAGTATTTTAAAGAAAATTAATAAAATGCACGCCAAGCACACAGTTTACATTTGTTGACCTCGAGCGCGCTAATTCAACTTGAAAAATGTTGACTGTATTCGTATGCAGAAGCAAAATAATTAAATGTATTATAAAGCGTTGCATACCACATTAGGCCCTTGGCAATTATAAATAATATTTAAGACTAGTAAACAGTAAAACATTCATAAATTATGCACTTGCACCCTATGGCAAACAAGTAGTGTAATTGAGTCGCCAATTATGCACAGCAATTCAATTAAAAAATTCCTTTTTTTTGCTTAAATATGCAAAAAACTTTATATGTTTTTTTTTTTTTAATATTTTACGTTTGGCAAATTGTTTTGAGCAGTTTACATATAAAAATAAATTAGTATATAAAAGGTGCGTGTGTGAAAAATTACAGAACGAACGAACTTGGCAAATACAAAGTATATACAAAAAAAGTCAATTAAAATTGTAACACGTTGCGTATGAGCAACATGTTTTTCTTGTTGTTTTTTTTTCGAATTATATTTTTATGCTGTTCATACAATTTGTATTTTTTTTTTTTTTTGCCTACAATTTGTGTTTTTATTTTTATTGCGTTTATCATGTATAGTAGGCGTGCGAGTCGCAAATGTGTGCAGGAGCGGTATGACGTTTCATACAAGGCGACAGTTAACACGCCATTGCTGCCGAAACATTAACACAAATACATATACATAACATAAACATATACACGTTCAGTTTTAATGCGGCAGCATGTCCTTGTCAGGACACGCACACATCTGCAGACCTACTTAAGAGCAGCATGCAAGCAAGCAGCACTTAACCCAAATCATTACAAATAACAACGTACACCATTCATTCAGTCAGTTCGCCTTCCAGCCAGCCATTCAGCCATTCTGCCAACTAGCAAGCTACGTCTATATATATATACATATATATGAATTGTATTGTATATTGCTATCTCTTTCCAGTGTCACCATTTTGCTTAGTCCAACTGAAATGCAGAAGTGTGTGTGCGTACGTTTGTTTATATGTATAAGTGCTGATTTTAAGTACGCACACACAGACAGACAGACAGACAGACACTCACAGGCAAAGCAAATCGGCATATATCACGATTATACTCATTTGTATTTTTATTTTTATTATAAACATTTCTATTTTATAACCAAAAATATACGCTCAAGTGTATGATGCGAAAAAATCCTTTCACATTTATTGCTATATACGCTGCACGACCTTGATTTCTCATCGAGTTTTACTCAGTTTAGCCTCATTTGACTATATTGGCTTGCGAGGAATTGCGTCTGGTGGCGGGGGGATTTATACAAAAGTCAAAAACGAGATACGCAAATAAAAAAAATATATATGTGCATATAAAAAGTAAATCTTATTTATTTTGCATTTTATTGATGTACGCGCGTGTTAAATTATTTGCCAATTGCCCAAAAAGAAATATATAACATAATATGCATAAATCTTGCTTAGAAAGTATGAAAATCAATTTCCTCGAGCGCGTTGTAAACACACTCGTAAAATATTTTTTGTATTTAAAGGCTTAGCTCATTGAAATTGTTAACAGAAATATTGGAACAGCCGAAGAACCTTGTTTTGAGTGCCATTCTGACAACAGTTTGTTTTATGAATCTAAAACCTTACCTATCGGATGGGCAAGTAAAATGGGAAAAATAGATTAATCGAGTATAGCTTCAACTTGGAGTGAAAACTTTATGCAATGATGTTTTACTACTTTCAACGAATACTACGAAATATAATTATTACTCAATATAATTCCATAATTTAACCATCCACTTCACATTTCAGATCGTTAATGAGTACACCGACTGGGATCGCACGTCACAGCATCCGATCAATACACGCGATACTGCTGTCGCTGCACTCTCCGATGCACAATTTGTGGCGCCCATTGTGCGCACTGGTGATATACTTGCCGCGCAATCACCACCGCCCATTTCAAGCTCAAATTCCGGAGGTGGCGGCGGTGGTACTGCATCAGCCTCTACCGCATCAATAGCACAATCAGGACGTTGTTACTTCTATGTATTTGATTATCAAACTAAAGATGGCGACTATCCACAACGCATGGGCACAGTACATGGTGAAGATCTGCCGTATATATTCGGTGCACCACTTGTCGATGGCTTTCGTCATTTTCCGCAAAACTATACTAAATCAGAGATTGCACTCTCCGAAGCTGTGATGATATTCTGGACGAATTTTGCCAGAACTGGGTAAGTTTTAAGTTTATTTTGCGCTGTCTGCATTTAATTTGCATTACACATACGCAACGCTGCATCACTTGTGTTGCGCACACAAAGCTGCTATTTTTCTGCTATTTTACGTTTATTGTTCTTGCTCAACGTGCAACTTGTGTACGTGCATACATACCAGGTACTATTATACTCATATACTGCCACATATTCCGACATAATGCACACAGCAACACCTTTTATATGCAACACTTAGAGCTGATTGTTTGTATTTATCGTCGAGACTTGAAAGCAGAGAAAAGAAAAAAAAGAAACTAAAAGCAAAATACGTACTATGGAAAATACAAAAACAGCGTAAAGTTTGCCTTTCAACGTTTAAACAAAGCGCTCAACACCTGACTGCCAACAATTCTCAACCATCCAGAAACGCTTCTTACATATTTCTACTATTTACGACTGAAGTACAATGCGCTACCCTCTTCGTAGCAGCAGCAGCTGCAGGAACTTAACAAAAATGCTGCATCTAGATTAAGCTATTTTTTTCTCTCTTATGCTTATAGCATGTAGTTTTGTGTTGTTCTTACTCACAAAAAATAAAAAAAAAATTTTGTTCTTTTTATTTCAACTTTTCTTAATATGCAGCAATCCGAATGAACATCATCGCCAAGACTCAGTATTGCCTGTCTCAAAGGAACGCAACCGTTTTCGCAGCATCACGTGGGAAAATTATGATCCACTGCATCAAAAGTATTTGGAAATAGGTAAGTCTTGGCATTAACTTTAAGCGAAGCTTAGTAAACTGATTTAGCTGAACAGAAATAAGCCATTTTTCTTAAATATTTAAATCAAAATATTGCTTTATTAGCTGTAAATTCCAATAAAAAGTTAAACCATTTGCATAAAATTAACAAACTTACTAAAAAGTATCTGCTTGCTGAACTCAGGCAATTATGTAGATACCTTCGGATAGCAAAGAACTGCGCTAACTTAATTTTAAATGTCTTCCAAACTGTCTGGCTTACAAACCGCTGCTCAGTTAAAATGTTCACGTAAAATGTTGCGTATTTAAATTTTAATTTTCAAAACAACAACTTTTGAAGAAACATGCAGAAGTAAAGCCAAAAGAATAAAAAACTAAAAGCTGCTGTGCATGCCTTGCATGCGAAAAAAGATACGAAAGGTCGACGAATACGAAAATGTATCTACTCGTTCTATATATATGCAGATGGAAAGTAAAGTGGAATGATTACTGGCAGCGCACCAACTTCAACCAAAAAAGTATCATGCACTTAGAAAAACCATTAGCATAAAATAATTGAATGGCTTTAAAGGTGCACATAGTTAATATTTTGTATCTGTATTAGTATAACTCGAAACTACGTGGCTATATTCAGTTATAAACAGATGGTGCGTGAAACCAAAGAGCAAGTCGGATAGTGCTAAGCATAATTGCTAGTACTTTTTGTTTATAACTGACAAACAAATAGTTTTATATCATTTGCGCCCGAGCAGGGACTATGGCATCTCACTTGGCATCTTGCAAAAAATGTAAACTTTGAAACAAAAATTTCTCAGTGTATACGAAAGTCTGGCAAATGCCTAAAAGATGAGCAAACAAAAAGAAACCTGCGTCGTTTTATGTCAAACATGAACAAATGTTATTAATTTCACATTTTTCATACCTTTGTGCAAACAAAAACGACGGCAGCGACAGGAGATTTGGCTTCTTGGGTACCCATTTTTTTCCACTTGTATTTTAATGGCGTCGAAAAGGATGCGCACACAACAATCGGCATGTGAATCCAAATGCGCCATTGTCAAACTGAGAAAGAAAAATGTTCTCCTCTTGAACGCTTACATTATGCGCTACTAAAATTTCAAACATAAAATAAAATTTTAAGCCAATATGCCAAAAATGGAGGACACAAAAAAGAAAACTCCACTCAAACAAATATTTATGAATTACAATGTCAGCAAAGTAAAAGTAAAAGCAAAAAAAAAGAATGCAGAAAAAACATATGCAAAGTTCGAACGGCGCAGATACTTTCACACTGAAGTTAGATAAAAATTACAAGTTATCACAAAATTTGTTGCTGTTGTTCAGTCACTTGTTCTTAAGCACTGTTAAAGTCTGTTTGAGAAAATAAAATTCAGTTAGGCGAAAGGACAAAGTTGGCACAGCTGCAAGGACTGTGAGTACAAAGCAGCCAAGCATAAGTCTTTATTATATACAAATACATACGAATATGTTGGTATATAGAGATACATTCCATACCATATAAACACATACTATATGCTACATAGATGCGTGCACATAAGTGCGTTTGTATTTGCGTTACGCATACGTAAGCAGTTTTTATACGTTTTGTTTGATTTTAATTGAAACCGCAAAAAAGTGCTGAACAGGATTTTATAGAAGCACTCTTTGAAATTTGTAACGCACCGAACAAAGCGTTTGAAATGATAAAGGTTTAGCTTGTTCTTACATTTGGGCTGATAATCAACACTTTATGATATGAAAGTTAAAAGGAAATGGAAAACTTTGGCAGTATGAAAGGATTTGTATTTGTCTTTGTGTGCTTGAAATCAATTTAATAAATATAAATACGAATTATTTGCAAAGTAGGCACTTTCAGTTTATAAACTCATTTGTATGCGGCATTCATTTATAATAAATATTGTAAATATCATAAAATCAAGTGCATCGTCTAATATGGTGGAGCATAATTTTCAACAGTTTAAATTTTTAATAGGTACTAAATCGGAAAGCGCATAGTACTGCAGAGTAGTAATTCTGCAGTACTTTGCAGTTATATTAATATATATTATTTAAAAAGACCAAATTTAATTAAACAATCCCAACTCGGGCGCCTATATAAAAAGTCCAAACTACTTCGCTTGTCAACAATTTTCATTAACAAAGCTGTGAAAATATTTCAATCGTCTACAAATGTAAAGTAAAATGCTCAAAACATTCGCAAAGATGTTAAATTCCAAATAAGACGACTTCAGAAGTCAGCAGCTATCTCAAGTTCTTTTTCTTATTCAACCATTTAAGATAATCTAGAGTTTCCAGTTAAATATAAAACGAGAAAATAAAATAAACAACAAAAATATTCCCAATTGAGTTCAAAAATTAAGCATTATGCATAGCTTTTCACTTTATATTTTTTATTGCTTTGCTTCCACTGTACTACTCAAGCATAAAAAAATTTTAGGCAGCACGAAGCCGTGGTGCGACTGAAATTCAAGGATGGCTGAACTGAATGGTTGGGTTGTCTTGCTGTCTGTGTATGTTGGCATACATTTTTGGCATGCAAATGAGTAACAGAAAAACAGATACACAGAGCAACACTGACTTTAGATAAGCAAGTAATAGCAACGAACATTTATTTAAGCACTTTCAACTGTATCAAAATAAAATATCTTTTAGATTTTTAGGCATATAATTTCTACCCATACTTATCTACCTATATTTTATTTTTTATTTTTATTCCCATGCTTCAACTGTAGGCATGAAGCCACGCATTAAGAATCACTTTCGTGCACATCAGCTCTCAATTTGGCTACGTTTGATACCGGAGTTACATCGTGCCGGCATGGAGGATGTCATAGCACGACACAATCTATTCAGAAATCACGATGATATGGATTTATATGAAGGACCTGTTAAACCGGATCCATTTGGTATCTCCACATCGACGTCATCGACATCATCACGTTTGTTGCTCGTCGATGAAACGATGATGATGAAGAAAGGACGCAGCACAAATGCGTCGGGTTATTTCAATGGCATATTGGGTGGTAAGTAGCAACAGCAAACGATATACAATATGTAGAGTAATAAGAAGCTCAACTCAACTCAAGTTAAATTGGAATCCTTTGTATGTAAATATCGACGTTTGTGTGTGTTTATCTATGGATAAACCTGTATATGTGCGTTTGTGTAAGTCTGTATTGGTATACGTGCGCATTTGTGTTTGTAATTGGTGCCAGAAATGTCAGCGTTAAGCCAACTTGGTTGCTGGGTTATCTTTTGAGTAAATACGGCTTTTAAGTAAAATATATATATATTTTTTTTTTATTTAAATTTTCTGTTCTCACTTTCAGTATCAAACGTGAAAATTCAATTGAAACTAAATACACTGAGAAAATCTTATGTATAGGAATTTATAATTGAAACTCGGTTTTATACACTTAACCAAAATTTGATTTTCAAAAAAATTGTTGGTTTCAAGCGCTGCATGGCATGTTTTTTTGTCAACTTTTTGAGTCAACTTTTCCTTGTTGACTGTCTGCTGAGAACGTTCCGTAAAACAAACAGTACACAACAACAAAAAAAAAGAACTCCTTCAAAAAATCCTTACCTAGTTGGGTAATCGATATATGATGCAAACCGTTTGTCATGCACATAGTTTAGCTTGTGTTATATGGCTATTGTCTGCTTGGTGAACATATAACCGACTGTTATATGCCAGATTAATGGATAAACATTTGTTTGACAAAGTCAATAAGTTAACAGATCTAAAGGTAAACAGATTGTTTGATATCATTTGATGAAACGAAGAAGTCTGCGAGTTTGACATAAACGTCAGACTGTCAAAATTGATGGATTTACATTTATTATATTTGATTGAAAGTTCCTCCGTGTCAAAATATTAGACAGAAGAGCAATTTAGTTTAGTGTCTCTATTTATTTCTTCTTAATAACTCAGCTTTAGACTGCCTAACCTAAAAATCGTAACTTTTAATGCGAATAGAAATAATTTCGGAACATTAACGCAACTTCACCTTTAAAATTTTGTTCAGTGTACTCGTTAATACAAACTACATATCCCAATTGACTGTCTACACTTGTAGCTGCTTGCGCCCCCCATCATTTGATTTATCATGCCAACCGTCAGTCTGTCTGGCTGTTTAACTACCACAAATACTTTCCGATTTAGCAACGCAAGATGTTCGTTGGTTTGTTCACCTGACTGTCCGTCCGTCTGTTTATATCTCTGCTTATTTTTCGGTTTGTATGCGGTGGCGGCTGCAGTTGTAGTTTAATATTTGACAAAGGTAGCAAAAGAAAAGCATATCTTAGCCAAGCATTTATATTTATCTAGAATATTTGTCGTCTTGGTTTTCTACGTACACGGCTTATGCGTTTCACTTTGGTCCTTTTGGCACGCAGTGCTTGTTGTCGGCTGTCCTTTGACAGCGATATTTTTATTAGCAATGAAACATTTAAATAGAGCTGGGTAAAAAACGTTGCTGACATTGCTGCGCTAAGCACTTTTGATTGCTTTTTGCTCCTGTTGCTTTGATTTCTATATTTCTAGGGAAATTTATTTTATTTTGCTTTTTCTTCTTTTTTTTTTTTTTTGTGGGTCAGAATATACTTTATATGCAAATAAATTTTGCCGCTTTCGCTCTTTTCTGTAAACCCTACGGGCAATTAAAATGAAATTAAGCATTAGTCTTTTTTTTTTATATATGTATGTACATAGTCGTATATATCTTTAATAAAAAAAAATATATATATATTGTGTTTTTCTCGAAATGAGCCTTTTTTGTTTTGGTTTTTAATTACAATTTTTACCAGCAGTGCATTGAAATGTAGCCTAAAAAATTTTAGCTTCCATTCAGTTCATTTGCCTTCGAAAACAAGTGCAAACTAAACAAATTCATGGACTCAAAATGAAAATCAAACTGACAATGAACACAAAAAAGCATGTTAAATCTCAAAGAAAATATCTATCGAATTGCAATACCAAAAATCAACATGAGACACACAAATCAATAGACACATACAAACCACAAAACACACACATACACATGCACACACACACAAAACTCAAATGTCTAAAAAAATGTAAACCAAAATGTAAACGAAATTTATTGTTCATTGTTGACTTAGCACAAAAAGCAAAATTTTCCCATAAAGCACTACACTATTTTCCATACAAAAAGCTTCGATGAGTGTTTCAAATAACAATATCGAAACAAAATATCGTATATATAAATATATTACAGTTGAGTGCATTTGCAGCAGTCAGCATACACGAACAATAAATTCAAAGGCTCAAACTTAAAAAAAAAAGAACCAAAAATACTTACAAATATAAAGACGCACAAATCACATTTGATGCCATCCAATCGAAGCAACACGACTAAGGCCGCTGACCCAATGAGCCGCACTAAACAGAAAAAGGAGTTTGGGCATGACACTAAAATGAACTTAAACCAAAATAACCTCAAACAGCAACCAACTGCCTCGATGGTGCCCAAACCCTGCTTTTGAGTTTTTGGCAGAAATGCCAAGTTTGCAATTTGCAATTCAACACGAATGACCGCAAGTGAAGTTGAATAGGGTGACAAATTCAAAGCAGTGCTAGTGAAAAATAAAGGATATAATCAGGCTCAAATGAAACAGCTCAGTCGACAGTGTGTCAAAGGAGTGGCAGCGGCGGCGCCACACTCAGGCTTCAAGTGTGTCGTATCCATTCAGATGTCTTGCTTTTTGTCTGTTTACACAAGTAAATGCAATCTGAACAAGCACAAAAATTCGAACAATAGTAACATCGACAAATGTGAAGGCACGAATTTTTAAAATGTTGCTGACCTAAAACTGGTCAAGAGCAGATTGAAGCATTTCGCAGAACATTTGCTACAATTTTTATTTGACTTTGGTACAACAAGACGTATGAACAATATGGAAATTGATTGCAATTTCTAATAATTAATAAGAAATGCTGGCATTTTCTACTTTTTCAAAACAGTTTAGGCAGCCTATAACTTCTAGGATACCTTCTAAATATAAACACAATCGCAACAAATTTCAGACGGACATGTAATCAATTAAAACACAAAACAATAGATTTTATTTACAAAATTTTTAGGCTAACCTTTCGTGCTACAGATGCCACATTTTGAAAAACGTAAATGATCTCATGCTCTCTGCTAAATTTCTTGAGCGCACGTACACGGCATAAGCACATTCACATAGCGTCTAGGATTTAATTCAATTTAAAAATTGGACACGCATCGCCTCATAATTGTAGCAAGACCAAGCTGCCTTATATCATTTATTTTGCTTTTATACTTTTTTGACACGTAGTGTTGCTGAAAGTCTATGTATAAACTTTGAAAGACAGACAGACGGACATGGCAATAATTTGTCTCGTCCAGATGATTAAAAATATACAAACCCTAATTGTAATTAATTTTGTCGCTCATGTTTCCTTCAAGACACTGCAAATACTGTGACACAATTACAACTGTTTTCGCACTAAGTGCGAGCAGCAAAAAAATAACAAATTATTTTACTCAGTATATGCAGCAACCGCGCTCCAATGCAGCCGCTCAAAAACTCATTAAATGAGTTTATATAAAATTCTATTCTAAGCAAGGCAAATAGAAAACTTTTTTCTGAGTCTGGTTATATGTACAAACCGCATTTAAACCAGCAGATATACTCCAACAACGAAAATGGTGGCAGCTGTAGTTAGATAGACAGTCACTCAGATACAGCTAGCGAGACAGGAGACAGCCTGGCACGCGCATAGTTCTGAAAAGTAGTTTCGTTTTTTTTTAATTTTTTTTTTAATAAAGTGCACTCGTACACTTTGTTGAATACGACTGTTGTGATCCTTACTAAGCAATGCGCCTGACTACTACTTGCATATTCTATGTTGATAAGACTAGAACTACTTCTATGCAAAGTTAGCGAAACTTTTGGTCGAGCGCTGATGCGGCAGTTGAGCTTCAAAACTTTTGGCAGTCAAAGTGCAGTTTAAGAAATTGCTTTCATTCTCTCGGTTTGTCACGACTCTATATACATATATATATATATAGATGTATGTGTGTGTGTGTACTGTGGCTTAGCTTATCTAAGCGTTTCGCATTAGGTTAGTTAATTTTTGGTCAGCGTTGCGTGTAAGACAATTTAGACAAGCAGTCGCGTAGAAAATGGCCAAATGAAAAACAATTTGTAGCTGCTTGCTGTTTGTTTTTAGGTCAACGTGGAACTGCAAAGCCAAGGTCTCAGGACCACAATCTATTTTTCATACAAAGTTCGATATAATAGTAGGCACGCCCAGAAATAGGAGTACTGTTGTCCTCTGCCTCTGAGAGAAATATTTGTGGTAGTCAAGGTTATTCCGAGCACCAGTTTGTTAAAGCTTTTTACGTCTAAAACATTGAACCGATTTTGGTTTCGCCTAGCTATATTTAGAATGCTTGCTCTGCACAGCCTATGCACATTGTAATTTGGAACATGAGTACTGCAAATGTTCGACATATGTCTAAATTTTCAATTCAATTTTAATTTGTGTTCTAAAACTGTATTCCCAACAAAGCCGTTCAATAAATCACACCACTATTTAGATTTCAATTAGTAAAAAGTCTAAAATGATGACGCTGTAAGGACACAAATCACAAAAACAAACCCTACAAATCGTTAAAGGCTCGAAAGAAAAAAAAATAAATAAAAGAGAAATCATGCGGCAAGCAGCTTCCATTTTGACAAACTAAACCAAATGACAGACGGCGACTTTAACAGAAGCAAGCAAGCAAACAAAGCAAGAGTGAGATAAAAGCGGAAATGCCAAAATCCGTATGCAGCTTGTCATCAGTTGCGGTGCCGACAGCAATGGCGACGGTGATGTTGGTTGGTGTCAGAGATTGACGTACTTTTCAATTGCAGCCGTGCCACCTACAACGAAAACAACGGCCGCAACTTGCCTCTAGCCAAGTACGCTGTTAGTGACTTTGGCCAAGAGGCAACGGCGGCAACAAAAATACTATGTACATACCCGCATACTCGTAAAAATAAAGAAACCGAAACAAAAGCAGTAATCGCGCAGCAGTCGAATGTGCTCGACTATGAGTTGCTCTGTACTCAGTGTAAGGCTATTTATTTGTACTTTGGTTTGCGTTTTGTGCGTAGAATCGTAATAAAAAGAAATCAAATGCTGAAAAAGAGCATAAATAGAAAGAAAAACACACGAGCATGCTGTCAAAAATGAGAGAGAAAGAACAAAAAATGCATAGGAGCGAGTATGCTATTGTCATACCCAACTTATATAACCGATTTTTAACAAATATAATTGATGAATTGACCTTCTCTACAAACTTTACCACACCAAATTTAAAGTCTCTATGCAATGTAACAAGAAAGGCAGTTCCAATTTATAAACTGTATTTAAAGCAGATGGAAAGACCAACATATCAATATCGACAATATTTTTTATGCTACTCCATATATAACTTATATACCTCTCTTTTGTAGCTGTAGTTGTAGTATACCCTTTTACTCTACATTTACAGGGTATAAACCAACAAATAAGGCAAGAAAACAAACAAAACGACCGCAAATCAAAATATGCTTGTTCAAAGAATCGTAGAAAAAAAATATATATGCGCAAAGAAAATAGCAAGAAATTTTCTACAATAAAAAAAAACAATATATATATGTATATAGCTACATGAAAGTAGTATAGTATAAACTGCAGTAAAGTGTACAGCCTGACCTATTTTTCATTTTATTAACTTTGGCATTCTTCAGTATAATATGCTGCTGCTAGCATTTCAATTCCTTTTTATGGTTGAAAGATTTGTTGTATACATTTTTGAAACAAAAAAAAAAAATATTTAATTTTTGAAGAATTCTTAAAGGCAAAAACATTTTGGCCGACTACTTTGGATGCTGTACGCAAATTTACTTTGTTACAAACAATTCCCATCCGCACTTTAATCAAGCTCGTCTACTACTACTGCATAATAGTACAGTCTCAGCTGTGACAAAGCCTCATTATTCGTAATTTAATTAAGACAAGGTCATTACTTTAGCCATTCGTGCTCTCATCTACTTGGACAGAGGTTATAGGTTTATTTTTCTTACTTCTTCTTTCTCATTCTCATTCTACATCTTTTAGGATCTGTGTTGCTTTTGCACTTTTGAATTAAATTCATTTTATACTTTTCTTTTCACTGCTATTTGCATTGACCTAATTAAGTACGTAGTATGCTCTTAAATGTTCAACTAACGATAAAAAGTTAGTTAGTTTGAGTACTGTCAATATAAATAAATTAAATTAAATACTTTTGAAATAAATTTCTGAATTTTCCAATTAAAATCTGACAACTGAACATGAGGCATAGCATTATTATTATTTGTCATAAAATGTACAAGCGTATAAGCGATATAGCTAACAATCAAAAACTTTTTGCGAATTATAAATGTCAATAGAGATAAATCTGCGTTTTGCAGCTAATTTGGCAATTTCAATTTAGCTAGTATTCAGTAAAACAGCATAAACCCATTTTGCCGAGCCTTGCAAAAAAATATACAGCTACATAAATAAAATGTTCGGCTTTAAAATCGATTAAATAAATTTTCAACCTAAGCAAACAACTATCTAAGGCTGCAATTATTATTTTTTCGGCGTGTTTAAAAAGGACTGAAAGCTATTTTTTAAGAATTATGCCAACAAGCAGTCGCTTTACTTGGTTTGGAAGAACGCCATATTTTAACCAATACAAAAAATATGGAAAAAGAAAAATTGCGTAGTTTTTATATTAAATTATTGGAAATGCCAATGTAAACACGACAAACAAAATATTGGCAAAGGTAATTAAAACACTGATGGGCACACCAACACAACTGCATTTCTCGTCGTCTACATGTGAAAATGAAAGTGCTAAGCCGCACGAGTGCGGCTCTTTGCACAAGTTTGAATTAAAATATTAAATTTCAAGGTTCACACTTCTTCTGTATTTTTTCTACATTTTTATACAAAATACTTGAGCTATATATATACATCTGTAGCATATATTTCTATATAATTATAATCAAAAGTTTTGAATCGATACATCTGCATAAATTCTCACGAACAAAAATAAATCAAATATAAAAACTTTTGCACACAGAATTGAATGGCAAATATTTATGCAAAATACGTGCACAAGTCTTTAATCTTCAACGGCTACAAAAAAAAAATACTTTGAAAAATGTTTGATATGCAGAAAATTAAAACAGAAAACTTGGCAGACAGAAATTGTTAAAAAAGAAAGGAATATCAAATAGAAGACATTGATACCAAGAGGCAAAGAAGCGAAGAAGATACAAGCTACACATACATATATACAAACACTTCATAGACAGACACTTGAGAAGAATGACAAATACAATTTACCTGAGAAGGACTTCGAATGCACTCGAGCACATTTTGTTTCAAGGGTTTTCAATTGTTTGTTTTTTTTTTTTACACAAACTTTTGCTCGTTTTTTGCATGTTGTACAAAATCTGAAGAAGACATGCACTGCAGAGCAAAACAAAAATGAACTTAAAACTTAAACAGTAACGGAAATGACAGCGTGTGCCGAATGCCGAAAAGAAGATAGAGTAAGAAACGAAGTGAATGAGTGAGTGAAACAAAAGCGGAAATGCAGCGACATGTTTCACAAAAAGAAACAGTGTGCATAAAATGGCGCACAGGCAATATAATATACATATATAGTTGTATGCGCTGATATATACTCACAAATAAATAAATAAATAAATAAATAAATACAGTCTGCGAAACTACCTTTAACAAGCTTTTACTTATTTTATATTGAAATACAGAAATATTTTTATTAAAACTTTAAAAATATTCTCGAATTCTCTTTTCTTTTTTCTGCAGTGACCACTGTCGAGCCGAATATGTTCACTACGTGCATACCCATTGCCGGTAATTACAGCGGCGCTGCCGGTACTGGTGGCGTTTTTGCACCAACCACACTTGCCAATGCCTCATCGGATACACTGGCTTCCGGTTTTGAAGCAGCCGGATATGCTGCATACTCAACAGCACTAAGTGTTACCATTGCCATTGGCTGCAGTTTGCTTATATTGAATGTGCTGATATTCGCTGGCGTCTACTATCAGCGCGATAAGACACGCCTTGAGGTGAAGACATTACAAAAACAGTATCAACAACGTAACATGCATCAACAGGTGCCCTATCCGCCGGAACCGATTAAACATGCACACTACCACATGGGCCACTCACAGAGCGCCAATGTCATTGTCGATGTAGAGAATCATGGCGATCAGAGTGCCATGATGTTAGCAGCAGCTGCGGCAGCAGCAGCGGGTGACATGAAATCAGCGTCGGCAGCAGCAGCGGCGGCATCGGGTGCACCACCGCCACATATCTGCACAAATAGTGGCATGCAGTTACAACAGCAACAACAGCAGAGCGGTGCAGCAACAACGGGCAGCAATAATTCAGGCAGTTCAACAACAGTAAATAATACCGGCAGCAGCATAAATCTTTGCGGTGTTGGTGGCGGCGGCGGTGGCGGGAGCGGTGTTGGTATGCAAACACAAAAATCAATAACAGCTACAAGTAATGCCAGTATTGTGGATTTGACTAATTCCGGCGCCGGTGGCGGCGGCGGCATGTTGGGTTCCGGTGGCATAGGCAATGTTACCTACAGCACTACGACAAAGCAGCAGCAGCAGCAACCACGTGAACACATGCAAATCAAAGGCATGAGTGGCACACAAACTTTTGGACGTAGCAACAATTCCAGTGGTGTAGCAACTAGCGTCAGTTACAATCCCGGCATGATGACTCTGCCTAAATCTAGCAATGCTGCATTGCATCAGTTAAGCTATGCAAGAAATTCGGGTATAGCCGGTGCAACTGCATTGCTCGATAGTCGCGGCAATATGCTGATTACAAGCACTGGCGGCATGAGCGCTGCTGGTGCTATTGGAGGCGATTGCATGACATTGCCCAGAAATCTACAATCGACTGCTGCGCGGCATAATCCAACATCAGGTAAGTGATGTGTTCCAGATTTCGCTTTCTTGAAATTAGTATAAGAAACGCCAACACAATATATTTTACAAAACTGCAAGAAGGGGACAGATGTGTGTGGGTCGTTAATCCTTGTAGTGGTCTGATCTAGACCTTAATCTCATATTATGGAGAGGAGTTGCAAACTACATTTCATGCAATTTATCTAAGGAAAGAATAGCAGAATCCAAATATTCAAACTTAAATCCTCTACCACTTTTAGTTTTAAAGTTCTTATTGTTCATACGTACAGCAAGACAGACGGACAGTGGAACAGTCGTCCAGCATACAAATTTTAGAATACTAACCAAAAAGAAAATTAGATTGACCAAAGCCAATACCAAATGAAGCGTATCAACTGCCAATAAAGAATACAAATTTACCATTCTATATGCATAGATATAGAACGAGTAAATTTGTACTTCCGGTCACTCCGGCACTACTCTCCGCTTACTCACCATATGCGCACTTACAATTAAATTAGATTTATAGCGCGCTTGATTGCAAAAACGAAGTTAATGTGCATACAAATGAAATAAAACACTCACACACACACACACACACACACACACAAATAGCATTGAATTAGCCACACAAAATAGCAGAGTAGAACAAAAAAAATGGCGAGCGCACAAAAAAAGGGAAAATGGCATTCAATACTGTCGAAATTTGAAAGCACGGAAATCGTACCTTGTTTGTCAAGTCATCAATATACACTGGTGCGCTACGTTTATAAATTGAAAAGCTAACTAGTATGTGCACACTTATGCCGTGCTGTATTTGCTCTGACGGCCGTGGGCAAGGAGCAAAAGAGAAATGTCTGCAAGCATTTACTTGGACATTTATTATATACTCGCAGAGCAAAATGGAATTGGTCTGCAGCATGCTAAATGCGCACTGAAGCGCAACAATGAAATATTTATATACGTTTCCTTGTTGATAGATTTATATATGTCGGAATGTAATTTATTAAGGCTTAAGGATTATGTGGCATTGGGTGTGCTTGAAAAGCTTAGCATTGTTGTGTATGTGTATGTTAAATATGTAGAACAGCAGATCGCATACGTAAGACATGTTTAATGTTATTTTAGAGTGTCTTTAAAATACAAAATATAAAATATTTTAACTATCTGCTAGATAATAATTTATAGTACTATATAAAATATCAAATATGTGTCTGCTAAATTGGACATGTCACCATTTTATGCCGGACGGAAGTTGATTAGTATAGAATGACATGGCCGGAAATGTCGTTTGCATAACTCAAAATGCACATGAGGCGCGCGTTTCAATCAAGCAGCAACCGCGTCTGTCCGCATATACGACATATACTGTTGCGCGTTTAGAGCGCATTAGTAGCATCATGTGCGGCAAACTACTTCCCGCCTACACACAGTGAGACAGTGGGACAGATGCAACCGCCATGTAACCTAACAACGACATCATTTGCCGCCACGCCACTTGACCACAAATGTAGAGCACTCAGCATTGAGCATAGACTGCGCATACCGCACTTAGGCGCTCATAACTCAAACTCGCACACAATGGCGTACCAAGTGACCAACGCCCATAGCCCCTTCACCACCTCGGACACCGCGTCTCAATTGTGTATTGTGGGCGTGAATTTTCCATTAATGTGCCACTTTTTGCATGCTAATTCTGTGTTGATTTGCAGCGGCAAAAGTGTGGAAATGCTTCAACTAAATAACTGCTGAAAGGCTGCAGCAGCATATACTCGTGTGCAGCGATATACAATTATGTATTTTGTGCAAAGAAGTAGCTATTTGTGGATATAAAGCTCACTTAATGCCAATAGCATACGAGTAATTTTTATTACAATCTAATTTTAGTTTGTGTTGGTGTTTGCAATTGGCTTAAGTTAATTTGTATCCTCTAGCTTTTCATTTTCATTGTCACAAAGCAGTGCGGTAATATATCACCTCTACCTGGCTTATCGTCAACTGATTCACCTACATATCCCTAGAGAATCTACAGTGCCTTGCACTACTCATTAATTTAATGGTTGTATCTTCAAAGTTGCACAGCTTTGAGAAATGATGGCTGTATCTTCTATCACAATATATTAAATTTTACTTATCAAAGAGCGTGTCATAGTCACTGGCCACTGGCTATTCTTCGTTACACCTAATAAATTATTTAGCTCAACACAACCCACAAAGTAAAGACCGCGACAGGAACAACAACTGCAGCATGATCAACACATCAACATCCCCACATAATCTACTGCATCATTACGTGTCCTCTTAAAAAAAAATTGTGGAAAAACTGCAGCAAACAAACATAAACAACTTCATTCAATGTTTATTATTGAAATTTCACTTTATACAATATTACTCAAACACCATGTGTGGCAGCATGAACAAAAAAAGGTTGAAATGAAAAAAAAGGAAAACAAACAAAATGACATATACAAAAAAATATGATGAAAAATCTATTTGCCAGCGAAATATTTATGAATTCAACACATACACACACACATGCACAAGCCAACACAAATACAAGCGGAAGTAAAAAAGAAAAAAATATGGAAACCTTCCTCCCCAAAGGAGTCAACATATGCTTGATTTGACGTACCAGTCGAAAATTGAGTGTTGAAAAAAAAGTGCTTCAGTTTTTCTTTACAAGATTTTATGCCTTTCAATAGACTTTAATATCTGGAATATGATAGGCATACTTTTTTTTATTTATTTTACATAAACCATTTGCGGAAACATGTAAGGGGAGCAAAGAAATTGGAGCAGCTGTGCTTGGTGTTAAATCTAACTAGAAAATTGCTGTTAAGCGTGAAGTCATTTATAGAAATTGGGTTTTCTTTTATACTTGTACACTTAGTTTGAATATTACATGGGAGAAAGAAGGAAACCATGCGGATCTATGGTCTCATTTATTTTTCCCATTTTGCTCTCAGAAATATGTTTGATTTTCGCAAGACGGATGGCTTATCTGCATACTTCCTCAATGCCTTGGTAAACATGCTCGAAGAAATGTACAAAATAGCTTAATCCCAATCAAAACTGCTTAAATTATTATAAATCTTAGCTAAAACATTACAAATGAGCTGAAATCTGTAGTCAAACTCAAAATAATTAAACTTTATGAATTTAATAATAATAAAAAACTTTCGTACAAAATGCCGCTAGTTATTATGTCTACAGAGAAAGTGCTGCGTTGAGTAAATATGCGCCCACGTTTAATTAAATACACAAAATTCGGCCATTTTCGTGCAAATCATACGGCGCCATTTTGCTGTGCGCCAACGCCATTGGTTCCAATTTCCGTTGCCGCCTTAAGTACTTTTGACATAAATAAAGGAGCACAAAACAAAAATAACTTTTACAATAAAAAACTATTCTTAAGCTGGCAGTAAGCGAAAAATAAAATATTTTTAGCTGAATAAGAATGGATCCGAAGATTCGTTACGCTACGACAATTAGTGCACGATTAGTACGATTTAAGTAAAAATAAATAAGTCCAAATAAAAATACAAGAAAATATTCGTCACCATCTATATAATACGTACTGTATTGAAAGCTAAGGATATACAAAATTTGTGCAATTATATGTATATAAAGGCGGATCTAATTTGTTATCACATGATATAAAGCAGCATTACTGTATTATCTACAGACTGCATTATCTATAACAGATGCTTTCAATGCTGTTTTTATTGTCTTCTCATGCAACATAATCTTGTGATATTAATACATTTCTTAATACTTGAAGTATTCGGAAATGCACTCAATAATCGTACTGCTAGCTAAGTAGTACTGCCTGTGCCTGTTGGCCTCCATTGCCTCGTTAATTTGAATTTTATTTCTTTTGCAGTAACTGCTTTAAATTGACATTTAAATAATTTCGATTTATATCGCAGATATTATGCATAATTTTCTATTTACATTTGCAATCAGTTTAAGTTTCATATTATGAAGTTCATTTCTTTTTTTCTTTTCGTTTTGATTTTATTATATATTGGCAATTTCATCATTTATTACCAGACCATGGCGTGGCATGGCGTGCGGATTCTTTTTTAGCGTTCTTCGAGTGGCGCAATAAAAATACAAATAACAAATTTTCATTATATCTGCGCCCTTTTAGCTGCGATTTTATTATGCAATGTTTAAGCATAAAACTAATAGTAATAATGTTTGTCCTCAACGTCGTAGTCTTGCTACTTGGTAAGCAGAAACGTATCCTTGTTTTATATACTTTTTATGACTTTGTCCTAGTGCACTTTAATAATAACTTTATGCTCGCGCATCTTCACCTTTTAGTGCTTCATGTGGCATTTGTGGTTTTATGGCTTTCATATGATATATATATTAATGCTGCCAGTTATTTCAAACAGATTAATGGCATGAGTTGCAGAATATATGGTAGCAATCCAATTGTGAAAATATAATATACTCCATAGTTGCTGCTTAAAAGTAAAGTTTATAAAATTTAACCTTTGAAATGAAAAGAAGGTGATATCCATGTAAGAACTATGGAATACTAAAGGGAACATAAGTTTCAGATCTATATATCATTTTATATGCTCGTGTTCTTCCAATGAACACACCTACTAAATTGAAGAAATTTGATATGCCGTATTTCTCTCCCTGCAAGCAGCTAGCGAAACACTTATTTATTTTATTTTTAATTAAAATTTTTACTACAACTTTCAGAACTTCAACAGCAATATCAACAGCAGCAACAACAACAGAACAAACACCAACCGAACGGCAATGTTATGACTGGCATGCAAACACATCATATACGCGCGCCACGCCCACCCATACGCACAGCGTCTTCAACGCCCAATGCAGTATCAGCAGCAGCTGTAGCGGCAGCAGCAAACAATCTACTCGATCAGACACCCTCGGGGGGTAGTAGCAGCAGCGGTGTTAGCAGTGCACCCTCCTCCTCGAAAGGACATTCACACGGCCATGCACACACACATACACATGCTCACGGGTCAGAGGGCATTGGCATGACGACATCGACAGCAACGGGTATGGGCGGAGGCAGCGGCAGTGTGCATTTGCAGCAACAAGTGCCACAGGCAGCGATCGACGAGATGCGCGTCTGATAGGTGTCGGTTTTCGAGTTGGACTTATAGTCGACGGGGTGAGTTGAAGACAATTTAGCAAGAATAGAGCACGAAATTATTATGAAAACTTATTAAATACGTGCACAGCCGTAAAGTATGCTACGATTTTATTATGCATAGCTTTTATAGCATTTCGGCGACCACCAATTCACTGGACAAAGAAGTCTTAGCCATGCACAATTCGTGTTACCTAGTGTTTGCTGTATATTTTTGTGTTATATCTTTTTGTTACCCATCTGCAACCTTTCACAAGCGCATAAAAGTTAGCTTAAGAAATTAATTTTTCACTTTTGGACAATTTAAAATCCTTGAAACAAAAGAAACTCAAATGGCAATACAAAAGAATTAATTAATGAAAAATCGTATTGATTAATTGAATTTTAATACGAGTCGAGTGTGTCATTGTGCAGCTTATTGAGTTTTAATTAATTAGAGCAGCATTAAGTTAAGTATTTAATGCAGCAAAAGTAAATAATATAATATTAAAAGAATGGTTTTACGTTTGATATTGGCTGCAATAATGCTCATTTATACGTGCAACAATTAGATAACAATTTCAGCTGGCTTAAAGCAGTAATTATTAAATATTAAATACAAGAGAGAACATAAAGATTGTATAGCTACGTCGGCAATTGTTGCTGTTTTTGTTGTTGGTTTAATAAATTTACAAAAATCATTATTTATTCTACGTTTAATGCTTTTTTGAGTGCATCACTTTGAGTTATCGAGATACAATATCTTATGAACTGATATGACAGCAAATTATTACAGGAATGTAGTCCACATCAACCTTTTCTTACATATGAAACAAACTGGCTGTCAGCAATTTGAGTTAAATAAAAAGCAGCGACATAATTTAAAGTCATTGCTTAAAATGAAACGCTATAAAATGTAAAATTTATGTTTATTGCGCATTTAACACATAAGTATTCAACTTGCAACATTCAGATACACAGCCAAGCAACACATAGTGAGATACACCCACCGATGAATAAATGTATGCAAGAATTTATGTGCTCCAGGATAAACGAAAAAAGAAAAGCGTAGACCGGTGGAAATTGCATTTTGTGTTAATGTTAATCAGCTCGAAGAGTGAGTATGGCAAATGAGCAACAACAAAAAAAATAAAAGAAAAAAAATGGCGCCTGAGTAGATGAAAGTGGCTGCTGAACGTTTTCCGGTGAAGTATGCGCCAAAGAGCGGGTGCAGACGAGCTGCCAGTGGGTCAGGTCGAGTGCGAATAATGCAAAGAAATGCAAATTTAATTGTATTCAGGTGAAATAATGGCCTGGTCGACATAACTTTGAAAGCTTACAAACGTACATACCCGTACACGAGTACATGTACGTGTATAGCGAGGCGAGAGAGTTACTAAAGCCGCTTGTGCTGTCAGTTGAAGCGATAAGGACGGCTGCGTGCCAGCAAAATCCTTGAGCATCGTTGGTCTATAGCTACACTTTCATTTTAGCATTTTTCAGACGAGCGTAGTAGTTCCCTTTTATTTTTCTCTTTTTATTTTATAGCTCACTTGAAAAAAAATTTAAATTTTGTTTGCGCTTTTTGTTTGTTTTATTTAATTTTTTGCTTATTTTCCTTTTCCAGTGTTTTAATTTCATTTTTGAGAGTTTGGAGAGTTGGTTTTTCATTTCACGTCAAAGGGCTGCGTAGGAAGACAGAGAAAAATTGTTTCGCTACTTGAATTTTTTATTAATTTATGGCTTATGCAAATTTTATGTTTTATGCGTATGTGTAAATTGCATTTTATTTCTCTGTATGCATTAAAATTTCCTTTTAACTGTGCAAATTTATTTAATATTATTTTAAATAAATATTTATAGAATGAGATGCGAATGATAAATAAAAACTACACTGCACTCTGCATTGTTATACCCTGTACTTAAAAGGTAAAGAGTTACATAAAGTTATTTGCCTAAAGAAGTGAATGCGTCGGTCCTCATTAAGTGTGCTTGATCAGCATCATTTATTTTGTAGTATTTAATTTATTTTTCTTATGATTTAATTAATATCGATGCAATGCACATTTTATGTAATGCACTAATTGCAGTTGCTATACTTTCTTCTAAAAATAAATAGCATATTTTTACAGCGTATGTGCTTAATTGCAGCAAAGTTTCGCCAAAAATTTTATAAAACTTTACGGCACCTGACAACTTTTTATGCGGAAAAGTTTCCCATATAAGTTTCATACCAAACGAAATGTATGCATTTACACCAACATATCTCGTAGCAGCAACAATTAGACAAACTCAAACAGCTGCGTCGCATTTTGTAATTAACAGATTAAAAGATATTTTGCATGAATTTCAGCGAAGATGACTGAAGAGACTGACTGACTGACAGACAAACTTGTCTAAAGTTTTGCCGTTGCACTCAAAGGAAAATTCGCTGCACACTTTGTCGAATGCGAAATATTTGCATTTGCATTATTTATTTTGAGAATTGGCGTCTGCAACGTTCATCAATTTACATATATGATGAAAAGTAAATTGTTTTGTTGTAAAAACAAAGCTTCCGAGTGAGAAGACTGCCAAAGCTGTTGATTCAATTTTAATTTCTAATTAATTAACTGCTTTGCTTTTGTATTTATTTATTCTGATTAGAAGCATTAAATGAAATTGGCTCAACAAGAAAAGAAATTAAAAATGCGTGAATTAAGTTGATAACGAACTAAAATTTTCCCTTTATAAGTTGAGTTGTCTTAAGTCTCGGAGACTATGAGATCGTAAAATTATTTATTGTAACATCGAATCGTATATCGGGTTCCGCCATATCGATCCCAGCACTTCACTTGACACCCCATCTATTTTACTGCGCTCAGTTATATCCTACAGCATCCATTAATAGCGAAGCTATTTATCGCTAATTCTCCTAAGGTAGACTTGTATGCAGAAAGTTATTTCATTTCCGGTCTTAAACACGAGTTGAGTATAGTTTTTAAGGATTTTTTTTGTCAATAGATTTCGGCGCTCTATATATTATATAGTATAGATGCTATTTACTGTGTTATATACTTCCAAACTGGCTTTCTTGAATCTCACAACTTAAATTTTTATTTAATTGCAGTTCAATTGAAACACTCTGTGCCGAAACACCCGAAGAACTCTGTCTGATAGCACAACTCCAACAAGAACAACAACAGCACTTCAGCAATATCGGCCAACAAACTCTACCAAGCCGTACAACAAAATCAGTGCCACAAAAACTGGGGCATAGAAAAAAGTTGCCCCCACAACAAGATGAAACGAATTTGGAAAAGCTGCGCTACAAGCGGGAAATTCATTCGTTAGCACTGGAAGGTGGCGATGTAGCGCTTGGTTATTGTTCCTGCGATGAACAATGGACAACATCGACAACAACACCGACATCTTCAACATCGCCAACATCGACAAATTCGGCCACGAACTCACCGCAAAAACAACAACTACAACAACAACAAAACTACAAAAAGCCAAACACTGCCGTCATCATCGACGAAACGCAAGAAATCAATGAAACAATTGACGATGATTTCAAAATAGTTATTGAGGCAGAAGTCGGCGATAACTCCATTTCCGCTGCTGCCAGTGAAACAAATAGCGATGGCGTCACAATTTTACGTTTACACAAAATGGCGCTCAAACGTACATCGACGGCAGCCACTGCAGCAACAACAACTACAACCACAACAACAACAACTACAAATAGACCACGTCTCAAACAACAGCACCATGTGCGTTTCTCCGATGAGAAGAATTTCTCCGATTAGTACTTAAATATAGCTCAAATCGTTGATGTTTGTTCCATATGAGATCTAATGCAAAAGTCTACAAAGCCCTATGGAAAGCTGTGACTGTTTTGTAACTTTTGTATCACACCTTGTATTTTAATTAACTTTTAGTTTTCCAGTTACTTTCCTGAAAATGTTATTCGAAATAACAAAATAGAACCGAAATAAAAATAAATTTAAAATATTTAGTAACATAAGAAATGAACTACTAGACTGCACCTAATCTGTTAAGGTTAAGCTTTTTTATATAATATAGTAGTCAAGTTATAGTTAAGATCTTAAATTGTATATCTATAAGCAACTAAAACCTAAGAATAGTGCAGAGTTTAGAAGTAATTTTTGTGTAAATAGTAGCAAGTGAATGAGAAACGATGAAACTTAACAAAAAAAAAAAATTTATAAAACTATAGCAGAAAATTAATACATATTTCTATATGTATTTAAAATCATATGTTAAGCAAGTCTGTTGTGAACTAGCTAAAAATTAATGAAGAGCATGGAATAACAATATAGCACACGTTTTCAGAAATTATTATTGTAATAATTATGTACTTGTGTAATTAATGCTAAGAATTCGTATTTCATGTTTGCATTGGATGATTAGCTCTAATAATAAAATAAAGCTTCAAATCTTTGGTCTCGTATGTAGGCACACATTTAATATAGTCCCTAAGACATAATTCAACGAGTCAGCTGTTGTCCAACGAGTGAGACGTGTTTAAACGATTCAAACATTATTCAACGAGCAAAATGTAATGCAACGAATAAAACACAATTTAACGAAAAAGTAACTGTTCGCTACTCGTTAATTTTTTTATTGAATTCTCCAGTTAATCATTTAATGCAAAAATGCCAATAAGAAACTAAAAAAAAAAACCTAAAACAAAAATTACTAAATTAAATGAAAACTTAAATTAAAAAATAAAACAACAACACTAGCCAATTGTACATAGTTTATTTCATAAATTACAACTAATAACTAGAAAGTCATATGTAAATTATAAGTGAGAACTCAAAGCAAATCGAACCGAAAACGATTTAATTTGTAGCATGTAAATAAGTTTCAGCTGGAAGAGTAAAAAAGAAGAAGTCAATAGTTGAAAAACAAAACAAAAATAATGTTAAACGTAAAATATAATAAAAGTTATTTTACCAAAAAAAAAAAAGAAAAGAAAATTTAATTTCATATTAAGAAACTTACATTTAGGTTTGTTCTTGATTTAAATGGTGTTCTCTTTGTTGTACTAAAAATTTTGTTATAATATAGCTAAAAATTATATATGTAATAATTATGTATAGGAAAATACAAAGTATTAAATTTTATATTTTATTATTTTAAATTTTATATTTTTTCTTTGAAAAATAGCTCAAGGAATATGTATAAATATTTTATTTCTATGACTAATGCTCAAATTTCAGATAAAAAGAAATTAAAAGTTTATAAAACTAATAAGCTTAATGGAAGACAATGTTGAATAAAAAATAAATAAAAAATACAAATTGAATAAATTAATACAGTCTTGTTTAAATAAAAATGAAATAAAAATTTAAAACGCATAAGAACCTTTAAGAAAGAAGTGAATCATATAAAACCGAATAGAAAAACCAGTGAACGAGTAATAAATATAATTAAAATAAAAATAAAACTTTTGTTTTACTTTTCGGATACTTGGTACGTATTTCAAGTTTAAAGGTCAACTGTAAGCCGTGATGCAACGAATAAAACACATTTCAACGAGAAATTAACTGCTCGCTGATCGTTAATTAATTAATCGTTAATTTAATTACGTTTGTCAATACTAATGTTGTAGGTATGATGTTTCCCGTAAACAGCCAAGCCATCTCAAATTTTCCAATGGTTCTTACTTCTACTGATCTCATTAACATGTATGTCGAGTATCATACCTGTACCTCAAATGTATGTAATGTTATGACGAATTTTTTTTGGGTCAAGTCCATTGACATCCGAAGGGGTCAGTCCAATGACCCCCAAGGGGTGAAGTGCATTGACATACGAAGGGAGCAAGTCCAATGAATCCAACGCTCTCCTCGGGGACAATCAAAAGCCGATCAATAACCGAGTTGATTTCATCGAAACTACGACAGTGCAGCAGGTTGATTCTTCTGTCTGGTGACTCCTCTGTCTAGGGACTCCACCGGGGGTTCCCTCGTCGGGTGGATCCTTCCGTCAGAAAAATCCTCCATCTGGAGATTCTTTCTTCTAGGGATTTCTCTGTACTCCAATTTATTTATACGTAGATATTAAAAAATACAAAATACTAGAAAGTGGAAATTCATTGAGTCTCCTGCAGAATATACTGCAAATATTTGCATCTCTTTGTACTTTAAGGATGTTTTTATGCCAGTATTTTTGTGTTTCGTGTTTGTAGGAGAAGGAGTCAAAACAAAGCTTTTAAAAGCACGCAAGCTTTAAAAAAACCCTTTAACTCTTTGTGGCAAATTTGATAATGCAGTTGCTGCAATGCAGTGCAAGTGCCTTGCATCAGTTATGTAAAAATTTCAAAATATCCTTTGCTATTCTAACTAATTTTATATTAGGTGAATGATTGCCGGCTTGGCTTGGGACTTTTTCCGTGTGGTAATAATTTTTCTGTGTTTTATTTAGATTTAATTAAATTTATTATGTGTGATAAACTAATTACATTATTTGATAGAATAATTGTCATAATTCCGTTAGAGGGCGTATGACCAGTCATGACCACCCCACCATTAGTCCCAAAAACGTCAAAGCAATAACAGCATGACCAGTCATGACCATCAGCTGTTGGCACAGCTGTTTTCAAACAGCTGTTCCATGCCATTCACAGTAAAGTGTAATTTCCATTACAGACTTATAGTCGCCAGTCACTCGCTTCCACACAGCAACACTCACTGTCAGATTGAGTTTTGCCATTAAGAGGTGTGGACGTGTTTTTGTCGTCGCGTTCGCGGTTTTCATGTTCTGTGCTTCTCGCTTCATAGGTGTGTGTGTATGTGCAAAATTGCGCATAAAAATTTATAACAAATAATACTAAAAAAGAACGCACACGTAAAAGAATTTAATTTTTAAACAAAACAGCATACAAAAATAATTTGTTTCAAATCAATTTTGCCTTGTGTGTGCACCGCGTACAACAACAACAACTAGAAACGCAGTGAAAATTCTGCTCTCTCTCGGTATTTTCGGTGGATTGCTGTTGTTGCTGTTGTTTTTGTTGCATTTGACCTCACATCACAAATACAGAGGCACACTCACTCCTATCACAATAACAACAACACTCATACACATGCAAACAAAATCAGGTGCAGCCGACGTTAACGTTAGCAGCGGAAAATCAACAACGCTCATTTCAATTTTCCTCAATGAATGAAAATTTTTCACGGTAACGAAAAGCAATGAGAACAACAACAACAATCATATTCGTTCACGCGCTCGCGTTTTCTTAGTCAATATAAAGCAACAACAACAACAACAAAGTAGTGGCGATTTAAACTATATACATATGTATATTTAATTGTATATATATATATCGCAGATTACATGAGCGTATTATGTATGCAATTGTGTGTGTGTAAAAATATCTTCAAAGAAGCATGTTTAAGCAACGGAATATATATTGCAGATAAAATAATTAAGTAAAAAATTTAAAAAAAAAAATGTTTAAATTCCAATTAAAAATAGTACAGCAGTTTTTAATTTGTTTGTATTGTGCAAAAATGGAAAAGTACTAAAGAAAATACAATAAAAAATCAAAATAAATTTACTCCAAAAGCAGCCCCTGGGCAAAGAAGGCCAGTAGTAAAATTTGTAGTAAAAACAACATTATCATCCATACACATCCGCACTTTTAAAGGTGAGTAATTCTTATAAGAATATTTGTATGAAAATTGTTTGCCAATTTGAAAATATTGCAAAAAGAAAATTTCCTAATGGTTTTTTTTTCGACAACGAATAAGAAAAATTCTTACACACACAGGCACACATAAATTTGTACAGAGAGCAACGCATTTTATAAATGTATGCTCTCTCTCTGCTCTTCCAATACTTTGCTCTCTGTCACTCACGTACTATATTCCATGCTCGCCCACACAAACATATATATACGTGCAAAGCAATACACAATGAGCAATGAATGAAATGCTACGGTACGCGTGTGTGGTGTGTGTGTAAGTTTGTGCATTTCTTTAATGCGCTCTCTCACTTGCTCTTATCGTATTTGAATTGTGTTTGGCTTGTTTATTCGCTGTTTTGTTTGTGTTGTTTTCTTTGCATTAAGTTTACTCCGTTCTGGACCCGCTGGTTGCTTCTATATACTACGTAACTAGAGTGACCATAGGCAATGGCGATGTATGTTAAGGTGGTCAGCAATTGGGCATAGATATTTTCATGCATTATTTTGCAATTTTATTGTTAATATATAAAGATTACAAGAATAAAAGAAGAGAAAGATAGTGGTGTGTATTGTATATATGTACCTATAGAAAAAACCATTAGTTTTATAAAAGTTGTGCATATTTATTATCTTGAATTTGTTTATATTGGTTGAACAACAAGAAAGAATGCGTTTACAAACACAGTGTCAAAATTTTAATACTATTCCAACCGCATGTGAAGAGTATTTTTAATCCCATTTTAATTGGTATTCCAATTAGAAACATTTTATAAAAATCTCACTAACAAACCCACGCTGCTCTTCAGTCAATCTGGCCAGCTTTAAATGGACTTTTAATACATTCACTCATGCATACGTACATGCGGCTGTATATAAAATACAAACTAAGCTCTTCTACGTGTATTACTTCATTTTTTTTTCTGCTGCTCTAACCCATTATCACCCTGTCCAGCTTCTACTTCTTATCAAGCTTTGTAATTAGCAACTAAGTGAACTCACACACACACACTTTCAAATACTATTGCACTTTTTGTATTGGGCTTTCTCCCGCATATGCATAAACAAATACGCATACAGATTAATGGTTGACCTGTCATGCACGAGCCTATTTCACATATTAAACTTCTTCGCATACGTATATATATATATACATACATACATATCTGTAAGTGCACTTGTTGTTTTTGTTATTGTCGCCTGATAATTACAAGCAAATTACCAACGCACTTTACATCAACAACAACAACAAGCAAGAACGCGAAAAAAGGAAAGAACATAGTGAATAGGGACCCAAGACAATAAGCGATAAACTTGTGCTCTCGAATTGACATTTATTAGTGGTTTGATTGCAGTTTACTGTATGTGTGTAGTGTGTATGTATATGTTTGCTCCGTTACCATTTAAGCTTAAGTTATTGTTTAATTGTGCTTATTGTTGTTGTTGTTTTTTCATTGGCTATGGGTGCAGTTTATCTTTAGTTTTATACTTGATTTATTTATTAGGAAGACAGAAAAAAAATTCCAATAACCTTTAAAAGAATATAAAGAAAATTTTTGGTACGCTAAAACTGAAACCTTTATTAAGTTTAAAGAGATAAAGGGTGTTTCACTTATTTTTAAATTAAACAAAAAATCGATACAATAGAACTATGTATTTATGTATATCCCATATTTCTGATGAAGTTTCGAGGAATTAAAAGCCGTATTACAGGTATAATGTAACGTTTCAAGACTGAAATTGATTTTGGAATAACTTTTATCCTTCGTGTAGCCCCAAATACCTTTGAAATTCCTTGTACAAAAGGAACCAGATGTCATTTGTTGCGAAATTGACGGATCGACCAACTTGGTGCATCGATGACAGTTTCATTCACAGCAGCACATATGTATGTATGTATGTACATTCGGTTGGGTTTTTTTAATCTTTATAAAACTCTGGTTTTTACCGGAATATACATAAGATTTTTATACATATATACATCTAATATTAATTGACGTTGAGGTTCATGCAAATATTGCTATTTTTAAGTAAATACAGAGTAGGTGCAAATAATTTTAAGTATTCTATTAAAAAATTACTACTTGTGTAATAATGGCATGCATTATTTTGCACAAGTTAAAATTTCATCATATCTTGCAAATCTGTCCATTTGTACTGTAATATTCATGACTGCACTCACTCTCTCTACTCTAAACCAATGACGCATAAATCTAAACCGAGAAAGATCCATTTTCTTTATGCAACTAATAAGATTATCGTGAAATATGTGTGTATAGTAAAAGTCTAACTACAAAACTAGACATTTTGTTTTAATTGGGAAATTTGTGTTTTTTTTTTCCATTATTTAACTAATTAGTGGGTACATACTGTGCTCTGTAAAAAAGAACAACAATATCCAACATGGAATGAAGAAGCTGCCTACAAGAAGTTCCATAGAGAGAAGACTATTTACAACAAAAACAAAGTTAAGCTAAGTTAAAAAAAACCGGTTTAGGCAATGAAGCAACACGAATGAAGTGTATAAGCAACTATACAACCAAATATGTACCTATAGATAAGCGTGTGTATATGTGTACATATTTAAAAAAAAAAATAAAAAACGTTGACTTCGGTGGAACCGAAGCTCCAATACCATTCACACTTTATTTCAAATCGTTTAGCAGCTATGAAACATGGAAAATATTTTAAGATCTTTGGTTTACAAATTTGTGAAGTATTCTTAGAAAAAATCCTTCATAAAGTTTACAATAACTGTTATAATTTTGTTGTTTCAATATTTTGTTTAAAATTGTTTTTTAAATTACAAAAATACCCATTTCGCTCTATGTGTGAAGGGTATAAAATATAAAAAAAAATAAAAACAAATCAATGTGTTGTGCTGCCAAACATGCTGCGAAGACGTTAAAAATGAGAAAAAAAAAACAACTACAACAAAAAAAAAACGTAGCAGAGATGCCAAAGTTGTGAGACAAACAGACAGACAACACCGTCAACCGCCCGCCCGCACGTGCTCCAACATGCATACATAGTATCCACTTGCACACTCTCCAGCTCTTTGGCTGCGTCTTACCTACTAATGCCGTCGTCGTCGACATTTGCTTTCTGATATACTCGTAGTGTGGTGTGTATTCTTGAACTTCAAAATTGGGTATAGAAGAAATGGAAAATTAACCGACGACGACGAAGACTACAATAACAACTCATACCATACAGTTCGTGAGTGTACGACGCCGACAGACAGACAAGACGAAGAGCAGCGTTGTCAGCAGCAGCAGCTACTGGTCTTGAGCGTAGTAAAAATGGAGAATAGCCAGGCAACAATAACAAAAATATGAAACAACAAAAAAGTTACACCGTAAACTTGTTTGCCCCAACACAATGCCTCTCACTCTACTACTCGTACTACTACAAATACTATCTGAATCTCACTTACTCGCACTTTCTTGCGTTGCCTTTGCTGCTCTGTATAATTATCGCTCACTCGATCACTTGCAGCAGCAGCAGCACTGGATGGCAGTGTTGTTGCCATCAATGGCTGCTGCTACTACTACTGCACGAGTATAGGGTGTTTCTTCAGTTAGGCTTTGTAGTAAATAAAATGAAAGAAAAAAGAACAACTTTAGGCATAAAATTTGGTGCCTCAACTACTCACATGGATAGAATCTAAATTTTCCGCTGCAGCACCCTATATGTACTACAATTATTCTGCTATATCACTGCCACTATTTTGTGTACATAGTATATAATTTTTATTGATGTAGATTTTCTTACTCATATAATTTTTGCTCTCCCACTAGTACCGCCGCTCTGAACGACAGCATGCTCCATCATAGCAGACATAGCCAAAAGGCCTCAGACAGAAACACCAGACAATGAAATGATATACTACAGCACGCTTCATTTAGTTGTCCATTTGTTATTTTTGTTTTTTTTTTTTTTCTATTTCTAAGATAATGTCTAAGAGCGAGAGGCAGCAAGACAGATCAGACCCGTTCAACAACATAAACTTCTTTGGCTACTACTGCTTCCTCTTCTTCAGCTCGATCTTTTTCTTTTGATTCTTTTGCTCCACACAAACAGCTCCAAAAAAAAAAAAGAAGAAAAAAAAGTTGTTGATCGTTTAGTGTACTTAATTCTTTTGCTTTTCTTCTTACTTCTTGTACGCTTTGTCTGCACTCAACCAGTTTGAGTTTTGGATGAGCAGGCTGGAACGGTTGGATGGAAAGACAGGCAAGTTGTTCAATCGTTCGCATCCCGCATAAGAAAAAACAAAACAGAAAAATATAAGATTCCTGTTTGAAAAAAGAATCAGACAGCTTAAAAAAAAAGAAGAAAGAGTTTTGTATGCTTCGATCTTAAGTTGAAAAGCATCACAAATGCTTTTCTTTTCGTTTGGGAAGATTTTGTTGTTAATATTCTGCTTCTTGTGTTGTGAACATATGATTTTTTTTTTTAAATGTATATTTTACAATGCTTTATATATAATATTTATGGTATGTACTATTTTGTCAGCGAGTTTGTAACGTATTTTTGTATTATTGTTATTTTTGTTCCCCAAGCAAAGATACCGATAGAATTTCTGGTAATTCCGATTGTATTTCTGTGGCATGTCTACAGTCCTGCCACGCTCCATTCTCCGTTTGAGTATATAATTTTTCTAGTTGGAATATGTACATCTCCTCCCGTAAGAAACAGTATTTCATATAATGTATTTAAATTTTGATTCTTCCGAAGCAACGTTTTTTTTTTTTCTATTCATTCTTCCGATTCAACTTGTTCGCTTGAGTCAACAAAAACGACTTATAGATCATTGTCTACCGGATTTATTTGGAATTTACGTGGAACATATGCGTATTATTTTCACTCTTATGTCGTTTCATATTTTATATATTTTATGTGCTTTGTGGTACACCAAACAGAAGCATCTTCAAATCAAAACTCAATCTCCATAAATAATTCATAAAACCGACAAGAAAATATTGTAAGAACAAACCAAAATAAAATCTCTCGAGTTTGAAGTTGGATTTAAAAATACAAATGCATATAAAATATTTCCTCCATATAAGCTTATCAAAAGCTTAGTTCATTCCGTGCACAGCAGAAGCAGCCAGCAGCAACAAAAATAAGTTGATAAAGTATTAAAAAAAGTAAGAATGCAGTAGACGTGAGTTTACAACTTCGAAATACCCTGCATTTTTGTATTATTTAAAGGCAAATTCACACAGTGCCAGATATTAAGAATCTTTGTAGAGTTTTGCTTGGTGTCTCCAGCGCTTATAATCTTTGATATCTGTTATTCACTACCTTGACATATATTTATATATAAACTTTTTGCACGTTATCACCTCTCTTTTCGCCTGTTGCAAACATTGGCACAAAATTATTATACCTTATACAAAAATAACAACCACTCAAAGGCAACATCAGCAAGCGTAAACCATAATAACAAAAAAATCAGACAGAACCTATCCAGATGTTGTTTTTGTTTGCAATTTTTGCTTTTATATTTAGGAATGTTTTTTTAATTTCTTTTTTTTATTTTTTTTTTTGCTTTAAATATGTGTATGTATTATTTAGTATTAATTATTGGTACTTTTCAAAGGCAAAGTGTGAAATAAATATTTAAACAAAATACAAAAAAAATGTATATATATATATATAGAATTAAATAAATAATTGCAAACAAAAGTACAAATCGAACGAAGAGTTAAGTGCCAGACACATAAAAATTTTATGGAGGGGAAACAGAGAAAGGCAGATAGAAATGAAACAAATAGCAGCAGCTGAATAGAGCGACCATGCATGGTGAAGTACCACCATTGGTTTTAAAAATAACTAATGAATTTTTTTGATTGCATCTTTTTGTTTATGGAGCTTGTACACTCGGACTTCTGGAAGTAAGTGCCAGATTTAGTAATTCATAGTTAGCTTTATTTTATTTATTTATCATGCGTAAACAAAGGAACTAAAAAATGGCCACCTTAATGATGTACATATATAGTATAGGTACATATATATTAATTTTTATAATGAATATAGAAGCTTGAAATGATTAAACTTAGTAGATGTTCTACATATATATTGACGACAAAAAAAGTGAAAAATAAATAAAAAAAAAGGAGCAAAATAGAGTACAAGAAGCAGAAGTGATAAGCCATAATTTAAATTTGTATTTAATGTTGATAAGCGGGTGAAATACAACAAATTTTATTGAAATCAATAAGCACACACACAATGCTAAATTCTTATATATAGTACTTTCCTGAATACGTATACATATATATATATAGTTTGAGATAGGTGTGTACTCAAATACTATCGCACAAATGTTATCGTTAGTCAGTTGGGCGCTATAAACCGTGTTGTACGAGTTTGTTTACAAAAAAGAAACACCGGGCCTGTATCAGTAAAGTACTCAAAAAAAAAAAAAAAAATTGTTAGTGATACGCACGGGTACGAGATACACAGACACACATACATAGGTACAAGGTATACGTATGTACCTAGCACCAATTATCTAAAAGTAACATTTAAAACCAAGTACATACTATTATATTTGTATTGTAGTACCAAATTTTTTTTCAATGGAAATAAACAGAAATTAATTTATTGCTGTCGCCTGTCAATTTGCGTTTTTCCAAGAATTTCATTAAGCGAGATTCTTTTATACAAACTAAATTTTTTGATCAGATCATATTGATTGATAAAATTAACTATTTTTGTAATTTGATAGTGGGCAAAAAGTGGTTTGAATTTATGGCATAAGGTGCCACTGAATCTATAAATATGCATAAAACTGAAATTGCCTATTTGTGATTTCGAAATAAACGGGTTTTCTCAGGTTCCTATTACATAAAATTTCGTTTTTTAAATATTTGTCTGCCTTACGGTTTATTTATCCAGGCTACTCTCCGAAATGGCTGAACCGATTATTACGGAAATGCTCAATCAGTTAAATAATCTTTCAGAGACTAATATTTTTTAATAAACTTGTAAAATTCCAACTTCATAAAATTTCGCCCAATATATGAGAATCACAAAATTCAACATAAATATTTCGCCTAAAGTACTAAGATGAGTTGCAAAAAGTCTCTAAAACGTCATCAAATGTGTGTCAACTCTTTGAAATGATATAAAATTTTTAAGTTTGATTAATCGGTTGCTCAATACAATATAAAGGAATGTATAATAAAAAATCCAATGTCAATAAGCTTTGAAAATAAACACTTTAGCGCTCTATATAGAACATCAAACTTGTAGTTGGATATGTATATTGAATGAGTCTGGCTAAACTCAAAATATAGTTTCAATATTATTATACACGCATAAATTATATAATCCATAAAAATTGTATATCTTTATTATATGTGAATGTTTTCGCTTTTACAGTCAGTCATGCCATATATTTAGTTATTACTCACAGCACGTCACAGCACGGACGGGGACCACAAATAAACAAAATATCTACATACTAAATAATATATTATTTAAATATGTACAACGAAACTGAAACAAAATAGTTTTATACAGTAAAACAAATACTCTGGCTCGGTTTCAGTCACTCTTGAACTTCCTACATTCCATTCTGAACGAAACCACTCCCTGACTTCTATTTGTGTACCAAACTAAAGCTGTCTGGACAAAGCGACCTGGCATCTATGGCATTAGTCGTTTATATAAGCGATTAGTATTCTTATTGGTGTTGTTGTTGTTGTTGTGCCTTTTATAGTTTAGGCTGGCCCAACATAAAGAGAACGAGATGAGATGGTATTTCTAAAATAAATTTATGAAACATTTTTGTTGCCTAACAGTTACTTTATATAATTTCACTTTTTCTGCAAATAAGAAACAAGAATTTGATCTATTCGAAAAATGGTTTGAACGAATGTAAAGTATGTACAAAAATTTTCATGGAGAATACATATTTTAAAATAAAAAACAATAAAGTCACCATTTTCATTTAAAAATATTTATTATTTGCTATTCCCAAAGTAGAAATAGTGTCCCTCTTACTTTAAAAAGTGAAGAATAATTGTTCCATATTTTAAAAACAATACCACAATTTAAAGTAGCTTCATTTTAGGGACACCCTTTAGTATTTGAGCTGAATAGTTTCTTTATACATAGTTAGGCCCTGTACCCAAGGTACGAGAGCCTATTGGTTTTGTGCAAATGTATGTAACAAGTAGAAATAATGGTCGGAGACCCCCAAAGTTACCCCCATTATGGTCAGGAGTGAGAGGAGTCGATATAGCCATGTCCGTCCGTCCGTCTGTCCGTCTGTATGAACGAAAGGATCTCGGAAACGGTAATAGATAGAGACTTCGTGTTTTTTGCATTCGACTAGGACTGCTCCGAAATTTCACAAGTTTATTTTAAAATTTTGACCCTCCCCCCATCCCCAAAAAATCACCCCCAAGGCTAAAAATTGCTTCGGCACAAAAAATTAGTACACCAGTATAAAGATAACGCCGTCAAAATCCAAAAAGTTCATCAAAATCGGATAATAAATGACGATTTTATAAGCAATTGAATTTGACTAACCCCCCTTTTTTTTTTATTCATATTTGCGAAGTGAGAAGTGGTCATGCGTTTGGTCATAAGCTCGGGAAACATTTAATGTGTTTGTTAGGCGAGCTGAACTGGTACAGGGCCTCTTACAGTCGGTTACGCCCTACTGTAAATTCCTTACTTATTTTATTTGATATTTTGATATTGTGTCACTGTGTTTCATCATAGACATAATATATAAATTCTTGATTAACTCGACAGAACAAATAGTATTCGTATGTACCTATCTATGGAGTTGAAAACTCTTAGTAATCCTAAACTGTTGGATCGTATAAAAAACATATCTAGCCACGCGCACTGCTAGCTAGTATAACATCAACCTTACGTTTTTTGTACGAAAAACATTTGTATTATAGTCAATGTCAACTTAAACTTTGATTTGATGGTTCCTTTTGAATATATGTATTATAGGGCATGCTCGACCACTTTTTTGTATCGAGAGTACCGTACTGTTTGTGGTTTTTGTTGGTAAAACTTTCTTCTTTGTTCAGCTAACCATTTTAAGCACTAAATAAATTTTATAATGCGTGCGAAGAGTATAAAAGCTTTGATGCTACCAAGTAAACGTTTACTCTTCACTTAAGTATTTTTTTTTTCTTTTTTGTTTTTTTTTTTAAATTATTTCATAGTTGAATCGGCTGTTATTTTTTATCTATATAATTTGTATTCAGCGTTACTCTTGCTGATATGGCATTTAAACAATATTTGTTGCTTTTTTTGTATTTTTATTTTTATTTCGACGCCATCATCGTATCAACATCATTGTTGCTTTTTAGCAGTCTATAGTATACACTTTTCTATAATAAATATACTACATGATATAGCGTTGGGGGCCTGATTAGTCTTAACTCGTCAGACAGTCGTTTGGTTGGTTAGTTTGTTTGTTGGTTGCTAAGTTGATCAGTCAGTCGGTCGAACTCATTTGGTTTGTCATTCACTTTTTTGTCGTCGTCGTCGTCGTCGTCGTCGTGCTAACCAGTTATGAATTCGCTTTTTCTGAGTGTATAAGTATGAATACTGTATGTACATGCAATATTGTATATGGGTGTGTATTCATTCGAGTACGTATATTTTTTTATCGCTATTATAAAGCCGGCAGTTTTTTATTTGCTTCTCTATAATAAGCTTTGAAGCATATAGTCGCATACGAGTTTATTGTATAGCATGCTATTCATTAATAAGTTGTATAGTATTGTCACATATTCGTACAAACTCATAAGATATCTCTGGACTTCATGCGTCTACTACTAGAAATTTGTATATAGTATATACTATGACAGATAACTCGGTTTAAATTGTTTTTAATTTATGTATGCAAATTGTGTTTATTGAGCAATAATTTTGTTCTCTATTTGGTTCTTATCGGCTACTTGTATTCGTTCTGATATTCAATAATTGTGTTTGTTTGGTATTAGAAATACTTGAGTTGAATATGTTGTACACATGCGCCAAGCGGAAATGCTTTTCTTGATTACTTGTATTCATTAATATTTAATTGAATTCAAATTGAATATCCTTTACACAGGTATATGACGAGTGCACATACACAATATGCATAAGTATTAGTGCATGCATCATTGCTTTAAAAGATTGCATTTGTAATTGTCGAAATACAATGATGATCTGATGATCTATATTGCTGTAGATTGTACCCTACAATCAACACACAATACACACAAAAGTAAATACATTTTATTTGTGATTTTATAAATATTTTCTTTGTGTTTCTATTCTACTGTAACAATTTTCTGTCGAACTTTTTGACAAAACTTTGTCTCAATACAACAATAAGGTAATTTATGGTTTGATTTATTGACTGCTTGATTGATGAAGCCATTTTTCTGAGTTGATTGCTCGATTTCATTCACACGCTACACGCTGCATACGATATTTATTCCATATAGTTTTTTAGATTAGTTAAGAAACAGAAATCGTGGATAGTAAAATTAATAATATCGATCGTATGATACAGCTGCTTTATGTATTTAATATACTCGTGTATATATATAGTTAAAGGCCAAACGTGCGTTTAGTGATTAAGCGAAGTGATATATGAGATTAAAACTATGTGTGTATTACCTGAGTATATCGTTGAGGAAGCGCTTTTATGAGATTAATGATTGTGAGTAAACAAGTTCGTTGTCAAGGACTGAACGATTCGAATTGGAAGTTTGTCAAAGATTGTGTTAAGCTTACTTTAGTTCAGATGGGCACTATATTTGCATATCTTATTATAAATCTCGATTCCTGAAACCATGCAATTTACTAATACTTCAAGAGTCAGCACTTAAACTTCAAATAGCACTTTGTATTGCCAGATATATGTAGAAAGAAGAAGACAAATTTTCAACATTGGCATTTTTGTTTTTTTTTTTTTTAACCAACTTCTTGAACCTTCCTACATACACCACTCTATTTGGTAGTTGTACTAAGACCGTTTTCCAAAGCAATGCTCGCTAATTGAATGCAACTTCCTGCAGATGTTTATGTTTCAAACTTCGAGCCAAGGTGATCCCAAATAACAAGTCTCATCGATTCTAGTATTGCTCTTTAAATATATGCACCATCAAACAAATTATCTAAATTTTTACACGAAACAACTACAACAACTTAGCTTCTAAATCTCTGCAGCAAATCTTAATATTTAGACGCACCCAAAAGATTTCTCAATACAAGCCTTAAACTTTTTACCAAATACACCAAAATCCAAAAAAAAAAACAAAAAAATAAAAAATTAAAACCAAAACTCGTGTCACAAAAACAACACACATCATCTTATACACATAACCGGTCTTACACGTAAATCAATTAACCAACAACGAGGAATAGCAACCAAATCCGAGATAAAAAATAATAATAAAAGAACATACTCACATGTGTGTAGAGCTACAGATACAAGAATGTGAGAAGTTAAAAAAAGCACGAATCCAGTAATCAAGTCTTTGGAAAGAAGGTAAAAAAGTAGAAAAAAAAAAGATTTCAACAAGAAATTCAACACAAACATTGCATAAAGTTCTTGAGGTCTTGACGTGTTCTCGCGTATTGCTGACTGGCTGATTGTCCGTCCTGTTGTATCTGTTTAGGTTTGAATTTTTTTTCTTTAACCGTCAATTTCTTTATGTCTTTGCTGCTGTGGTTAGTCGGCCTATCTACCTACACGAACGCGCACACAATTGCTGGTAATATCAATTTAAGTTTAACGTATTTTTTTTTTATATATATATATATGTATACAGATATATATTGTATTTTTTTTCGCCTTTGCTGTTGTGTCTTGTAGTCGGTCGTAGTAGTAGTACGAGTACGAGTACATACAATAAGAATTTTTACGCATGCGGCGGCATGGTGACCTCCGCTACCGCCACCGCCTCCACCGCAACTGCTACGGTTTTCGTGGGCAACAAAACACCGCGAGCTATAGACGTGAAAATACAAGCAGATCGAGATAAACAACAACTACAACAGCAACATCAACAATATCCAACGTGCCACAAGACTTTAGACGTTGACAACGACATAGGTACGGTACACATTGTTGTATATACTCGTATTTATTTGTAGAATTCAACTTGGACTCAGACGACAGCGACAACGACGACGACGGCTGCTGTTGGCTGCCAAGACTAACGAGCGACTTGTGACATGCGCTACACGCGATAGAGTGATCTGGGATTTATGATAAAAAATATATACATGCTCTTATAGAGTAGAAGACTTTTGAGGTTATATACAATATTAAGAGGCTTGGAATGTACACGAATTTACAATTAGAAAAAAAAGCGTATAAAATACGGATGGGTATGGGTATTCCGATTTATTATATTTTCTACCCAATTTATTATCAGAATGGCAAAAAATATCCCATTTAAAATACTGATGGAACTTTGATATATGTTGAACTTTCTTCTGTTTTTTTTTTTTGCAATTTCAGATTTTATATTCATTTTTTTAACACACACTTTTAATTGCAATATGAGTGGTTAAAGTTTTCACTCTTCCTGTCAATAAGTTCCATTGTTATCTGTGTTCTCTCCCTCCGCTATGTAGCTTGCTCACAAATTTTTTACTGATATGTGGCATGCTACCTCGCTGAGCTTTTAAGCCAGCCTATATTCAAAGCAAGAAGCATATTTTATGTTCTGTCTTTCAAATTCGTTGTATACGATTCGAAAAATAGATTTTGAAAATGATATGTGTCATGTTTGTTAATTTCCCGCTTTCAGTTCTCTAAGTTCCTGTCATACCTTCTAGATATTTTGCTAAATATATTTTTGAAAATTCTGCAGAATATTGTAACATGTCAACTTCAGCTTAGCTCTACAAAAACTAGTTCTATGAGATTTCTGTACAAAATTATTGGATCATTGTCTATCTGACTACCTATGTTGCAAATGCAGTCTGTATAGGCCATCTACTTTTATCTCGCTGGAAATGATGTATATATGTCACTGACTGTAATAGCTCAGAATTTTATATGGCTTATATCTAATAATATTATACGATATCTAGTAATGGTTTAATTTTTAAGTATTTTCAATATATTGAAAGTAAGTTTTTGAACTCTAATTAAGATTTCAATTCGAAATATCTTCAAGAGCGTATGCTTCAGGTCGCTTCGACTTAATAAAATCATAATTTAGCAGCTACTCGAATCGATGTATCTTGTATCTTTTATTTATCTTTTTTTTTTTCTCCTTCAACACTGCACGCGGCAACTTTTTTTTTCTGCCTGCCTAGGCATTATTGAACGAACGCTTGCTGCGTGCCCCGAGCTACTCCGAGTCAAGTTAGTACCTCTTGCCTCCTGCTCGTTGTGTATTTATTATTTTTGTACTACTATGTTGTATCATTTGGTATATTTGTTTCTTGGTTTTGCTTTTGGTCTTGTTTGTTTTTTTTTTATTTAATTTTTTTTTGTTTTTGTTCTTCAGTGTCTTACGCGCATTTGTTTACTATAGATACTTTTATACATACGAACGCTTATAGTGCATACTACGTGCTACTGTATCTTTTCGCCATTAAGCTTGAATAAAAATAAATAAATACATATAAACAATTTTTTTTTTTTTAGAAATGTGAAAAATACGATGATACGCCAACGTACTAAACGATTTGCTCGTTTTTATTAATTAATGAAAAATTTTTTTATTCAAGATACATCCAAGTAAAACTTTATATGTATATTAATGTAGCGCGCTACTTTTTGTTTTTTTATTTTCGCTTATAAAAATTATTTTATAATTTGCAAATTTTTGTATTTATTTTTTATTTTCCGTGCTAAAAATTTACAATTTATCGCTCTTTCTGATTTTGTTTATAATTAATATATTTCTATATATACAATGTACTAAAGATACAATTAGTCTCTATAGATACATAGTATCTATATATACATACATAGATACTATATATGGACTATGTAGAAAGTGTTATTATCGCGTCATTGCGCCAGACGTCAACTGTTTGTGGTTAAATTCAAATACGCTGATCGCTGACCATATGATCAAAGCAGTGTTGTACAAATACCACAACGAAAGTGATTGATGTGGTCTACAGCGATCGAGAGAGAGTGAGAGAGGTGGGAAAGATTGAGGCACAGTGAAATACGACGTGCAAAGGCATATGGCCGTCGCTATATCAGTTTATTGTTAGAAAAACAGACTCTAGTGAAAGATGGCGAGAAATTACATTAGGTCATACGATTTATTGAGTTTAGACATTCACGCTAGAATGTAATGATGAAAGCATAGTCGTGTATTATAATTTGTTAAAACATTTAAATTCTAAGCATTTCTTTAGATGTTTTCTGGGACTACTTGGATGCCGATTTTCTTTTCGATGATCAAAAAAAGGACAGTGCTTCATATCAACCGACACAATTTCGTTTATCAAGATTAATTAAGATGATTTTGAAATAGTCCGCATATATTAATATACATATAAACAATGCCAGCGTTTGACACAATATTTCTTAAACTTGGACTTGTTATCCTCTGTCCGTATGTTATGTGCTATCCAAAACTGTTTAAAACTCGTAAAATTTTGCCAAATTGTTCCATACTCAAATATAATATCGCAATTGAGTGCTAATTATGTGAATTGTAGTGGTCAGCCATAACATTACGAATATAACCTCACATAATTGACACAATTTTTATAATTTGGAGTATGTCCATTAACAAAGAAGTAATTTACTCGGTTTTTTTTCAAGTGTTCAAATACTGATTTAAAGTTTTTATATCTAATCACCAAAACCTGCACTCAAAGCACTTAAATTAAAAAAGAAAAAAAACTTAATAAAACGCTTTAAGTGCCAACACCCGCAATACTCACATACAAAACGCTCAGATGCCCCCCTTACCCCAACTACAACAGCACAAGCCATATTGTTAAACTTGCGTATGGTTCATTCATAGACCAAAAGAATAAATATGACAAAAAAACCTGGCATGTGTTTATCGCCGTAAAAATATATATATCATATAGGGTGTACCATTCGAAATTAAAAAAAAAAAATTAAAGGTGCTTTTTTGTATGAAAGCTCCCTATACCTTCAAATCAGAAACTTAACAATTTAGGACATAGAGCGCATAATTAAACGAAAACTACCAGACAATCTGCCGGACATGGCTATACACATATTCCAAGCTGAAACGACTCAAGTTGACGCGCTAACTGCTACCATTATCATTCATTATGGACATAAATAGATTTTACTATATTGGTGCGATAAGGATTTCACTGACAGTAAAACATATACCAAACTGAAACTTATTGGCCGTAAAGACCAATAGATGTCTTGAAGATTTTCAGTGGAATAAGTGTTTTCAATTAATCCTTATCTGACAAACGCTATCAAAGTAATAGAGTTCTCCGGTACAAAGGTTTAAATGAGCCACCCTGTATAGCTACGTCTATCTTATAGATTTTTTTTTTTTTTTTTTTGTCTGCCGCACCATTTTGAGTGGGTCTATAGCGCATGAATGTACAAACAATAATACAAATATATACATAGAAATACTTATTGATACAGATATAGATATTTTTACGCCTTTCTATGTTGATGGCGACTACGACGACCAAACTTATGTCGGCCTCACCTCACCGCAGTCAGCCATTCAGCGCTCGCTTGCCATATTTTTATCTTGTATATTATTTTTTGTAAATAAACAGACGACGTTTTAAATTGTTTTATTTTTGTTTTTTTATTTTCGTTGGTTTTCTTCCTTTTAGATTTTTATAAACAATTTATATTTTATATTTATTCTTTGCCACACGTTAATAATTATTTTCTTTTGCGCAAGAAAATAATAAATAAATGCCAGAAGTACTCACGCGCCTTAGAACTTTTCCGCTGCCCATGTATTTGTTTATATATATGCATACTTATATACACTCGGGTTTTATTGATTACAAAATTATTTTGCATACCGTCACTGCCGGCAGTTCTATTTGCTTGTTTTGACACCAAACCAAAATAAGCCTCATTAATCTGTAGGCAAGCTTTTTTATTTTATTTCATTTTTATTTTTTTTGCTTTTTTTTTGTTTTGTGTAATAAATATCACTGGCGCCATTCAATCAAGTTTGAAAGGGTCGACACACTTCTCCATTTACATATTATATTATTTTTAGTACAATTTGTAATATGTAGCGTTCAGCGTTAGGTTTTGTATACCCTACTTATGCCATATATGTAGCTGAGATAAAATTATCACAGAGAATGAATCATTGTGCGAAAAATATGAATTTTTAATATTGTATTAAAGTGGAACCAGCTCTACGCATAGAATTTTCTTTTGCATTTTCAAGAAGCTTATTTATGGCAATTGTGTAGCGTATAAAAATGTCGTTTATAACTATTTTCTTACGCATGGTCAACTAATTTTGTGCGTTTCTATTCTAAACCTGGTTGAGCTAACACTTTATTTTTTACGCTTTCAATCAATGTCTACACTGCTCAGCCTCTTTGTTTGTTTATTTTTGCCAAATTGAGATGTGTTAAACCTCACACATTTTAGTTTTATGCAAAACGTATCTGTATATACTCGTATATACAGATACTTTTTAGCTTTTCTCTATTGTTAAATTCTTGGAAGCGATTTTTTTATTTATTTGATGTTTTCTTGTTTAGTTGTTGTTGAAAATTTGCATATAAGTCAAATAGTTACTGAAATTTTTATATCGTATATTATTTAATATAATTAGTTACCATATTTTTATAGAATATTATATTAAAAATAAACATTTTTTTCTTATCATTTCAGGTGAGCAAATTAGACACAGTTAAAGGGAAACTTATTTCAAGCGTAAGTTCGAAAAAAGCTTTAAAATCGTTATCACAAAATAGATCGACAGATCTACGGAGATTATATAAAACCGGTGTATGATTTTGCCATCTGAATAAGCAGCCGGGAGACGCAAATCTTCTTAGATGTTATCATTGTAGTTGATCCTGTCCTTTCACTTCGACAACTTCTGTAAACTCTTGCGTTCGACCAAAACTTGCTTACTTTTAAAAAGATACACTTAAATGTTTGAAGTTTCTAAGCCGTCACTCCAATTTTTTTAGAGATCAAGTTTCATAACTTTATTTCTAGACAATTTGAGTGTTTCAAAATTTGAGCGACCCTTCTATAAAAGTGTATCCAGAAATCTCGCACCGCCTCTGCTTTGAACTACTATAGTTTTTTTTTCTGGTTGCTAATCGTTTGAACTTCGCACAATATACTATATTTTAATCGTTATATATATATATATATATGTATATATATATATATATATAATATTTTACAGTTATCAAGCAAATACCTTTGACAATCTGACTGCAAACACATGTCCGTCCGTCCGCGTTTTATATATATAATTTTTTTGTCTTGTGTGAAGCTGCGCTTGATAACCCTAAAAACTGATATGAAATACTTAATTTAAATATTTAAAAAAAAAAAAACAAAAAAGAACCTTTTCTAATATAGTATTTTTAGATGACATTTTTACCCTATTTGAGTGCAAATAAAATCCCGCTTATAAATCAATTAATGGCTGTGATTAACTAACTTTATATTTCAACGCCAATCAACGTGAACTTGACGAACATTTACTATATATGACTATATTCGCCATAGTAGCATTTCTTATATGTAAGTCAAAATAAAAAAAAAAATACAATATACGAGTATATAATAAAACCTTGATATTATACTACTCACATATATATATAGCTTTAGCTTTCTTGTCACAATTTTTCACATGCATAATCATATTTTCTGAATTAATTATATTTAATCAGTTACAATAACATTGTACGTTGGCTAGCTGGTCTGGCCTGGCCTGGCCTGGTTGTATAAATTTCGAAAAGAAAAAAAAAATATATAAAATAAATTCATGATTGCACATTTAATTTTACTACGACGTCGAGTAGAGTTCGGCCCACGCATGCATGCAACAGCCAAACACGCTGAGCCAAGCAAGCTTTACGGTGCAAACCGAGCCAGCAACAAACAACCTACACAGTATGTGGTGTGTGCTGCATTTACTATTATATATATATGCCATATAATCGTATATAGAATAGAGAGCTTTGTAGTTTATTATATATATATATAGTATATACATCTGATACTCGTAGTAGAAGCTACAAACATGGCATGTGCAATGCTTAACGTAAAAAAAATTGACGCAAATATGATGTCAAAGTCTCTCAGTGTATTGTGGTTGTGCTTATTTAAACTTACACGATAAACTACTAAAGCGAGTTGACCGATAAGTCTTCGTTTATGAGTTACAAATTTTAGTTTCTGCCAAAAATATCACCATCTATGAAGTCTATGTAGAGACACTAGACCGCCCATTTATGATTTGATTCGTTGACAGCTTTATAGACAACCCTCGTTAGTAGATTTTACATACGATTAGTAATTTAGTTACTATGAAAGTAAGCCCAGAACTAACCGTTGTGTCATGTCATTTGGCGTTTGTAGTTTATATGCAAGTTTTTTATATACAGTTATTTTTTAAGCAATCTGCATCATTAAATTTTTGTTTGACAAAATAAATGGTTGCAAACTAGTGACCGCTTCGAGGTAGTGTTTTTATATCCGTTTCAAGAAACCATTGAGATACAGATTGAATGCCTAGATCTTATCCGGAAAACCTACTGGGGCTACTCTCGTAATACATTATAGTCATGAAAAAACATTTTAACAGACATAAGTTTAAAAATACTTTTGAACTACAATTGAAGACACAATATTCTCAGAATTGCTATTAGTTTCATTACCCAACTTTAAGCGCAATAAATGTATTTCTCAACATCACACCAACCTTTTAACTCTAACACACCCACACTTTTGAGTAGCGGAAAAAACCCAAGAGTCGTTCACTTCCACTGCATCTCTGCATAAACAATTAAAACATATTAATGAAGCAATTCATTGATGAAGCTCTAAGGGCGACCTGTCTCATTTCCATTTATTGTGAAATCCATATACCTACATACATACATACATAAAAGAGAAGTCTATGAAGCACGGCTTTTCTTTACTTGGTTTTCAAAACCACAAAGATTGATATCCAAGCCACGCGGATGGCCGACCGACCGATCGAACGATCAAGTATAAGTGAGTGACTCATCGATTCAACTGGATCTATCAAATGAACGATCGAACGACCCAACACATTTATTACGATTATATAATCGTTTTGAGCTAAATAACCACACAACAGCAGCAAACTTGAACCTTTTTACTTGATAATTTTTTATATATAGTACATATGTATATATATTCCTATACATGTGCCTACACAATCTATAAATACAAACTTATAATCATATTTATTGTATATATACGTTGTGCATCATCACACGCGGACTGACCCCTTGACGTACATAGAAAGTAACGAAGTGATTGTGTTGTATGAAGTCAGGTAGTAAATCGGTGTAGTATCTTTTTTTTATTTACATTTATATATTGTATATTCTAAGTTCCTTTGCATCTTTGTTGCTCTTTTCTTTCGATAAAGTTGGCTTTTTATGCGCTATTTTAAGATGAATTTACCAAAGATTTACTAACCAAAATGTAAGCGTAAGTGTCGGCTCTCTATATACGAGTGTGTGTGTGTGTGTGTGTGTCTGCATTGCTAAAACAAAGCGTTTTAAAGTCAATTTTTTCTCTTTCTTGTTCTGACTTTGATAAGCCTCAAATCGGAAAGGTAAAATATATATTTATATGTATATGTCTGTCATCAGTTTCGATTCTTTATCATTGCAGTGTATTAAATAGTCGTATACACGTTACATCCACTTATTACTAACCTCAAAGTTGTTATTTTTTTATAGGTACATATTTTACCATGTCCACACGCTGTATTTGTTTAGGTCAAGTTCAAACAGAATTTCGAAGAAGGAAAGAATGGAAATAAATAAACTTGTGGTGTATACAAATAAAATTCTGCTTGTGTTACCAGAAATTCCTATGGGTATACTGAATGTTAGTTGATGCTATGAACCTTTCACCCGCCTTTGACTGACGCTGCCACAATTTACAAACACCGCCGGAGACAAATATGCTCCGGCGGCTTGTGTTTATCCCGTGCCCGAGTCGCGCGTTCTAAATACATTACCGCTTCACCGATTTGAAATTCGAGATAAGCCACGAACAATTAGCAGTGGCAGCTCATAAAAATAACATTTTTTCTTTACACTTTTTTTTTTTTTTTTTGTGCTCTATCTGCCCCATTCTATTGTTTGCTAGTCTGTACGAATATCTCTCAGTTAGACATTCTATGCCATTGTAATCGGTTGCCCATTGTTGATTGTACCGCAGTCGATCTCTGCTCCCAGTTAGTTCTTCCAATGGAGTGCATCATTTGCTTATTTTTGAATTAATGCTAGTCTGGTTTATTTGATTTTTGTACTTGTAGTCAATGAAACCGAAATAGTATGTGTTCCTCTTTCTACATTGATTTGTATCTTTATCTAACAATGTGTACATTATTATGTTTTCCCCTAATTTTTTTTTTTTGGCTTTTTGGAGGTCAAAGACACAGCCACGAGTACTAAGTGGTGTCAAATATTTACATGATATTAGATTTCGAAGCAAATATATTTATTTATGCCTTATGGCTGAGAGCAGAGAAAAGTTTGAAGTGGTGAGATTTCTTTAATACATTGAAATCTATGAGACGTAGAAATTCGGTTTACCGTCGTATACTGCCATCTACGGCATCTTAATATCAAAGGTTTATTGGTTAGTTTTTATTTAGCAAGCAGTTGTATCGTTTATTTCGATAAAATAGAAAAATAATTATCAATCCGTAATACGCTTTTATTTTTGAGTTGGAAAATAGGAGAGCAATTAAAAAAGGAAGGATGGATACCCTATGCCAATATTGGCTCAACGAATTTAAAGTGTTGAAGGGAGTAATTTATGTGGTTCCTCATACTTGCTTTGTGTTTGAATTAAAATACTGTTCACAATTTATATGTGAAAAATAGAACAATATGAATATATTATAACCAAAACAAATTTTCCAACTAAAAATAACTAGCAAATGCATATCGCTTTTATACAATATAGAGAAACGACGTCATACGTCAAAACGACGCCCACATACAAACCTCAAATCCCTTTGAAATCTCATTGTTACCTTTAACTTTATTACGTGGCAGACTTCTTAAGTGGCCTCCACATAGCAGACAAGCACACGCGCCGCTGACACTTTTGATTAACCACAAAAAAGGTCACGTCAATTAAGTAGATTTTTTGTCGGTGGATATACAAAATGCAGAAAATAAAAGGAAAATGTTTAAAAAGAAAATAGCTTTAAACCTTTCATGCACAAATCCTTCATATTTTAGAACTTTTATTCAACATTTAGTTGGCATGAGTAAATCAATTGGTAAGTTAACAAACTGCAAAGTAGTTCATTTGAGTGGCATCATTTAAAAGAGATATCTGTCAGCACCCTCTATTTTGTAGCTTTCTAGCCTTTGACAGTTGGTCAGCAAGCTGGTTGGGGTTTTGCCTTTAGTCTCTGCATATGTTGTCCCTCTTTTCAGTTTGGTTCCTTACTACTTGCGCTTGGCGATAGATATTTGCTTCTCTACATTTTATGCTACAATATGCCATGTGTTTGTATTAAATAATATCTTCCCCCTGAATAAGTTTTCTATATTGTACATATGTACGTTGAGGAAACATTTTTGCATTTCTAATCTACCCCAACAGAAAGCGAGTTTGATTTTATGCAAGGGGCATAGATTTTCTTCTTGAATATACTTGTACGTGTGCAGTTACAATATGCATTTAAGATGTCCTCATATACATGGACTTTTATGTATTTTTCTACTGTGGGGTTCATTTGAAGCTTTCTTTCATACCGTCTTGTCACTTTCTCATTTTAACGAAGGGTTCAACATGAGTTTTGAATGGGTTCTTTGTAGGTTATTGCGCGTTAATAGTACCCGGGCTTCAAATGTATTTTTAAAGCGAAATTTCAGATATTTGAGTAATTTTAATGTACAAACGCAGCGGTAATTTGTATATTAAAATTACTCAAATATTTGCACAGTTTTTTTTCCTCTCCTTTTCTTTTCATTTCTTTTTTCGCAATGCATTATATAGCATTGCCAACTACAATTCATACTATTAACTTTCGACTAGTGTTGCCATACATTTTTTATATGATATGCTATTTTGCAATCTATTCTTTTGAAAATATTTAGCTTAAGCTAAAGTTTATTGACCCCAATACACTACACATTTACCTTATCACGAATTCGCCATGCGAATCAATGAAGTAAAGTGTAGAAAAAACTGAGAAGAATGACATGGTCCACCGGAAGTTTGTTACGATTTCTTATTTATTTATACACGTTTATCTGGAGCTACCCGTACTCGAAACACTACACAATACGTACTTACTTGCGCTCATAGTGCACATACATAAATATGTGCAAATATGTACAAACGAGCATATTTAAATGTCGATATTGCATATATTCAGTGCTCTCGTCGGTCGGACGGTCGCTACAGAAGTACAGTTAAAAATTATTCTCATTCAGTTTTCACTGAAACAGAGATAAAGATAGACAGACCGACGGCCGGACGGACGGACTCTGCATTGAGATCAATGCAAACGGCTGGTAGACAAATCGACAGAACATTACCATATCAAGCTCAATCAAATGCGTATAAAAAATAAAAATGCTGCAAAATAAATGAAAATGAGAAAAGAATCAAAGTGTTTTGCAAAGCAAAATCTGCAGCGCACTGTTGTGTTATGTATTTCATAAATATTTGATTGAATAGTGCATAAAATGCATTTTATTTTATAGTTTAAATTTGTTTATTCTTTCCTTGCAATTTGTTAATTTATTTTTCTGATACTATCTGGCAACGTTTATTGATATCTACACTACTATGTATGTTCTGGTATTTTTTAGTTAATTTGATAATATTTTTATTGTGCTGCCCATCTATTTTAAAACAGTAAATAATGTAAATAAAAGTGAAGAAATCGTTTTTAATAAACTTTTAAACGAGAGTTTTCCAACTGAAGCCATTTAGAAAGAATGAAGAGTATTTTATTTCTGTAATATGGGCGTTTCAGTACTCAAAATTGTGCTAAAGCCATCGATTTGTTATTCTCGATCTTGTAAATAGATATACATACATACTTCTATAATACTCTACAAGTATAATGTAATGTTGAATATTTTGAAGTGTATACAATTTTCGATTATAACTATAGATCAATGATTTCTCACTTATGCGGAGTAATTTTAATATTTTCAATGCAATTTGTTTGCAAATTTGTATTATTATATATGCATTTTAAGCTAGAAATTTGTTTTTTTTTTTTCAATTTTCTTCTTGTATTTTGTGTTGTTGCATTTTGCGGTTAGTTGATTACTTTGTGTTGCTATAAATATGTAGTTGCTGGTTGCTATTGTTCTTGTTGCTTTTGTTATTGTTAGACACTAGAATAATTATTTTAATTACTGCAAATTTACGCAGCTTCATATATCGTTGTTGTTGTTGTTATTATTATATTTGTTATTACTCGTTTCCTTTTGTTGTAATTTCGTTTTGAGTGGCTGGCTTATTGTCGCTCAAGCATCAATCTCTCGTCGGTCTGTCAGTCTGTTTGTCTATTCATCTATCCCGTTTCGCCATGATGCTGATGATATGCGTGGGAGCTGCCAACTTTATTATTCTAAATTTCCTCTTCTCACTTCTACTGCCATGCAGTACAGTTGTGCTTTTGTTTGTTTTGCTACTGTCAAGCTTTTGTTATTTGAAACGTTTTTTAATTAAATACAATTAGCGCTTAGTTTTTTTTATTTTTGAGATTTTCTTTACAAAGTTTTTTTTTCCATGCTGCGCTATGCTTTGTTGCAGTTAAACTATTTCTTAATAAGTTAAGCAAAATTGTTGACGAACGCTCATGTACCATGGTTCCAAGGATTCTTGGTTGGTGTGCAGTGTTGCAATTCGTACATTCGTTTGGCATTGCACTGTCGTCGTCGAATGTATATAAATTTGTAAAAGATATTGTTGTATAATTTTTTTTTACGCGTCCAAGATTTCTTTATATTCTGATTATACTTGCAAATTTGTTTGTATTTTGTATTATATCACTTTGCTACAGTTTGACTGTCTGTGCCTCCAGGGGAAATTCGCTTGCTTCTTTCTGAAAACGGTTTATTAAAATGCAATATAATATATTTAATAGTTGAAAGCTTTTATTATTTTATGCGAACTAAAGTGGAAATTTATGTTCCGTTAAAATGTTTTTCTTATTTTGTTTGTATGATGTGCAATTGGGAATAAGAGAAAAGGTGAAACACTTATTTGATTTTAAATTTTGGAAATGATTTCGTTTAAATTGCAATTGGAAAATAACTTTTTTTCTTATAATAGTGCAGACAAAATATTTAAGGAGTTAATTTTCGCACGTATGTACATACATATATGCTGTTGTCTAACAGGTTCACCGCATAATGGTTGCAGTAAGATTTTTGGTTTGTGCAATATCTACTAAAACTTACAATTTTCTTCTTTGAGCTTGGCATCAGTAAGTCAAGATGTGTGAGTGTGATTTTCACATAGTATGGTGCACAAGTTTACATAACCTGGACCATATTTCAATGACTAATCTATGTGTATATTTTTATTTTCATAATTTTTTGTTATTTCTTGTTATTTTTCCAACACATTTTGTTATTGTTTTAAGTTTTTTAAACAATACTTTATCGATAAGCGCAAACTTCACCATTTTTTATGCTTTTGAGCACGTACTGTGTCTTAATGAAACGTCAAAGGATGCTGAGCTCTTGGAGCAGACGGCAGACATATAATTGGATATATTTTTGTTCATTATTGATTTTGCTTATAAGGCTCTTGAATTAGCATTAGCGGTAAGTCTGACACTAGCAAATATGTTGCTTTATGTATATGAAACTAGCATAAAGCTAGCACGTTCTCGGCAGTATTGAAGCCAATTAGAAATAACTAACAAGAAGATGAAGATAAGAAAATCCAATCAGTGTAACACCAGCAGCAAAAACACGCACAACTCCTCTGAACTGCAGTACAATCTTATCTCACCCCTACACTATCGTGCCCATTCCCCTTTGCACAATTGCTTGCTTAGCATAAATAAAGCTGCAACTACTAGCAAAAAAAAAAAACAACAGCAACAAATAGATGCAACTTTATTTACAAAAACAAAAATAAACAATATATATGAGTTCTTTGTGCTCCCACTATCACCGCGCTCTCTCATTTATAGACTCCACATCGCAGCATCTCTTTTCTTAGTTATCGTTTCTCTTGAGCTGTTCCATGTGCAGCGTAAAAAATGGAATATTACTTAAAATAAACAATGTGACCAGACTGGGCAGCAGGCAGAATGGCAAGTGATATCAACTATAAAAAAAAGAACGCCGGGTGTAGTAGAATATTAGTTACACTGTACTGTTCCCAGTTGAAAGGTATCTCCATATGTGCATGTGTGTGGTACCCTGCCAATAAATTGCAATGTCTGACGCCAAATTCAATACATATGATTCATTAATCGAGGTAGATAGATTTAATGAGTCAAAATCTTTCAGACAATACCTTTTCCAACTATGTATATAGGGTACAAAAACATAAAAGTGCAATAACAGCTCAAAGATCTCTGGAAGCTGGCTCCATTATCAACTTCATCGATGTCGATGTTCTTCTTCTTTCTCGTATTATACTTAAGCAGTGTTAATGTGTTGCCTCATACACCGTACGAGATCTGATAGAAATGTTCAAAAAAAAAGAATATTATTTTACCCCCTTAATTTTTGTGCAAATTTAACGTTCAGTTATGCTGCCGGTTATCACAGATTTAGCACTAAACAGAGCTGGTTTTGTCGCAATGTTGCCATATTTTTTTTACGTTCACAGACCAAAGAATACATTATTGAGTTGGTTAGTTTATAGCAAATTTAGCAAGATAATAAGGACAGGCCCTAAAAGTAATATCAAATATCCTGGAAAATGCAGCATATTTGAATATATAAAAGATAATGCTTTTATTACAATTTGAAATAGGTCTTATGTTTTGAATAAGACCTTGTTGTACTTAACACTTTCGCGTATTTTCCGCCGCTTTAACTTTGCTACTACTCTAACTTCTTATTGCACACACACACACACACAGAGACACGCATACATGCATACACAGCCTCCAATGTACTACGAGTGCAACATTCGCATCGCAGCCTCACTCTCTCACTTCTTTAAGCACCCGCAATCGCATACGAGTTGCATGCTATTTCTTCCGTTCACTCTTCCAGGCACTGCTTCAAGTCAAAGATAGCTTCACTGATTTATTTTTTATTTTTTTTTCGCCATGTTTTCTCGTCGTCAACGTGGTTCGGGCTATTCATGTTGTTGTTGGCTGCTAGTATTCAGCTCTATACGCTACGTTTATTTTTACTCGCCTCTCGTTGCTAGGCTCGACCCGGCAACGAATTGGATTGCTTTGATAGACGGACAGACGGACGGACGGACGGAGAACAGAAAAGAAACGTCTTCTTCAGCAAGTTGTTGTAGTTGGTGGCGGCGGCTTTATGCTGCCATTGCTTCTTCTTGCTCTTTCATGCACTCTATATAACATAGCAACAAAAGCAACATGCGTCGCACGCGCTTGACAACAACAATGCTACAACAACGGCAAAATTTACGCCAAAAAGTCGCAAAAAAGTTTCCCTCTCCAGTTAGTACACTCTCCCATATGCTATGCTATGCTTTGCGCAATGCACTCGCAGTTGATTCTCGCAGCAGCATCCAACTTGCAATTGCATTTCTGCGCCTGTATTCTACTATGAGAGCGTAGGTTAACGAGAGAGACAGACAGTGCGAGAGAGAAAGAAGCGCATGTGGCATGCGTTTTTCTACTGATTTTTCTTCTGGTATGTACTACTTTATTCACTTCTCATTGAATGCAAAAGTACCACACAGCCACCTTCTAATGGGTTTACCATCGCACATCCTTCTCCACTACCACAAAATGAAGCGCACTCACACCGTTTACTTCTTATAGACTATAGTCCTCCGCAAAATTTCGCTTCGCCAACTGCTCTAGGACACACGCGAAATTAAGGTTACCATTTTTATAAGGTCAAATCCTACATTGGTAACTGTGGTACCATCTTGCGCGATCACAGATAATCGGAATGCCATAAAATTTATACTAATCTATTTGTCATTTAACTTGTTCATTTAAAGAACATCGATCTATTTTTTTGTTGCATGTTTGGAATTACATATGTATGTATGTAGATGCAGATCAATTTCGCCTTTTTTTTTTTCTTTTTTTTTTTTTTGTGAGCTGTCACATTTCTCTACAGCCTAACTTTACTCTGTGATGTGTAGTGGCGTCAACGGTTATGAAACAATTTATCACCGAACACGACACCCATTTTGCGAATATCTTCTTAGTCCCATTTCTTTGGAAAAAAAGGGTGAGGTATAAATTCCGGATAGCTTCTAATATCCAATTTTTCAGAAAAGCCTAGCGTGACAGATGGCCACTCTGTGGAATATGCTCTCACACCCACATTTGCAGTCATTTTCTTTGCATAAATCTCATTCTCTGCTTTTTATGCTTTTTGAATGACAAAGCATGCAACTTTTGATGTTTTCATACGTATTCATACAAATACAAACAAACACACACACACACGCGCACAGAATCACTCTCAGAGCCCTGCAAGCAAATTCATTTTACCGCGCTCTCTATTGTATTTACTTTACATTGTGATGATGTCGGCAACGGAAAAGCGAAAAAAAAGCACAATGAGAGGCGACAGTTTTGCAGTTGCATTTTTTTCAGCTCTCAGCATCTTTGCATGGCTCGCGTCTCACACTATGCATTTGCTACACTGTCCCGTTGTTGTTGTTGTGAGGGGTTACTGAACGCCAACTTTGCTGACTCACTCATACCAACATATATGTACCGCTCTTTCACTGAATTCGCTCATTTCTCATGCTTTTCTTAATATTTGCATAGTAAATTTTTTTTTTAATTTTATATTTTGTTGCTTTGCTTCTTTATTTTGACGTTTACAACACTTTTCCTTGAATTCTTTCGCCAGCTTGTTGTTGTTTTGGTTCAACTTGTCTAGTGACGATGTTGTTGTTGTTGCTACAATTTAGAAAATTATACAGCTTCTCTTTCTTTCGAGCATCGTGGAAAAAGTTTTTTCTCTCTTGCATTTTCGCGCGCAAATATTTGCGCCAACTGCTTCACCTCCGTACCACCATTTTGAGTTTCCATCTAACAACTCCATTACTTGGACTTAAATCTCAGTAAGTCACTTACACATAGAAACAAGTTTCATTGAGTCATAATGCTTTTCTGCTTTCAGCAATTTCTTAATTCCTCAGAGGAACTAGATAATGTGATAGAATTACGTTAAAAAAAAGAAAATGGTTGAATCTATACAAAGAGAAATTTAAGCGTTTTCTATCAAAATTACTTTTCCTGGGCACTCTTTATCATTACGATTTGCAGTGGAACTTAATTCAAATACTCGTGAAATTTTGTAATAAGTTAAAAAAAATCAATCTAAAATATTGACGGCAATGAAAAACTAGAAGCAAAAAATAATAACTGCACGATACAAATGCAAAAAAAAAAAAAACATGCAAAACCGTTATGTACAAAAGTTCAAAGAACTTTGTCTAATTATGAAGCACTCACACATAGATGCATATAAACAATTTCATTACAACAACAGTAAAAACGATGCAAATGCAGTTGGCTGCAGCAGTAAAATAAACAACAAAACAAACTAGCACATGCTATCTCTTTCATGTCTTTTGCACGTGTAACTACATACATACATACAGCTATCTCACTTAATAAATTTTCTTACTCCCTTTCACTTTACGAAATTGCTGCTGCTACTACATCTACAATCCATACATACAGACAATATTTATCACAACTGCATTGAATTTTTGATCTTTTTATAGACTGGTCATAGTAATGTTATAATAAAATATGATATTATGCATATTGTAATAACCATAAATGTACATACTACAGACAATAATTTCGGCAATAATTATGAATTAAAAGCTATAATTTTTCCTAAATTAAAGTATGTACAATAATGCCGCATTTACGGAATATGTGACACTCATTCAACTGCTCAATCATTCATGTAATTCGGCCTGCCTCCCACTTAATGCTATTAAAAAAGAGAGACGAAATGACACGCTGTTTTTATAAAAAAAAAATCAAATTATTTTATGTGTAATGCGTATGATGTGCAGCATTCATTTGATTAGATATAAAATTCGCATTAACTTCGTATGATTTCATTAAGCACAATAAAGAAAAGCATAAAATGAGTCATCGACTAATAAAGAAAGAGTATGCAAAAAATAGCGGAAATGCCACACTGGTCAATCTCTCTCTTGCTATGTATGAGTGAGTACTGAAGATGGTAAAAAATTAATTTAAGACAATTTTCGTTAAAGTTAAAGACATCTGCTTTGGTTTGGTCTAACCGAAGCTTAAATACCCTTTGCCCACTCTTCGGCAAAAATTTTTTTTATTCATTTTTAATATAATAGTATGGGTACTTTGCTATAAAACAATATTATTTACAGAAAATTATTTTCCGTATATGTGCACCGCAACTGTCCCATAAGAACTCGAGTCTTTGAGCCATCTTTCCGATGACGTTTTTTTTAGAAATGCTACTGTTATATTAAAACCATTTGTCGTCGGCATAAACTTTTCCAACATCTTATGATAGTGCTTTGAATTGATGTATTTGTTTCACCAATCATTGGCTTGCTTATGTGCCCCTTAATATGGAAACGGAACTAATCCGAAACTTTGAATTTAAGATCGATTATTTCGATTGCATTCAAGCTGTGACATGCCAGTCGGTAATGCCGATTTTAGTCGATAGCAGTGTATCATATGGTGTAAATAGAATACTCTTCAATTTAGATTTGGTTAGTGGCTAAGTCAACAAAAATAACCAACCGACTGATTTATATGTATATGCAAAATTCAATTTTTTTTTTTTTTTTTCAAATTTTAAGGTGTGTTCTATATAAGGAGGTGCTATGTAGCCGTTGCACTATAAAGCCTACAAATTTAAACTTAGCCATGCTCTAACAATCGTATTTTGATAAAATAAAAATAAAAAAAAATGAAATAAATAAAAATTAAATGAAGGATTTAAATGAAAACAGATGAAAAATCAAATAGCAACATTTGATTCCTGTTGCTACCTTCACATTTTGTTTTATTTTCAACTCTATCAAGCTCTTACTACAAGCCCCTACATCCTTCCAACGTTTTTTTTTTTTTTTCTGTTCTTTCCGTTTTTTATTATAGAACGACGAGTTCGCCGGCCACCCGCAATGGGCGTGGCAGTCATTTCCAGCAATTATGTGCTTGCAAATTCACACACTGATACAGACACACAAACACACCGTCACACGTTCCCAACAAACTGTCGGTCGTTGCCGAGTTCAGTCAGTGATAAGCCGTATCTGGTGCCGCATACAATTACACAAAATTGCAACGATGATACATATACAAATATACATACACACAAGTGCAGAAAGATTTATACACCTACACGATGCGCTTAGTTGATTTTCTATGTATTTATTTATATGTAGTTGGTAGGCTCGCTCTACAATTTTTGTAGCTGTATTGTGGTAGGAGCATCAAGGAGTGCAAAAGAGTGAGATAGCTTGTAAAAGAGCGCATGCAAAGTTGAATTGTTGAAAAAAAATTTGTTGAGGCTTGAGTGCAGCTTTTAGGCGCTACATGTTCGGTTAATATACTATCTATCAAAACTAATTTGGAAACGCCAAATAGGAAGTCCTGCTTCTTTCGATATTCACTTTTCCCGATCGACACGCTTTTCGTAATTGCGACGAAGTCTAAAATATTACCAATACGCTGATAGCCGTAAATGACGAGCAGTTTTTAGGACGCTGAGTCAGGGAAAAACTTTGAAAAGTATACATCGTTCCTGTTTTTAAATTTTATAATGCCAACACTGAAGCCCGCCATTCGAATCATATAATTCTCACTAAGTTAAATCCTTCCTAAGCGGATTAAGCCTTTAAATAATGTGAATGTGTCGAATTCTTATTTTAAATTATTAAAATCTTCAAATTTGTTGTTGAATGGAATCGATTTTTATGCTCATTAATTACACCTCTAATAATTTTTCATGTAGCGTACTCAAGTTGAGTACAGGAAAGAAAATAAAAGGAAAAATGAAAAGTTTACAGAAAAAATCATTAAGCAAGTTTACAACATGCCAACACCACCACCACCGTTAGCATTCTTGCACCATCACCAGTGAGTCAACCAGCAAGACACCTTTTCAGCATCCGTTTGAACGTAACCAACCTGCTCTAGCTACCCACTCGCCTCAATCGTCCTAGAACAGTTCAACAGATTTACTGAGACGTATGTAGTTGCCACTCACACTGTGTACCATGTGCTTTTGGATCACTGTTGCTGTTGCTACATCTAGGCTCAAGTTCGTCAAAGTCGAGGCTGCCTGCCGTCTGTCTGTGGTTGCCAACGAAAAAATGATGGATTTTTCAACAGTACTGAATGAAGTGGAGTAAAAGCGAAAAAAGAAATGCTTCAAGTGTCATTTATATTTCACTGCTTTGCTTACTCTTTTCCTCTCTCTTTAACGCATTATTACGCCATCTCTTTCTTTATGTGCACTGTTGCCAGTTGCATAAAATACGTATATCCCAGCGCTCCCATTAACTCCCACAGAGTGTGGTGTCGGTGACGAGGGCAACAGCGCGCACTGTAGTCCCAACACTAAAAAAAACTTGCCAAAACGGTAATTGTTTTTAATAGAATTCATGAATACTATGTCCAAAAACAAATTGGCGGGCATTTATTGAATCGAATAATTTTATAATTGTCCATAATATTAATAGAAACGTAAATTTTTTGTGATGTGTACTGCGCTCACAGTATACCGCCAACTTTGCAAAAACATATTCCTATTTATCAAGATCGATTGTACAATTTGGCCGCAAATGGGGCTTAAAATCTTTTAAATTCATATCATTTATATTTCGAGCGCTTTTTTGTATTTCGGACCATTGTGCGGTGGCGCAGTTATAAGAGAAGATGAACGCTGGAGACAACAACCTCACAGCCAAATGCAAACCCCTTTTTGGCTTTCAAACCGGCAGCAGTCTGGCCAAATTAAAAATGTTTCCGTTGCATACAAACGCAGGCACATACAACGACATCGACCAACAACAACGCTGCCATATTTGTGAAAATGAGTAGTGAGAAAATTCTGGTTTTATTGCCCAGTGGCAGCAACATGATAGTTGTCAATGAGATTGCGCTAATTTTGAATGACATACATTGATTTAAATGATTTTAAAATCGAAATCGCATTTGTCACAATATCATGTTGAAACATGCACAATGCATTGAGTGTTGCCAGAGAGTTAAAAACCAAATTGGTATTTTTATCAAGAAATATTGTGCGAGTTGAAATGCCACTGCAACAAGGCGCAAAAGATGTCGAAAGCCGACCATTTTGTAGAGCCGCAAAGAGTCTACTTCTTTAGATGAAAGTTTGTCTAAAAACATTAATCGATAATTTTTTTACGAAGTTAATAAATGATAAACGTTTCCTGCAATATTAAAGTTACACATTTGATCTCCCAACTTTTGATCAGCTCGATAATGCTAAGAAGTTATAGCAAGTCTGTGAATTTGAGTGTGTGATGTATACTGAAATAAATTTAGTAGTGAAATGTTCAAGATCACCATTTGTTTCGTAATTGAAATTATTTTTCTTAAAATATTTTAAAATAAACCATTATTATTGTTCTTTTTTTCAGATGTGCAATGCAACAGCTAAAGGCTATCGGCAACATCTCTTCTAAATGTCGGAAGAGTAAACGAATGAGCGACAAATGACAGCAGCAACAATAAATGCCATAAAACCAACAACAATAATTAAAAAATACACGCACATGTTGCTGTCAAGAAAAATATGGTCAATGCTGCTACAGCAAGCGCACCAGCAAGAAGAGCAACGAAAACAACATCAACTAGATCAGAAGCAACAGGAGGATCAGAAGCAGCAACTGCGCCAAAAACATTTCTCATAACAAAAGAACAATTGCAAAAAATAAAGAAAGTAAGCTGCTGCAACAACAACAGAAACACAAAGAAGGATTGGTGCAGCAAAGTGAACAGCAGCAGCAAAAGCCGCGGCAACAGCAGCATATTGTTGCTATTAGCAAAATGGTAATACCATCAACACAACAAACAGCAGCAACATGTACAGATAACGCAGCCGAAACAACAGCAACAACAAATAGTAATAGTGAACTCGATAAGCAACAGCAACAACAACATGTATACTATCAACAACAACAACAACATCAAATGCCACAGCAACAATCTCCAGCGCCACCGCGACAACATCCGAAGAAGCGTAAATTTGATCCAGCTGAGCTGGACAAGGCTGATCAGCAACAGTCACAGCAGCAGCAGCAGCAACAACAACACCATCATGCACACCATAACAAACAACAGAAACCGCAAAATGAATTTGTTGCATCAATGCCGCTCGAGAATGGCAATAGAACAACGACGGCAGCAATTCATTTGCCGCAACAGCAACATGTTGTCAGCAACACGAGCAGTAGCAATAGCAACAGCAGCAATGGTAGTCCAACAGCAACAACGAATGATGCAATTTACGCGTTACGCACAATGCAGCAGGGCATGATCGCCCCAACAACAACAGCATCAGCAAGCGGTGCAGGCACCGCTAACAGCAACAATTGTAGCAGTATCAATAATATAAACAGCGGACGCATTATAATTTCAAGCAACAACATGCAGCAGCACCAGCTGCAACAACAACACCTGCAACAAACAAGTACTTATAAATTGCAGCAGCAGCAGCAGAACCTCCAGTATGTTGCTGGTAATAACAACAATCGCACACATACACCAGCAACCACATTGCTGTCGTATCAACAGCAACAGCAACTTTTTAGCTTTAAACACAATCAGCAACAACAATTGCAGCCAGTACCGGAACAACAGCAACAGGAAACTACTGCGCCGGCTATTCACTTAGATCTCAGCGAATGGATTAACACACGCGTTTTAGCCAAGTTTAACAATCACTATGCACCGGGCATAATACGTAAAGTACTACCAGCAGCTGCTGCTGCCGCAACAGCAGCAATAGCTTCAACAACTCCTTCAAGTGATACATCAGCAAAGTCTCCAAATTCTATACTTGTGGAATTCGATGCGCCAGAATGTGCACAGCATTTGTATGTGGATATATTAAATAGTGGACGCTACAATGTGATATTGGACGCCAGTCCAAAAATGGCTGATGTAAGTACATGAACAATTATATATTTTTCTACTTCTATGGTATTTAACCTCAATTTCTTTTTGCCTGCAGATTACGCTGGGTGCGCGCGTCTGTGTGCGTCAACAGCCTGATGGATGCGCCAGTTGCGTTTACGCCGAGGGTATTATAACGGACATAAACCAGAAAACGAAGCAGTTTGGTGTGCAGCTGTGTCAGCCAATGAACGGAGGAGCAGTACAAGGATCAGCCGGTATCAGCAATGAAACGGTGCGTAAACCAAAATCTATGAAAGTGTAACTAAAAGCTAATCAAGTTTTGCACACATTTATTAACATTTATTACATTTATTAAAGGCCCAGACATCAACGACGACAGCAGCAATGAAAGTGCGACGTGCCGATTTGCGTCTGATGCTGCCACCATGGTGGGATGAGCTAAATGAGGCGGTTGCAATACCACCACCACCCCCGCTGCAGTCCTCAACGATGCGCGTGCTACAGCAACAAATACCACTACAACCACAGCGCATTATCAGCGGCAAAGCAACTGCCAGCGACCCAGGTGGAACTCAGATGGTCGAAACTGCTGCTGCTACTACGAGTAGTAATGTCATCTATAAATCTAATGCGCCCACATCGTACACATTCGTTGCGACACGTTTCGACGGCAAAGTGCCACCGAAACAAGAAGAGTATTATCGCACAACTGCCACATCGCCTTTTCAGAGTAACAGCAATAGCAGCAATGGCAGTGTTCCAGCGCACATGCTGGATATGCTGGCTAATGGACATGGCCCCGTCCCTGATATTGTAGTATCGCCCCAGCAGAACAACATTAGCAATGTCGCTAGCATTGCATCAAATGGTGTACAGGCGCTAAGCGCTTTAAAAATGCATGTGCCATCCCCAGGCGCTGAGGAGCTAGCGCGTCGACAGCAGCAACAACAACAGCGGGCTCTCTACGATGATTATGAATCCGACGATGAATTAAAGCGTGTTGGTATCGGTAATTCACCGGCAGGCGGCGATGTCGATGCAGAGAAAATGAGCGCTTGTAGCAAGCGAAGCAGCATGCAAAGCCGTGGCAGTACATCAAGTTTACTCGATCAGAGGCTCACACCAAGATCTCATCCAGCAACTCCAAGGTGATACCTATTTCCTTTACATATAGAAACTACGCTCATTTGTTTCCAATTATAATTTTTACATTTTTTTGTTTTTTCGTTCACAGATCTCAGGCAACCACACCTCATCGTTTCAAGAAGGGCGATATTGTGGTTTCCGAATCCGGTGTACGCAAGAAATACAACGGCAAACAATGGCGTCGTCTATGTTCGCTGTGCCAGAAAGAATCTCAGCGTCGTGGTTTTTGTTCGCGACATTTGAATCAGAAGGGCAATGCGCTTCGCTCTACTGGACCAAGTCGTTTTCCAAGGTTTGTACAATCGTCTGAAAATACTAGTGCAGTTTAGGGTTTTTAGTCCAATTTCACCAAATTTTCTTTTAATTTATCATTTATAGTGACAGCCGTTCGAGCAGCAAAACTCAGGTCGACGAAGATACCTCACGCGATTCCGAGACTTCGCCCAATTACCGTGTACACGCGGGTCGCTATGATCAGGAAGAGACCGATGTGGCGGCTATGTTAGGTGCGTACATGAATATGCTATATGCGAAAATTATTGTTTTATATTAGTTAATGAAAGTTCTAAATTGGATGAAATACGTTAAGAAAAACCTTGAATCATATTTTGGATGTTGCACATTTATTGCTATCAACTTTAGCAAAGGATATCGCAAGCGATCGGCTCTAGCACGTATGGCATAATGGGGTTCTACCAGTAACAAAAGAACTTTCAGGCTGTATAATAGAAATTTCACTTCCGATATTGGTCTTGATCTTTACCAGTCACGGGGAAAAGGATAGAGTCAAATGTGGCGATCAAAAGTCACACTTATTAGAAATTTGGCGACTTGCTAAACCTTTACTTGAACCAATCGTATACCGTAATACGCCACTATATTACTATTATTAAGGTGAAGATTATAAACCATTTTAAAAAATTGATTACCTACATATATAACGAAGGGCACCAATCTATATAAATATTTACTCGTAACCCGTTCAGTTTACCCTTAAAGCACTGACTCACAGAGTCCGTCTGTCCGTCTATGAAAATCACACCTTCGACTCCTCATGATTTTAAACGTTTATAACTGCGTCGATGTCACCGTTGACGCAGACGCTTCTCGCAACGTCGACAACGTTGATGGCTTTCCAGAATTTCCAAAATATTCCTTATTCATATTTCACTTTAATTCATTTCAAGGTTGGCTTTTCCACTATCCGAACAAAACGGACGGACCAACGATTGTATTGGACCTGCGAGAGATACATTAAGTGTGAAAGAAGAAAGAGCGCCAGATTAGCATTGTGTTTCTGTTGTTTTGGGCCTAATCCGATACTCGTCTCGCAGCGGCTACTCACGCAATTTCCCTTTAAAAAAGAATTTCACACTCATACAAGTGCTTCGTTCCTTCTTGCACTCAACGCATTTCCAGTGCATTTTCTTTTGTGCAGCAGCCAGCTTCATAGCTACACCTATTATTGTTTTTTTTTTTCTTTCTCTATAAATAGGTATGCATCATAAAAATAAAAATTTTATTGTACACCTCTTGAAAGATTCGTCGTTCGGTCGGTCATTTGGTCTTCGATCTTCTCGCGCTGTTGTATTGTCCATTGTTTGACGTGTGCGTGCATTTTGTTCATTGTTCTCGCTTGATCGGCCACTTGAAAGTGTGACCGCAGATACATACGCTGAGATTCTTGAATCTCTGCATTCTCTCCGTGTGCATGCCCTTCACATTCAGAAAAAAGGTTGTATTATTGTTCGTCGGAAAGTTCGTAACGCAAGGTATATTTTGGTGAATATGTTTAGACTTATCTGAAAAATTACAAAAAACAATCATTTGCAAAACAAAAAATACTACATATTTTTTGCAAATTAATATTATGGAACCCACAGTAATAGAGATTAAAGCATTCAACTGAGCAAAAACCCCTTTTGTAGGAAAAATAAAATTCGCGGAACAATCTACTTCGGCGATCCTAACATTAAAAAAAAAAAAGAATAATATTGTCTATTAGTCCAGATCAGGCTGTTTAACGCTTAGCATATATATCTCAATTAGAGCAATGGTATACCAAGATATTTCGCTCATTTTAAATTTTTAGTTTTGACGATATAAAATTTGATACACTCAATATATTGTATTCAAGTTCGTCCAACGCGAACAAAAATCGAACGCAAAAGAGCAGAACCTTGTTCCGGGTAAAATAAACGCAATTGAAATCCTGGATTTCATTTCTCTGCCCCTATATGCTAAATATTTGGTAAATTCTGTGGCTTGGCGGTTTTGTGTTCTTAAAAATTTATAATCTAAGTTCTCTTTGCATTGGTATGCTGAAACGTGTTTGCCTTCTAAAATGTATGTAGGTACAACTGCAAAGTTATAAAATGTTCTTTCCTCCTAAGCATCTCGGTTTCTTACATATCCAAAAAGTATTTGAAGGGTATTTATAGTTTCGTTCCTACCGAACTTGTAATTTTTCTTATGATTTTATTGCACACGCATTCCAATGCACCTGCCCCTGCGCTTTGCACTGCTGCTCATTGTATTTGGTTAACAAAAAAAAAAAAGGAGAAGAAGCACAGAAACAGTGTGTGCGTGAGAACAATACATAGCCACTTGAGTGGTGCACTAATACCAGTGCAATAGATGCGCGCAGCAGGTATAAAAACAAAACAAAAGCCCTAATGCTCTTGCTCGTGACGTAGACCAACAATCGTCAGCCATAGTACGCGGAGTCACAGACCGAATTTTTACCGAAGTGTGCTCGACAAATGTTAAAACATAAATAGTTTGCAGTGTGGTTTCTACAAAGCAGGTTCTTGTCGCTTAGTTTCAGTATTGCACCAATACATATGGAGCATCGTAACCGCTTATACTTTCGCTTGTTCTCTTTGCGACGAACGTTGACGTAAACACAATTCAATCGTAGCGGCCCGTCGCAGTCGATTACAGCAGTAGGCGCTAGGTTCTTTACTTTGGTTCTCTCATTCAAGCTCTCATTGTACGCGAGATTGTTCACTTGTCGCCTGTGTTCGTTCTTTGATTCGTCTTCATTGGCATGGGATCGGGAATCGTAGATCGCTGAGAGTGCATTCTTCTTGAATACTCCGATGCCGACTGTCGTTTTTCTGTCCGTCAGTAGTCATAAGAAGGGAACAGAAAAAAAAAAAATTATAACAAAAAAAAACATAAAAATCAAAACCAATGCGAATACAGTGCACAAAACGAAACGACGACAGAATTTTAAGTCTGAGAATTTCTGGGAATACTATCAAAACTAACAACGGACAAAATTATATAAAATCGTGAGAGAAATTATGTTTAAACAAATCAGTGCAACTGTGAAAATAAACAAAAACGCAAGAAAAATCTATAAGAGCTAAAAGCGCAACGTGACAAAAATATCATAATCGTACATAAAAAAGTGTAAACGAGAATTTTTCGGAGCTCCAGACGAACTACTACGGCGGTCAAAAAGCCCAAGCCGGAGCAGTAGTTGCTTAGCATGCAAACGATGAATGCCTTTCAGGATTTCGAGCTCGGCGCTAAGTTATATTTGCAATGTTTATGTAATAATTTAATAATGCGTTTTCTTGACAAATACACAAAAGAACTGCGTCTCTAATCAATTTTCTCTCTTGCTACATGCTTTATTTAAACAGTGTCACTCAGCAGCTCACGTTCGGCCACGCCCTCTTATACGTCGCCTGTAAATCATGGCGCCTCACCGCTGTTGACTACCGCCACCACCCACTCACCTGTAACAGTGTCGAATCGCCAGAATTTCTTTACTCCCATTGGCAGCGGTGCAAATATCGCTGCTGCTGCAGTTGCAGCTGCAAATGCCAATGAGGTACATGGCAGCAGTAATGGAAGTGGCAGTAACAGCAGTGGCGCCATTTCAAGCGGCAAATGGAAGACCACGCCTAGTCCCGTAATGTATGGCAATAATGGAGGTGGTACATCTCACAATACTGTCAATGCTGGCGGTGCAGTTGGTGGTTATACACATGTCATCTGTCCAGAAAGTATACGTGCACCACAGTCGATAGTAACACTTCCACCGCAGACGACGCCAGTCTCACTGGTAATGCATCAACATGTGCCACAAGCGCCGGCGCTGGCGCCTACACCGCCTCAACATCAGCAACAACCACCGCCACTCTCATCTTCCCAACAACCGCCTGCAGCACATCTAATGAGCGCCGCTAGTAGTCATCATCATCTTCATCATCAGCAGCAACACCATCTTGGTGCGCATCATATGAATTCCCCAAATGCTAGCGGTGTTGGTACAGTGGTCTCGGTGTCAACTGCGACGCCATCGGTAAACTCTACACCTACATCAGTGGGTCATGCCACAAGCGTTATACGCATTTCAAGTGCCGCGCAACATGTACCAGTACCGACAACAACAACAACAGCGCATACTGCCAATCAACATGCGGTGGGTCAGTCATTTCATCCGGTGATAGTCGATGGTACACAATTATCGCTAACACCGCTTATGCCGCCTACGCCACATCAACAACAGCTTTCAAATGCACCAGCTCCACCTGGACAAGCGACATTGGTTTCATTTTCAAGTGCAGCTGGAGTACCACAAAGTGGACTCATACCATTGGCACATCAGCAGCATTTACAACAACAGCAACAACAACAAATGCAGCAAACACCACCTCCACCAATGCCGCCGTCAGCAACACAATTATCAATGGTGGATAAGTCAATACCAAAAAACGGTGAGTTTTTGCTCTTTGGAGTTATTATTGAGTTTATTAATGTCCGGTAAAGATTATTGGATTCGTTGTGTGAACGAACATTAAAAAGCTCGTTCTCAATACAATATATAACTCTAGAATGATTTTGAATGGATGAAAATCATTTTAACATTACAGGTTATAATTCGGGCTCGTTATATCAGTGGCATGCGCTACTACCGCAAATAAATCAAGCGTCAATTGCCAAACCACCACAAAACATTAGTCACTACAGCATTGCTAACATGGTGCATCCCGGCCAAACGCAAAATCAGCTGCAACATCCACCCCAGCAACAGCAGCAGCAACCAACAAATCTAATCAATCACAATAATAATCATTTGATTGTACCGACGCCAATGGTATCGCCATGTAAGCCTTTAAACTGCTCATTAAACGATGCTAACAAAGCAGCTATTCAAGCAACCAATCTTACAACCAAAATACAAGAGGATGCCGATGAGCAGCTTGACGATGATGTATTTGAGACAAACATTACGCCGGCAATGCCACATGCTGCTGGAAAACAAAAGTCCGCGGCTCCACGCAATGGTGGTAGTAGTGATTATCGTATGCCAACTTACAGCACATCGGATTGCACTAGCGGCAGTGGCAGCAATATACGTAAACTTGATGACTGTTTGGATGCAAACGATGCCAATAGCGCTCCAACAACTTCAGCTGCCAAACGTCGTTCACAATCACTTAGCGCGCTACAGCATCAACAACAAAACGCAGCTGCGAGTGGAGCAGTGACCAAGGAACTAATGAGTCCGATAGCAAAGGTGCATTTTTGTTTTAAATTTAATTGCGCATAATTTCTAAAGATCTTCTAATTTTTTATAGAACAAAATTCGACGTCCAATGAACGCTTTTATGATTTTCTCGAAAAAGCATCGCAAAATGGTGCATAAAAAACATCCGAATCAAGACAATCGTACCGTCAGTAAAATACTCGGAGAGTGGTGGTATGCATTGAAACCGGAACAGAAAGCCAAATACCACGAATTGGCCAGTTCTGTAAAGGATGCCCACTTCAAATTGCATCCTGAATGGAAATGGTGTTCTAAGGATCGTCGTAAATCGTCAAGTTCGGGCAAAAATCCAAATGGAGGCCCAAATGGAGGCCCAAATGGCAAGTCACGTAACGATTCTGTTGATGGTTCCGATTCACTTGAGCATGATATGGGCCCTGCAACACCGTGCGGTATGAGTCTAAACAGTAGTGGCGGTCAATCAGAAATACAAGGCGATATAATACCACTGACAATTGCTAACTACAACGCAACAATTGACGATACACCGACTACAATACTTATTCGCGGTGATACAAACGATGCACATATGCAGGAGCTTAAATCAGAATCACTAAAAGATGAAATGCAATCGGATGAGGAGCATATGGTTATTGTTGAAGAGCAGAATAGCAGCAGCAATAGTAATAGTATTTGCTCAAGTAGTCAACAACAACAAAATAGTAGCAATTGTAGCGTTGTTGGAAGCAATAGTAATAGCAACAGCAGCAATAAGAAGATTGAGCTACAACCCCGTGATCGAGTAAGCGAAGCAGATATGAATGAGTTGCCATACGATTATCGGAAACAACCGCAAAACTCCGCCGCTTCTAAAGATCAACAACAACAGGTAAAATTTCATTTAAAATTTCCTTTAACTTGATTTAAGAATATTTTTTTTTTTTTTAATTTTAGCTTATAGATGATGCACGCCAAACAAGTACAAATACAAACTCAGCAACAAGCGGAGTTGGCGCGTCCGCTATGTCAGCGCCGAGCACCGAAACGCTTAAACCGAAAGCGATAAAGGCGCATCCAGCACTTGAGAGTAATATGCTGCCATACCCACAGATGACGATGTACTCATATAATAGCCCAAAGAATCCAATCGGTGTAACACCATTCCAACCAACAGGCGAGCGCAATGAAAACAAAGCTGAACTGTGAAATAGAAATTGCACTGCACAAAAATTCAATGGCAACTTTTTCTATTTTAAAGTTATTGATTTGTTAATAAACAATGTAGTTTATTATATTATTCTATGTTGCAGTTGCTTAACAACAATATTCTATGCTTTATATATACAGTAGGCGGCGCCTTCAAGACAATGCCCATAAGTCCGAAGAGTACAAAGCTGGATGATATGCAGCAGCAGCATGTTAAATCTGAGGATATAAAACAGGAACCACCATCGCCATACAAATTAAATGGTAACTCGAATGCTGCTGCAGCAGCGAATATTTTCACCTTTAATGTGCCAACAGTGACAGCGCTAAGCGCTAAACAATATCACACACCAATGCATGTACATCATCCGCTGCGCAGTCCAACGGATGTGAGAGGTATGGGATTGAAACTTTGTGCTCAATATTATTTAGTTTGTTGTATTCGGTTTTTTTTATTTTAGTTTTAATTTTTTTTTTTTTATGCCCCAAATATGAATTAATTGGCATTATATCTATTTAGCTTATTAACAATTTTCAGTTTAAACTGTTTCTGTTTTATCTAATTCGATGTGAAATTCACCACACCCGCTCATTAATTGCATAAGCTCATTAACGTATCTAACAATGCAATCTTCACTGTTTGCATTATCATTCTCTCTTTCTCTCTCTTGTTTTTATTCGAAAATACGCTGCGTCATATATGTACATATATATTTATAAATATATATGTTTGTGCTGCCTTAAACACACATCTAAAATAATAAAAAAAAACTTACATTTAACATACATAAATATCCATTCGACATAACTTCATAAATACCACTCAACATCAAAGTTAAAAATGAAAACACTGAATCCGAAGATGCTGAAAAAGAAGTTGCAAAAATCAATGAAAATTCTGACAATAACGACTTATCCGATCTTGACGATATAGAAGATGATGACGATTTCATTGACGATGAACTTATTACAGAGGCTACGGATTTTGATGACATTGAATTCTGTACAATAACAAAGACCAAAAGTCAACCTGCAACACCGGTACAACAATGCACTGAAGAGCGTAGAACGCAAACACCACAACCGTTGAAGATACAGTTCACAACAACTTCCGCTTCTTCCGCTACTCCTAAACGCAAGCAATTCACTATAGTGCGCTCGTTGACACCATTACAGCATACTAACTCACCGCATCAGCAACTAAAACATTTGCATCAGCGACGTGTTGAGACACCACCGACAGTTATAACTCGCGTTCCAACGCCATATGCCCACGAGCAACAGACTATAATTGCGACAACGACAGTACCGCGTAATCATTTCACCATCATACGCACGCAACACACCACACCGCCACCATTATTCTTTAAGAAAATACAAAAAGTCACCACAACTTCATGTAACACAAAGTCACCTTCGCCACATTTAATTAGAACCACTACTACCGAGCGAATTATTAAATTTCCAACTAATTCTAATAATAATGCTGCCACAATACAAACTACAACAACAACCGGTCCACCTACAAACACGCCTATTATACGTAAATTGTTGACATTCAAAAATGGCGGTACACAACACAAAGATGGCGGTAATGGTTCTGGTACCAAGGCAACAGAACGTGCTGCCATACTTTATGATGCTTTAGTTTTGGATACACTACATGGCACAAATGAGGATGAGGAAGAGTTGGTGGAGCAGTGCGAATCAGCTGCTGACGCGATAGTAGAACGAAATGAACGTGCAACAATTGTTACTGAAAATACATCATCAGTACAACACCAACAGCAGCAACAACAGCAGTCCGCGACACAGACAATGTTGTTGATCACTGATGTGAACAGCTATAATCAGCAGCAACAACAAAGCATTACTCAACAATTGTTACAACAAAAGCTTCGTAAATTTAACACAGCAACAACAATGGGTATCGAAACTGGTAGTTCTTCGTTAGTAACAACCACATGCACAGCTCCGAGCTCTTCCACTGCACTTACGCCGGCTACATTGCGCCCTGTGTCCTTTATTAGTATTAATGCTTGTAATAAGATAACAATACCAGCAAATGCGCGCATACTGACTACCAGTGCAAATGCCACAACAGTTGGTGTAGGCACAGCAACACTGACAGTTTTGAATGCAACAAATACGACATCGAAATTAAGCCATAATAATAACACCAACAACAATTTAAATAGTAGTAATAATGCGGAATTAACCATAACGACAGCAACAAAACCTTTGGATGTCGGAACAGCACCAACGGTGGTGAATGCTATTAAAACGCCTAACAAATCCTATCCAAATAATACTAGTACTACAACAACAACTTCTACTAATGCCAATACAACTTCAACTATACTCATGATTAACTCAAATATTGCAACTGTTGTTAATTCGTCATCAGGTGGCGCTACAACTGGCAGTGGTACATCGGTACCATCATCTCCCGCAGCGGCGACAGTGGGTTTGCTCGGCTCGGCGGCGGTAGCAGTTTCAAGCATTGCTACACCACCAGCTTCTGCACCAGCACAAATACTCACAGCACCATCATCAGCAACGGCAATCGGAGCCCAGAAGCCGCCAGTTTATTTTACAGTCAATAATATGATTGGACATCAGGTGAGTAACGGTTTGTTATATTCTTTGGCCTGTTTATATTATTGTCTTATATTTAATACAGTACGGTTTATTGTCACGTTCACATCAGCCGCCTACGCCTATTGAACAAGCACAACTGGATGCAGCACAAATAGTGGCCAATGCTAATCCGATAAAGCCAATGTCATACATATTTAAGAAACACAATTTACAGCCCATTGGTATGCAAACGCCAACACAGCAGGCTATGATCTTGCACAACTATCATCAAGGTAACTATTAACCCATAACAGGCAGCCACATCATACTAATATATTACCTATCACTATTCTTACAGAAACTACGCCCATCTCACCTTCATATAAATCTATGCCAACCACACCCAAGTCGGCCACGTATCAGTTAAATCCACCTGATTCCGCGGGAAAACGTAGTTCAGACGGTGGCAATTCATCAACATATGGTGGCGACGATGATGCAGATGCTGTAGAAGGTCAGCAGTTTGTATTGGCGCCAACGCCAGCACAGCTTGGACGTGCGCCACTACAACGACGGAGGAATATGTGTAAGTATTACATTTACATTGGAAGAGCATATTTTGTATATTTATTTATATATCTTTTCAGCTATTACTGGCAAGCATCATATCGAGAACACTAATTCAAATACTTTTACTACAAACATATTGGCCGGTAATACCAATACAAACAACGGCACTTCGGCTGTGAATAGCATTAGCAGCAAGTTGAACTCGCCGCTAAATGATAATGCATCGCCGATTATTGGAAATGTGAATGCAAATCTCAGTTCAGCGCTCCCCACACCCACTTCATCGACTACAACGCCAAGCAGCGATGAACAATTGCCGCTGACGCCCTCAGCATTGTGTGGTGGTGGTGGCAATAACAGCAATTCAAGCACTGTAAATGCCAATCCCAAATCACCATTGAAATCGTCGTTGGCCAATAAAAAGAAAAACGACGAAATGAATAAGTACGTGAAAAGAATTTTTATTTTTTTGTTTCAGTTTTTATTACATATTGTTTACTCTACCACAGTGTACTAAAGCAAGTAGATTTTGAGAAAAAGTACAAAGCATTGCCACAATTCAAACCGGAGGATTGTCAATCGCCCAGCGCCATTGCAGTGCCAGCGTCTCCGCGCCATTATGGTACAAATTATCGTAAAAAGAATTCTGTGGCACCGCCGGTGCAAAAGTTGAGTAAGTGCAACACAGTGGAATACATGAAATTGCAATAAACGGTGAATATTATTTTTTAACTGCCAATGTAAATATTTACAGTGAACGAAGAAGATACAGCAGATGAATCTTCTGTTACTTCTGCACCACCGACAGCTTCCCAGCGCTTCTTCGGACCTGATTTTAACAATGAATTAAGAGGTTAACAATTCTTAAAACCATTTAGAAATATATTCAACAATTCTTTTCATTATTTAGAACTTGAAAGCAACGATCAGGGAGGAGGACGTTCACCACGTACACCAAAAACACCGTTACAAAGCGCTCGTTCCGATGCTAGTGAGAAGGGACATCGCAAAGTTTTGGAAACGCGTCGTAACCTTGTTTTGCAGCTCTTCAGTGAGCATGGCATGTTTCCCTCGACGCAGGCAACTATGGCTTTTCAGGTAAGTTGTTGATACCAAACACTAATTTTTATACCATCACACAAAGCTTGACATGACTAGTCCAGACATGTCTACTATTCAATTACAAAATTTGGGCGAATGAAATTAAATGTTTGATTTCGTCAAAGTCAATACTTTAAATTAATACTAATATATCTAATTTTTCTTTTATTTGCAGACGAAACATATTGATGTCTTCCCACGTAAACAAGATTTGCAGCTGAAAATACGTGAAGTGCGTCAGAAGCTACTTGGACAACCTGGCTTTACACCACACTCGGCCGGTCCCAATACACCATCTGAGTCGAATACAGCGACTATTGCTAGCGTTTGTGCGACGGGCAATAATAATGCTGCTGGTATGAGACGTATACTTTTCTTTAGAGATTAAATTTCTTCACAATAAGTTTGAAAATTGAGCATTATCATCGGATTTTTTTTAAAGTTTTTTTGTGGTTGTTTTGAAAATACTTGGGCGTTAAGAAAATGGGAAAAGGATTTTTATTCAAATCAGTTAGTTAAGCAGATATTTTACATACATACATAGTCCAAAAACTGTTTCCCTAGTGGTTCTCTATTATTATTCTCTTTGACTTCTACAATCAAATTTTGTAAAGCTACTGGATCGAAGAACTAAAGAAAAGTTCACAGAAATGTTTAGTTTTTTAGGAAATATTAAAACTTCGGTACGACCGAAAGTCACTTTTAAATTATTAGTTTTTAATTTTCAATAATTTCGTGTAAAAACATTGTTAAGATGTTTTTCCATATTATTTTCCTGCAGGCTTCCAACAACTATCGGAGCAGCAACATCAGCAACAGCAGCAATAAACCCAGATCGCTTATCAACTAGGCAACTACTAACTAATTTGAACAAAGTTTTATTAAACCCGGCATTGAACAAGTACAAGTGCAAATCATAAATACACAATTTTAATTGGCGCGTACAACAATACCAACCAATCAACCAACCAAGAATAGAGCGCAAAAGCTGACAAATTACTTAAAATTAGTAAAACCAATAATAATAACAATAATTTATGAAATTAGAAATACTCGTACACACACAATCGTAAAACTATATCGCACACACATACACTCAATAGAAACGCGTATATGCATACAATGCAGGAAAAAAAACAAAAACAAAAAAACAGTCGTAAAATATGAAAAAGAAGAAGAAAAAGTTGAGTAATAGTTATAAAAATATTATTAATTTATTATTCTATGCAAACAATAGAACTAAATGCCGAAAAAATAAGTAAGCAGTGAAAAGTTGAAAAGAAGAAATTATTTATTAAGCAACTTAATAAATTTTTAAGCAACCGAATTGCTATTTTAAGTCAGATGAAATATTGATGATGACGAACACAAGATTAGAATAGAAGAAAAAAGTTGTCAAATTGAAAATGAAAACGATAAAAATATCAGTTACAGGCATTAAAATTAAGAATTAAATAAGCTTAAAGTTAATGCAGCACATATAAAACATAACCGCATCCCACAGCAACCACAACACAAGAAAATATTAAAAAAAAAATGAATTGCACACACGAAAGAAAAGAAAAAAAAAAACATAAAATAAGCTTAAAGATAAATTTAAAAAAATCATGCTTTTAATCTGTTTGCCTGTCCCACGCGATTTTAATTAAATTTTCTAAATTATTATTTTAAATTGTATATTTTTACCTTTATAAATTATATATATATATTATTTTTTGAACTGTCTTTGTTGATATTAAGTCTTTTATTTCTTTTAACTATATATTTTTAATTAAACTTTTAAGTCCAAAAATGTTTTTTTAAGTATGTGAAGAGATGTCATTAGCCGTAACTGTTGCAATCTGTAGTAGCAGGTTTCTGAAAACATAAATCGAACACAATATATTCCTAAAATGAAGGACGAAATCAATTCTTTAAAAAGAATAGTTTCTTTAAAAATTTAAAAGTATTTATTAAAACAAAATATTTTTTTAACTTGAAAAGCATTAATTCGTTTTGTGACAAAATTGTCTTCCACTGTTGCTACAATATTTGAAATGTTGTTTTCTAATTTACAAAGAGTTAAAAACATTATTTTAAATTTTTTTATATCCATTAAAAAAAACAATTTTGTAGTCTAACATACCTTTGTAATGTAATTTTAATTAGTCGCTAGGTTTTGCTTTTAGTTAGTCATTTTAGTTTTATTTAGATTTGAATTTGTTTACAGTGATTTAAACAAAGCAAATGAAATTTGGAAAATGTATTAAATGAAATAAAAGAAAGGAAAGAATTGTAGAATTTTACTTTTGAACGTGATAAAATTGTTAAAAAAATCAAAGCATTTTTTTCCCGAGAATGTCCTATATTTTGGCTGGATTGAAGTTGTCGTTTTTATGCTAACATAGAACATTGGTTAAGAATATTAGCAGTTTTTTTTCTCGTATTATTACGATTTTGTGTAAAGTTTTCAGATTTATCGTATAAATATATTCAGCGAAGCTATTTTCTTAACTAGAACAATTCTTGGCTTGAAGGCTAGATGTTCCCCGAAGAGAATGCGAGAATGCTTGACACCGTGGCTTTAATTTGTAAAGAAAAGCTAAATTGACATACTCAATGATATGTAACGATTCAATGTAAATTGCACAGGCATTTCTAACGTACAACGTAATTTCGATTATATTTCTATCAAGAAGAACTCGAAATAAATTAAAATGGAAAACATTACACTTTCTTAAATTTTGCGAATGTCTGAGAATAGCTTCAAAAATAAAAGGTCAAAGCTCAAGTCATGCAGTTTCTAAAATGATTTCATATGCCATATACATATACTTAAAACATTTAGTAATGTATTATTTTGTATATTAATTAATGTATAGGTAAATCACGTAAATGATTTCGAACTTGTTCCAACTATGCTGTTCTTCTCTAAATTTATTTGTCTATTTCAATTATTTATTAAATAAGTTGTACTTTCTATTGTTCTCATTTCTCCAGTCCCTATTACCTAATTTCGTGTGTCTCAAAGTAATCGTCTTTTATATCCTCACACAGCAATAATAACTCTTATGCAGTCAAGTCAACACGTGTAGATTTAAAATGTTTTTGCAATTGTATATAAAAATAAAATTATGATACACAACGCTAAGCACTTAAATATAAATTAGGGAACACAGATTTAATATCAGCTTTCATTTCTCCATGCGCATTCATTCAGCACTTTTCAAATTTAGTTCTGTATGAAATTGTTTTTTATTATTGCAACACGACAGATATTTAAAGTAAAAAGAATAGCTAAAATGTATACTTAATACTATAATAAAATATTTTAGTTGTAAACTATAAATATTACAATGAAATTGTCAAATGATTCGAAACACACACGACACAAAAAATTTAAACATACTCGTAAAGCAGAAAATTTTGATGTACTGTATAAAAAAACATGGACTAGCATAGTAAATTTAATGACATGAATTATGAGCTCTATTTTATAGAAATTATCGTTGTAAGTGCAAGAAAGAAAAAAAATAAATATGCAATATTTTCAATGTAATTAAATATTTTCTTTTTTTTAAATTATTTTTTTCCCCTTTAATATAATTTTCTTCAAAGTAACACAAAACTTTAGATTTCGTTTTGACAATTGAGGAATTTTATTATTATTTTAAACTACCCTCTTTAAAACTCAAGTACTTGTGCCAAGTAATTTTATAAAAAATTAACATAAAAATAATACAAAGAATAAAACAAAAGTAGACACTATAAAATCTTTATAAAATATACAGCTGAATATATTGTATACAGCTGTAGGTGAAATATCATAAATGCTTGAAAAATTTATTAAACAATTAGCTCCGTTAACTTGTCTCATGTTATTAAAATGTATTGAATTAATACGAATAAATTATACATTTTGGTAACTTATACAGAATACACCCAATCTCAAGTTATGGTCCATGTAGACTATTTTTGAGCTATATTTCAAAATTGATTATTAAACCAATGTGTACTTATTATATTGGATGGAGATAAGCTGGCATTGTATGTATCTAAACCAGATAAGGGTACACGTGATCGCCGCGGCCAAAAACTCTTGGGATACTTCTACGGACACAAAAACTAACGAAACATACTTTACGCATTCAAATTTTAAAATCAAAAGAATCAGCAAAAAAAAAATGGATTCTCATGATTTCCGTTTCTAAAATTTTATCAGTTTATGGAATACCTACGTTGTACATTTTTCTTCCGGTGAAGACAAGTTAACGAGTCAAAATTGTTTAATTCATATTATTTATCTATTACAACGTATCGAAAGACCTCAGTACACTACGTTACGATTCGAATCAAAACTCAACCTCTATGAAGCAGCATTCTTTGATTTGATTTGAAAAATCGCCGCGTAATGTGTTTAAGTCCTTAGGTATAATGAGAACGGAGTACAGCTTATCACTAATTTTAAAACTTGTTTAATTAAAATATGTACTTGTATATTAATTCAGTCAATTAGAACAAGACAAGAAATATCTAGCGAATATCTATTGAAACAGAAAGAAGTACTTAAGAATATACAAATCGAAAAAGAAAAACTTTTGGCTCTACCCTTTGGCAAAACCCCGAACAAATAAATAAACGCATCGAGAACTTTGGCAACTCAAGCAAAAAAGCGAAAACTAAGACAAAGAAATAAATAAAAATCACATGAATAAAAACAAAAACAAATGGCGTTTCGGACACAAAATTCTAAAATTCAGGTATTATAAAAATAGTATTGGAAAATTGATAAAAAATGTTGAAAATTATGCAAAAAAAGAAGAAATATTTAGATATAAAAAAATTAATGATGTACGTTTACAACAACCAAAAAATTGAGTGAAAAACAATTTTTTAATAAATGAATGTATAATCATTAAGTGCTTTTACAACAACAACAACAACTAAATTATGAGAATACAATTTGTAAGAAAACAGAAATATATACATAATATATTTAAAAAAGGCAGGAATATATTTTTTCAACTTATATGAAAAAGTTTTGTATTTTAATTAAAAAAAAATTTCACAAAATCAAGTTCGGTAATATCGATACTTTTATACTCTTAGAAGGTTCGCAAAAACAATGTTTAGAACTACGAAGAAACCACACAGACCAACAAAGCATTTGAGGACCGATTACAAATATTTTGTGCATATATTGGGACATCACATTTGAATTTGATGGTTTTACTGAGATATTCTGGGTATGTAAGGCATTTAGATTAAGATAATTGTCTAAGGGAAGGGACGGCCGTATTCACACAACAATAATCGGCGAATTTTTAAGTATAACTTAAACATATAGTCCTACCAAACAATAGTGATTCGTTTTACTCAGAATCGATAAACAGTCACCACGAGTCTATAAACTGAAAAAATGCAACTTGGACTTTCCAAAAGTATAAAAATAAAACTTTTGATCAAATAATTTCCCGCATTTTTTACAATTAATTTTTCCATAACTCTTCAACTAGACGATTTTAACCAATTTTAAATTAAAAAGACAATTTTTGAACACAATACCACACTTTAAGAATCTATGATTTCTATTCTCCTTGTTCTATAAGTTAAATAAATTAAATATACAAACATCTTTTTAAGGGAAATAATATTATAAAGTTAATTAAAAGTGGAAAAATCCAAAAGAAGATATTAATTAAAAATATTATTAGAATTTAAACATTAAAGTTGTAAAATTAAATTGTAGAAAAAATCACAAATAATTTGATCAAAAATTAATTTGTTACAACTAATTAAATTGTTGTAACTGAGTTACAAATTACAAAAGGAAAAAGTGAAAAGTCATTGTGAGCATATATATATGTATATATATATACATATATATCGAATAGTAAAACAAATACAAATATTACGTAGCATAAAATATATTCTATATATATATATATATATATATATATATATATATATATATATATATATATATATATATATATATATATATATATATATATATATATATATAAATATTTAATGATTAAAAAAAAAAAAAATACAAAAACAAACAAATTCATACGCGAAAAAAGCGAAGAAAAATGGTTTATATAAAAATAATGAACAATATACGAAGTTATTGAATAAAGCATTCATACATAATTATGTGTTTAAGCAAAAACTGGGAGAAGTATAGTTAAAAAATCATTCCACTACTATTATAAATGCTATATACAACACCTATCCAGTGCTCATCTTCTAGAGTTGATCTCACTTTAAATCTATTAGAGTTCGTCCACTGGTTGCAATTCAACCAATATAGCGACAATAATTTTTTTTTTCACATTCTAATTTTTTGAAGTGGCAACACTGTCTATATGCAAATTGAGAGAGCAGATAAATCTGATGTCTGAAAGCCACTTTAGCCATGCGCTCGCAAAATAGCTACAGTTGAGAGAGGATAGCTACACTCAGTATATATTATGAAGCTATCGTTTCTTCATTCCTAGTTTTATGTAGCTTTAGTTTTACTCTCTACTGCTCTCAGCTACATACGTTGTGAGAGTTGCGCTACCTTCTATAATTGTACCATGGTCCCTTCTGTTTGGTCGAGAGCTTTACCTGGATTTTGGTAAAGTCAACATTTTACAAAAAGAAGGTTGCCTACTTATATATATGTAGATTCATTAGATCGGGCACATATTATTGGTAAAAACAGTTAGTATATATTTTCAAGTCCAATTTCAATGTTCAACTTTGGTATAAATATAACATCTTTGGTATCAATTAAGGAATCAATTCTGTTTCAAACAAATTGTTCGTTTGACACAGTTAGTAAACGCTAATATCACCGCAGTTCTTGAAAGTCTCCTGTGGTCCACAGCCGAGTGCACCAGAGCCATCTTGACAAATACCCCAGTTGTTGCCTGAAAAGAATGGCTCTATAGTATGCCCTTCTTTATACAAGAAGCCATTGCAATTACTTACCACCGATATAAGTCCAACGGAGCACACAGTGATGGCAAGTAAGACCGGCTGGTAGCACCACATCCGTATCAAATTCACCGCTTCTTGAGCCAATGTACAACCTATCACTGCCGTCGGGGAAACGGAGAGTTTGGCGGTTGAAGCAATCCTCCGATTCACCGCCATATTGATCCAAATTACACAAATGGAACTTGAAGTAGCCTAAATGGTTGGTTGTCACACGCACAGTAACCGACAAAACCTGACCATTAAAAGCGGTACGTGTAATAACGCCCTGACCATATGTGCCGCCCAATTCATTCGCACGTGGTGTAGAGCTCAGGAAATTGTCACCGCATATGCCGCAACGGCCACCATTGGATTGCTGTACCTAAATAGTTTTGATTTGAGTTACAATTTAGTGTCCTATATTCATTTGCCTAATTGTCTGTTACACTTACATAGGAACCACCACAGAAAAGTTCATTATCATTGTAATTAGCCGGTGCCGATGAATCAGTACGCCAGCGTGAAGATCTACTTGGCGGATTCAACATCATACCATGAGCATCGATTTGTGCAATGCAGATGGCAGCCACAATGGCAACACTCACAGAGAACTTCATCGTACTTCACTATGTTTTTACAAAAGCCGTGGAACAAACTTTTACTTTCACCATCTGTAGCGGTATGGAGTCTTATATAGCTCGGATAGCAGCATTTTATGCGCTTACAGCCTTGGCGATAACAATTCATTCCGGCGTTATCAGTTGTGAGTGTTTTATGAGCCACTTCATTTTTACGAACACAAATTTCTCTGCATACATATAAAGACTTATCATAACAACACAATATTTCTTCATAACATATACAACGAATTCAAATCATAAGTTATAGTTGCAATATTTTCGTACAATAAATCATTATACAGGATTATAAAACACCCAAATCGTAGTTTCCGGCTTGCAAAATTGTTTTCTACAATTAATTCAAATAATAAGTACAACTTTATCACAGATTTACACTAATAATATATCCTACATACACTACCAATTTATACTGCTTGCACTTTAGATAAGCTTCCCACTTTTACCCGTGGGAGATACGTGGAGTACAATACTCCGTAAAAACAACAATAATTTTATAAATATATACAGGTACACGTATAAACTCTAGATTACTAGGAAGACATACCAAATTCACATGTAATCAGCTTCGTTTCTGAAAACGTGTGTGTGAACGAACAAAATATATCTCAAATACTATAAGAGAGCCTTCAAGTATAAAAAGTTGATACGCAAATGAAGTGGGTACCATGAAAACAACTTTTGGTCCTTTATATGCACATTAAAATGTTTTTGTTTCATTTTTTAAGATTGTATTAGAGTATACAGAGCCTGAAGTCTACATAAGAAAGTCAGTTATATAAAATATGGTTATATAAAAGAAAAGGCTATATACATACGTAAGAGATAAACTTAAGAGTTACTCCACCGTTTTTAACACAACTGTATATATGTAGTTCGTAATTTTTCTGATATATGGCACACAATTTTTTGTACCGCAATGCAAGCAGAATGAGAACAGACATGCTATATCGTCGGGCTATATCGACTTGACTTTTGAAGATGACCTAGATTATACACACACTTTGTACCACCTTTCTAAAAATATTAATATTAGTATTTTTTAAGTGAATGTGAAATATAGAACCCGATCCAACCAAATTTGTGATAAAGGATTCAATAGTTTATTGCAAATTTATTTGAAGCTTCTTAGAAAACCATAATTTTTATACATCATATAGCAATTAGTTCAAGTGTAAACGGTTGAACTATAACGCTGCTAAACAATATTTATAAAAATCATTTCATGTAAATGTTACGAACTTATCGTAGGTCTCTCGTATTAATATTTTTTTAAATCAAATATGGTATTAGCCTATATTAAAATTTGATAAGTTTGCCCAGCACATGTGGAAAATTTACAAGCATGCACTTCAGTTGAATAAACAAAATGTTTGGACTTCCATAAATTTAATTTAGTGCTACTATTTATATGATATACTGTGTAAATAAATCATATGCGATTGAGGTACTAATAGGTACATCTAATATTTAATTGTCACTAAAAAAGCAAGAAAGCTACAGTTGTAAGTTAGGAATACTGTGCCACCAAAATAGGGCCTCAAAAATATTGAATAGTAATAGTAAACGGTAAGGTATCCAAAGTTTTGAAATATTCACAAAGCACCGTACTTCGCTGTGTTATATACATTCCTATATTTCATAAAACCCAAGTTGTAGGGTAAACTATTTTTGTGTGAGATATAAAAAAAATTCGTATCAGTTGAAAAATATGAAGACTTTATTCTCAATTTTTATGATTTCAGTATTAATTATTCATTCATGAAACAATAGTATGGAAAAGAAAAATTTCAAATATGGATCTAAAGTAATAAAAATCTTAATAAAAAATAACAGCAGAATGGTTAAACGGTAATCTACACAGCAGTTTAAGTTTAGCTGAGGTGTCTCAAAAGAAGGAACGCTTAGGGCCAGTTTCCCAAAACTTAACGATATCATTGCCTTTAACGGGCATTTAAGTTTTAAAAGAAAGTTGACAATCCAGCCCCTAGACTTTCACAAAATTTATTTTTTTAGAGTTTGCACGAAATTACTTATATCATATTCCTCGTCGTATTGATGTTCTGACCAAAGTTCTGGTAGATTTTCAATAATCGCATTCATCGATGATGTCCCACCATTACCAGCCAGTCCGATTGCCGATGAAGAAGACGAGCCGGACGCATCCCTGCCGGTTTTCAAACTAAACAAATCGAACAACTCGGACGTACCCATGGTTTGTAACGAGGCATTTTCGGCACTAACCACTGTGTTGGCAGTAAGAATCTTGAATTTTTGGAGACCCATAATTTTTTGCTCAAGTGAATTTTGCGTAATTAGACGGTAGACATTGACAACCTTCTTTTGACCGATGCGATGTGCACGATCCATGGCTTGGAGATCTTTCATTGGGTTCCAATCATGTTCAATAAAGATGACTGTATCGGCTCCAGTTAAATTAAGACCAAGACCACCAACCTTTAGACATTTAATGTTATTAATAAAATTAAAAAATGCATTTCTTTGATAGTACTACATACTTGAGTGGTAAGCAACAATACATCAATGCTAGGATCAGTATTAAAATTGTTCACTATGTCCTGGCGCATAGAAGCAGGCACACTGCCATCGAGTCTAAGATATGTAACTGAAGGCAGATGTCTACGAAGTAAATCCTTTTCGACGATATCCAACATAGCTTTGAGCTGGCAGAAAATTAACGCACGATGTTGACTAACCGACTCAGTTTGCACACCAATGCCACAGTCGAGCAGCAATTGCCTAAAGATTAAATTAAATTAGCATTTTTAATTGCGCAATAATATGACTCGAATAACTTACTTTAATGCTGGCAACTTAGCTGAATGCTCGATGTCGTCCAGCGAAGTATTCAATAAAGCCAAATCTGCTGCCACCTTACTAAACTGCATTGTATCCTTCAGTACAAGTTTCGGATGATTGCAAACATTTTGCAAATAGCGTAACGCTTGGAATATGTGCGTCTTTGTACTGAGATTCTCGCCCGAAGCATCGCCCAACTTGTCAAGACAGTCTTTCAAATGTTTACTACTAAAATCTTCGTAAAGTCGCTCTTGCAGTGGACTCAACTCACAAAGCAAATCCTGCGTAATTTTCGGCGGTAAATCAGTAAGTACATCTTCTTTGATGCGACGTAACAAGAATGGCAACACTTGCCTATGTAACGACTCCATAGCCAATACACCGGCTTCTTGCTCCTTGGGGGAACTTTTGCCATCTCGAGATGCTAAAATTGGACGGGAATAGTGTGCTATGAATTGCTTTTCAGTGCCAAGAAAGCCAGGCATTAGAAAATCGAAAAGTGACCACAACTCCAGTACGTTATTCTGTATAGGTGTGCCCGAAAGTATCAAGCGATGTTTAGCTTTAAGCTGCTTTATTGCTTTGGAGCTCTTCGTTTTGCCATTTTTAATAATGTGACCTTCATCCAGGACACAATAGTTCCACGGGATGGTTCTGAAGAAATCAATATCCTTGCGTATGGTGTCGTAGGATGCCACAACCAAATTACAAGTACTACCAATGTAACAACGCAGCTTTTCGCGACTAGTCGGCAAACCAACATAATGAAGCGGCCGTAAAATCTTTGATTTCTTTAAAAACTTTTCAACTTCATAGACCCAATGACCGGTAAGTGTTGGAGGACAAATAACTATACTTGCCAATGGTCTCTCATTATTACTCATACTGTGATGATGGTCGCCGGCTAATACGCAAATAGTCTGCAATGTCTTGCCCAAGCCCATGTCGTCGCAGAGAATGCCATGCAGATTGTACTTGTTCAAAAACCAAAGCCAATTAATACCCGCCTGCTGATAGGATCGCAGTTCTACGGACAAAGTCACTGGTACTGTAAAATCAGGTATAGTCTTCGGTGCGAAGAGATAATCAAGAAATTCGCGATCACGCGTTTTACGTGCCTGAAGCTCAGTTGATTTTATCTCTTCTTTGCATGTGGAGGATTTCGAGTCTAACGGCATAAGTTGTATAAGTAAAGCAAAGCAGTGTGTTGCTAGGAGACGTACAGATTCATCAGAATCGCTCATAGAGCCAAGTAGTGGAACCACCAACAACACGATGTATGGTACAATTCTTATTTGCAGCTTATCCACAACACGTTCAATAGCTTCCACAGCGCCTTGTCGCTTAATGACATTATCAATTTGTTGTAACAAAGTCACTAGATGATTGACTACAAAACCCATAGTGCGACATGAATCGATTAATGCAATTGTGCCAATACATCGTGCAGCCATGTGGCGTATCTGAAATAGGAAGAAGAAAATGTTCAAATTTAAGTATAAAATTGTATAATCTTTTAAGCATATACTTACTGATTTAAGCGGATGCGTGACCACTTTGCCCAAGTGTGGCAGCAGATCAAATAATTGTTCATGCAACGTTGCATCAATATGCGGTGCTGCAGTTTCTATCAATTGCAGTGAAGAAATTAATTCATTCGTCTCTACCAAATCGGGTATAGTATCGCCTAATGCCTCCATAGAATTATGCTTTTCAACAAACTGTGAAATCTTTGAGAACATTAACTGTTGGAAAATGGGCACCTTATTTATAATGTGTGAACCGAAGGTGCTGCACAATTTAGAAATGGCACAAGAAGCGCCAATGCGTTGTATGCGACATTGTTTTGCCTCCTATTAATGATATCAACAATTAATATAAAATCATCAAAGTTAATTTTTACATTACTCACCAACAATTTTGCTTGATTGGCGCTGCTCTCAGCTGCTGCTGCTGCAGCCGCTAGCACTTCCGTAAGCGGTGGTCGTCCTGGACCACGAGGAGTGGGAGTTGCACAACCAAGCGCTGTGCTGCGATGACTTGTTGCATTCTGCTGATGACTTAGCGTTTGTATACCGTAATACAAGCAGCTTGTTGTCATTGTTTCCGGTACGGATGTATCATTCAATGTCAGTTCAATGGTGGCCTAATAATAAATTTACAGTGGACCATCTTTATAGCAATAAATCTTTAAATACTCTTTAGCTACATGTTACTTACAATTTTCGGCGTATATTCCGCATCGCTACGTAACAGCGTGCATAAATTAGTTAAAATCTTGCTATTCGGACTAGGATTTCTATCACAAACTTGACCCATTAAATGCACCAGAAACTCAGCAGATAGTTCCTGCAGCTGTAGACACTCTTCGCGTTTTATTGACTCCATTAGTGGCTTTACCACGGGATTTAGTTTCTCGGGTAGACAGTGCAATGCGCAAATAGCCCCGGCTAGGGCTGCTTGTGTGCTTACATGGTAAGCCAACTGCTCGGCAGCTGTATTCTGATATGATGTTTGTAGACCTTTGCGTCGCTCCTGCAGCATATCTTGAATTTTTGGTTTAAGTGTGTAGTATCGCAGATCATCAGTGAGTGTAAAAGCAACTGATTCAATTTGGTCTAATGTTAGGATTTTAGCATTATTAAAATCATTTATAGGAATTTTGTTTTGCTTAATTGTTGCAATAAAATCCTGCGCCTCTTGTACGAGTCTGTAAAATAAAAAACAATTAATTTCAAACAAAAATTAACATAAATTAAAACACACCTTGTCAACGATATGGCGCACTCATCATAGTAGCAGTACTCCATGACACAATTGTGTAGTTTTTCCTGAAGACTGGGCGGCCCTGGCCGCACGCTCTCATCATTTAGCGCCCAAAAAGCTATAATAAGTGCACATATCGTACGTTGCACTGCAGAACGTGAGTTAAGGTGTCCTAGTAAAACTTTGGTATAGATATCAGTTGGACTTTCTGTTGTATAGACCACTCCAGGCGCTGGTTGTACTAAAAACTGCGAAAGCGCCCCAAGCACACGTGAAGCTGTAATTCGTGCACGCATGTAATTTGCTTCTCGTAGCTCCAATGGTGTGGCTTCGCTACCGCCAAGAAAGAGTTTTTGCGATGCACATAAATGACCGCCTAGATCATCGCCGATGCGCATCATACGTCTGCGTAAAGCTGATTGACTTGAAGGCGGTGGCGATGTAGAATCTGCAACTCTAGGGTTTATAAGTAGTGCAGGATCAAATGCCAATCGTGGCGGTTGCATTGCTAAACAAATCCACGACGACACATATGGACAGGCTGCACGCAAGAGTACGCCAAGTTCAGCATTTTGTATGAGATTGGCCCAAACCAAACGTGCCATAAGTTGAATTTCAGCCTGAGGTTCGACTAGAATACGTTGATATATATGACGTAGTGCTTCCTGCAACAGTTCCCAATTCCAATCGACAACGCCAAAGTTAAGTTTCAGATTTTTGGAATCGAAATTGAGTGTACCAACTGTTTTGTTGTTGGTGTTAACAGCAGCACCATTTGTAGGTTTTTCATTTGAATTGGCGTTGTCTTCTGATTTTTTTAAGTTACTACTTGTGAGTGTTATTAAAGTTTGCAATGTTGACTTGCGAACGGAGCTTGTACTGTGAGAGAGAAAAGTCCATAGTCTTGGTACCAGTGTTGACATGGGTTCCATTCTATCAAGAAATGCACAATTATTATTTAATTTGAATGCAATGTAAAATTGTACTCGCTTACTGTATCCAAGTTGCCGCATTTGGTAGACACAATATCGCTGCAAGCAATCCCATAAAGCTGTTACATGCCGAGGTCAGTTCATCCTGTTCCAATAACAAATCCCACAGCATTTTAACAATAGAGGACACTTGAGTTGCATTAAGAAGTTTCGGTAGCCAAGATGCAACTGGTATTAGCGTCGACGCAGCCACGGCGCCCACATCATCAACAGCATCAAAGAGTCCGATCAATATATCGTTTATAGACTGCGGCAAGTAGATATGTAATAGCTCCTCACGTACAACGAATACGTACTTGAGTCCCAAGAGTCCACCATGACGCACTTCCCATTCGTTTTTATGTTTAACAAGCTGCAGCAAAATTCCGACGATTTTATGTACCTTTTCGGCATTTAAATCACGTACCAAAGTGCCCAAAACCTGTGCACATGTTTCACGTACCGGTGCTACAACCTGATCTGACACAAAGTCGCCAAAACGATCAAGGCTAAGAACACAAAGCAATCGCAATGCAGCATCTTCTAGCCAACGGTTGTGACTTTCAACCATCTAAGCAGACATAGAGTTACATTAAAGTTCATATGTTTTCCAATCTAAAAATATCTTCTTTAATAAGCCTACCTCTTCACGGGACATATATATATTCTTGCCCGCGCCTTCAATGTTATTATTAATAAGCTCACGCAATGCTGTCGCAGCACCATGACGCACTTCCCACTTCGGATTAAATAGATCCATGTAAAGACGAGCACAGAAATTTTCCAACGGCCATGTTACAGCTTCTACCCAAGTGCCTGTCACATCTGGTACAGGATCTGAAATAGAAAAGAGATTTAATTTAATTAATGCTAATCGCTCGGACAAACAATTTAATGCATGTATAGAATATAAGAGAATGTATGCTCAGTTATGAATACGCGCACTCACCATTCATCCCATAGAATACCTCCTGACGTTGCGGATCATTTGCTGTCTTAACCTTTTTCTTCTCCGGTTCGTCACCATTGCTGCTCACTGTAGAATTACGCCGACTTAGTGTACTGCTACTAGATGTTGCCACACCCGAGCTGGTCGTATTCGATACTGTTGCACCAGTTGCATTTTGACGGGCTTTACGCTTTGCTCGGTTCATTTCACGACAACTCATTGGTTGGCCATTACCTGCCCCCAGATTGGCCTTGATATTGAGTATATGTTCAACAGGTATTTTTTCTTCATTCGCATTGTAATTACTTGGAGTACGTATCATATCCTCATCCGAGATCAGGTCAGTCGAATTGACGCCTAGTTTGTTTAAACCTAATTTCTCATTTAGTAGCGCACGTTGACGACTGAGGCGTTCTGCGCTATCTGCGACTACAGCCGTACCGGAAGCTGATAACTCATCCACTTGCACATCAAATTCTATACCCTCGGACCCAATAAGACGGGCACCCTTTTGCAGTATCTGGACTAAATCAAAATCACTAAATGCCAGCAAACGACTGCCGTTGATGCAGTCGCCCGCATTTGATGTCGCACTCGACGAAACTTGCGAGCCACTTGATTGACAACTATCCTCCTCCAGACTAACATTACTGGACCCATCTTGAGTTTCCTTTTTTATAACGGACTCCCGTTTAACTGTCGTCAGCACTTGTAATTCGGGCTCCCATGTTGGTACATTCTTTAATATGGCCTCGACTGACTGCGCAGCAGCTATACGCGTGTCCCACAATGGATTGTGTAAATAGCCGATCAAACGGTTTAGCAACGCGTGCAGTTCATGTGGATAAAGCTTCTGGACTTCACCAATTTGTTTTGCAGCTGCACGGCGTGTTGCTGCTGAAGAGCCCGACTCGAGTAGAATAAATAGCCGATCGAGCCTAAAAACATTTATACATAAAAAGTTAAAACAATATCTTATTTATGCAAGTGCTAATCAGAAAATAAAACACACTTACCGGGATGTCATTATTTAGCGAAGCAGGCTTTTACTTCAGTAGCTCAAGACCTTGTGTTTTTAAATACTTTTTCAATCTATATATATATATATAAATGTACTTAAATATGGTCTATCTCAAATTAGTTCAGATAAATAGCTATTTCCAACTGTTCAAACAATTGTTGGTAGAACTGCTACAAAATTCTCCTTTAGTATCTAACTAATCTGTAAAGCAAATAATGAGAAAAGAGAAAAATTATTCAATGTTATTTATCGGGTGCGAAAAATTTCGATTACAACAAAGTTAATTTAGAAACACTAAACAGTACAATATTAAAAAAGTATTTAGCTAAATTATTTTCAGTATGTCCCGTCGATTTGTCACGTGAATCTGAATCATTCATCTAGTGATTTTTGAATACATATGTAAGTTTTGTATTAGGATGGCAAAAGAATCATTGTTCGTTACTAACACTCATTGAAGGGTAAATTTAAAAGATGTACGATTAAAAATTTTAAAACATTTTCTTTGCAAAAAGAATGTTTTGTTTCATCAAATTCTGTTCTCTTTAGAAATGAAAACAATGGGTTTAGTCATAGTTTTTGAATTATTGAATTTTATTTTATTCACTTTGTTTATGTCAAATGATGAAACTTAATTTTGTCCCATTTTTATCTATTAAAATACAAAATAAAAATATTGGTGTTCATATTGACATAGGTTCAATCGACCCATGCTCGATCCCATATCACAATCAATTTATGCATGTATATGTACATCAAACAAAATAACCATTTGACGAGGTAAAAATCAAGTGGCAAAAGTCTACCTGCAACTCACAAAACTTATGATATCAGATTTGTATTTTACTTTTGGTTACTTGGGATTGATTGTTACATGTAATTAAGAGGGCACCATGTTCCTATGCACAGTTGAACTCTCTTAAAAATATTTTCAATTTCGAAAAGATTCAAACTTGGTCCTAACAAAAAAGTTGCATCGTAAAAAACACTTTCCCAATGACTCATCAAACATTAATCAATAAAGAACGCTGCAGTGGAGTTTAGTAGACTTCGAGATACCATGTAACCCATTGAACTTCAAATTTCTAGAGAGGATGGATATACTCCTATCTCAATACGTATTCACGGTAAGGGGCACATACTCTAACAACTACCTAATGAGAGCAGGAGTTCCACAGGGCAGTGTTCTTGGACCGCTGCTTTATTCGTTGTATACTGCCGATATACCCAGCCCCAACTGTCAACATATGGTAGCTCCTTCCAAGGCACTAATTGCGACCTATGCAGATGACATCGCAGTCATCTATAATTCCAGCTGTCGCAGTGAAGCAGCTAATGGATTGCAGGGGTATCTTAATACTCTTGCAGCCTGGTGCAAACGGTGGAATTTGAAGATCAATCCGCTAAAAACAACAAACCCCTGCTTTACACTCAAAAGGCTAATAATGGATACTCCCGAAATCCAGCTAGAAGGAGCTACTCTGGACCAGCCATCGCAAGTGAAATATCTTGGCATTACGCTGGACAAGCGCCTTACCTTTGGGCCACATCTTAAGGCCACAGTAAAGAAATGTAACCTGAGGATTCAGCAACTGCGTTGGCTCGTTAGTAGAAAGAGCACCTTGCCGCTTAGATGCAAGAGGGCGGTGTATGTCCATTGCATTCTACCAATATGGCTTTATGGAGTACAGATTTGGGGGATCGCAGCCAAATCTAATTATAAGCGTATCCAGGTGCTGCAGAATCGGATACTACGCAACATTACAGACTGTCCTTGGTACGTGCGCGGTACCACACTCCATAGAGACCTCAAGCTGCTTACTGTGGAAGAGCAGATCGGAAGGCACACAAGCCGATACAGAGACAAATTGTTAAGACATCGCAGCCTACTTGCCAGACGACTACTGCCTGCTCGACCTCTAAGACGTCTTAAACGGCAAGGCTTTGCCAAAACAATTAACCAACGGTAAAATATACCCCACTTATATAAAGAATCCTCATTCTGCGTTATGAGGTTTGGTCTATTTTTCTAATGTTCCATCCATGTGTTGTTAAGGTACATCTTTTTGTTAGTACAGGTTCTACACTTAATAAATATAAACCAAAAAAAAAATAAAAAAAAATCTCAATACGTATGAGATATTTAATTGAAAGGTTAGGAAAGGTAACAGATTTGCAGATTTGTTGTGCTAAAGCCAAACTGAGATGGGCGTTCGTCACCAGCGTGGACTGCAGTCCACAGTGAAATATATACATACTAGCCACGTTATCGTTTGCCAAAATGACTGTTCAAAAATTAACAAGAAAACTCTCTGATAACTTTGAACGGCCATACATAATAAAAATATTGACTACGAAAAGTATATAACATGGGCGTGGCCAGATGAATGTGGGGTTCAGGCGTGGAGAGCATGGAGATAAGCAGTAATTTAAAAATATAGTACATGTTAATTTATACTCATATGTACACATTAAATGTATGCATGCAAACGCACTTGTACAGCGATTATACATACATACATGTACATATGTATATTTGTGTCAATTATATACTAAATATCGATAAACAATGAATCCAAGCGGCCTTGCGTAAAGATATAATAGCAATAGACGCAAACGCCCGATAAGAACGAATGAATAGATGGATAAATGGAAAATAATACAATTATTTTTCAATTATATTAAAACTACTAATAACATCAGCACTGAAACATTTTCGTATTTTCAACTCCATCCCCTTCCCAACATTAAAACTGAGTCACAGTGAATTAGCAACAACAATATAGATCTAAAATAAACATTTTTTTAATAAAAAACTTGTGTATAAAATGAATTAAACGTTCGAACTTATTTACACCGATTTGCAACTGTTATCAATGGTTTAAAACGGCACTCAAACAATAGACAGAGGAGTTCATTTGCTTCTATGACCGCTGGGTGCTCTTAAAATAGATTTCGCCATAAACAAACACATATTAGATTTAACTTATCACCAGAAATCTAACCCGACTCGCCCTTTTAAAACTAAGTTTCAATCAGTTCAATTAAAAAAAAAGAACATGGCGCTCCACTCTGCCGAAACTAGTTCATCGTGCATGTCAACGTCTTCGGATTAGCTGGTTGGCTGGGTGCCCTTTGCCAAAGCTATAGCCATAAATACATAACGGGCGAAATAACAACGTGGATAGACCTAAGTAGCGTAACCAGATGACGGCACTGTAGAGAGTAAATAGCGTCAATGAGTCGGCGCGCAACGCGGTATTTTGTTCAATCTCGTCTACGCTTTCTGCTGTAATTTCATCAATTATTTGTGACGCGCTTTTGCAGCTTTGCCGTCTGAGCAGATAAGTGAATACGTCGACAACGAAGACTAAAAGCCCCCAACAAAAATGATGAATCGAATCGAAGCATAGCGAACAATAAGATAGAATAAAAATACACTTGAAATCTAGCGCAACAAATCAAATTAAACAAAAAGTGCTTATAAATATATAAAGCAATTCGACTATAATAAGAGAGACAAAACAAAACAAACTCCCACAAATTATACAATTAGAATGAACTCATTCATTTACAAACGAAGAAGAATGAATAATATGATAAAAACTATGGGAAAAGAAGTAGAATAAATTTAAACAAAAAAAACAAAGCTTTGGTAAAACCAAAGATTTAATACACTTTTTCCGATCCCATCTTGGTTTGGCTAGCAGTAAATAATTATGTAGCACAACATTCTTTATTTTGACTTATTCAATTGTGACGCTTGAGAAGAAAACGTAGAAAATCGTTATTAGTGATCAGATCAGCAAGAAGCTATGTGCAGATCAATTTTACATTGGATAAATCATCCTATGTTATTCCTGATAACATACATCAAATAGATAACCCTTAGGCCGACGTAGCAACGGCTTGCTACCATTAAACATTCTTTTATCAAGTGTTAACTGACGATAAAGCATTTTATTTCTCAAACTAATACGAAAGACAAAAGTCAAACTCAAAATGCGGCAACACAAGGTAGCCAATATTTTGTATATATTTTGTTGCCCACAAAATGTTAAATTGTAGTAAGTACCAAGAAACAGAAAGCGTTAACAAAGAACTTCAGCCATCCAAAGAAAGCACTCTTCAAAAGCTGGTTTGTGATATGCTTCCAACAAACAAAACAAAAATTCAAATACCAAATATGTATACTTATTCAACAAATTAAGGGAGCAGAAAAATCGGGATTTTCAATTTTAAACTTAAGTTTTCCTAATTCACAGCTAGTTTTGTCGGGAAAGATTAGGTCTTCACGGCCGCGTCATTTTTTTAAGAATGATTTTTCGAACGGTAAGATTTATTAAGCACAACAAAAATATCTGGATATCCTACTAAATATTTATTTGTTTAGTTAGCACAGTTTAGTCAGCCCTGGCAAGGTCTACTATTTGAATATCATACAGCAATACCAAAATCACGATTTTCCACGGTCAAGTTTCCGCCTGTGCCTGGCAAAGACGAATCCAACAACCCAAATATCATTAAAATAGGTTCCGTTATTGAGTTATAAGTATTGTAACATACACGGCTTTGTTTTATATATATGTAGATATAACATACACGTCATGAAAGTTCATTAAATACATATGTACATCCACTGGATGTAGAATATTGAAAGGTCTATATTATGGTAAATAAAGAGCACACACATTTTTCGCCTCGTTATCAGCGTTAGAGCTTGGCCCTATTAGACCCCGGCCAAAGTCGTCGCTTATACAAACAGCAGCACCACGACGACGGAAGCAGCAAATATATTGAAAAAAAAAAAAAAGGAAGCTTGCTGCTGCCACAACGTTTGACGCTAAGCAACCAATGACAACAAATGCTCAATGCTAGACGGGATCGAAACTGAACTTAATTAGCCCAAACTATATTTGTTACTAATATAGCGATGATTTCCACATAATTTGCAGGCGATGCGGCACTTAACTCTTACCTTTGGCAAACGTTTATTTTAGTAGAAATTCTCTTCCATTCTTTATTTTTTTCTTCCGTTTTTATCTTTGTTTCGTATTACTGACTGGGCGCTTTGCTATGTATATGTACAACTACGCGCACGATTTTCTTATTCATTCGTACACGTACAGCGCGAGTATAGCAATACATACATAAGTAAATTGTTTTCAAAACACACATTTAGGCGACAAAGAGCACATATAGCAATATTATATTTATGCGCAATACCTTACACATGCTTACACGACCGCACGTTTTAATCTAACATTTGGTTTAACAATTTCTAAGCACTTGATTTCCTTAAAATTGTTAGGAATTTTTCCAATTTGCTCCGGGAAAGCCATGTTCACACGTCCGCCGGTCTTTTATAAATGCTCCGAGAATCAGATTTTCAGTACTTTTTGTACGCAATAAAAGCAAAGCACTAAATATGGCCAACAAAAAAAAAGACAGAGTTTTGTCGGTTGCATTTATGTTGTATATCAATTGTCGATAAATGAGTCCGAAGAAGTCGAAATGGAAAAGTTATCGATATCGAAAAGGTTTATTTTTTTAAATGACAGTTTTAACGTCTTCTTTGGTTGCGGACGTTGTGCGTTTATGGATAAGATGTGGATTTGGCACCTCTTTTGTAATGTAATTTCGCTTAATCAGCTCTAACTAACAAAGTAATTACATTGCGTTGTTTACGAACGTTCGCAGCTGGATTAGGAAACAGAATAGCACAACTCAGCAACACCGCCGACTGATTAATGTAGAATTTTCATATTAACTTGTTATATGAGATGAGACAATCTTCGACATTTTGCTTGTCTGAGCCATGGTGAATATCTTCTATCTGAGGTTCATTATTCACGAAAGTCGCTTCAGCAGGTAGCGCGATGAACTATAACCCAGCCGGTGAAATGGCATCTGTGCGCCTTCCACACCGATATAGTTCTTTACACAGGTGGTATACGAGACGTTATGAGGGCACGTACAATAGTGGCTATGAGGACCATCTCTTTCTCCTGCGAATTATGACAAACATGACATGGTATGCCAATGAAGTGCTATTATTGCCACCTATTCGCTAAATTCAGCTCATGCTGACAATGCATAAGTAGAAGCGAGATTTTAGACACATAAGTGTAAGCGAGACAACCAGCCATAGACGAAATCTTTCCAAGGTGCATTGAACACCTTTAACGGAGCATGAACATATCGGAACCCTGCTTGCAAATGAAATGTACAAGTGTGGCAACATTAGTGTTGCATTGTCAGTCTGGCATTACCGTTAGTATATATATTCATCCCGCTTGTATGTATTCCCCTTTTCATTTACTCTTATTGTATTGTGTAAACTGTGGTTTTTGTTGTGTTGTGTGCGTCGCTTGCTTGTGGACTTACTGAAAATTTTGATTTTCACATAGAAAAAGTGCATTTAAGTACTTTTAATAATATTAAAAAACGATTAAACAATGAATACCCTCGGTCCTAAGAAGGACGGTAGTCCAAATGTGGAGTTTTTCCAAGCACCAGAAACATTGCAAGGGTTCGAATCGATACGACAATGGCTGCAAAAGAATTGTAAAAAAGTAAGTACCTCACCACAACGAGCCGCCGCCAATCGAATGTGAAAACAAAAATGGCGCACAAATCTGACAAATTTAAACAATTGTTTATATTGTTTTTTTTTTAAGTACCTGGCGCACAGTTCGGATCCCATAACGAAGGAATCATTGGCTCAGTTAATTATACAATTTTTGCAGTATGTGGAGGCTAAGCTAGGCAAAAATTCAGTTGAACCGCCGGCAACAAGAATCCCGGTAATTACAGGGTGTACTGCAGAACAGGGTGGCGTGTCAACTCTGCATGCACATTGCTAATCCATATTAAGGTGCTCATTTAACAAACAATTTTTTTTTTTCTATTTTCTCTAGATGCGTTGTTTTTTAGACTTCAAAAGTGGTGGTGGTCTCTGTATTATTTTCTCTACCATGTTTCGTTTTCGTGCTGAGCAACGTGGCAAGAAATTTGATTTCTCAATTGGCAAAAATCCAACGCGCAAAGATCCTAACATACAGCTGTTGATTGAGATCGAACAAGCTCTAGTTGAGGCGGATCTATATCGTATACCCTACATTTACTTTCGATCCGAAATCGAAAAAAGTTTCGAGTCACGTCTACGAGAAATTCTCGACAATCGTCGTGTGGAGATAGTCTCTGATGAAGAAGATGCTACGCATATAATATATCCGGTATTGGATCCGCATCAGGATGAATATGCACGACCAATATTTAAGCGTGGTAATCATGTTATGTTGCATTGGTATTATTTTCCGGAATCGTATGATTCTTGGATGGTAAATTCTTTTGAGTTGCCCGATAATGTACCAGACAATCCCGAATCTCCAGCTGAGCGCTGGCGCGTATCAGCATCGTGGATCTTGGATCTAGAACAATACAACGAATGGATGGCGGAGGAAGATTATGAAGTGGATGAAGGGGGCAAAAAGAAAATGCATAAACAGCGTTTGTCTATCGATGATATTATGTCATTTGGCGATGAAAAGAAGAAACCGATTGCTTCCGCTGGTGGAAAACAAAAACGACGACGTTCTCCGTCGCCTGCAACCTCGAAGCCAGGCAAACGTAAGCGTTCTCCGGCGGTGTTGCATAAAAAATCACGCAACGATGACGATGATGAAGATCTAACTCGAGATATGGATGATCCACCAGCAGAGCCAAATGTCCAGGAGGTAGTTAAATCCACCAGCGTACTGCAGTCAACAGCAAGTCCAGCACCTGGAGGAAAATCTCGTGGTGACAACGATATGATGCCTATAAAAGGTAATGTCGAAAAAAATTTCCTAGTTTAAAAGTTTTCTAAAAGCGAACTCTTTTTAGGTGGTACCATGACCGATCTGGATGACGAAATGACAGGTGGCAGCGCAGCACAAGCACTATCCACACTTGATGGTGAAAATTCGCAAACTGGAAAAACCAGTGATAACAGCAATACGCAAGAGTTTTCATCTTCAGTGAAGGAAGATATGGAGGACAATGTTACAGAACAAACGCATCATATAATTGTACCGTCGTATTCAGCTTGGTTTGATTACAATTCCATACATGTTATCGAGAAACGCGCTATGCCCGAGTTTTTTAATAGCAAAAACAAATCCAAGACACCAGAGATATACATGGCATATCGAAATTTTATGATAGATACCTATAGGTGAGTGCTAATTGAATGTTTAATATCACAATTATAATAACACTCGAATATTTTGCAGATTAAATCCAACAGAGTACTTGACTAGTACCGCTTGCCGCCGAAATCTGGCGGGAGACGTTTGTGCAATTATGCGTGTACACGCTTTTCTTGAGCAATGGGGTCTTATAAACTACCAAATTGATGCAGATCTGCGTCCGACACCAATGGGTCCACCACCCACATCGCATTTTCACATTCTGTCGGATACGCCTTCTGGTTTGCAATCGTTGAATCCTCAAAAAACACAACAACCATCGGCTGCAAAGACTCTACTCGATCTGGATAAGAAACCACCGGTCGGTAAAGATGGGAAAGAGGGTTCGGTTGAGGCAGAGAAACCGAGTTCTTTACCCGGTGCAGTGGGTATTAAAACCGAACCACTCGAGAATGGTGGTACGACTGCAGCGGGACAATTTGGCTTGAAGTTGGATCAATATGCAAAGAAACCAGCAGCAATGAGGAATCGTACAGCAGCGAGTATGTCGCGTGAATGGACTGATCAGGAAACATTACTATTACTGGAAGGTTTAGAAATGCACAAAGATGATTGGAATAAAGTTTGCGAACATGTTGGTACACGTACTCAAGATGAATGTATACTGCACTTCTTGCGTCTGCCTATCGAAGATCCGTATCTAGAAGATGATGGTGGCTTTTTAGGTCCGTTGGGTTGCCAGCCTATACCTTTTAGTAAATCCGGGAATCCAATTATGTCGACTGTAGCCTTTTTGGCTTCGGTTGTTGATCCGCGTGTAGCTTCAGCAGCTGCTAAGGCAGCTATGGAGGAATTCGCAGCGATAAAGGTGAGGCAGAAAGTAAAATATGTTTTCGCGCACAAATTATATTATTTTATAAATAGGACGAAGTTCCTGCCACCATTATGGACAACCACATGAAAAATGTTGAGAAGGCCTCTGTTGGTGGTAAATTTAATCCTAATTTTGGACTAGCCAATAGCGGCATTGCGGGCACTGGAATTGAAAGAGAAGATGAAGAAGCTAACGCCAGTGCACTGAGCGGAGTCGCAGCCGGTAGCACAGATGAAGAAATGAAGGATATCTCTAAGAAACAAGGTATGTGTGCTCGTCAAAAAAATAAGTTACACTTTTTCGAATCCTTAGTTTTTTTTACTTTATTTTTCTTTTCAAATTTGATGTTCTTTCATCTCACGATTTGGCCAAACCCATCAAAATTTACTCCTAACAAAATGTGCTACTCTTTTTTTTTTTTTTGTGTTTGTACTACTTCATTATGAAAAACAAAACACACATACACATAACAGACAACAGTAAAAAGTCCGACAAACCAAACACGACCACATCAACAGACGCCAGTTCCAACTCCTCTACAGAAAAGAAATCACATGATGAAAGTGATGATGATGCTAAAGATAAAACTGAACGCAAAACCGATTCATCTCCATCACCCAACACAAATAAAACAACAACAACTAACTCACCTTCCACCACCACAGAGCCCACAGCAAGTGCAGCTGCAACGACGCCATTAGCTAGTGCAATGGAGCATCAGCTACCTGATATTAATAACGAAGATAACAGCAGCGGCGATATTGAATCAAATACAAAAGACAGTGATGTACCCAAAACCACTTTCACTGAAAATCATATGCAAACAGCTGCTGCTGCTGCATTGTCATCAGCTGCCGTAAAAGCAAAGCACCTAGCTGCTTTGGAAGAGCGCAAAATCAAATCTCTAGTGGCTCTACTTGTTGAAACTCAAATGAAAAAGCTGGAGATAAAATTACGTCATTTTGAGGAATTAGAAGCGACAATGGAACGTGAAAGGGAAGGACTTGAGTATCAGCGACAACAATTGATCACAGAACGACAGCAATTCCACTTGGAACAATTAAAAGCAGCCGAATTTCGCGCGCGACAACAGGCGCATCATCGCTTACAACAGGAACAGCAGGCAGCTGGATTACTACAGCAGCAACAACAAGGACCGACGACACAAAGTGGTCCAACTTCAGTAAGCAGTGTTACGTCTGGTCCTTCAACTGCACCAACGGGCGCCTTGCCAACAACAGGTGCAACAACAGGAGTTGCAGTAGCAGCTGCACAACCTGCCTCTACACCAATGGGTGGGTATAAATAATAAATAAATCTGATATACTTATACATAATATTTTGTTATATTTTATTGCTTAGATACGACACCACCAAGCTCTCAGTCTGCACCAGTTGCAACAGCACAAACTGTTGCAAGCGATGCTCCCGCCAGTACTCCTGCGCAGCCACCCACTAATGCAGCACCGCCTACACAGCCAACCATTCCTGCTAATATTGGTCAAGCTACACCACAATAAATTTAAGTCAATCTTTTTATTACTAAGTATATTGCAACGTATAAGTCTTAAGTTGTATATCACTCGAAGCGTTTTTTATCCACAATAATTTTTAAACCAACCTGTTTAACTTGACTTGTATAATTTTGTATGTCCTTTGTCTGTGCAGCTGTTAGCTAATAATTGGCTAGAGCAGCATTTGTAGCATCCACCCATACATAAAAAAAAATTGCAGTTGACTTCTACGTGCTTCTCTGCAGTTATGAAATAAAGAAAAAAGTAATAAACGAATTCAAATTCAATACAATTCTCTTTAAAAATATTTCAGTCATTTTAAATATATATTTTAAATTTTTATGTTTTCTAAGTATCAAAGTTTAATGAAATTTTAAAAAAAGGGAGTCATTTGTGACTTTTGAAAATATGGTTTCCATTAATTAGATTTGTCCAAAAGTATTTAGTGTACATATACAAATGTATATTATGAGTCCCTGTACCGGTTTGTGCAAATGTATGTAACAGGTAAAAATAATGCGGGGTCCCCAAAGTTACCCCCATTATATTCAGGAGTGATAGAGGAGTTGATATAGCAATGTCCGTCCGTATGAACGAAAGGATCTCGGAACGGTACTCAGAACTTCTTTATGTTTATTATTATGTATAACTCCATAATAAGTTCTTGAAGACTTTCTATTTTAGGTTTGTGATTTTATTCATTTTATGAAAATTGCGAGAAACATAATATACAATGATATGGGATCTATTTCAAATATGTAAAAAGTACTTAAATTTGTACACATTTAATTACGGGCTACTGTCGATTCCTGTATCATCTGGAGTAACAATTTTTAATATGTTAGGTCGCTTGCGGCATGGACAGCTGCTTTGCATACACGAACTAAAAGGCAATGAGCGCTTGCAACCGCGGACTACTTCGTTTACAATTTGCAATTGCTTTTGAGGACTTTTGCTTAATTTATATGTTAGTTTATTTGTCGGTTTTCGCGGCACAGCCGCTGATTTTTCCATAGGTGAGACGTAAAGAAAGTGCCGAGAAGTACGTTTTACCTTTATGGTATCCACTGACGTCAGACATTGCGACTCTGATGCGGATAGAAGCGATTCATTATTAGCTTCCAGATGAATTTGTTTTTGAAGATCTAATACATATTTGACCATAAGCGATACATAAATATTATTATAGAATGCAATTAAATCACAATACTCGTTGCTGGCTTTTGGTTGGTGTACCGTTGAAAAAGAATATACCACTTCACGGTAAATGCTGCTATTAGCTTGTGGCTGCAATCGATAATGTTTAATAATTTCGGCAAAACTTCGTTGCTGCCCTTGCTCTATGCGCATATAAATGTAGAGGGCGCACATTAGTAATTGATCTAGGTGACGTTCACGCATTAGTGTAAAACTATAGTGGGTAATGCTGTGTTCGAAAACATTCCAAATTTTAGGTAATGCTTCCGCGTTGATGTTGAGATCAGTGCTGAGCGTATGCAATCTTGACCAAGCTAGTTTGTAGAATTTGCGCAAAAATATCATGAGTGAACCCCCTGATTGTACTGGTATACTATCTTTATGCTTTCGATCGTTCCAGAGTGATCGTACACAATTTTTTTTTACTGATGTTCGACGTATGGGTGTAATCGGATTAGCTTTAGCTGATTGGTAATCGGGCAGCTGCATTTCGTTGTCTTTGATAAACTGCCACAGCACTGATGACTTCCGCCATATTAGTCTTTCTAGACAGATTTGCTCAATGTAATTTAAATGTTTAACGAGAGTACGTGGAATAAGGCCATCATTCCGCAGGACCATAATTTCAATGATTTTATGAAAATCGAAAGGGTCCAATTCCAAGCAATGCAAAATCCAAGGAAATTTCATATCTTGCATATTATAAGATGCCAATACTAATTCCAGGCAACAAGCATTTAAAGTTAAATTAAAAGTTGTTTGCGCCAGCAATTGCGTTAACAATACACCGGGTTTTGCATTACATTCAATGCGTAAAATCTTTTCAAGCATGTAGAAGAACAAATTTTTGGCTAAGTCAAAATATTTGGCTGCTTCTTCATCTTCACCCGCGTGTTTATATGCATTGATAAATTTACTACGTGTAGATTTCAGCATATTGTTGATATCCTTGAGCTCAACATGTTGAAAAAAATCCGGCAACTCAATGAAATCGCCAACACATTGCAACTGTTTCAGATACAACAAAATGCCGTCAGAACGATTTAGTTCGTTGGTGGTAGCGCTATTGTGCAATGGGAGGTCATTATTTTCAATTTGTACTCCATAGTTGGGGAGAATGCGCTCGTCCAACTCACATGAACTTAGTAAATATTGTTCGTATCTGCGGTTCAATGACTTGCAGTTCTTCCAAAATACCGAATCGGATGTAAAACTAAAACATGAGGCGTTCTTCTCCAGTGAGATAATTTCGTTCTTGACAAAATTCTCTAGCACCGTTGCAAAGTATTCCCGCTTCATTCTCTTTACCTTCGCTGGAATGGCCAATGTTTCTTTGCACAACGCATCTACTAGGCAGTGTCGCTTCAGGTGCGCAATATCAAAATCCGGTTTTATGCAAGACTGCGGCAATCCTTCGAAATCCGTGTTAATCAATTCAAAGTTTCGCTCGGCTAGCACATTTCGATAGATATGCTCCATACAACAGATCAGCAGGTGATAGTTAGATACCAGATCCAGTTTCAATTTTGGAAGTTCATTTTTGGCACACAGATACAGCAACCAGCATAAGTCGTAAAGACTGTTACAATTACAGCGCTTTGGCGAAAGGACACTTTCCGAATTGCACGCATTCCTTTTATTGTGTGGTGTTGGCGAAAGATTATATATCTTCTTGAACATATCTTTGAAATGTTTGAAGATTAGCAGCGTAATACTAAATTTTCGCTCCAGCTGCGTAACCGTGCACTGTATTTTAGATGATGCTTTTGTCATGATACACCAGCTCTTTACTTTGGAAAAGAACTCATAGATGCTTATGTTGCAAGTACGCAACAAATGATTAAGTCTCAAATTGACGTCGTCGGCTGCACCATTTTTATTGAGTATGCTGCATCCATCCACCGTAGGAATACGATTTTGTTGACAGGTTACGTAAATTGCACAGGCAAACCAATGCATCTGTTCACCTTCCAAGTTGAATTTATGTCTCATATCAATATAAGAATTCCATGATTTAACCTGCTTTAAATCATCGTTCAAGCTGAGATCGGCCCAAATATCAAGATATTTCAATTGCAAATATCGAATCGGCAGGTCTTTGTTTGCACACATCTTTTAGGAGACCCTATTTTGTTCGACGTAATTAAAATAATGTTTTAAACCTTTGAAAACAAATCTAATCTGTGCATAGAAGCCTTGGCGCGATTTGCGTCTGCTTCTTTTTATTTGCCATTCACAGATTTTTCACTAAATATATATTCTGTTTATACAATACATATCATTAACGCCTCTATATCGCAATATTTGCAATATCATGAAATAAGCTCGAAGTTACAACCAAAACGATTTGTAAGTGGGAACACGTGATAGCAAAAAGGAGAAATCTAAATGGTGAAACTAAAAAATAAGTGTGTATTGAATACTACCGGTCCTATTAAATGTTTAATCAATAATTTATTGTTTTCTTTTTATTGCGGCATTTTGAAGTTTGTTAGACATATTAATTAAAGCTATCAAATAGTAATTTATTCTGTAATTATATTACGACTATACGACACATTTCATGAACAAGGAAAAGCGCTGTTAAAACGATATTAATAATTTCATGATATGTTTTCAATGTTGCCACTCTAAAACTAGTAAAGCAACATATAGCAGTAGAAATAAATAGCAACAATGTTCATGCAATTCACCGCAATTGTATCGTTACCGTTTTTGGAAACAAAAAACAAAAGAAAGTTAGCTCCAATTTAAATTTGGCGCCTACAGGGTCTCATACAATTCACATTTGCGGCAAATGATTTGCCATATACTAACTAAAAAGTGGCAATGACGGAAGAAATACATGAAATAGAAATGTACATACGAAATGTTTTAATCATACATATCATGATAAAGCGTTTGTACTCACAATTTTTTTGACTTTTTATGAATAACGTCATCGTATGAATGTACTATGTAGTTTGGAGTTAATCAAGATTATATAAATATACTGTATGGCCTTTATTTTGGGTTTTACTTTATATGTTACTATTAGTAAGTTAATATGATAAGTTATTCATGAAAAGCCAAAAAATTACATACTGATAATCATATGTTGACACCTCGTTTAAGAGTGGCAATTTTGAGTTCATTGCATGAAATTGTAAATATCGTATACACAGCTATTTTTCTCATTCATGAAGTATGCCGTATAAACGTAATATATGTTTGAGAAGTATAACAATTTGAATAATTATAGAGATAAAACAGACGAAAATCAATCCAAATTGACTTTGTAAATAATAAAAATTCCGATTATTTCCTTTAAGGAAAAATTGTATCTTTGTGACATAAAACAATATATGATTGACTATTTTTCTTTCATTTAATCTTATTTATAATAAGAACCAATTTTAAATAAATACAACAAAAACGATATATAACATAATCTTTACACGTGTGCATTTTAAAATTGAAATATTTCAAATATTTAACGTTTTAGTTATAATCTATTGCTAAACATTTAGCTTTTAATCTCATTCACTATTTATTCCCTTTAAAACTTGAATTTATATACGTATTTATTTTTATATGTATAAAAACTATTGTACTTCGCTGCTTAGACAACAAACTATTTTACTTTACATTTTACGCATTACAAAAATTTAAAATATGCTATTCAAACACAATACGGATGCATCTCATCAGCTCTTCACACACTTTTTTTACAACATACATATGACTATAATTCTATATGCTTATAATTGGAACAATTGCAGTGAACTTAGTAGACATTTATACATAGAATAAACAATATAAAAAATAGTAAATAAATCAATCACAAAAAAGAGAAATTAAACTAAATTGTTGCAGATATGTGAGTATATGTTTAGGAAATGACATAAACCACTGATTACTATTGACTGGTTTTGGTACTTTGCATTAGAATGTTTTGCACAGAGGTATAAAATTCAGCTAGCTATATTTAAAATTAGCGCCTACGTAGAATCGTCAGAGTTTACCAAAATAGTACTATTGGCTTTATTTTGGGTTTTTTGGTTGGTAGGTATTCTCAGTTGTTCGTGCTACTACTCAATTTTCATGTATTTGCATTTCCAGTTCGACATCGGAGAGATTAACCTCGCGCAATGAATTAATAAACATATAACGCGAACAATATATATAAAGCCACCGAAACCATTTCATTTGTGATTTATGCTCGAGCATGGCACGTCTGATAATCGACGCTTGTTGCCAGCTTAGAATGCACCTTAAATAAATAGTATAAAATTTAATTTCAATAGTTTAAATTATACACGACAGATTTTTGCTGTAATAACATACCAATGCGTAGACATGAGACGGGTGCAGAGTAAATCTAAAATGGATAGATATTTGCGCACTAGATTAATACTGTCCAGTGTGTAAAATTTGCAACCTGTAAAATAAAAGGAAAACGATTGAAAATTATCTCATTTTTCAAGTTAAAGATTTTCATTGATTCTACTACATTAAATTGCATCTTTTAATCTTTTCATGCACAATCAAATACAATTTCTTAAGACAATTGCGATTGATTTGCGTATCCATTCATTATCTAACCTACCGTCTTCAGGCAGCGCACCATAAGGCTAGCCGTCCGTCAATTAACAAAACTTTGCCAATTAACATGTGTAATGCATGATCGCGAGCATTTCGATCATGATGCTAATGATAATTACGATGACTCACCTTTGGGCAATAAATTGGCTAAGCATAGCGACGCCGCTGCATAGTACACAGCGCTGTGATTTGGATGCGAACTAACGCCATCCCGATCAAAGGTGAAGATCGCTTGAATATCAAGGCTTTCGACAGTGTGCAATATCAAATTTGCAACAGCTTCCGTTCGCCACTCCACATTAGGATCATCAGGAAGATTTGTTGCATTGACGAGTATAACATTTGACGATTCGATGCCCAGCTGTTTACATGCACTCCAAAGTTCTTCGCGCCGCAGTTGAGCCTGATTCTCAAAGTTTCCTGAAGTAAAAAGCAACAATTATATAAATTCGTGTGTCTGCATAAATACTCTTACTCTTACCATTGGACAGGCACAGGACAAAAACCTGACAGTCGTTTCGCTGCGTAAGCGAATATATTAGGGGTCCAAAAAACATGCACTCATCATCCGGGTGTGCTGTCACAAAGAGCACGCGTCCAAGCTTTGCCCGTTCGGGCAAATATTGCCATAGCGTTTTGCTGCAGTCATTATTGGGAGAAGACCACCAAAATGTAAACTTGTATATGCCTAGGCATACTAACAAGTACACCAGACATGCAATGAGTATGTGCTCCAGTGCTTCGGCCGATGTGGACTTGACACGACAGTAGAGTGTGTGCGGACTAAGCCACTCGAATGAAAAACTGTCCTCGTTGGCTACGTTGGCGCCAGTTCCAATACCTATCTCTCCTCCTGCTTCTCGTATTCCACTCCAAAACCCACCGCTCAATAGCGCCAATTGGCGGGCGCTCCTTTCGTAGATAGCGGTTGTATTTATCTTATTGCTGATGATGGTCAAATATTCGCTCAACCAGGTCACTCTCATTTCATGTTGTTGTTGGTGGGTTCGGGAGGGTTTGGTCGGGCTGATTGATTGATAACACAAGTTGCGCGAACACGGTCGTTGATATTAGCCAAAAATGGTCATGTCATAATCATTCAGTATAAATACCGGACACAGGGCTAAACAAACTAATACTAATACAAACAGTTACACTTAATCCAAATTATAATAAACTATATCTAATTTCCGTTCTTGTGGAACAGTGATAGAGAAGACGACGTATGAATATTAATTTTTCTCTTTTTATTAAAAACTTTAAAACAGCTGGCTCGTACGCGACCGCGGCAGTGTTTGAAAGAAAATAAAAGTTTGCTTTTAACAACAATTTTTTCCTTGTCCAATCGCACATAAGCGTAGCTCAAACTTTGTATAAGGGGGCCTTTGCAAATAAACAAAACATATATATTGTACATATGGACATATGTTCTTCAATACATTATTTTATTTTTCTTTCATCGAAACCTAAATAAAAATTTTTTGTATGAAATTTAACTCAATAGTACGAAATAGCTTTACTGAGCATCTGCACCCGCATTCGAGATGCAGAGTTGTTGAACCCTTATGCTACCGACCAGGGAGCACCTATGTTTTAGAATCAGTGTTGAGAGGAAAGATACTTGCAGCTGTTTTACAATTGAGTGTTGCCAAGCGTATTGGTAATTTTTTACGGACTGCACGAGACAGCTAAATTAGCAGCGGCGGTCACTGAATAGTAAAACAAACTTTTAAATACAATTAATCACTTAATAATAGTGAACACCGCATATACGCTCTATGTATGTATTTTGTAAACGGTTTGCAATAGTCACGCGAGGCCAATACACTTCTGGATACGAACTAGCAGCTCGCTTCAGAATAATATACACTGCGCGTCATTTAGTGCACAGCTAAAATTAACAAAAAATATAAGTGCAAGATACGAACGGTTCCATCAACATTACGGTCGTCTAAGTGTGCGCTGCGTGGACTCCATCGTTCCTAATTACAATTTCAGAAGAGCAGCGCAGCACAGATGGCACACCACGTGGTGGATACCGCTGTTTTCGAGCGACGATTGCGTCCTATTTACGGTATGTAGTCGATCATTCTCAGCTATGTAGCCAACTGAACAATTTAAGGATATTTTCCAAGTTTCATACATAAGTTTGCCAAATGGGGCCAACAGCCCGGTATTAAAACTGCTGGCCCAGTTTTCAGTGTTAAGTAATAGTAGTGTTGTAGGCTGCACGCGGAATATATGGTTTAGCGCCAAACTTAAATTGAAAATTTATTTGTAAAAAATAATTATAAATTATATGCACATAATCGGTTTTATAATTTTGGTTTGCTTTTCAGATAACTTGGAGGTTGGTAACAACCGTAAGGCGTTACAGGAATCAGAAAAGTTGCTTAAAAAACACCCGAATCTGTTGTGTGCGCGTGCTCTCAAAGGTCTGTCGCTACTGCGTTTGGGTCGCTATGAAGAGAGCAATGGTTGTTTGAAGTCCGTTGCCGAAGAGAAGCCCGCAGACGACTCAACGCTGCAGGTGCTTTCGTTCTGCTACCGGGAAATGGAACAATGTACGTGTGTGCCTGAAGTTTTTCATATCGCAAAAGCATATATGTACATATACATAAGTATTTTAGAAATGTTTAATTTTGGCATGCGACTGCGTGTGATCAAAATATTTTTGTCATTTACCTAGACGTTATTGTTTCAAGAGTATGTGCCTGTGCGTAATGTTGCCTACAGTTGCATATTTTAAATTTTTTGTGTATGCTGTTTTATTTCAGTGGACAAGATCGTGGAATTGTACCAACACGCAGTCAAGGTAAATCCTGGCAATGAGGAATTGCTGGCTCATCTTTTTGTGTCATACGTGCGTGTTGAGGATTATAAGGCGCAACAGTCAGTTGCTTTACAATTATATAAGGCGCAGCCAAAAAACGCCTACTACTTTTGGGCAGTAATGAGCGTTGTGCTGCAGGGTATTCGAGGGCCGGAGAGCAAGGTCCCAGATAAACGGAAAATCTATTTGGCATTGGCACAGCGCATGGTTGATAAAATAATCAAGGAAGGCAAATTGGAATCTGAACAGGAAGCATTTCTTTATGTACACATACTTAAGCTCCAGTCAAAGTTTAAGGAGGCGCTAGACTTTCTTAATGGCGAGATATGCTTGACAGTGTACCCTGGAGCACCGGTCACTATGAAGTTGGAGCTAATGAAGGAACTGAGCATGTGGCATGAATTAAACATTTTGCTTAAAGAGTTACTTGAGGAAGAGTAAGTAAATATTTTAGCATTTGGAATATTTATTTAGATATTTCGTACAATTTCAGTCGCGATCGTTGGGACTATTACAAGGAGTATCTGAACACTTGTTTCGAGCTGCTCAAATCGGAAAATACCACTAACAACGATGTAGAAGAAGATTCCACTTCGTTTACGCTAGATGAATGTCATGATTTTTTGTGCCAATTGATTGAAAGTGCGGAAAAACAAAAGCGTGGTCCCTATTTAGCCCGATTAGAGCTACATCAGCGCATGCGTGAGCAGAAAATGGATGCTGTGGAGTTGTTAGGCAACTTTACTGATTTAGTCGTTGAATATTTTCGTCTATTTGGCGATAAATCATGTTGCACTCATGATATAGCGCTTTTTCTGCCAGTTATAAGTATGGAGGAGCGACAGAGTATAGCCAGCAAGTTATTGGTTGAGAGTGGCATTAGTTCCAGCACACTGCCACAGAATGTAAGCGACAACATAAACTCACACAATTTTTGATAGTTAATTACTTATTTACATTTTTTAAATAGAAGGAACAAATGCAGAAACATATTTGTGCGCTGCAAATCTCTCGCATTTGTGGTGCACACATCGATTTGCAGCTGGAGCATTTGTTAGCATTCTATACTGCGCTTAAATTGCACTACGAACATGGATTAAGTTCATTTGGAAAAAATTTACTTGCTACTGAAATGGGTCCATCCGATCCGTATGCGCTACTGGCGGCAAACGTCATGTATGACATCAGTTTGCAAGAGCAAAAATCAGATCGACTCTTCGAGGCATTATGTCTACTGCAATATGTATTGCGAAACAGTACTAGTAATTTTCACGTGAAGTTACTTAGCTTAAAGATTTATCATTTGTTTGGGTGCTTGCTCGGCGCACAGGAAATGTACGACTACCTTGATATCAAACAAATACAGCTTGATTCGATGGGCTATGTGCATTGTAATTTGTTGCCACTATCTGGACGTTCGTCTATGGCGCGTACAGTTTATGATGCTACACTTAAATTCTTTACGAATAGCTATAAAGAACGATTAGAATATATTGCACTTACTTTCCGTTTTTGTACGTTTTCGAAAATCGAGGAGTTTATGAACTTTAAGGAACGTCTTACAAACAGTTTACACTACGTTACAAGTTCTGTGGAAGCGCAACTCTGTGACATTGTTATGTTCTATGGAACTCTGGCCCAAAATCTGGCCTCCTATACGACAATGAGCATCGAACCGGCGGATGATCGTATTTCATGGCATGAGCTTTGTGATAATCGTGACTTAGACGCAATAATACGTTGGGATCCTTTGCATTTAGTCGACGTACAGGAGGAGCGCAAGGAGTCTTATAATCAAGAAGTTGAAGTGTTGCAAGTGCGTTCACTGATGTTGCGTTTGTTTGCCTCCTTCGTAGACCTGTTTCATCCCGCAAGTGAAAAAATTGAAGCAACAAAAGCAGCGGGAGTGGCGACGGGTGATAAATCTAAAATGCTCACCGGTAAAGCGACTAGTACTGTTGAACTATTGCGTGAATCTTGGACAGGGCTATATCAGCGTTTGCGTTTGATGAACTACAAACCACTCTCCAATCGTTTTCTAGTCAACTTGATGCCTACACGACTTCAATTGTTACTTGATATGCCATATGAACGCTTTTTCGATGATTTAGCGCAGGTCGTGTTGGACTTTTATAGCGGCGCATCCAATTTGCCAATACAATGTAAGGTGGTAAGCGATAATGTGGTGACTATAGCAAACTGCTGTACAAGCATAATCAAAGCAAGTAATGAAGCAACGGACGGCCTTTGGAACAAGCGGGATTGTCAGAACAAAGTAGCAGCTTGTTTAGAGGTAAGAATATCTGCAGTTGAAGTTTGTATAAAAACAAAAAAATGATATATCTTTTTTCTTAGATGCTTTCACTCTATGCCTTTCTGCTGTCAGTACTTCACGACAAAATACAACCGCCCGCCAAGACTAAAACCAAACGAAAAACTGTAGACATTAATGACCAAACACAACTGGTTAGCGAAAAGGAACGCAGTCAACTTTTGGTCGAACTAATGCGACAGTTAAAGCATAAGTTAGACAACTGTAATACGGCAATAAGTGAGTAGATTCCAACTCAAGAAATTAAAGCACCTAAATGTATTGTTTATTTCAGGTCATTGGAAAGCACCGACCCTTCCCCGTGACCTTAGCTCATTCATGGCGGATATGTCGCTCAAGCCGGAAGTAGAGGCCACTCTAATCGGCGATGTTTCATCCACTTTCAAAGAATCACATGAACTTATGGTAACTGAACTGCGAAATCTTATTAAGGACAAAATGCGAATGGTTAGCAAATAGTGCTAATAGAGATTAAAAAATATTGCCTAGCTCCAAATTTATTTAATCCAACCTACTGCTTGCTACGAACGCGCTGCTTAAAAGGATTTGCTGTGCAAATTGCTGAGCGCCAACAAGCTACGATAAACAAATAGCAACCTATTTGAACTTCTGCTTTTTCGAACGTTTGTAATTATTTAGTTATTTTATATAATTTTTTTAGATTTAGCATGACCGAAACTTTTTAATTACATTATATCTTTTGAAGAAAAAATCTAATCTTTCTATTTACAAAGAATCGATTAATCTCTTCAAGTGATTATCAAAATTTAAATTCTGTAAACATTACATCGAAAGTTACAGATATTTTTTTAAGGTACTCGAAGTTTTATATTTCTTATTCATTTCCATTCAAAATATTCAAGAAATATAGCCAAAATTTTGGTAACATTGGGCTGATAACAATTTATATTAAATTACAAGACTACATATTTACATTGCATTTGGCTCATAAAATTTAATGAACCATTATTTACAGGGTTTTAAACATTTTATCACCTTCTTTATCCATGCAGTATTCGACCACAGCAAATACCACTAATAGGCGACGTTCAATTCCTCGTTTATGTCTATCTGTTATTAAAGGATAAAGCGCGTCGTTTTTGGAGAGTCGATCAACAAGTTCAGTTAATACACCTCCGGAAAAGACCTGTAATCGTTCCCAAGACGATTTTCTTAGCCTGCAAATAAATTTATTAGATATCAATTATCTGAATGTACCATCAAAAACATACATGCAGCATTGATAAAGCGGAGCAAGTATATCTAAATGATCCTTTTGATGATTTCCAAAGGACTTCCCGTTGTCAATTAGTACCACGCGCTCCTCTCGTGTTTCATAATGATGACGGTCGCCATTTTGTAATAGATAATCAAAGATTGATGCATCTATTAAATCCAGCAGTCGAATTGTTTCCATTTTGCCCTTTAGTGCCCTAAAATAAAATAAAACTTCAAAGTTCTGTAAACGTCTTAATTAACAATCCATTTACTTGCAGTAGGTCATATCATCCTCCCATGTAGCTCTCTTTTCGTCCTTGTATGTACGTTGCCAAGGAGAACGTCGCTTAGCTAAAGTACCTGGTACTATGTAAATGATAACGCCTTCGATATTATTTTGTTCATCACCACACACTGTCTCTTCTTCATTACAATAATGACACTTGCCGAATAGACAGTATGTAACGTTTGTATCTGCATCTTGTTCGCTGATTGTCATAGTATTTCTTAGCTCCGCATCTCCCCGATCATAAATTTCTGATTTTAAATTCACTACGCGACCAACAACAATGGGCGTCCAACGGAAATCAAGAACGGCCCCCAAGTAAAATGCGTATACTTCGGCGGTATGCCGATCTTTGCCAGCATAAACTGGACCATCTATAACAACATCACGAGGATACCACTGCGGCTTGAATATAACTTTTTGTTGGTTTGACAATCGCAAAAGAAGTTTCAGTTGTGTACCACGTGCAAGATTAGACACTTTTGTAATGGGTTCAAGCCTCAAGGTTTGAAGCAACTGACCCATAGATGAATCATACAGTGGGTAGATTTCATTTTCATGAGGCCACTAAGAATCGACAAGTTAGAAAAATTAAATTAAAGAATGCAATAACGAGCCGTTGTCACAAACTTCTCACCCAGTTGGCAATATCCCAGAGTACAGAAGCGTTTTCATAAGTTGATGGCTTGTAGTTTTTCAGAAGTTTGTTGCGGTACATAAAAAAACGAGGATTTCGATTTAGGAAAGCTGGCTTCAGGTGCCTTATTTTGTGGCGTATCATACTCTCCAAAGCACGCACGCTTGCTAGTTGATTCTCTTCGGCATTCAAATAGTACATGAAATAAAAATTTCCGCCAACAACTAGTAAAAGTAAGCTAACAAGTACAACGAGTATGATGACGGTGCGTTTATTCATTGCGGTTCGTTTTACGCGTTTGCCATGTACTGTGCGCCAAATCCGAATGAATATATCGTGCCCTGGCTCTTGTACAATTAGACCTTTTTGCGGAAGTGTCGAAAAATTCTCGTGTCGCAATTGTGGCAGTCGATTCGGAGAGCGTTGCCAACGATCTAAGAGTAAACTTAGCCACTACAAGATAGAGTCCAAAATGAAATTGGCAATGGATGTTGAGTCAATTATGGTGCTCTACTGCAGCGAGCACCAATAGTCTTAATGTCTTTCTTCCTAATGAAAACCCCTTTTAAGTTTGCTTGTGTCAATATTGGTAATGCAAAAAGAAAAAAATAATAAATAAATAACTATAAGAAAAGCACGCCAGTCCCGTGTTAATAGTTGGTACTATTCTATTGTAGTTGCTTAGGTACAAGGTACTATATATTATTTTTAGTTTACAATGCTCTGCAAACATTTATGTATATATGTTTTTAATAAATTATTGCTCAATTTTGTCATATATACTTTTGTATGTATATACATTTGTGTATAGGACGATTGCTTGTTGGTTGTACCATCTGTTCGAATCAATTGTTGCAACAATTGCGAGCATTGTTTTGTCATATTGGTGCTATGCACTTAATTATAGATCTTGCATAGTCGGACCTTCAATTAAATTTGTTTAGCCGCGGCTAAAAGCTTCCTAATGCAAATACGCACAAAGTTAATCGACGACGCACTGTCAATATCGAATTTAAAAAAATGCAGATGTACATACAAACATGTGTAGAAACACTATTGGCAACGAATTCATACAATGAATCTTAACGGAATGTTCGAACATGAGTTTTGTTATTGGTTTTCCATAAGCAATACAGTAGTCTGGTGGCATAGTTAAGTAAATAACTTCTGAAAGCAAAAATTAATAGTTTTTATATATTACAAGACTTCTTTAAACAAGCCGGTTCTATTTTGGTGCGTTATGTTGCCGCCAAATGTTAAGAGAATAACACATCTATATATGTATATACACATATCACCACATAAATTAATGCAATCGACCTAGTTAAGGCAGATAACAGACTCGAACTACTCGACGTAGAAATATTTAAATTTAGTTTCATATACCCCTATCAAAAGTTTATTTAATAAAACAATTTAATTTATAAATTAGATACTCCATGAGAGCGAAAAAAAATACAATGGCAAACAATATTAAAATCAGCTGTCTTTCTAGGGATACCCTAACTTGATATCACAGGGCTTCTGCCTCGACACCAGTAAATAATCATTAGTAGTTTGGTTCCACAAATATAATTTGTATCACTGTTCATTAAGCATTTAAGAAAGATGGTGCTACTTGCAACTTATGGAGTCTTTAAATTTTCTGCTTAGGTACAAGGTACTTTATATTATTTTTAGTTTACAATGCTCTGAAAACTTGTGTGTATATATTTGTTTTATATATATATTAGTATGTTGATTAATATCTTACCTTTGATGGAAGTTTAAATACTCTTCAAACTTGCGTTTGGATTGGTAACGCTGGAATTTAATATTGCTTAGCAATTACTTAACACTTTTTTAAATTTTATATAAAAGCTTACACATGGCTCTACTACAACTTGTATAAGTTAATATTGCTTGTTATAAAAATATTTTTTTAGTGAGCGTATCGCGACAAAACACGTAAAAACATGAGGCAGAACTATATATTTACTAAACAGTTAGTGAATAAGAACCAATGTATTCCACAATCTTAGTATACACTGGCAGTGGAATACCACTGGACATGGTATAAAAAAATCGGATTTACTATTATATACCAATACGAATAACTACCATATAGTGTCTAAGTAAAACAAAAAACTATTAATTTTCAACATCTATATATATATATATATATATATACAACTTTTTCAACTAATCGTTACAATCTCGTTTAAGTTCCCGCAGTAATTGTGTCACGCGAGGATCGTTCTGATGCAGTTGTGTTTCCAGATGCCCTCGTAAATGGTGGACACGTGCAAAGCGTTTATTACAAATCCCACATCTAAATATAAATGGGTAACACAACAAAATTGTTACTTATGTATATAATTACTACATTTCAAGCGTTACGTACATAAACGGCTTCTCGCCCGTGTGCACCAGTTGGTGAACCTTGAGCACACTGGAATATGTGAAAGTCTTGCCGCAAGTTTCGCATGCATACGGTCGCTCATTTGTATGTATGCTGTAATATTTTATATCAATTTCCGATTTATCTTATTCTATAAATGTATGTATAGCAACTCTACTTACCGCTCGTGTTTTACCAGCGTTGAGCGATCGGCAAAGCAACGGTCGCAATACTGACATTTATAAGGTCGATCACCAGTATGTTTCCGTATATGACGGGTCAGTTCGAAATTCAGGTGAAAAGCTGCGTGACAGATTCTGTGAAAAGATAAAAACAATTTTAATACTAAATTATTACAATAACAAATATAAAACTATGTATACATACTCGCATTCGTACGGTCGAATACCTCGATGGCGTCGCATATGTGAGTCGAGGGAATATTTACGAGGATAGGAGTTCCCACAAATATCGCAGACATGTGTATATTTTTGAGAGCTAGCCTTTTTACGTTGTGCAGTAGCACTTTCCGCTGTGGATTCACTCAATGTTCCATTCTTTGTGCGAATGACGGCAGTGCCGTCAGGTGAGATGTCCAATGTTTTTGTCGTCGTGGCTTTTACAATATCTACACATTCACTAACAATCTCCTCTGTTTCAGTACCGCCTTTTACAGAGCCGCTGTCTCTCTTATTTTCGATCAGCTCATTTCCTCCCGCACTTTCAGTTAACCACAGTTCTGTATATTGCTCTTCTGGTGAATTATTCTCCGGTTCCTCTGGCACTTCGATATGTTGCACTGCTTCAATTTCATATACATCATTTGTCACTTCCGATATTTCTGCATTAACGACGCTGCTTTGAACATCATCATCGTCATATCCAAGAAGATATTCCTCTAATGTTGTTTCTGGTTCAGATTCTTGAGTAGTATGATCCTTCTCCTCCTCCTGCTTCGCTGCTTTGTACACAAACTCGCGTAAATAATTGTCTGAGCGGCGACATATGATACGAAATTTATGTGCAACTTTTAGAAAAGCATTACATTTGCGGCAGATACGTGATGGTAGTACAGGATCGCTTATAATCTAGTTAATGTATAATGAAGCAATTTTTGGCAACTACAATAGAAATAAAGTAACCAAATATTTATTACCTTTATGCCACCTATTTTTTCGATCTTCTCGAAGAGCAGCAAACTGTTGTCCGTGGCATCATCACATTCATAAATTGAGGTCAAATCTTCACTATCCTGCAAGCAAATGCGGCAGACAGCATCCACATCGTATTCCCACCCATATTCATTCATTTCGCGCTTAAATTATTATTTATTAAATACTGTTGCTTGTTTTAAGATTGCAACAATAAACAAATGCCGAAATTTACTTTTTCAATTGGCAATACTGTTCCGCTGCTCTTGCACCATCAAACATGGTTTGACAAACGTTAGCATTAATTTTTAGTATTAAGTTAAAAATTAGATTAAATAAAATAATACAAAAGTTATTTACACATATACTAAAGTAATGAAGCTTTTCTCAAATGCATTGGTTTAAATACCTTATGTGTTCTTTAAAATGAATATTTTTTTCCTTCGCACTAATACTGCCTGCATGATGCAGAAATAAGAGTGACTTACATATGTATGAGCAATTATTTAGTGTCCTTGCAAGAACTCTACCAAAAGCATTTGTTTAATTCTTTACAATTATTTGTCTCAAATTGGTAAAACTATGTATATCCAATAGGAAACTCATTCCACGCGTGTTTCAAACACTGAATACATTGCACCACCAAACAAAGATGGTTCTTTGGTATGTACTCACTGTACTGCAACAACAACAATGATATTGACACGCATGGCCCACTAACTAATTGTTGCCAACTTTTTTATAGCTTAGTTCAATTAATTTCGTTATATTTCAACTACAAATCAATCGTAAACCAAAAAACAATAAATATGGACAAATGGATCATATGTCGTATTTGCCTCCAAGAATCCGAAAATGAAATGTACGTAATTTTTGCAGAGGACAATGAATGCTGTGAACAAATTTACAATTGTACAGGACTGCATGTAAGTAGTCGTATGATAAAATACATGCAGAAGTTACTAGTAATAATAAAAATCTGCGTTTCCCCGCCATTAGTTAGCAAAACACAATGAACTGCCGGATAAGATGTGCATCAGCTGCCAGCTTTTGCTGAAAGCAACCTTAAGATTTCGAGATATTTGTGCGCGTTCACAAAAAGCCCTTGCTGAACTGTTACAAGTTCCAACTATGCTGAAACAGCAGCAATTCAACGAACACCCCCAGTCCATAGTATTCGAAGTCGAGCCCATATACGATGAAGAATACAATAATATTGAAGAGAATGAGTTGCATGAAGAAGAAGATGTTGCACCGCAAGTCGTCGAAATTATTCAAAATATTGATAGCATTAATAAAATTGTAGAAGACGTCACGGTTCCATTGCCAATCAAAAAATCTAAATTGGAATCCAGTTTCAAACGTACTAAATCAGCGTGCAATAAAAATGGAAGCAAGTCCTCCTCAAATAACATTGCTGTTTGCAGTAGTAATACCGGCGAGGATGTTAAAGAATCTAACAATTTTGTTTGCAACGTATGCGGAAACGTTTACGCGGAGCGGTCTAAATTAACTGCACATATGAAAATTCACAACGAAACTAAGCCGCACGAATGCGAGTAAGTATTTTCCATTTTAATTTCAAAAATATCTGCAATCACACATAACTATTTGTTATCAGAATATGTCAAAAACGCTTTCGGCAGACACCGCAACTAGCGCGACACATGAACTCACACACAGGAAATCGGCCATACAAGTGCAACTATTGTGAAGCAAGTTTTGCTGATCCATCTACTTGCATTAAACATCAGCGGTAAGTTTAAACGGGCTCCGTATTAATCAAATTATTAACAAAATGTTCTTTGTATATTTAAGAGCAGTATACACACAAATGAACGTCCCTACAAATGCGATATATGCAGCAAGGCTTTCGCTTATTCAAATGTACTCAAAGTGCATCTGATGGCACACACGGGAGAAAAACCATATGCGTGTAGTTTTTGTCAGCGTAAATTTTCTCAATTGCATCATCAGAAAGCACACCAACGAGCACATATCGCGGACGCGAACCACACTGTCCTCTATACTGATGAGGAATAGCAAGTCTCTATAGGTTTCATTTACTAGCGAAACCTAGATGTTGTTACGATGTCATTTGCTTAAGTAAACACCTCGTATGCTTCTATGTACAATCTTTTTGGCTTCTCTCAATATGACAACTTTAACCAATTTCTTGATATACAGCAAGCCCTTGTAAGGCCTCCTCTTCCAAAATAAAAGAAAATTACCAGCGTCGCAATTCCTTCTTTTGAAGTCTTACTTGCTTGACCGGGCCATCACAGTTAAGGTCAAAGATGAGTTATTTGGAGCTGGTGTACAACAATGTACAAGCGTAATTGTATTCCTACTCTCTACACAATATACACTGCAGACATGCCAATACCAGCGAGACTGACAACGTGCTCTTAGCAACATACGCAGACGACACGTCCGTGCTAACTCAAAGTCCACTGATTGGCACTGCGGCAAGTGCGTTACATGAATTCATTAACAGCTTTTCTGAATGGGCATTCCAAGAGGAACATAGCCATCAACAGCAGTAACTGTGCGAGCTTAACATTCACCAACAGAAGAGGTACTTGTCCAGGCATATCAATGCTAGGTTCACCTCTACAACGGAAGTCTGTCTACAAATATCTTGGTGTTGTCTTGGAAAAAAAAGATAACATTTGCTAGACGTACAACTATCGTTCAGCAAACGGTCCGTAGCAAAGCTGAAAAAATGTGACTCCTATCTGCCAATAACTTCTGTCGCTGTCTAAAAAGGTAGCTATGCATCTATAAATGCGTCCTGTGCCCAATTTCGAAATATGCCATGCAGGTACACGGAATTAGTGCAAACCACCTAGTATATGCGAACGAGGAACATCGAAAGAGACTTAAGAGTTCATTAAGTAGGCGATGTACTAGTTGCTGAAAAATACGCAGAGTGACTCGCGTCTCATCCTAACGCACTGTCAAGGCGGTTAATTCAAGAAAGACCTCGCTGCAATTCCAGAAAAAGAAGATTAAAACGATTCAATCCTTCGTCTAAATCCTTTTTTCTCAACTTACACAACTATAATATAATTGAAATATAAAATGTACATATTTAAATATTAGAAAATATAAATACCTGCTACGTCATAATAGCTTTAGTTAGTTTTAATTTTTATATAAGCTGCCTGAATACTTGTTTAATAATTAAATACAAGATTTTGAATAAAAAATAAAAATAATATTTGTTTCATGTCACAGAAGCAACTTTAATTTTGGTATTTTACCTAATAAGCTATATACTTTAAAAAAAAAACAATATTTTTGGTGCACTAATTAGTCAGCCAGGTATCACTTCACTTTTAATGACAGGTTGCTTCGTTGGCGGAATTAAGCCTCGTTTCTCGTGCGTCATTCGGTGCAATCGCATTTTGTAGGCTTTGGTAAAACCTTTGCCGCACACATCACACCTAAATATAAACAGCATTTATTTAAAACGTATTTTACATAAATTTTGGCAAAATACTTACGCATGTGGCTTCTCGCCAGTATGAATCATTATGTGGAATTTTAGATTATCAGAGTAGGTAAATGTTTTACCACAAGTTTCACATGCGTATGGACGCTCCTTAGTGTGTATCCTATGATGTTTTGTTTTAGTAGAACGATCAGCGAACGCTGCTGGACAGTAATTGCATTTGTATGGTCGATTACCAGTGTGAGTGTTCATGTGACGTACTAGCTGCTGGTTCTGGACAAAACGACGATGACAGATTCTAAAAAAATACGGTAAAAAAATTAATTTTTAAAGGATTTTGAGTTTTCTTTTCACTTACTCGCATTCATGTGGTTTAACGCCACTATGGAATTTCATATGCTCCGTGAGTCGTGCCAGTGTGCGATATATATTGCTACATACGTCGCATATATACGTCAGTGGTTTGTCCTTCGGTTTACGATCTTTCTTTTTATCACTCTGCGTCAAATGTGATTCAGAACCTGCATTCATTTTTTTTTTCAATGCAACTCTTTTGGTAATGATCGATTTAACAGGTATTTGTGCCGGTATAAACTCTTCATCCGATGTGAGTACATCATCAACTAATTCATCTTTGATGTTTTCTGTTACTTCTTCGGTCAAAGTCTCATCAACTACTTCATATTCGCAAAATTCAGCATAGTCGCTTTCAATGCACTCAATTTCTTGAACCTGCTCTTCAACATCATCGAGCTCAGACTGACCATAGTATGGATATTGTATGCTATCTGATCCAATCGATTCAGCCGCATCTGATCGCGCTTCTTCTAAAGTTTCAATTTTAATGTATTCGTCTTCTGCATTAGCGGTGTCATCAATTTCAATTACTTCTTCAAGCCCTACTTCCTGTGATATTGGCTCCTCCACCAGATTCAGATCGCTAGCTAGGTATTCTGTTATTTGTTGGTGCGATTGCTGGCATGTTTCACGGAATTTATGTGCATTCTTTAGACAATTTACGCATCCATTACAAATCTTGTCTGGGTATTTGTCATCTGGTGTTATCTGCTTAATTAAAAATATTAAATTAATTTGTGTTCTACTATTCAATCGAATCAATTCTCATACTGGAATGCCACCACATTCATGCAGCATGTTCATCAAATCCATAGAATCTGTACTAAAGATTTCCAGCATATTTATCTCTTCCCGCAGACACACACGGCAAACGACCCATCTTTCCTGGCATTCAGGCGTCATATTGAAACAATAGGATTAAGAATGATTTGGATGCTTGCAATAAAACAATATTTAGGCAAAATACGGCGACGCTTGATCTCAACCTGCTGTTGTTATTAACTATTAGTGTTGAGCAATGGAAAATATATTGTTAAACGAAACAGGGTCTGAACTATTCGTGTAAATATGATTGAAGTAAATGTGAAATAGCAGTAGATTCGAAATGTTATTCACGATAGTGTATACCTCCCCAAAAACAGCTGTGAGATGGATGGCAACACTATTAAAGAAATCCACCGAGCTGTTTAATAAAATATAGAAATCAAACTAAGAAAATCGTGAAATATTTAATATTTAGAAACCGCAGAGGCACAAGATGAAATCGGAGAAAGGGATTGTGTGTTGTGTCTCCGATCAGCCGAAGGAAATAATACAGATTATATTTAGCGAAGCTATTGAGAAGGATGTTACGTGCTTGTTGGCTGAATGCGGAGGAGTACTTTTACGTAAATAATACAAACAATGTTTTCTTAGTCTACTGCATCTTGTGTTTGTTTTTAGATTAAATAACACTGGCAAGTGCGTAACATGACTTCATTAGCAGCTTTACTGAATGGGCGTCCAAGTAGAACATAGGCATCAAAAACAGTAAATGTGCAAACGTAACATTTACCAGCGAAAGAGGCACTTGTCCAGGCATATCAATGCTAGGCTCTCCTCTACAACAGAAGCCTGTCTACAAATACCTTGGTGTTGACTTGGTAAAAAAGTTAATATTTGCTAAACGTACAACTATGGTTCAGCAAATATGTATAAAATGTACATGTTTAAATATTAGTTAGTTAGTTTTAGTTTTTATATACAACTTGCCAGAATACTTGTTAAATAATTAAATACAAGATTTTGAATAACAAAAAAAACTAATGTTTCATGTCACAGGACCAACTTTAATTGTGATATTTTAACTAATAAGCTATATACATTAACAAAAATAAGTATATTTTGTACACTAATTAGTCAGCCAGTTATCACTTCACTTTTAATGACAGGTTGCTTCGTTGGCGGAATTAAGCCTCGTTTCTCGTGCGTCATTCGGTGCAATCGCATTTTGTAGGCTTTGGTAAAACCTTTGCCGCACACATCACACCTAAATATAAACAGCATTTATTTAAAACGTATTTTACATAAATTTTGGCAAAATACTTACGCATGTGGCTTCTCGCCAGTATGAATCATTATGTGGAATTTTAGATTATCAGAGTAGGTAAATGTTTTACCACAAGTTTCACATGCGTATGGACGCTCCTTAGTGTGTATCCTATGATGTTTTGTTTTAGTAGAACGATCAGCGAACGCTGCTGGACAGTAATTGCATTTGTATGGTCGATTACCAGTGTGAGTGTTCATGTGACGTACTAGCTGCTGGTTCTGGACAAAACGACGATGACAGATTCTAAAAAAATACGGTAAAAAAATACTTTTTAAAGGATTTTGAGTTTTCTTTTCACTTACTCGCATTCATGTGGTTTAACGCCACTATGGAATTTCATATGCTCCGTGAGTCGTGCCTGTGTGCGATATATATTGCTACATACGTCGCATATATACGTCAGTGGTTTGTCCTTCGGTTTACGACCCTTCTTTTTATCACTATGCGTCAAATGTGATTCAGAACCTGCATTCATTTTTTTTTTCAATGCAACTCTTTTGGTAATGATCGATTTAACAGGTATTTGTGCCGGTATAAACTCTTCATCCGATGTGAGTACATCATCAATTAATTCATCTTTGATGTTTTCTGTTACTTCTTCGGTCAAAGTCTCATCAACTACTTCATATTCGCAAAATTCAGCATAGTCGCTTTCAATGCACTCAATTTCTTGAACCTCCTCTTCAACGTCATCGAACTCAGATTGACCATAGTATGAATATTGTATGCTATCTGATCCAATCGATTCAGCCGCATCTGCTCGTGCTTCGTCTAAAGTTTCAATTTTAATGCATTCGTCTTCTGCATCAGCGGTATCATCAATTTCTATTACTTCTTCAAGCACTACTTCCTCTGATATTGACTCCTCCATCACATTCGGATCGCTAGATAGGTATTCTGTAATTTGTTGGTGCGATTGCTGGCAAGTTTCACGGAATTCATGGGCATTCTGTAGGCATTTTACGCATCCATTACAAATCTTGTCTGGGTATTTGTCATCTGGTGTTATCTGCTTAATTAAAAATATTAAAAAAATTTGTGTCCTACTATTCAATTGAATCAATTCTCATACTGGAATGCCACCACATTCATGCAGCATGTTCATCAAATCCATAGAGTCTGTACTAAAGATTTCCAGCATATTTATCTCTTCCCGCAAACACACACGGCAAACGACCCATCTTTCCTGGCATTCAGGCGTCATATTGAAACAATAGGATTAGGAATGGTGTGGCTGCTTGCAATAAAACAATATTTAGGCAAAATACGGCGACGCTTGATCTCAGCCTGTTGTTGTTATTAACTATTAGTGTTGAGCAATGGAAAATATATTGTTAAACGAAGCAGGGTCTAAACTATTCGTGGAAATATGATTGAAGTAAATCTCAAAAACCAATAGATCGATGTTGTGAGTCGAAAAAAAACCGTGTCAAATGTATTTTATTGTTTATCCATATATACGTATATGTTTTTGTAATTCAGCTTGTTTGGTCGTATATAAACAAATGTTACTCACGGTAGTGTATACTTCCACAAAAACAGCTGTGAAGTGGATGGCAACACTATTAAAGAAATCCACCGATATATTCCAACACTGTTGCGAAAGACGCTTGGAAAGCTGGTTAGTGAAAATTAGGAATCAAACTAAGAAAATCGTGAAATATTTAATATTTAGAAACCGCAGAGGCACAAGATGAAATCGGAGAAATGGATTGTGTGTCGTGTCTGCTTGGAACAACCAAAGGAGGCAATGCAGATTATATTTAGCGAAGATATGGAGAAGGATCTTACGCGCATGGTGGCTGAATGCGGTGGAGTACCTGTACGTAAATAATACAAACAATTTGAATCCTATCAAAAACAATGTTTTCTTAGTCTTATGCATCTTGTGTTTGTTTTTTAGATTAAACAATTCGATCATTATCCAGACAAAATATGCAGTAAATGTCTCAAATTGTTGCGATTGTCGTACAAATTCCGCATTACATGTCAGCGTTCATACAAACATCTAAGTAGATTTGTGGCACCGGTTGAGGTGGATCCAACAGTCGATAATGAAGTGTCAAGTGTGTTTGAAGTGCATGAGGTACTAGATGACAACGATGCACAAATGTTGCTTGCCGAATTGGGTGAGGAAAATATTCCAGAGATGGGCGACATAATTGCTTTGAAAATGGAACCAGAGGATAACATTGCGAAAGAAGAGATACAGGACGAGCCGCAAGAAGAATACTTTGAGGATGTATATGAAACATACGAAGGAATTGTGGAAGTACATGTACCAGAGGTATAGTTAAGAAAATTAATGTATTTTGGTGCTACCACGTCCAAAATAATCTGCACAACTTAACTATTAAACTTATACATATGTTTAATCATACTAGGTTACCCGGCGCGACCACACAATTGAACAAAGAATCATATTTTTACCATTCTGGTTATATAAGAACCAAATATGTGGCTTCTGTTCACAAAAATTTGTTAAAAATTATAAGACTAGCTCGCTATTTTACAGACAATTGACCTATGGGTCCTAGAACGATTCACTCAGTTTAGTTGAAACCATTCTTAGCGTTACTTATCTTAAAGCATTAAAAAATGTAAAATCAATTGATTTTTAAAGTACATAGGACGTAAAGTAGCGCCCTATTTCGATCGAAGGGCGGAGAAATACAATGGCAGATTATTTAATTAAACACACAGTTTGTGAACGTAATAAAAGAAGTTGTATATTAATACAAAAATTTACTATTTTAGCACAACCCCTCAGAGATTTCAGCGGAAATTGAATTTCTTGATGAGTACGAGGAAGTTGAAGGCATTGGTGGCAGCGCACAGACTTCGGAAGAAGATTTTTTGGCAGTTGTTAATGTACCAAAACGAAGACGCAATGCAGCTACGAAAAGGGGAACTCATCTCAATGCAACGAAGCAAACATCCAACAATACCAATGAAATTCTTTTTGATGAAAATTTGAGTTCGGAAATTATTGCTTCAGATTCCGGCACAATTCCATCTACAGCCAGTCGCCTTAGAGAGCAGCGCGCCAACAAAGACAAAACTGAAGGCGTGTTAAATTATATATGTGATATTTGCGGCAATATGTACCACTCGCAGGGCCGTTTAACGGAACATATTAAACTGCATTCAGGCATTAAGCCGCACGAATGCGAGTAAGTTTGCTGAAGTACGCTATAATGAGCAGAGAACTAATGTTCGGTTTCTTTGCAGGATTTGTGGACATCGTTTCTCACAGGCACAGCAGTTGGCACGACACATGAACACGCACACCGGACATCGACCATACAAGTGTCAGTACTGTACAGCAGCATTTGCAGATTTGTCAACGCGTAACAAACATCATCGGTGAGTAATTTGAGATTTAAAATCGTTGTATAAAGTTACTAAGAACTCATTTATAAATATATTTATCAATAGCATACACACCAATGAGCGTCCATATATTTGTGATGTATGTGGCAAGTCGTTCACCTATACAAACACACTGAAATTCCATAAAATGATACACACTGGCGAGAAACCACATGTGTAAGTTACTTAAAGCTGCACGTCTTAGTTCATTCTATATAATAATGTCTCTCCATAGATGCGATCTTTGTGGTAAGGGCTTCCAGTCTTCAAATAAGCTACGCAATCACAAACGTACTCATGAAAAACGCGGTCATAGTGTCAAAACAGAAGCAAGTGAGCCGGTCATATTGGAAAACATTGACGTGACTACCAATGCGGTTATTACCGCAACGGTTATGGAAATGTAGTAGAAATGATCAATTTTGAACTACAACTCTTAAAATTACCTAGTAAACTTGCTTCGTAGTCATATATAAATTATAAAAGTAATATAGACCTATACGTGCGTGATGCACGAGTACACAGTGCAGTTTATAAATACATATATGTTCTCATTTCCACTTCCGAAATAAAATGTTCGAAGGATTATTTGTTAAAATCACAAAATCCTTTTGAAAGTGAAAAAGGAAAATTTTACGAACTCAATTTCGAATATTGGATGTGAAAGAAGAACGGGGACGTACATTTAAGAAAATTAAATACAACAGACAATGATGTATATGTTTTGAATTTGTTTTTGCAATTTTATTATGTATCCTTTAAAACTGTCTCTAGTAGACAACAATTAAATGTGGTGACAAAAAATCACGATGATGCATTTAATGATAATTTAAAAAAATATATATATGTATAAAGATATATATTTTGCATTCTGTTCCATTCTATTTCACAATTACTAATTGTGTGGGAAAAGTTGAATGATAGCTGCACAAATTGTCTTGGCATCTGTCTCGTCGGGATACAACTGGAGCACTGCATGCACCTGATTATGAGGGAAAAGATTAGATAAGTGATAGCGCAAAAGCCGGCGTCGTTCTTCGCGAGATTGTGCTGTATGCAGTTCTTCGTTGATGCGAGAATCTGATGCGGAGAGAAAGGCATTGTGCGGTGCATGTGGACGCTGTAATTCAGGGGTAGGAGCCACCGGCGCAGACGTAATGCGTTGCAGTTGCTGGTGTTTAAAATGTTGGTTATGTTTAGTACTGTTATTGTTGTTTGCGGAGTGTACAACTGTAAGCGGGGGTGGCGCACTAATTGTAGGCATCAGCAGTCGATGTTGTGCGTATCCAGTACTATTATTACTTATCTGTGGCACTTGACGCTGTAGCTTCTTGTGTCGATTTATTTCATCACTTGCCGCAGCGGTATGCAATTCGAGTTGATAGCTTAAAGCTGCGCTTAATTGTTCCTCGTGTTGCTGTGACGGCGATTGCGTCCAGTTGGCGTTATTCGGCGTGGATGCAGCTAAACTTCCAGCACCATATTTGGACGATAGCTGATTACATACTGGTTGACACACCTGATCAAGAGTATTTGATTTAGTGCGATTTAACGGTTCACGCGATGTTGGCTGTGTCAATTTGTTATTGGTGTTAATCCCGTTGGAACTCCCGCCTCCACCAATATTTCCATTGAAATTAAGCGGTGCACTCAAAGATGATGTTAACGGCATGTGTTGTAACAGCGGGTATGAGGGTTGTTGGTGCCGATATTTGCATTTTGCACCATATGTGCATTTTTTTCCATATGGACAGAGCTGTAAAGTCGCATCCACGCCTTTTTGAGGTTGTCGCAAAAAAACGTCTAGTGTGGGTCCAGTACGTCCGAGTGGATCATCTGGAGGCATGAAGCGATCATTAACAAATGAATACATAAGCAATCGTTCTTGTACAACTTTACGAAACTCGGAATTTTCAAGCAATAAGTCTCGATAATTGTCATTCGACACAACAATGCCATCCGTTTCGGACGCCAATTTAAGTATGTAACGGTCATCGTAGCAAGCGACACGCTTGCCCTCCAATAGTCGAGATGGGGTAAAGACTAAGACACGCTCTCGCTCCAGTTCGTAGAGTATATCCTGATCAGCTATATTATTATTGCCTATAGTGCGTGAGGATTCTTTGCGCCAGTTGGGAACGAATGCGGTAATCTCTGTGTGTCCGCGATGTCTAAACCAATCCACACAAATACGTATGCCGCGACAGGAGAACATCTCATTGTTTCCGTGTGATAATGCTACATTACTCCCATCTATAACAATATGACGTAGTTGCCCAATAACAAAGCCCCCGCCCCCAAAGGAAGCTGTATTGGTTGAAGTTGTAGTGGTATTGCTACTTAGCTTTATAAGCTCCGCCAGCAATTCGTTCTGCTTAGCCTCTGCACCCAGACGGTTCAAAGCTGTGTGTATCAAATCATTGCTATAGCCTAGTTTTTGTGCAAATTCCAGATTTCTACGCGTAAACTCTGTGCTATTGTTCAAACTTATATTATTTGCCGTTGTTGTATCCTCTTCGTCGTCGTCGGTTGTACTAGACTCTTGTTGCTGCTGTGTTTGTTGATGCTGCTGCTGCTTTCTCCCATACAATTTCTGCTGTTGTCCATTGTTCATTTTAATGCGCATCTATTTTTTCAATGTGCCCATTTATTAGTTTTTAGTTATACTACCAAACAATATCTTCTATTTACATACGCGTTTCTACTTCCGCATAATGTGGTTGCCTCTTGTATAAATACGAGTAAGTAGTCGTCCAAACTACTAAAGTCATATTTTCACAGTCTTATCTATCAAAATTGTTGAAAAGCCGAAAAACAAAATGTTGCCATAATTCGTTAAACGCAGTTTACTACTAGTTTGTGTGAAAAAGTTTAGTAATAAAAAATTAAAAGTATTTTGTTTACGTTCAATTCGCAGCAGTAATCATAACGAAAACATATTAGTTACTATTTCCGCCAATTTCAAAGTTCACAAATTGCAACCTTGAACACATGACAATAAAACAATACCTTTTTCAAGTTGCCCAAAATTGAAATCCAAATAAGGCAAACGAAATCTAGTCATATTCATATATGTTCTTTTTTTTACAGCAAACATTAAAAATACAGCTTAATTAAATGAAAAATATCCATTTTGTAGCACTAATATAAATTGAATCCAGCGTTACCATTTGCGCCATGTTTTTTCTCGGTTACACAGTCGTGTTCTGCCGTCAGAACAAAATTATTTATACAGTCGTATTTTTAGTTGAGAGCGAGAGGAAGTGTCGTTGTAGGTGAGTGTAGCGCTTTTCTTCTTCTTCTAAATATTCACTGTTAGTCGGTTGACGAGAGTAACGCTGACGAGTTTTTCCCCGTGTAGTTGATGTTTTATTAGTGGTGATATAAATTGTTTAAAACGTATGAGATAGCATCCGTAGTCGTTAACAATCAATGACGCAGAAATTGTTTATAAACTGAAGTATCTTTTTTCGCAGAGGTACGGCGCCGCTGATTCGACTTGCGTGTGTTGTGACAAGTGACTGTGCCTATATGCAGACTTGCATAAAATGTACATATTTATTTATATATATAGTCATACAAAGATTAAAAAAAAGCAAACGTGCAATTAAAGTCTTTAGCCGATTTAAAAATCAAAGTTCTACACTAGTGCTGTATTGTGAAAAGTTTTTTTTTTTCATTTTGTCATTGCCAACGCACAACGACGTCGACAGCGGCGACAGTGCCTCTCGCTCTCTCTCATTTGCGGCACATTTCCGCCCCCCCTTTTCGGTTGTGTTATCCAACAAGTCATTGACAAACAAAAACGAAAGTGTATTAGTGTGTGAAGGTTTCAAAAACGATAAATATAATTTAAAAACCTTTCGGAAAGTTGATAGAAAATAAGCGCAAACAAAAATCATAAACACGCGCGATTTCTGGTCTTTGTCCCTCGCAGTATAGTGAAATAAGTTACTCTCTCTGTCCATCGTCGTTATCTCTTACTATATTCATCTTCTCTCTATCTTTCTCCCAGAACTGAAACAAGTTAAAGTTGCTGTAAAATGCAGATCAAAGAATTGTAAGTATTAATAATATGAACAATTTGAATCAAAAGACAATTGTTTGTTAAAGTAAATTGTTCATATAGTGTTGAAAAATTAATAAAAACAGTGCGACAAATCGATTGTGACATTGCATGCGCTCTTCATATCTCTTTCGTTTTCTCTATTTCTCTCTATATAGTTACTCTTTCCAACACATTTACCTTTTACTTAAGTGTCACTTTTATTGTTGTTGCTCCGCTGTTACTTGCGGCGCGTTGCCAACGACATGTATGTCATTGTGCAAGCTATACAGAGGGAGGGAAAAAGCGTACAGTGGTGTGCACTGGATATTCAATGTTCCTAAAAATTAATTGTGGCTATCTTTACAACTAGCCAATAAGCATTTATTTTACATATATGGGCCGTATTATGCTTATCACCATTACGGCTTTTTTTCTACCCATAGGTCTTATCAGCATAAATTTTTTTTATTTGCTAAACGAGTTTAATATACCCTACACAAAAAGATTTGTATATATTTGATTTGTTGAAATATAAAATTTATATAACAGAAAGAAGGAAGGAAGGAATATGCTAACCTTGTCGAAACAATAACTGCGATATATCAAAGGTGCTGATATAGTTGCGGATAAAGACGAAGTCTTTTTAAAATATGCCTTTCCTAAAATGGACACATGTGCTCCTCATATGTACCTACTCTATATAGACTTTCTGTAATTATTATTAGCAATATAATAGGGTATATTGTTAAACACCATCAGTTCTTATATTTTGAGATTATTTGCTATGTGCATTATTTTATTGCTTCGTTAAGGTTTATTAGAAGTCGATAACTTTGATGACGTAATTCGGTTATAGTTTTAAAATTTTTTACTCTTTTGCGCAGTTGTTTTCTGCGGTGCTTGATACGAAAATTGCAATACACTTTTGTTTATGCTTTGAAGTTGGGTTTTATTCGCCACGTTTCATTTTATTTGCTATTCAACAATTGTGATTCATACTTTGTATGCTCTTTTGATTTCTTATTAGACGACTGAATCACAAAACGTATGGTTGGTAACCTAACCAATAAATGATTCGTTGAAATATTTTGTTTGTGATTATCGCAATAGATTGTAGCTTTAAATAAGAGCGGTATTTAATTTGGTATTATTGATGCGGAACAAATAGACCCCAAACTGAAAACTTGATAATAAAATTGTAAGTTATTTAATTTACAATGATTTAAAATTTTATGTTATGTAACTTCAACCCTCATTAACTGAATGTAGTGTATAAATATCATCTGGTTACATACAATCAATTTACTATAATTAATTTTCTTTTTTAGTTCATTTAAATACAATAACGTTTTTTGTCCATGACCTTATTTTCGATTATATAACCGTTAGTAATTTATATAGACAATATCTCCAAAATTCGTAGTATCCAGGTTTACTATTATTATAATTTAACATGTGTGAGTTATTTATACACTTGATTTATATTTCCGTGAAGTATATGTTTTTTCTGGTATGTAGCGCAGATCGTGATACAGATTTTTTTTTTAATTTTTATAGTTAAATCAATTTCATATGAGTTTAATACGATAGGTATATAGATATTTCCATCTATAAGTATCTAAATATTTTACTTATGTCATGTATTTTTAGTCTGTTGTACAGAAAAATGAAAGAAATCAAATTAGAATTGATTTGACTTTGGAACCAATACATACAATCTATTCTACATATAAATTATTCAATTGGAATAAGTTGATGACGTACAATTTGATTTGATTTCTTCATCTAGTCTTGCAATTTAAATTATAATTGTTCATAATAAATATATTGGTGTGATATTAATAATATGTAATTTGATTTGCTTCAATATGTGCTAGCTCGTAAGACTTGTGCTTTTGATTGTATATATTTGTATGTTATATGCTCAATAATTTTTATGTTGGAATTATTCGTTTCGTTGTGCTTAAAATTGTCTTTGAAAACTTTACATATTTCAATTATCCATAAGTTCTGTATATCATTCACCAATTTCTTCTATCTACACATAATAACTAGTTTGCCCCTTTTTATCTAATTACCGCTGTTTCTAATCAAAATAGTTTGCAAACTTTGCTCTAATGTGTTTATTTATAGTCATTATTTTCCTATAAATCTTGAAATATAACCTTTAGTTGGGAAGATAACGATACCATATTATTTCGGCGATATTGGATACGAGTTTTGCCATAAAAATTTTTTTTATTGAAATTAAAAACTTACTCGTTATTATATGCACATACATTTTTTTATTGTCATTTCATGGAGACTAATATTTTCTATTTGAATTCCTAAAACGAAGCTTTAGCTAAAAAAAAAAAATTTATCATAATTATAGATTGTCACTTAAATGATAACCATTATCTATATTAACATCACTATACCCTTCAGTATATGTCCATTTATTTTAATAATAGGTCTCATTAGAGTAAAATACAAAATGATTCGGAATTGCCAATTAGATTCGTCGCGTGCATTATCTTATCGGTATTTTTTAATGTACTAACATACTCGTATGTGCTGTAGTACAAAATGAACGTGAAATACTCATTATTAAATTGGTTTCTAAGGTTCGTTCTACATGTAAAAGAGGTGCATAAAATCGTGCAAGATACAAAATATGATTTGATATTTGGTTTCTCTCTCAGCATATTTGATAAGTTTTTAGAATAGATGTGGAAATTTGTTATTTCTTTATTAAATTTATATCACATCAAATTCGTAAGATTAATTTAAAGAGCGTTGGAACGGTGAAAATGAAAAGAGTATTAATTTAATAGCAAAACGATTACACAGATAAATATATTAACTAAATTAACTAAATGTTTACCTAAGCATTTCAAAAGAACAGCAGGCAATATTTTTATTGCTATAGACTAAACAAATGAATTTTTTATACCCTTCACACAAATTTTTGTACATTAATATATGAGGATTGTAAAATGCCAACTCGAAGAAACTAGTCATTGTGGCCATATTCGTCCGCAGATATTTTTGTTTTGGTTACCCTTCTATTTTATGATTGAAACGATATTAGTATTATAGGAATTGGAGAGAATAAATTTGGGGAACACTGTGACAAAAGAAAATATGGTCATCGTGCTAGAACCCTTAATAAGCTCGCATTCCTTCGTACCTTCCAAACACCAAAAAGGTAAATTTTTCAGCCTAGTTTGATATTGTTTATAGAATTCTAAAAATGAATGGTTGAAAAATGTCAACTTCGCATCCTACTTACTCTTCATTATTGTGCGGGGTATAATATAGCTGTGATATCGAAGTGAAAGAAAAACTTAGTGTGTATAAAAAGCAACAAACATTTGTCCATAAAATATACGGCGTGCGTGTGGCAATTTAAATGTTTTTTTTTTTATTATACCCTGCTTACAATTAGATATTAGCAGGATAAATTGTGTTAATTGAAATGTCAAAATCTATTCAACATAGTGAACTGCGATAGTAGGAATAAACTCTTGAGAGTAGATACCACAAAAAATATGTCTAAATAAAATTTCTCAAAATGCATAAACTTCTATTATTTGATGTATTAATAATGAATTTTCACTATTACTCGACGCTTTATACTTTGTACTTGGATATCTTTATTAATGCTTATCGCCGTGATCGTTGTGTTATTGAATTTATGCCTCGACTATTTTAATATACTACAATCCGGACTGCACTAAAAGTTGAAGCATATGGTTTAAGTGTCAGTTGTTTTCAAATATTCTGTTCCATCAAGAGCCGACATTATTTTCAATTTATTTTTTAAAACTTAAATATGGAATTTTATACAAAAAATGGTTCCTTGCAAAGTTGCGTAGAAATAGTTCCATTCAACATTCAATTACAAAAGTAGTCGCATACCTACTTTCTCTTAATTTTTTCCTACACTTATTGACTACAACCAAACTTATCTGTCCTATAATCGTTTAATGGCACTTGTGTTCTTATGTTATCATCAACTTTAGATTTTGATTTCATTCACTTGAGCCAAAACGAGCACAATTTCGTGGTTTTCTTTGATTTTTTTTTTTCGCCACTGTGATTGTATCTCAACTCTCAAATCTGTCGCAGTCAATTTGTCGACGTTTGCGAATATTATTTTTATTGGCAACAAGAGTCACAATGTCAAACGAGGATAGTAGTAGTCATAGACAACGTTTTGGCTTCAGACGTACATAAATATGTATATAAAATATATAGGTGTTTACGTTTATAAATACAAGTATATGCATTAGCGTTGGACTTTGTCTTAAAAAAAGATTTTATATATTTCTGAACTTATACTGCGATTTTGTTTGAATGAATTTAGTAGATGTAGCACATAACATTTTACGTACTCAAATTCGCTAGAAGCACTCATATAGCTCACTTATCTTTTGCAGTTAAGAAAACTATACTAGAACTAAACTGGTTGTTTTTTTGTCTAACTTTGCTATTTACTACTTGAATCAGGAGTTTAGAGTATGATTTTTTTTTAAACATAGCCCACAATAGAGAGTTAACTTGAAAGTTACAACAAAGGAATGCAAGTTTAAAGTTTTCTTGTTGTTAAGTAGGTTTTCTTTTTTATGAAGTATGCTGAAATTAAAGTAGTCATACTAATTGGGACTAGTAGCTGCGAGAATGTATTTTTTTTCTTTCTGTGTGGGTATAATTAAAAGTTCAAATTATTCCATCCTTTTGAGAATGTTTTTTTAGATATGGTGACTCTAACTCAATATAACTAATATAACTAAACTTTTTTCTATGGATACTTCTGAATGTGTAAAATTTTTTGTGCGTTAAAAGTTATAAATTGTGCAGTTATTACTTTTCAAAGTCAGTTCTGTGTGTGTTAAATTTTCGTATCTTTTTTTTTTTCTTACTTTTACCGACCAATCTATATTACATCCGGCCTGCGCCCGCTTACGTTTTGCAACATTTACAATCAACAAAGCAAAGGCAAACTTTATGACCAAGTTTCTTTTTGTTTTACAGTTTTTCAATTAAGTTTATCAAGTGAAGAAGTTGTGCACAATAGCGGTTGTTATTGTTGGTTGGTAGCTTTTTATTGATATCACTATTGGTTGTTTAAAGTATATGTACATATGTGTGTGTTCGTGTTTTTTCAAAACATTTCATGCCTGCATAAAAATTGACAACACTAACAGAAGTACGCAGACCGGACCACATGCCAACTTATAAAACCATACAAACTGAAATTAAGACATACATATGTAGATGCTCTGGGACAGGTGGAAACAAATCAAAATATCATACTATTATTTTTATATTGCAGAATACTTTCATACGTACATTATTATATACATGCATGTATATAGATGTATATATATATATATATATATATATCGTCTGAGTAGCCCTTTAGTAAAAAAACGGCAATGACAGTTATAACTGCAGTAGTAAGCAAAAGTTTCAAGGTTGGCGGTAATTATGGCAGCATACAATACTCTTAAAGTATGCATTCAGCTTTTTCGCAGAATATGTTTGGCAACTCCAAATACACGTATCTACATATATTTCTTTTTATACCCTTCTCATTGCGAAAACTGGATATTATTGATTGATCAATCATTTTGTAAAACATTTAAAATTATGAATCCGTCCGTTTGTATGTTATTACACAAAAAAGTATTTCAATGTTGAAATATATTGCAACTTGGTATGGATACTATTTACACTATCTACTCTTCAACATTGCCCTTATAACAGTCTTGCACAATTGTAGAATATATGCAATTGTAATTTTCAGAAATACATATTATCTTTTTGGTTACAGATAGTCTCCACAACAAGTTTCAAACTGATATTTCGAGTATTTAATGTACTATTTGCTATTTTACAAGCAACAGACAGATAAAGTAGTTAAATTTTTACTAATTCAATGGATAAAGGGAAAGTATATAAGCGTTGTTGACACCAAGAGTTTGCTTGTATTATTATTTAATTAAACAATGTTTGGAATGCGAATGGTGTCATGCACAAATGTTTTGATTATTAGTCTAGCACACCACTGCATTCTCCCTTCATTCACATGTATGTGTGTGTTCCACATTTTAAACTTGGCATTCATTTAACCCCTTAATGTTTTGTGCTCCAAGGCACATTCTCACGTGTATTACATACATTCTCGTATATACTTGTATTTACACTTCTTAAGGACAACAGACATTAAAGCGCACATTGTCGACCTCACGTTGAAAAGAATAAAACAACTGGCGTATAGAATTGTTGGCTGGGACTGAATGCCTTTATGCGTCCAACATTTTTCCAATTCAAAATTTAAAGTAAAATATTCACATTAGTCCTTATCTATTCACTAACTTAAAACAATATATTCATTTATATATAATGTCCGTCGTTTTCTCTTGAATTACAGCCGCGTCACTTTACCATTAACTGTGGAAGAGGTTTGTATGCAAAACTAATTTGCATTTCGAAATTGTTTCAATTAACTTTGCTTTTTTCTTCTTTCCAAACAGTATCAAGTAGCACAATTATTCTGCGTTGCCGAGGCGTCAAAGGAAAATACAGGCGGTGGTGAAGGCATTGAAGTTTTAAAAAACGAACCATTTACCAATTATCCGCTGCTGGGTAAATCCTAATTCTCTAAATAATTAATTTAATTAGAACTTTTTTTAATTTACACATTTTTATGTAATAGGTGGCAAATATAATTCCGGTCAGTATACATACAAGATATATCATCTGCAATCAAAAGTTCCAGCGTATATAAGACTTTTGGCGCCGAAAGGTTCATTGGAAATACACGAAGAAGCATGGAACGCTTACCCTTATTGTCGAACGATTATAACGGTATGTAGCATCTTAAAGTGAAAGGGGGTGTTGCTTATTATCAATAGAATTCATCCGTCCGATCGACTAAGTAGAATACTCCTTGACTATTTGAAGATATTGAGCAACTTAAACTTAATATATATTGAACAATTTTTCAGTTAGTCTTTGATGACAAAACATTTAGTAAAATTGGTGACGACTTAAATTTACCATACAAATCGACTCTTGTAGCCTAGCCATACATTTAGACTTTTACTTTCGAGGTTTTGAAAGATAGAATATAGTAGTGCTCACACTAAGGTACTGATATTGACATTGACAATGTGGTCGTGGTCTGTTCGTTTATGCTCTTTGAAGAGAGCCGTTTGATGTTAGCTAGCAAAAAGTATTTCCTATAACTATGCTATTTTTAAGTAAGTTTAAGTAGTTTTACAGTTTGTAAATTTAAATTAAGACAACAAAGAAGTACGTACTTGTATGTATAGCTATACACTTCATAATTATCTTTTATAAATCTTGCTGTCATTCGGGACTACTGTAGAATCCAAAGTTTATGAAAGATGGTTTCAAAATAGTCATCGATTCTCTGCATGTCAATGATCTCGGCGATCAGGAAAATGTAAGTGTGAAACTCTAAATAAACTATTCTAATATGTTTTTCGTTTTTTTCCTCTTTCTTTTTTCTATGTATAACATCACTATTAACATTTTATTTTGCAAATTAAAACTATGATGCGTTGCAATATTAACAATCAAAATTTTAACTTTTGGAAAGTCATGCAATCATTTAAATCATAACAACATCGATCAATTATATATTAAAATTCATTTATTATCATACATTGTATATAATTATTTTTTGTAATTGTATTAACTTTTTCGTGATTGTAAAAAAAAAAAAATGAAAATTGCATGTATGTAAAAAACGATTCCATGTGAAATTGATCAAATGTATCGAAAAATTGTAAAAAGAATCCGACTTTTATGAAAAACAACTTCACCGTTTTGGTGGATTCAATGCATACAACAGATCGCGGAGATACCCCAAATGTGAGTTGTTGGTTTTAGTTTTTATTGTAATACCCTTTATATACATTACATAAAAAGGGGTATTTATATGTGCAAAAATGTATGCAACATGGAAAAAAACCTACATAGTACATAATTCAGTGAATCAAGTAATATACGTCCGTTTATCTATGGCTCTTTTACTTGGTGTGGATATTTAATAAAGTTGCAAATGAATATTGTGTTGGAACTAGCGTTTGTCTCATTATAAATTACATATTACATACACTTTTCGCTTAAAGCTTGTTCTTTGAAATATGGTTTGAATGAAAGCTATTTAAAATTTCATTTTATACTCGACCGACTTCCCATCATGAGACAATCATCTGCAAATAGTAAATATATATAATTTTGTGAAATATTTATGATTGTGTGTATGAAGGGTATTTAAACTTCGGTTACACCGAAATGAACGATTTTTCTATTTGTATTGAACTTGTATTATTTTTTACTTTTTGCATTAGTTTTGCTAAACTCAGTGCTTATCATGCAGCTACTAAATACCATCAATGGAAATTAAAACTGAATTTGTTTAATTTAATGTTTTTAACGCTTTTGCTTTGTTGCACTGAACATATTTGTTTGTATTTGTATTATTTGCTACATGTTGTGTGTAAAATGCATTTTTCGTATGAATCCGAAAGTTTCAGGTGTAGGTATCTAAATTATTTTTTTGATGCATATTTTTAGGTGCACGAACTGCCAGCGGATAAGTTAAAACAACGCGAAGTTATCCACATCGATATTGCCAATGATCCGATAGCACCCTCGGACTATAAACCCGAAGAGGATCCAACATCGTGAGTGAAAATTAAAATGCCAAAAAGTGTTTTTATTGTTACTATTTTTTCCCCGACAGCTACCAATCAAAGAAAACAGGACGTGGTCCACTGGTTGGTCCCGATTGGAAAAAGAAAGTCAACCCGATTATGACCTGCTACAAGCTGGTTGAGTGCGAGTTCAAATGGTTCGGTCTGCAAACTAGAATAGAAAGTTTCATACAAAAATCGGAACGACGTTTATTCACAAACTTCCATCGGTATATAAAAATTACATTTTAATAGCTAATAGTTATAAAAAATTCCGTCAGTTATTCGTTCTATTCCCTTTCCTATTGGTTATAGCTTAAGTACTTCTTAGAGAGGGGGGATGGAAAGGATGGTAGAGGGGCGTTTATTAATCTATATCTGAAGACGTTGCGAAAGCAATTAGTGGTATATGCATGCAAAGGTACTGCGATCATACGGAAATCGCACTAAGAAGACTCTCTTGGCAGAACTAATACTCTTTACAAGATGGAACAAAACAAACATCCTTCCCAAAATACACAAAATTAATCTCACAAAACAGTGCCAAATTTCTGGATATAATATCAGATAGTGAAATGAAAAGTCTACAAAAAGAGTTTAAAATTAAGATGTTATTGCGCTATTCGAGTGCAAAAAACCAATAGGTTGGTAGAAATGATAAATGGCTTTAGGTTAGCCACTGCTGAAGTAAGACTAATACTTATGTACGACATTGTAGTGTGAGAAACCCAAAATTAGATGATTATTGGCTCAGTATTTATTTAAAAACTAAGCTGTTATGAACGGAATTTCACAGGGCCTTCTAATTACTTTGAATTTTTAACCTTTAATCGCCTAAATGTGAATATTCTAATATTATTTGTTTTGAAGTTGTGCTATATATTTATTTTATATTTTTTTACTGGAATTTACAGTCAAGTCTTTTGTTCAACCGATCGTTGGTATGGTCTATCAATGCACGATATTCGCGCAATCGAGGCTAAAGTCAAAGAGGAGTTGGATCAGCAGCGTCAACTTGGCGAGGTGCGCGGCATGAGAGCGGATGTTGATTAAAATAATCAATAAATACTTAGACAAAAGAATATAAATAATAAATTTAATGAAACACCCGCAACAACAACAAATTTGAAAACACCAATAATAAAAAGAGAACATCAACTACAAAAACACCAGCTGCAATTATCATCGATAACACCAAAAAACGAAAAAGATGATAATGGTAACAAAACTGAATACATATATAAATATATAGCTAATTAGTAGTATTCGAAATTTGCACACGCTCCCATAGCAATAAAACCAAACATAGATACACAAAAAAAAAAGAAAAAAAAACACTTACACTAACAGACACAACGACGAAAGAGAAAAGAGAATATGTATAGAAATATTATTTGGCATATAAAATATGTTGTAAAGGAAAATATGTGAACTTATTAGTTGAGCTGCATTGCATATGTTTTATTTGTACAAACAGCAACTAGAAGAAAATTAGCTGCGTCTCCTACAACAGTCAGAAAAGCAAACCGAAGCCCTTAAACTATGCAATGCGCTTTAATGTACTTTAAGTGAAAAATCACATATTTACACCGATATTCGATATCCAAAAATGAGTTTAACTTGATAAAGTTTATGTTTTAATTTTGATTTTTGTTAATATTAGATTTTTGTTTCCAAAGTGTAATTTGTATTAACAAAGAAATTCCGCAAATTGTAAATTTATTTTCTATAAATACACAAATGTAATTGAATTATTTTTTTCCGTGCTATACAGAATCACCTTGAGATACACGCCCACAGCGTTACACTTGTATGCAGTTAAATATAAATATTTTTAATTATTAAGCGATAAAGCAAAAAGTCAAACAAAAATAAGAAATCGTTGTTAAATAAATAAATTGTATTAAATTTAAATAAGTTTGCAATTAAGCAGCGTAAAACGGAAGCGAAACGTAAAAAATAAAAAAATTAAAAACAAAAGTATTGATAATGTATAAAGAATTTTTTAGTAAAATACAGCATAAATAAAAGAAAAACAAACTAAGCACGTACTTACAAGACAATATATACGGAGTGCTTGAAATGCACTATTTTGTTATATATGACTTCATATTAACAATTGAAATATCCTTAGTTCTGTCTAGCACTCTATCGCCGACACACAAGAGCACTGGATGTTCTGGGCGTTTAGTGGCACAGATTTTTTGCATTTTTTTACATTACATTTGGGCTATCGCAACACTTACTTCAATTATCTTTAATATTTAAATGTGTTAGCTCAAATCTCAATGCATTTTGAATAACTTGTTAAACTTTATTTTAATTTAATTTTTTTAATTCACTCCCTAGTGTGAAATGATTAAATGTGCAAAATGGAATTACTTCAAGTAATGTTATTGTTGCCAACATTTTTTTGAAAGTGCAGCATCTGCTATTTGCATAAAAATTATCAATAAAATACATTATTTCTAACAAAATATTAAAAAAAAAAACAATTTCAGACAGGTCTGTGGGATTAAATTTGGCAACAGATTTGAATTTATATTAACTCAGTTACTTCTCTCTTTTTAAGATTAGTGATCTGTCACAATTATATGTATTTTTCCAATTTATTGAATTCCATTGCTTTTTAGTCACCATCATCTTCTAATAGACTGCCCTACGACCAAGACCTGCATCAGGATCATTATTGGAGCAATATTTTGAATGCGAGTTGGGAAATAGATATTTGTTAATGTTACTTGTAAATAAAAGTCGCACTTTTATAGACGCAAGCATCTTTTAGGGCGATCTGATGCTATAGATAGGTCAGTAGATCAAGAAGGAGCGTTGATTTGGTACATTATCTACTGCAATTTTGAATTGAACCAGAGCGCTCTGTTTTTGGAGCTTACACCGAGTGTTGCTATAAAAGTGCACTTATTGCACGAAGCGAACCGCATCTGGTGTGTTACGAATCTGATATTCCCAAAATCTGACATATGTATATACATTGGTAAAATCTGACTTCACACAGCTCAAAATATGAATTTTTAAAATTAAATTACATTTTTTGTCAACATATTTTTTTAAATTTGTATGGTCATGGGAAAGAGTTAATATGTCGCAAAATCATTTTTCGTGTACGAATGTATCTTTCTGATTTTAGTAATGGGTAAAAAATATCGACTATTTTATATTATTTTCAGAAGTATACATTAGTATATTATGTTTGTTGATCTGTCGAGAAATAAGTAATTATACTGTATTAATGATTATCTCGATGAGAGGGGTGAATTTGAGAGGGGTAAGGATTTTTTTATAGCATTTTGGGATTTACTTTTAATAATATTTAAATACATATAAGCCAAGGGGGTGAGCTCTCCGTGAATAAAATTGCTGGCATTTGCTGTCCTAACAGTATTTATTTTTTATTTTCGCTGAATTCTGTTATCGGATGAACAGTTAAATTTTTCTACTATTTTCGATTTTAAATAGTGCTCGTTTTTGCATTAGTAGTGAAATCATCTGCACTCAAAGAAAAGCTCTTCAAATAGTTTTGGAACTAACTTAAAATACAAACTGCCTATTCAAATTCGATATGCATAAATACCTATTGTTTGTTTCCTTTGTAGCTCTAAAACATATACTTAACAATTAAGAGTTGAACACAGAAATATCTTTACTTCTTTAAACTGTAATAAAAATCTATAAACGTCCATTTTGAAACCTAAATACAAAACAGATCTATACTGCAAAACAGTCATTTTATCTTAAAAAAAAAATTAGCTAAAATCGATATAAGCTGGTAAAACCCGTTTACATATAACTACCTTTATCGAAACACAATCGAAGCGAAAGAATTTACATGAACCTCATAAGCTTAAAATCGATCAAGAAATAAATGCCGAGGAGAAATATTAAGAAGTCATAGTTGTAGAACGCATGATATATTTCTAGACAAAAGTACACACATATATTTATAAAAAAAAATTCTAATTAAACATTTTCGCTGTGCGTTTGTTTCTTTGTTATATTAGTCACAAAATAAATACATACGAAGTAAACCCAAGATTTTCCAAGCTCTCTAAATGTTTGTTCGTTACACAATTGTTCGATACATAATTGTGTCCCAGAGAAAATGACATACATACGTACTAATTTATAATAAATATTTTTTTTATAAATAAATGTTATGGTAAAAAATTAACAACAAAATAATAACAAATTTAGTATACTTCTATATAACAATATTAAAGAAAAAACTATAAAGTGCTTTTAGGTGTCTTTTGTTATTTATATATTTTACTTTTTATTGGTTCCAATTGGAAAGTACGAGTATTGCAAGTGTTTACAAATAGTAATGATATAATAAAACAAATACAATAACAAATTATTTAATAATTATTTAGTGTTAATTACAAAACAATAATAAACTAAAAGTGAAAAAGAAATTTAAACTAACTTCTAATAATTTCCATTCTAATTAAATTCATTAATTAAGAAACAAATTTATTCAATTTCAATTCTATTTTGAGAGTAATTAACTAAATTTGAAAACGAAAACCATTTCAAGTGTATATTAAAAAATTAGTAAAATAAAATAATTAAAAATAAAGTAATAAGAAAAAAAGTTTTGAAAATGTTAAATAAAGGATAAACTAAAATTAAAACAAAAAAACCAATTTGTATTGTAGAGCATATTTTAATTATACATATAATATATATATCTATATATATAAATAAATACCGAATTGATACATTTATCGGCAAATATTGCCGCGCCTCATTAAAATAAAGTATCGGGAATTTATAAACGAACTTTGCTTCATTCAATTTTTTTTTTTCGAGGTTGGCACAACTGTCGGAGATTCTGGCGGTTGGTGTCTATAAAATAACTTGAAAAACAAGTCAGTTTTTGGAGCAATTTGAAAAGATAATAAAAACAAAAATTACTGTCGGACATTAAATCTAAGTAAAATGTCTTGGTAATCTGCTTAAGATTATTAATATTATTATTAATGTTACTTCCGATATACTTAATCGCACTCGTAATGCCCACTTTCACATTACGGTATTCCTTTAAATGTGTAATTGCCGCGAAAACCATGTAAACTCATGAAATTACGAACCTCGTGAAAGAAGTTTTGAAATCTATATGGAACATTAACAGACTTAAACCAATAAATAGTTTTGCAAAAAATAATTAGAATTGGAAATATAAAAGCACTGCGGTGCAATCCGCAAAATGGCTCGGAAAAATTCAAGCTTTACAAAGTTTTCGAGTTTAAATGAATACTCGTACTGTTTGTGAAGGGTTAAATATGTAATATATGTTTTGCGTCGCAATCCATTTAATCCGCCAACCAGAAAAATTGCCGTATTTCCAGCTCATTCGATGGACGACAGTGCTCGGGTGGATCACCACCATCGGCGAGCAATGCGTGACGCAATGATTTCATTGCGAGCATATTACGTTTGGATGCCAAGGACAAATCGATTATACGCTCCGGATAATGCACGCCAATAAGACATTCGTAACGTTCCTGTTGCTCGAGGGGCATACGCCAAGGTTCATGGCTACAAAAAAGTAGAGGAAATAGAGATTATATCAAAGGATGCTTAGCTAAACAAATCAAACTTACATCCATTCGCGTGGGACGTTTTGCAATTCGGGCACATACTGTTTTACGTAATCACCATTTGGATCCAGACGCTTGGCCAGAGCTATCGGACATGTAACCAAAGACGAGTCTAATAGCCGCTCAAAAGCAGAGGATGAGACCCACATCCAATTGCCTGCACACACTGACCAATCTGCATCGAGCAGATATTTTAAAAAATGTTGCAAACCATGTTCCCAATTCTGCCACAGACCGCCACGTGTTAGGAAAGTGGCTACCGTATTACGCAGTGTGTGATGCAGCCAGCCTTCAGAGAGCAATTGACGCATAGCAGCATCGATTAGTGGAAACCCGGTTTGTCCTAAGCACCAAAGTTCCAGCTGTTCTGGTGCCGGTTTGGCCCAGGGTATATTCAGGCAAATTTCGTTGCCCTCCATGCGATCATAGTTACAATTATTTACTGACATTGTATAGAAGTATTCGCGCCAGATGAGTTGACCGGTAATATGTGCACCACCCGTCATCTGGACACCGCGCACATATGCTTCTAATTGTACATTCTTGAAGAGATCATGTACGGACCAGTAAAAGTGTCGGACCGAGAGACAGCCGAAACGGAGATGTGCACTCATAGATTTTGGTGTATCGAGTATATTGGGTATCGCTTGATTTGGTAGATAAAAGCCACGCTGAAAAGCATGCTCTTCTACCTTGAGACGCTCCTGAAGCGATACTAGAGCTTGGGTTTCGCCACCAACCCAATTAATTTTAGACAGATAGCCCATATTGTCGGTGTAGATATTAAAATACTCCGGAGTTGGTTGGTTGGGACACACATGCAGTTGTTGTGTCAATTGTTCACTGAGCGGTACAAAGAGCACATTCTTAAAGTCTGGATCGGCTGCCGGACGCGGTGGTAGACCAATAATTTCTACTGTGTGCTAAAAGTAACAAGAAAGAGTTAAATAGACGTGCACATAACAGGTGTGTTTTTAATAATTAAGGTAAAAATCTGTTGTAAAAAGCGTTTATTTCCGTATCACAGACAGACACTTCAATTTTATTTATTTGTATAAGTGTGCAGAATATAAAAGTAAGCTTCCGCAAAGCAATAAGCTATTCTATTGGACAAATTTTCTTACCAAAAACATTTGATATGTCAACGGCGGAATGCCTCCATTAGTCTCAATCACAGTACGTGGATCCCATAATGTATGCGCCACCTTTTCTATCCATTCAATGCCTAATTCGTGACAAAGCGACTTTACTGCATTATCACGTGCATTCCATATGGGTTCACAGTCTTGTTCGAAGCATATTTTGCTTATTGGAATGTATTCGTTTAGCTGTCGAAAAATTTGCGTTGGTTCACCTTGACATAGCAATAGTTTACCATTACCATCACTAGCTTTCTGCAGCTGTTGATCAATATCGTCCAGTGAATCGAGTAGAAAGCGCATGCGATTGTAGCCAACACTTTTGGTACCTTTGAATAATTGGAACAGAGGACCATGAGGTTTACAATATATACATATTATGGTTTCTTCATTTAAGCTATCAAACAAATCACAATCGAGAGGCTTTTGTAAGAGCAGTACTAAATTTATTGATTTTGTTAAAAGCAAATTTAAACTATAATTGATATATTAATTTTAATTTTACCGTTAAAGAATAGGTAAAAAAGTCTTTATAATATGTGGTATCACGATTATTATTATTATTACATGTAAAATCGTAACGATAAAAAAATGATCATATTTATGGATAGTAAAAATTCGATTCATCACATATCGACATACTTGAGTTGGTTGAAATAGGTCGCGGTGCGGTTGGAATGTGTGCATAGTCTTCCTCAAGATAGTGCCACCACAGTCCTCCGATCATCTTAGAAAGTTGACCTCTATTCGCCGGCACAGCTGCACCTGGGCTGGTTTTGTCTGCCGGCAAATAGCACCTGAAATTGAAGGAGCGCTGGCAACTTCTGCTCGCCTTTAGAGCAAAAACAATTATTTGGCGTGGGTTATGCTATAAGTTACTGTCCGACGGCCACATTTACTTGTTATCAACCGGGGACTGTGTAGCGTTACTTAAAAGACGGCTGAACTCACCAACACTGAAGCGAGGGTACGCTACGACAGAGGTTATAGCTTTTAAGTGCAACGAGCAAAAAGGGAAAAATAGCTTTAAGTATTATGCATTTTTAATGCGGAAAACAAAAACAAAAACTTGACTCTCGTTCCAAATTGATTGTGAAAAATAGATACTTTTGCTTGTTCTCTGCTAACATTACCGGATCATGATATGTCTTTTGACTTACCTGCACTCTCGCCATCGAATATAAATATTGGTATAAGCGCAACGCCTTGATCTTTATCCGCTAGTGCTTCCAACAGTGCTGGATTATCGTGTAAACGTAACCCATGGCGAAACCAAATAATATTCGCACGGGCAGCCATTTGGGTTATTAAATTTTTTTGCTATTTTATAATATTGTTATCGGTTCCGTAATCCGTTGCGTAAATTACGAAGACATCTCTAGAAAAATGCAATTTAAATGTAATAATTTTTTATCTATACGCTTATTACTGTAGAGTTAATTTGCGCTTTAAATAATAAGTTGTTTTACGAGTATAGTATATATTATAGGTACTACTAATAAGCTTTTGTACTATTTTACGGTATTTACAAATTCGTTCCGGTCTTGCGATTTGCGTGAACTTCTCGCTTTGAAAACTCAGCAGCGAATGAGAGTGCAAGCTTCGGCAATTTAGCACCATAGCTTCGCTCGGTCTCTCGCTCGGATTCATTTGTGTGCGTCACTAGCTTTAGTGTGAGTATATGTGAGCGCTGGGCCAATTGTTGCATACTGCATACTATACACACGTGTTTTTCCTCGACGTAGTCGCTTATGTCGTCTTTGCAGTTGTCGTGTTGCAATTGTTAGATATGAAAAAATGGTGTGTGAGCTTTTTTACCCCCTTTGTACGTCGCTTTGATGAATTGCATTTGTGAATGTTTGTGTTGACATGACAGTTTTAGACGCTACAATCCACTTAATAATAATTTCGTGGGAATAGTACAAATGACACTTGGTGAATGGGACTAGATGAATTGTCTTGCAAAATCGATGAGTTGTCTTTGAACTCAAGTATAAGAAGTTTAATCATCGTCATAGAAAATCTGAGATTTGTGGTTACGAGCATTCATACCGTTATACTGACATTAATGTTAAGGGGCTAAGTATAAACAGTAGCATTTACTACTAATGGTATAACCATGTACTGCTAAAGTAATTTCAACTATCAGATGTGACCAAGTGATCATTAAGGAAATGGAAATTTAGTGGGACCAAACACACATTTTCGATTGAAGGCTTTTTTTCTGCAGTTTAAAGACAGTTATCTATAGTTAAAATTTTTTAGGTCCATTCGTTCTATAGAGAGTTTTTAGATATGTATGTATGTAGGACCCCTACAATTTGGGAGGATTCACCAAATACTTTATTATAATTGTCACCAGATAAATTCTGCATGTAAGCTTTCTTCCTAGTTGTGTACTCTATAGTTATGTCCCTACCACGAAAAAATTGCTTATTGCCTTTCTGCTCTACTAAAACATTGTCTTTGATCTGCATCAACTAATTTCTTTCAATAGATAAAGCTATATGGAGTACGGAAGATACATAAAATCTTACACAATTTGTTCTCTTAAGTGTAAAACAAACTTTTTGAAAAGGCAACCTATTAGTCTTTCCTGCTTACAGTAAAACAACGCCATTCAATTTGCTTTGTAGAATTTTTATATCTGCACTGGAGTTCCAGCGGTAAATTTAGTTTGTGGAAATATGTAACGTTCAAAATGAGGCATATCAGATTCCATAAAATATAAATATTCTTGATTAACATAACAAGAAATCGATTTAGACATGACGAGCAAGGAGTTTTCGTAGACTATAAAAGTTAGAGCAACCAAACATGTTATATGTGTTGGATATGTTGATCCAAGAAGGATACTTATTATAGAGTCTGCATGTCTGCAGGGTATATCGATTCTTCACTGTGCATTCTATGCGTTGCGATGCCTTTGTGCTAATTCTTCCACGTGCATCACGTGGCGCATCCAACAACAACAACAATTTTGAATCAGAATGCAGAACAATAAAAACACTGTGTAATCAAGTTCTTCTCATCGTTAGTTCAGTCAGGTTGGCTCAGGTGCGTAATTTTGTCCCCTCATTCCCACCTACTGAAGCTTCAAGTTGTTGTTCTGTGGATAACAATTTGTATAGTTGAGTTTGTTTGTTCTTTACTTTTATGCTTTTCATTTCGTTGGCTTGGGATCCCATTCAACACTTTTTTGTATATTAAATAGCTTCATTCATATTACGATGTCTTTAGTTACACCGTAAGTACTTTTCCGTGTAATTTTAAGGTATCTACTCGTGATATAGCTAATTAATAAATAGATTTTTTACCTTCGGTTTGGCGTTTTACTTTTCAAAACTTTCGTTATTGATTGTATCAAAAGGGAATAATCCTTTTACGTAAGCTTAGTTTTGAAATGTTTTTTTTTTTTTTTTGTTTTTTTTTTTCAAACTCTGTAAAATGTTCATCTTAAACTTTCAAAAGAAATCATTTCAACTAAATTTTAATAAAATTGGATTATTCCAAAGCAGGTTTAAACGTAGAGAAACTCTTTGGAGAACAATTTTTAACTAACATTCAACTAAGGTTTAATTTGTTCTTATTATTGTATTGATTAATTGAATCATCAAAAAAATAGAAGTGCTTTTAATGCTGCAAACTCTATTACACGCTTTTCATACTTACATTGGACGGCGCGAGTACAGATATGTGGAAAAACATCTCTGGTACGGTACATTAAACCAAGAACGAGCATATTCAATTTTATTAGTGACCCATTTTCCACGATCAAAGTGAAACGAAGAAATTTGTTTGTCGTATTAGTATGTAAATATATAATAGTTGAAAGTCTTTTGTTATTTTTTTTTAAATTATTACCTCACTCTGTTTGCTTAGAGCTATTTGGAGCAATTGCCTTGCTAAATTGATATTCAATATCATCTATATATACATAACTACCGAGAAACCCCGATATGTTGCAGGGGTTGGAAGTTTTTTTTCCGTCCAAAGTCACTGGGCCCATTGAAAACACATATATTAGTTGTCTTCATAGCTTGGTCATTCATATGTTTTGATCTGATAGGAGGCGCTGAAGGCGAAATACAAGTATATTGAACGACCGTTGAGTGCTTTTTAAAATCTCAAACCGAATATACATACAAATCTAGATAGTCACAATCAGCATCGTTAAATAAAAAACGCGCAATAGAAAAACAGTAAACAATTGGCAAATAATGTTAAACAACAAGAATATATAATTAAAATTTGTAATTCGTATTTATCCTTAAAATAAAATATATTGTAGACGCATTATGTACACCATACACCATTACTGTGTAATTACTTGCGTATTCTATGTAACTTTCTTGCTACTGCTTGCACAACACAAACATTCTATAATCAAATTTAAATTGAAATACTTTCATATAACTAAATTGGTTGGAAACGTGATGTGCATAACACAGCATTCGCACTCCAGCCATTGACGCCATTAAACACCACATTTGGACATGCATTTTTAGTCTTTATATGTTTAGTGAATGTATATACAAATATATGTACACTGTTCGTATGTGCATATACATTTGAACTTCTTTGGGGCATTGAATGAATCCAACGCATCAAAGTGTAAATTGTACAACACTTACAAAATGTTGCACATAACACAGCAAGTAAAGCGCCTGCGGTTATGCAACACTTTATGCAAGACAAGTGCGCAGGACTCTTCATAAAACTTAGCTAAGGGACGAGAAAAATGAACAAGAAGAAATATGTTAACATCAGTAGGAGCATGGCCGAAATTATATATCATACCATATCACATTAAAACAAAAAATAAGACAACAATTTTGGTGTACCTTTGTCCGTCCACTGTACGAGTATAGATGGTTGTATCTAATGATACGAGTTCGCGAATTTATTAACTTGAAACCGACCTTAATTCATATGAATTTTGTTCTTAGTAACTACGGTATCATTTGGCTTAGGAGGTATTGAACACGTGAAAAGTATTTGGCCATACTATTTGTATACTCACCTTAGTATACATATATACATACATAGAATAAGTATACACATATGTCCAAGACGATAGAAAAAATTGTCTAAATGCATTTATCCATTATGTTTTATCTAAGATTTCAGCTACTTTTGAACAGCTCAATCAAGTCATTTATTTATTCATGTTTATTTATTTCTACATGACGTTTTATAGTGAAATCGAGTTTATCTACTTAAAAATTACAAATTTAACGATTCAACGACATGAAATAAATACAAATATATCAATCAAATGCAACGTCGCACACGATTGATTGGGAGAGTGAAGTTCAAATAAATTGGAAGAGTCATTGCTTTTGTTGGTTTCCATGGAATTCGATTTATTTCATTGTTTATTGGACTTTTGTTTATATTTAGTAGACATAATTTAGTACATTCTTTCAAATACTGTCAATTGCAGACTTCTGTTGGAAAAGCAGACAAAGGATTACTACCTCTCAGACACACACACATGCAGTAGACAGAAATCAGACAGACATACAGACAGACAGCATATGTTAGACAATTTAAGTTTATGGCTTAGTAAGTAAAATAACTGTAGTGAAGCGTTTAATACGTAAGCCACTCAGTCAATCAGTTTGTCTGTCAGTGAGACGGATAGACAACCAGGCAGACAAATGTACGCACAAACAAATAACAACACAAACAATACATATAAACCGCCGACGACGTATGCTCACATTTGTGTACGACAGCAGTTCCTGAATGCTGCTGTTTAAATCTTAAGCATACCAAGGAAGCCATTAAAATCCGAATGCGTTCTTAGTGCTGCTGGCAGCAACTCGTGTCCTGAACACGTGCATGACGAGCAAGTACATATCTTTTCTCAACTCTCAACTATAATATATAAGCGTCAACAGCAATCTGTACGTAGCCGGAAGTGTTTGTATTAGCTGCCTTTTGTGTACATTTCCGCATCCTAGCAATACACGCACACACATACATACATATGTACATGTACGAGTGTATGTATGTATATGCACAAATACAGCAGCCATGCAACGATATTGCTTTGCCGCAGGATATTGTTGCACTACATAGAGTATACGTATTGAAAAAATCTACGCTGCTCACAAAAAAATATATGCTTTTAAAGGAAAGATCGTCAGGCGCTTGTAAAAAAGTTTCTCACGTACAATACTACATTTTTACCCATTCCAAGACAACTCCTCTTAACACCAATACCCCCATCCCTTTTTATATGGCTTTTATGTAAATTCCTTTTTTTTATCACGCTATACAGTTTTTTGCTCTTGGCTATATGTACTATAAAATAAATGCTGATGTCAGCTTTTTGAATATATAGCAGGTCATTGTACTTGTTAGCTACGTGAGGCCAATCGTTTACTAGTCCTTCGTAGTCGTTTACAGTTTAGCATAAAAAGAAAATTTGCATACTTTTCGTGCAAATTGGCAAATTGCATTCCAGTTTTATTACGTGCTGTAGACCATTAAAAGACTCCTTTCTTTGCGTACGGAAGGTGCATTGAGAACATGTTGGTTGCATTGGCTATAGCAATTGATTGAAATTGTATAAATAATGCCCTTTCATCTCTTTTAATTCATTAGATTTCTCCCCATTTTATATTATTTATTGGACATTCCCGAATTTCTAGACTGGCAACAATGTCTCAAATCTTAATCCGATGCGCTACATACTACGCCTCCTGATGGATGACGTAAGGTCATTTGTCCTGTTTGACGTTTTTGTACTTTGATGAATCATCTTATCTGAGGGTTGAGGTGGTGATAAAACCTTAAGTTCGTATTGATTTTATAACAGTGTTGTAGGTCACCAATTTGTAGTGTAAGCCTAAGGGGCTTTAGGGTAAGTGTAAATTAATTTGCGCAGAATAGTTATGTCGGCGGCAAACAAAGACTTTGTAGCTCTGTTATACTTTGATATTATGTAAGTGCAGTTCAATCGAGTTAAAAACAAAAACTCATTCAAAAACTCAGAATATGAGAGGTAGCCTTAGCCTCTAAATATAATAATTTAACGGATCTTTATTCAATATCTCTGAACTTCCATATTTTAAGCGTTGTGCGATGTCTCCTTTAAGGCGTTGCAAATATTGTGACTAATTAATAATACTAGAGTATAGAAAAATACTGCAATAGAAATGCCTATAGTTGAACTTCTTCTTTTCAGCTAATAGTAGGTGTAGATGGTTCGAAAGTTGGAAAAATAAACTTTTTTTTAGTTGGAAGGAACATACTAGCCAAAACTGTCTAATAATTGAGAATTTTGTTGGGTATAAAATATTTATTTTATACCCAACAAAATTAACTTTAGGATACAATTTGCATTAAGTATCGTCGTTGTCCTTCATCAAAATTGATCTCCATGGCACATAAGATGCACATTGCCCATTTGTATGCTTTTGCTTAGCTCTCTTCTATTCTTTCAACTTCTATATAACACTTGCCGCCCACATCAAGTACCTGTGTGTATAAGTATTCACTGGAATATAGATGTATCTACATGTTCTCTTGATTACAGTTCTTGTTTGGCTTGACGTTGTTATTGTTTTAGCATTCGTAGCTGTTTCTATCGTAGTCTTAGTTGCAGTTGGTACGGAACACATATCTACATGCGACATAGTTTCACATTGCGCTACAATTACATTTTATGTTTGCTGCTCCGTACTGCCAAAAATTTTGTGTTGCATACCTTTCCGGCTGCTTTTACTGCATTCATTGCATTCAGGTGGCTAGTTAAACTCTACTTCTTTGTGGTTGGTAGTCTATTTTGTTGGTTTTTTATCTTAGTTAGTTGAAGTTTAGTTTTGTTGCCAAGATAAAAGTTTGTAGGACATACTTACACAAGAGTTCAAAATATTTTAGTACAATTTTATTACTTTAATTGCTTTGCGACGCCTGTGACAGATGTAGTTGAAGCAAACAACTTCTAAGGTCATAAACGTCCTATGTCGTCATAACATTAAAGTCAGATGTGTGCACGGTAAAACTTTGTGGCAGTTAAATGGTTTATGAATTATAGAAAGTCAAAGTTATCGCTATAAATTGTGCAATAACATTTTGGAAGAGATTAACTTTGTGTATGTCTGCGCATAGTTTTAGGAGTTTATTTACGTTGCAGCTTTATAGAATATTTTACGGAGATAAATAATCATAAAATGACTTGGATATATTCATATATTTTGAATCTTTTTCAAAGCATATTTTATGATAGTTTATAACCATCTCGTCGGAGCGAACAGTTTCAGGAATGTAGTTTATTATTGTGAAAGTTCTGCTGTGGTATCTAACATGATATTCATTCAGAGATTTTCGACCAGTATTCTGCAATCGTTGCAAAATTGCATCATATGCGCATGAAAATAGAATACTTGGATGTACAAAATAAGCTGAAAGAGTAAATGGATTCTATAATAAATTAATAGCTTCAACATTTTCTGTTGCTATAATATGCTAGACATCTGCATTTGTCTTCCTTCCCGTCTGTACTAAATAGATAAAGAATTTAAATTCATTATAATATTTAGACTCTTCTTTTCTTTGTTTTCACAGGATTCTGATTAGTTAATTGGAAACTCTTTTGCCACAGACCTTCAAAAAAGATTTTTAACTTTGATTTGACTTTAAGTATGTTTGGTTTATTTTTTCGAGTATCAAGCTTTGTACAAACTTAAAAGAAAATAATTTCATGTCTTATATGACTATTTATAACTAATTTATTATTGTGCAGCTTAAAGTTAAACCCTATAAATTTGCAGATTACCCATTATGTCGAACTTACTAATGTAGAGTACATACATTCTTATATATTTATTGTATCTAAATGTATATTGTAAGAATAAGTATTTTGCGCTCTTTCTACATCGTTTGACAAGTAGTCCCGTTATATCTTACAAATTAATATCACTATAATCGCGCAAATCGTCGAAAATCGAAATTATTGAATGAGTGTGCTCACATAGGGGACGGTACTCTAAAGTAAAGTCTATTTAATCGATAGTATTATTTAATTTCAAGGGTATTGTTGAAGACAAAACCATTGTTGTTATAAAACCTTTAAAAAATCGCAGTTGAAACTCAACGAAATACATTGCAGTACACTAGAATTCTGCATGAAAACTATTTGCGGCATCAATCATTTTTGAAGAGAGAAAAATTTCCGCGTTAGAGTTAAGCTGTTGTAGAAGAAAAGAGCGAATTATTACATTATATTTATGTATATATTTAGATTTATAATCGAAACGTACCTCATTCAACGTCAACTGACTATCTTTATTCTCATCGCATAAACTGAATAATGTTGCAGCCTCTTGTAGCGCATAACGTGGCGTCTTGGGATTGACATAATGCAACAGTTCACCACGATCAGCCTTGCCATCATGATTCTTATCGATAATACGCTTAAATTCCTCACGTCTTTCTACCAACGTCTTTGATATCAAAGATTTACGCATTAAATCGTCGTCATCGTCTATATTTAACTCAGAGAATTCCTCAATAGTCAACTGATCATCACCATCCTGATCGAATTGACGCAAAAGATCATCAACCAACTCTAGCAGATTTGAGATACTAGATTCGGGATGTCGAAATGAAAGATACTCATCGATGGTGAGTGTAAAGAGATCGGTGCGTGCAGCCTCCGACCAGCGTGCCTTATCACGCATCATATCCTCGCGTGCCTTGCGATTCAATGAAGTATGTTTAATCTCGTCATGTTCATCGATATCCGCTTCGGTCATGCCATGCTCCCGCAAGAAGTAACGATGATATTCCTCCCAAGTAATTAAACCATCTGCTGGAGCAATGTCTACGTATTTGAATTCACGCGCATTATTCATTATAGCCGCATCAATGTGTTCCACAATTTTGTGGTTGATATAAATGGCTAGTTCCTGAAGGCTTAGCTTCTCATCGTGATTTTTATCGGCACTGTAAATAAATAAAATATATGGAACAAGGGTATAATAGTAGTCTACGTAAGTTTTTTATTGTAACCGCACGCACTTTAATTTAGCATTAAAAGTTATAAATATGTTCGTCGTAGGTTGTCCGTCCAGTCATCCAAACAGTCAACCGCATTTGTGCAATTAAGCTGACCAACAATTGTGTGATAATTACACGCAAAATTGATAGTTACTGTCTCTCACTCACTTCCTTTTCCCATTTCACCTCTTTTTCGTACACGCTCTGGTACACAATATGTGTTTTTTGTGAGTAACCTCGGTTTTCGTGCACGTTAAATTATTCGCTTGAATAATATTGGCTTAAGGTTCGCCCAACGAGCCTCATAAAGCCGGAATTAAATGTTATCTTTCCGTACATGACAAAAGCTTTAATGATTAATCCACAACCACTCAATTCAACACATCCAAAGTGGCTCAAATGCCGTACGTAGTACATGTATCCACTCGAGTTGCCTGTTGGAGTACATTGTGCCACCAATTTAATGCTGAGTTCGGGGGAAAACATAAGTCAAGTACTATTTGCATTCAATAGAAATTATTTCGAAATGAGACCATATTAAAGGCATGAAGTATGCCTTTGTAAATCAATAATAAAGGAAGTACTTAACTAACCGTATAAATTTCACTGAAAAAAATAGCGAATCCCGTTACATATAAGCTGGATTTGTATGCGAACATGTCTTCTAATGGTACAATGCAAAGCATTGCCGCAATAACTTTATTTTTATGTCTGCATTTAGGCAACTAAATACTAATCTAAAATCCAGCCACTTTAAATCTATAGCACGAAAATAATCGTCTGTTGGACATTCTATTTTAAGTTTGTATATGGGTATATAGAGAACTTATTAAAGTTTGTATAAATACTCTGGTAGTTTATGAAGACTGCACTAGAATATAATAAGTCTGACAATAATAACCTACAAAAGTACGACAGCTAACAAACTATATAAATTACATTGAATTAAAATTGCTCCAAATAGCAACATCAAATTTTTTTATCATTTTTAATCCACTCACTTCCGCTCTAGTTAAACGTGTATACCGCCATTTTATTTTATATTCATCGTTCTCCAAGTAAACAAAAGCAGACAACTGCGAATAACTAATTTCGCAACGCATAGAAAATAAAAATAAAATATTGAAAAAACAAAAACAAAAAAAAAAAAATGTTAACGCTTTGAAATTACACCAACTAGCTGTGCAAAAGTTTAGCAGTGTGCAACGTTTCCGTTTCCGCTTAGCGGCAAAATGGCTGCCATTGCTGTAGTTGCTATGAGTACCATCAGCTAAGGAGAAGCAAATTGCGGAAAAAACGTAAGCCAAAATTCGCGCGCTAATTCCGTTGAATCACAAAAAAAAAAAATATACTAATGAACCACGGTGCTATTCATGTAGCAGGAACAAAGCGCGTGGTCAGATAGCAAGTGCACACAATAGCCAGTCTGTATGTTGCATAGACCGCGTTCGCCCTTCTCATGAACAATGCGTAAAACTTTCATTACTGCCAACTACTAACCAACCAACAAGTAAACTAACAAGTAACAAGATTCAGACGCACACACAGATATACTTTAATATATCTATGCATGTAGAATGCAGCGATACGCGTTGCACGCACTTGGCCGCAACAACAAAACCGCAACAACCACCAGGATAAAGTGGTACATTGGCAACAGAGATGGCAAGGAGGTTGAGGGTGGGGTGACGCATATCACAATGAGCGATGTGCAAATTAACAACACCAGCATAACATAGTATTGTTTCAAGTTGTTTTAAACAACAGCGATGTATACTTAGGGAGACCCTTGCTCTGGCAAATCAAATATAAGTCGTTTATGTATTTTTTGTTAACAAAGGATTCCTGTCAATTTTACTCACCCGAAACGAGGCGTCAAGTGCATAATATACTTGAAAAAAACGTTAGAATACCAATTTTTTGCTATGTAAGTGCCAAAGTACATATCTATAATATTTATCTATTCACTTCAGAGCATATGGTAACTTTATATTTAAGCCCTTTACCATTATAATGTCCCTCACTCTCTCCTTCACTGTAGCTTCTTCTACTTACCGTTTAAAAGCTTTTGCAAGTATTTGCTGTTCATTCACGGAGCTTGCTGCTAAAATAACTGTTTCTGGCTTGAAAGATTTAGCCAGTTTGACTCGCTTTGCTTCCAGGGCCACAGCTGGCTTCGTTTTCGTCCTGCTGTAACTGCTGGCAATGGCATTTTCCTTTAGTGCGCCATTTTGTTGCTTCTCATTCTCCTTGTGATGTTCCAACTCCTGCACTGTTCCTCGTATAGCGCTGCTACTGGAATGGCGCGTACGTAGTGTGTGCTGCAATTTATAGCTGGTACTGTGCAATATCAATCCAATAAAAAACATATAAAACAAAATTGCGCACAATGTGGACCAGCGCAGCCAGCGGAAGCTTTTGCTCAGCTTGTTAACGAACGTCATATTATGTATGTGTGTTACTGTGTGCTTGTGTGTGCAGGAGGACCGATGTGTACGTGAAGGCGTGCAAATTGCTGTTAGTATGTTGTTTCAGTTACTGTTGTAGCTGGCGTAGTTTTGCTTGTTCCTCTTAACTATTATTGTTGTTGTAATTGTACAATAATTGACTTTTACTGCTCCTTTGAGGGCAGTTGCCGACATTTAACTGTTCGGCACTGTTTGTTATCTCACTCCCACTCTCGTTTGTTTTTGTTGCCTGTTTTGTTGTGGTTCTGCTTGTTAGTTAATTATTGTGATAGCCATTTAGAATTTTTTTATATTTCACTGTTTTCGTTTTGTGGTCCAATTTAGTTGGTTCAGGCTATTTTTTATGTTTAACTGCCCTAAGTTTTTACTATTTTACAATATATATTTGACTGCAGTGTACTTGGATGAAGCATTGCATACTTTAGTTTATTTCTTTTTCGTTTCTCACTCTCACTTATTAACGCTTGTTCAAAATACATATGTACTATATGTATGTACATATGTGTGCAGGATTTACATTGTAAATCAACACTGCAATCATAGCATCTCTCTGCCTTCTATCTCATTTGTAATTCTCTTTCACATTCCTCTGCTGATGCAGTGCAGTGGCTTTGCCGGCACGCGTCGTGTTTGCATTAAATGCTCGTTGACTTACTGACTCAATTTTTTAACGCTTGCGTCAGAGCATAACACTTACAATTGTTGTTGCTGTGGCTTTTGTTTACTTTTATTGTAATTGTTGTTGCTGCTTTTGTTGTGTCACAAAACCCGTTGAACATATCTTTAGTCATTTTTATGTGCACACCGACACACTCTTTTACACACATACACACACAACGTTTGGTTCATCTGTTCTTGCATGTGCACAAGCATGTGTGGGAGTGAAATAAGTAACAGCAACAACTTTGATACAGGGCAATAATAGTTGGCAACAGTTGCCACTACTCTTGGCTCTTGTTTTATTGCTGTTTCTTTTTATGTTGTTGTTTCCTTTGTTGTTTTTTTTTTTTGTTTAGCCAAATGTCAGCATTAAGCGCCAGTTGCCATTTAAACCAGCTTTTGTTTTGCTTTTGGCTTTTGTTTGAGCGCCGTTGATTAGCGCACAGTGCGATGATGCTGTAAATAGAATTCATGACAATTTTAATATTTTGATATTTTTCCATTTTGTAGTAACGGTGCATAATAAATGGTAATAGGTAGGCATATAATAAAGAACGATTCCCATCTTCTACCTTACGAAAAATTCGAAAAATAAACAATCTTACAAGATAATTTGAAAATAATCCTAAGTACATAATGAAAATTTCTGGAATTGGTTGCGAAAATTCTCTATACTATATATTCTATTCAAATCTGGCACCCAGTTAACATCGGTAAAAGTTCAAGTGACCCAGAGAGTTTTTGCCAACTGCTAACTATTTCAAAACACGTTTTAGTACACTGTGCACATTGTCGAACTTGATGTCATGTTTCAGCTATTTCATAATAAACTCGCATTTTGATTTTTTATTTCTTTTTTTCAGTTTCATTTGCAAATACACTTATAGAAAAACAAACCACAATTCGTACACAACCACACACAGAAAAACATAGCCGCAAATACAATCACAGCAATCAAAAAATGCGAAACAGCACAACGACAACGGCACATAACCGCAAAAGCCAAACAAATAGACGGACGGAGCGCAGGACAAACAGACAGACGTACACATACAAAGGACACCACTCGGATAGAGCCAATTGTATAAACATGTCCTGTTACTTTTTATGTTTTTGTTGCTTCATCACTACAAAGAAAGAAGAAAAGCGCAGCGTAAAATAAACATAGACAGACAACGTATAAACAAATAGACAAACATTCACACAGGCAGAAAAAGTCGGTTACGGAATCGCCGGTGCGCTCACATTGCGTATACGCAATGTAGTCGAATTAAATTTTAATTTAAAAAGCAAACAAGTGCAGCAAACGGAAGTAAAAGATAGACACGCTAAGGATGCTGGCGGGAATGCGAAGGGAATCAACGTTCGAATGTACCACATTTGAACATTAGAACAAAAACAAAGCGGCTAACTTGAGCTGAGACTTGTGTCTAAAAGCGTGTTTGTTCTACACAAAAGCACAACTCTTAGCTTGCAACGCACTTGAATGCAAAAAGTTAAAGTGTCATTCATGCAAACACAGAAACATACAAGCGAAGTAACGACAAAGAGTGGGAGAGGGAGAGTGAAGGGAAACAAATAAGCCAAAGTAGTTGAACATACACAAACAAACCTAAGTTGATATATGTAGGGTGTACCACTAAGATACGCCATTTTCTATGTTATTGTAATGAAATTGCAAATGGTCCTGTGTTGAGAACATAGATCCCTAGAGAAGCAAGGTATTTAAAGTTGTTTATGCAAAAAGTGTCTTTTATGTGGCTTATGTACATATGTATGTATACAAGACTTGTTCACGTTATGCAGTACAAATGCGTTGATGAGTTCTGATTATTGAAATGAAAACGCATAAAGAGTTTCGTTCTTTGCGGATGTCCTGTGGCATCTAGTTTCTTATTGTTTGTTTGAGTAGACTTTTCAAATTCAAATAAAGAAAATGATGATAAAGTTAAGGTATCTTCTTTTAACACCCTGTAAATAGTACATGCGGAGCAGAAATCTACATATGAGCTGCTGCTGCCAGCTACCCTCCCCTTTTTTCTTCACTCCGTCTCTGTAACATTCTCTGGTAGCGCCATCAACTGCATTACAACGTCAACTGCTCCATCGTGAAATGCAGGTTAGGGCAAGAAAGACATTTAGACATGACACTTTGTTGTTGTTGTTGCTGCCACTGATGTTACTGTTGGCAGCGTTCCTCGTCTATGTTGTTGTTGTTGCTGTTGCATTAACAAACAGGTTTTTCTATGCCACGTCATGTCATCCAATCCCAAGCGATGCCTGTGAAAGTGAAAGTGAACACTTAAGCTTTAAAAGCAGTCAGCAGCAACAGCAGCAAGCGTCACAAACAAGTTCGAGTTTGCATACATATATGAATGTATGTACATACATACATACATACATATATTCACAAGTGTTTGTTCAACTTGAAGTTTGAGAACTTGGAGTGGTATCCGCTTCGTTGTGTGTGTAGTGTAGTGTAGTGTACAAGTAGCTGCAGCAGCTGTAAAATGAGATTTGAGTGTGGATTTAGAAAACGAAAGCCGCTCTTGGCAATACAAAACGATTTTGCAATGAAGTCTAGTCAACTGAATTCGCATTATTAAATCAAATGAATACGATTAGCTTTGACTTGTTTGAGATGAAAACATATTTGTTTAAGCGAATCGATCACAAATTATTTATATAGATATATGTATATTCTCATCTATATATAAATAATTGTATTGAACTTATGGTTTGCGGGTTCCTCGACTATTAATTTGCAAATTTTACTGCAAAAAAAATGTATTTCGTAATATCCATATCATATTATAGATTAAACATACATGTAGGCTGAACATCCAACATTTGAGTACCAACATGTACCAATGTGAATATACACCCGAGAAAGGAATACTCTTGTTGGAACCTTTTTTTCTATTGTTTTGCTGTCTTACAACGTGAACAACTCTGCAACACTTGGATAATTTAAAAAAATCGCACTTTCTTCAGAATGGAGTTCTTTTTCATCAATCATTAAATTGAATTAATTCCAAATGAAAAGGTCAGGGACTTGAAGTATGAGCTGAGTATTCTGCAAGGTGAAGTTCCCTCATACTTGCTCTAACCTATGCCGCTCCTGTAGTCAGAAAGAGTCAATAGTAATGCCTGCATGGAGTTCAGAATGACTTTTTGAGGACTGCCACTGTACGGATGACCCACGAAGATGACATGCTTGAGGAAACGATGAAGCACTCCAGTGGTAATTTTTATCCGAGTTTTTAGAAGATCGCCGAATGATGGTAGTAGTATACGTCATGTTTAATTACTTGGTTTTAATTGATTATAGCATGTAATATGAACAGTATTAATAGGAAATGTTATGTGTCTGAAACACTGAATTTAAACTGTTACACGTGCATGGTAATAAAATATTGACTTAAGCGCAATTGATTATCCTTTTGCTGTACACACAGTTAGTAGTAGTAAAGCAGCACAAAACAACAATAACGACAATAACAACCACAGCTCTCAGGCATGAATGAGTGAGTGAAGTGCAACAAAATGACAAACGCGTTTTTGATAGACTTGTTGACGACAAGCTTCGCTATATGCTTCGTCTCATTCGCCTTACGGCATTTGTTGTTGTTTTTTCTGCTTCAGTGGGTGGTACTATGCGCCCACCCTATACTCTAGGGGCTGTTATGGGTGCCAGCACTTCAATACATATCATATACCTATATAAAAAAAAGGTTTATTTTTACACTGGCATACACACTAAAGCATAAACATACATTCATATATACGTATATATATATACATACATATACATATGTATGTATGTAATGTATGTATTAACATTGCAAATAAAATAAAAATTCAATAAATTGAGCGTATTATTGTAACATACTTTTCTACTCTTTATTGTTGTGTTTGTTGTAATAGAGTTGTAATATATTTTATTTTTTCTTTTTCCTTTTTTTTTGCGCTCTCGCAAAATACACGATGTTGAAATTCGTTATTAGATTGTAACCGAATTTAAATTTTGTAACGTAGTAACATTACTCTCGCACACACGTCCAAATCCAACGACGTTTGTTGATTTACTGGCCAACAGAAGACCTGTCTTAACTTGGCTAACTAACTTGGTGCTTTGTTTTTATGTTTTAGCGGCTTTAAAGAGTAAAATAAAGAGAATTCGTTTTTGTGCGCATGTTAGTCATGATATGCTTCATGTTATTTCAGCTCCATCTAGCGTGGTATTCAATAGATGGCGCTGCTGCAAATTTGGGTGCGAGTATCGAACAACGATACCTAGAGGTATCGAATATTTTTTTATTTGTACCATTTTTACAACAAAAACAGCTGCTTACTTGTTTGGTTTTATTTGTTTTTTCGTTTGTAGCAGAAAAGGCGTAACTAACTTAATTGAACTTGAGAAACAAATAAATACTTTTGAATGTACTATAATTTTGGAAATAAAAACAACGAAAATTATGTTACTGTAGAATGCTTGAGAATATTGCGGTTTGTGTCATTAAAATCGAAGTCGATTTAGAACCCAGTGAAGGTGAATATACTTTTCAATAAAATTATGTAGAACAAAGCGAAATGCAATTTCAAATTTCTCTATACCTTAATGCACTTGTTTGCAGAGGAGGAGGGCGCCGTTTCCTCAGAGCATCCCACCAACCCGCGAGTGCAAAAAGAGCGTGAACGAGATCGCGGCTTACGAAATTCACGTGAGATTACCATAGAAACCTATACGAACCTACTCGATTCGGACACCAGCATCGAGGGTACAATGAGCTGGGCCGCTGCAGTGCAGCATGAGCTTGTCAATAGCCCAACTGCTGGCAGTTCACGTGAGACAACGCCTCGTGGTGAAGATGGTACGAAGTTTCCAAAAGAGATTGGCTATTTCTCTGGTAATCCCATTGTTGAGGTGACTAAGGGCATAATACATTTGTATAAGAAGAAGTAAGCAAATAGATCCCGTTGCAAACAGTTTTATGACAATTTGCCTTTATTTTTATTTTAGTGAGCGCAAAGCGATCAAGGAGGCACCATCGAACCAACTTTGTTTGCTTGCTGTTCCCACCACGCTCAACTGTCATGATTTGCTAAGTTTTGTTGCACCCTGTCATGCTGTGATCAAGCATATACGCATAGTGCGCGATGGTAGTCCAAATCAGTTTATGGTACTGCTGGAGTTTCGCGCTAATGAATCTGCTCTGGATTTTTATAAGTCTTACAATGGTATCGCTTATAACTCTTTAGAGCCCGACTCACTATGTCATGCTGTGTGGGTTTCCTCAGTAGAACGTGGCGAAAATGGACTACCGCCACTAGGACATACAGAATTGCCAACATGTCCAGGTGAGCAAAATGAAACAAGTTAATTTTATGTATGTATATGGCGAGTTAGTTTGTATAGTGACACACTATTATATACTATAGATTCGTTATGCACGAAATTATCAAGTTTCGCGTATTGTGGTGCAACAAAAATTCTGTTGCAGTATCCTAGTTCACATTTTCAACACTTTTTAGTATTAAAAAAATATTGGAGTTGCTGCACTCCAGCTTCCCAAAACACACAAAGATACAGTCGAATAGATAAATCCACATTATTCATGCGGGAGAAGACACTTTCCGTTTTACATTCTGTCCAATGCTAGGAGAACTGCTATTGGAACAGTGGGACAGATCATTTCTTATAACGTAGAAATGTGTTGGATTTATGAATAAAAATAACTTAACATATAAAATATTTGTCTTACTAAATCAAATTATATATTTCAAAATATTTAATTCCGCAGTCTGCTTGGAACGGATGGACGAAAGTGTTGATGGTGTCCTAACAATACTCTGTAATCATGCTTTTCATGCCAGCTGTCTCATGAAATGGGGTGACTCTACCTGCCCCGTTTGTCGTCACGTGCAAACACCAGAATTGGTAGAAGATTCAGTGTGCATGGAATGCGAAGGCACTGATTCACTCTGGATTTGTTTAATTTGTGGCCACGTTGGCTGTGGACGTTATCAAGGTGGCCATGCTGCATCACATTATCGTGCTACCAATCACACTTTTGCCATGCAGTTGGGCACATCCTCCGTTTGGGATTATGCAGGCGATAATTTTGTGCATCGTCTATTTCAAAATAAATCCGATGGCAAGCTGGTAGCTTCACAGACCGAAAAGGATGAGCGCGAAGAAAAAATTGATTCAATGCAAATGGAGTTTACATATTTGCTAACTTCACAGCTCGACACACAGCGTAAATTCTACGAAGACCGTTTGGAGCATTTGGAACATGAGTGGATTGATTTTAAGACAAATGCAGATGGGACTAAAAATGAAATTGATGAGTTAAAACACGCGCATCAAGGTTTAAACAAAGAAAAGCAGGCATTGGAAAGGAAAGTGGCGCAACATATGAATAAGTATGTAGCGAATATTGGCTTTTTAAATTAAAACTAATGTTTAATATTTTAAAGACTCAAGGAGTTACAAAAGCAACTGACTGAAGAGCGGGAGATCTCCAAAGCGTTGCAGAACAATCAAAGTTCCTGGCATAGTAAATACAAAACACTCGAGAAACAATATGCCGAGTACAAGGAGTCACACGAGGAAGAAGTGCTTTCGCTCAAAGAGCAGCTGCGAGATGTTATGTTCTTTTTGGATACACAGAATAAAATGGCAAATACAGAAATGGAAGGCGGCTCTATGACAGTCAGCGAGAAGGAACCCGAACCAAATAACAGCGCCAAGAAATCAAATCGCCGCAAAAAAAAGAACTGAACTCATAATTAAAAAGAATGAGCTCTACATTTTAAGAAAAGAATAGTTGTAATGGAAAGAAAATGCTTAAAATTTAGTTTCGATAATTGAAATATTTATTTTTTTTGGAAAAAACATATTTCATTTTATATAAACTTATTTAATGGGTTGTCAGCATCTCCAAACATAAAACAAAGATGAAAACTCTCAATGTGATTTTTTCTTCAGAAAATTTGCTCAAAATAGGCAGTTTAATACTTATATACATTATGCTAATGCTTACTAATGATTGTTGTACTTGATAGTTTGATGTAGTATTGTGAAAAGACAATTTTAAAATGTGTGCATTAAAATAAATAAAAAAATTTGTATTAAATGTGATAGTAATAAAGTTTTCAGAGATTCTAATCCGTTTCTAAATTCAGCAAAATTTGTCTAAACTCAAATTCAACAGCAATTAAAATCTGTGGGTATGCTATAAACCAGTTTATCTAGAATTTGAGTTGTAGTTAAACAAGTACCTATATTCCTTATCCAAAGTTTGAAAAAATAAATTGGTTAATATCGCAGCTGCTTGAAGACGACGGCATCAGCTTCTTGAACAATCAATCATTTTATGGCTTACGTTTGTAAGCTGAAACACGTCTCATGCGCGCGCGTTAAACGTTTCAGCGCGACGAGTTGAACACCGCCAGCTTCTGCGCACTTTCAAATTATTTTGGCACAAGACAAAACTCTTTCCATGACCCCTAGATGCCCTCATCATACCGGCCAAAAGCAACGACGGCTGTAATTAAGTAAATTAATTAATTTTATACAAATGAAACATTTTTCTTGATTTAAAAATAAAATAAAAAGATTATGAGATACAAAAAAATATACAAAATTTGCATTTGTATCTAAGAGATATTCGTTTAATAAAAAATCGTGTTTAGAAATTGCTTGCGAATTTTTGATTTCTTCTTTCGTTTCTTCATCTTTTTGTGTTTATTTGATTTTTTACTTTGCATGCATAATTTTTGCAAAATTTATTTCTTTTTTGTCTATGAGGTAATTTATTGTTAGCTTGAATTTCGCTTTGTGTGCATAAATTTGATTGTGGCTCTCTTTATATGTATTTATTTCATTTGATGGATCTAATTTTAGTTGGCTTTTGATGTGTGCATTAATTTGTGTGACTTGAACATTTTGAGTTGCATACAGTCTCTTATTGCTTATACAATTTGTTAATGGTATTATATACATAGGTACTCATATTTATCATATTTTAGCATATTTGTTTAAGAACGAGGACCAACAAACAAAATCCACAACCCATATAATGGATTGAGATCTGCGTTTTTTTATGCCATCCAGGATATTAATTTCATTCTCTCAACGATGTGGATATAAACCAACACATTATTTTTCGAAAACTTTTTTTTAAAATTAATTCTAAATCTTCTCCGATGATGTGTAATCAAGTCGGTTTTTTTTATTGCCGACTATTGTCGATTCCAACGCTGATTTCAAAAAACCATTGGAATATGTTGTCCTTGATTATAATATTTCAATTATGTATATCTCGTTAAGTATTTGTCGTATGGGGACATACTTTATGGCGTTTGAAAGGCGTGAGTGACTAGTACTACGCTCTTTTCGCAGCATTGCGCTGGGACAATTCTGTTGCGCGTCGAACATGGAAGTCTCGAAGGAAGAAGTTCTCTATATTTTATATTTTTCATACCTGTAAGGCAAAAACGCATCGGAAGCAGCAAAAAAAAAAAAAAACGGTTGCCAAGCCCGGATTGACAGTCAGGAAGGTTTTGCTGTGTGTTTGGTGGGATTGGCAGGAAATCATCTAATATGAGTGGCTCCCCTATGGCCAAACGCTCAATTAGGTCCTCTACTGTGAACAACTGAAACGATTGAAGGCAGCAATCCCCCAAAAGCGACCATTTTTGGCCAAAAGGGAAGGAATTGTGATTCATCAGGACAACGCCAGACCACACACTTCGATTATGACGCGCCAGAAGCTACGGGAGTTCGCATGATAGGTCCTTATGCATCCACCTTTTAGTCCACCGGATTACCATCTCTTCCTGTCAAACGATTTAGTTGGCGAGAAATTGACCTCAAAAGAGGCTTGCGAAAATCGACTGTGTCTCTTTTTTGCCAATAGGGAAGCAAGCTTCTATGAGCGGATCATAATGAAGTTGGAATCTCATTGGCAACAAGTTATTGATAAAAACGGCGCCTTTTTGAACTAAATACGATAATTGTACGCAATTTTATAAAGATTTGAAATAAAGGCGAAAATACGCACGACTTTTGTTCCAACCTAATATTTTGTTGAAACTAATGCAATACTACATGAAACATTAATATATTACTGATTGTATTATTATATCATGTAATTTTCTATAGACCCCCAGATTCCGTTGTTCAAACAGACTGTCAGACATACAGACATATCGAATAGTTTTTTGATGCTCATCAAGAATATATATACATTATTGGATTTAAAACTAAAAATTTTCATACCGATTACTAAAATTAATAATCAATATTAACTGAGGGACTATTTCCGTTCTTTACATAAAAACCAATAGACCGATGAATAAACGGACGTGACGAGATAGCATCAATACGTCGTACTAACTCATTCCACGTAGCATTCCAATATAGAATGGTACAGCTGCTAGAGCTCTACGAATATATTGTTAAAAGGTAAATTGCCATAATTAAATTTATAGAATGTAGCTAATAGATAAATATTGATTTTAATATTTCACGCGGCAAACAAAACCGAACCGAACAAAACCAAAGATCGAGCACAACAAATATCTTCACAATTGAAAAGAATATGGAAAGATAGAACTAAATAAACAAATATGGCAAAGAAATGCAAGCTGCACATTGAATAATTGACAAAAGTATAAAAAGAACAAAAGTATAAAAAGGATGCGCTTGAAAGCGATGCATTCAGCCTCCGGCTGACTTGCACAGAATTCGTTGACCCTGATTGAATTAATTTGCATAAAGTAGCATAAAAAACTGTCAAGGCGCCTAGAACATTATACACAAAAATTTATTAGAAGCAACCAGAGCGTTCTAAGCGACTTAGCAAGCAAAATAACTGCAGTTCCTACTGTGTAAAATGAAAATTTGTAAGTTAAAATGCCAATTTCAGGGATATTTTTTACAATTTTTCATATTTTTTAGTAACAAAAAATGCTGATGACCCTGCTTATGTGAAACCCTTCCGCAAGAAATAAACCCCAGCCGTCACGCAGAGCAGCATCAACGATCAAATATGCAAATGCGTCAGAATCCGGTGACAGGACAGTAACCCTTTCATACGATCGTTTCTTCTTACTTGCTTTAACTCTCTCGCTCTATCAGTACGTGTCGTGCATAATTTATGAGTGATTCCTCCGCACTAATCGCTGCGTCCTTAGCTTTGTTACAGGCATTGTTCATACACCCTTTAGTGTTTGGTATTGTCTCCCTTCTGAGTGTCCTTTGAAATTAATTTCTTACGTTGCTTTCTTGCATAGAAATAAGGCAAAAAATCCGGATTTTTTTTCTTCATGAACTCTGGTTTGCTGGTTTGTCTCTTGTGTATGTAAATTTTTTTTGCTATAGCATTTAAATTTTGTGTAGTTCGTTATCCTTGATCGTCACCCTGACATTGAAAACGTCTGGGGAGACATTCCAAGATGCGTTGCGAGTAAAAAAATCGTGAGAAAATCTCACAGCCTCAGAATAAAAAAAATGTATTTTGTATTCAAATGAGCGTTGAGCTTCAGCGTTGCATACTTTTTGGGTAGTTTTCATGCAAAAGTCATTAAGGATGCGCGCATCCTGGCTGCGTTTTTTTACCTTTCGTTATGCTTCGTTATTTTTTTTAACATTTTTTATTTCATTAAGCTTGCGAGCAGAAAAAATGGATTTGAATCCTGTACATGCATATCCTTGAAATCCTTTGTAATTGGTTATTTTTTGTTGTCATTTTTTTGGGTAAAAAGGATTTGATAAAAAAAAAATTGTACAATAAAAACTCGTTTGTCACTTTTTTACAGCACGAACTGAAAATGTTAATGATTTTTTTCTTATTCGTATGGTTATTTCATTTTCAAATATTTTTTATATAGTTTCTAGTACGTTATTCAGCAATCCTGCGCTTAGGACCATATTGCGCAGTTTTAAATATTTTTTATGAACTCGTTATTTTGTTCCTTTTTATTTACGATTCTTCTCACACGTGCCCGGCCCGAATGACGCAGTTTTGTTTTTATGTAAAAAAAATTTAAATTGAAAGTTAATTAAAATCAACATCAAGTGTGAGAAATGTGGGGTAACAGTTTTAAAAAAGAGTTATAAGAACTATCCTTATTTTATATTTGTGACCAGAATGGCCCGTATAACTGATGCAATGGTCTGTTTCGTGTACAACGATGTTAAATTACACGATCAAGGTGGCCTATTCAGTTTACTATGACCATATTTAACACTTATTTGAGATTTTTAGTTAATAAATTGTATATTGAGATGATTTGTAGATTGTAATATAATCAAAGTACTTATCATAAGGCCTCCAGGCGTATGTAGTACTTATTGCTGAAATTTATAGTTTTCTACTTTGCGGGTGTATTTAGTAAGCCACAATGGATAGCACAGCTACTGACATCTTTAGTTTGGTGCACCATAAATTTAAAGCATTTCGAATGAAAATTGCATATTCCCACGTAATATTTGTATAAGAACAGGTTTTTAGTCAAACAAGACACTCAAATTGCGTGAAGAGCTGGGCTACTCTAAACCAGTTTAAACTCCTGCATTTGTAGGAGTAGAATGAGAAAGGCCATTGCCAGTGAAATGAAACATGTCTGTCTCCTCTGTTGTTTTGACAACTTATAACTACTTTCTCTTGCAGGTTCCATGTGATGGTCGTTGATCTTCTATCGTGGGTGATTCATGTATGTGCGGCAAAACTGACATTGTTTTATGTCTTTTGAATTATATTCTTATTTTGTTTGGGACTTCGAAAAATTTACTCAAAATCATTGAATCGCACATCTGCTCATATTTCGAACTGGTACTTCCTTTGAGCATTAGTTTGCGGATGTAGGCGGTGATTGGTGTTTTGTATACAGGTAGCTGGAAATATGCGCAGTCTAAGCGAAAATAATCGAGTAGCAGTGAAAAATATGGAATAAATACTGACAAGTGTTCGAAATACGTATAGATAATTAATAAAATTAAAAAAACTTGTGGAACTTAAATAATGTAAATTGAAATAGTACAACTGTACTATCAGAATCATGAATAGAATGGATAAACTGGCTCAGCTTTCTGAGTCATGATCTTTATCTTATAGAAATTTATGTATGAACTCTAATATAATCATTCTGAATATAGTATTAGAAATTTAAGTACATATTTGCAAACATCAGTTTAAGAGCTTTCCTATTTAATACCTTGTCTTTAGCATCTTATAATAGAAGATTAATAGATCATCGCAGAGTTCAATGTTATGCTTCGTTAGGTTCAAAAATAACTAAGTTCTCACATAATATTGCAAACCCTTTTTGCCAACTAATGATTAATGATAACTGCTGCTGAGTTATTAGAATTTCATACAAATCTTTATAGGTATTGTACTATGCTGAACGATATCGTAAATTGTTTTTTCTTTTATACATTTTTTTGCACACAAAAGAAGAAAGATCATCGCGTTCTATCACGTTCGTTTATAATAAATTAATCTCGCATAAACAAGATGCGCACGAAACGTCTTAATAAATTTGCTAATGCCAGTCAATATATCACTTCATCAAATGGTATGGGCAAACAAAGCCATAGTCAATAAGTAAAAAAATATAAAACTGCTAATAAGAAATATAATTCGCATCACCCCTTTAATTTTTAACGTACGCTGGCATTTTAACATGACAACGTTTTCGAAAACTTTTTCTTGCACATTTTCTGCACAGCCTCCAATAAATCGTTAAAGATCAATTACAAATCAATTTAAATAATATGATGATCTCTAAACAGCACCGCAAAATCAAAATGCAAAAAAATTGTATTCTATTTATGACAATTCCTGACAATAGAGCTCAATTCAAGCGCAAAAACTGCAAACAATACCACAAAAACCAAAACGGTCGAGAGAAGGGTGCCTGCCAAATGAAACAATCGTATTCAATAATAAACTATAATATTTAGAAAATCGCATCAAATTTCACAATATCGCACCTTTATAGAAAAAAAAGAATGGCACAATGAAAACATACTAGAGATATAAAATCATTTAGCACACTCATATTGTCAAAGGAACAAAAACCGAATATGCAAAAATTATGTACAGCAAATGAATGAATTCGGCTCTTCAGACAATACCAAGCATCCTGATATTTTTGCATGCTTTCTTATGGGAAAGGAAAACATACACACCTCAACACTGTTAGCATGCTAATCATAAAGAAGATATTAAGATGAAAAAGAAAGAATGGCAAACCATTTTTCGCGCATTCTAACAATGCCAGGCTAAATGGTTTTCGCAAATTAAAACAGATCGTATATGCTCGAAGTTACCCTTTCAATTGAGTATAGCATCCCATTTTGGAATGCGTAAACGCTGATGAGGCTGTTTGTGCAACCCTTTTATCTACATAGAATCAGGGATTGGAAATTTAAAAACCGTAAATCCATTGACGGCTTTCTTCGTTTCTTTCTTTATTTTTTCTCATCTTACCAATATATTCAGGTACTCTTTGAATTGTCTGTTTGCAACGAGGCGCATTTAAGTTGAAATTTGCATAATAGTTTTTTTTATTTGCCATAGATCGATTAGTAGAGGTTTGTTTAGTTCGTACACTGTAGAAAATTTTGTGAGTACTGTGACTTGTTAACTCAAATTGTTTTAAGAAGGAAGATTTCTGGAGCTCGTTCGTCCATTCGAATAAGGGAACCAGCCCAGCGCAACCGGTAGAATTATTGACCTAATATTCGTAAAACTTTACCAAAGTGAGTCGAAAAATCATAAAAGAAGATTAATATTCTTAAAACAAAATTAATTTATTTATTCAAGACTGAAAGAAGTATGGTCTGTTACGTCATCTTCAGCCTGCTTAAAACAATTGCACAAACTCTAATTTACACCATTGTGTTTTTAAGTACAGAACTTAAAACATAAAACACAAATAGTTACTTTAAATAAAAAAAATCCTGATTGTATCCCATCTGATCCCATCTAATTGTATGCCCTACAAACTTGTTGGTACCGTAAATGAAACATGATTGCATCGATTCTGCATCATTTAAAATTTTACAGTAGTCTAATGATACATTAAAATTGTTCAGACATTACAAGATAGATCCGATGTCGGTCTTCGCATAATTTTTACAGTGTGCATAAACATATTAACTATTGTGGAAACTCTTTAGCTGGAAAGAAAACTGACAGTCTAATTTTTCTTCATTCCATCATTCTAGAATAACGTCCTCAGGCAATATTACTACGAAATTATCATATTGAAAATTTTCGACGGGTGAATATACTCAGTCATTCTATCTATCAAATGCAGGCTCACAACGAATCTAACAGTCATCAGAAAATTTGCCGCAATAAGATAAGAAGCTGCCCAAGAAAGCAAAAAAAAAAATAAACACGTCCCAAAGGTTGGCTGATCACCTTGAGAGTTTGTTTTGTTGTTTTGCGACTCTCATTACACAACTCTATCCTTTTTTTTTCACATAGTTAGCATAACAATGTCTGATGATGCGACGTTTCGTGATGATTTCAGCACCCGGTGTCTTCTTCAGGCACAGGCAAAACCTAACTCGGACATAGTTCCGAGGTGTAGATAGTTTTTGATTATCAGGTAAACAAGCAACACACAAACGACAACGATTCATTATAGCACACATTTTGCATTGATATGCTAATCAATAGCTGCAATTTGGCATTTTAAAGATACTAGTCGTTATAGAAGAGCAGCAACCCCAATAAACTATAAAATTGTAATGATCGATGAACGAGATCTTATCTCAAAGTGGGGTTGTTCACGTTGCGACGTTGCTTGCAAAATCAAATAATTTATCAATTAAATTATTGGCAAACATTGCGTTGTGCCCTTTCTTCTGTAAATATCGTTCTGATTGTCAGCCAAGCCGCACAAAAGGATAACGAGTGTTCGAATGTGAGGATTGCACGATTGCTCAAGCGTAGGGATCGATGTTTTTGATATTTTGCAAATTTTCTTGTATGATCGATTGTTTTTGCGGTGTGTCAGCGGATTTTTTTTTTTTTTTTCTATCCCTTTTGAGTTCTTCGGATTTGTCGACTGTAGTCGTTTGTCGTCGTATAAGCGGCTAAAAGGACTCTCTAGAAAGCAAGGCGTTGGCATAGAAAGTAAGCAGCTTTTGCAGTCCCTTTTTGTGGTGAATTTTGCAAACGGTTTACCTTTTATATTTTTGCAAAAGTAGCGCCATTCTATTGTAGTTTGAGATAATACTTACAAAAGCAAACTACTTAGTGATGATGACAGCGGAAAGAATTCGCTTTTCATAAATTTATTGTTGTCCTGACTATTATATATACATAGCTGCATACGATCAGAACTTTCAGCCCTTGCGTCTCTTTTACTTTCTTTAGATACTCTCCTTTAATACTATTTTTATAGTTCATTGCATTGACTTTCTGTGGGAGTTTTTATTTGTTCAGTTAATTTTTTTGTCTGTCAAATCTTATTGTTCCCATTTTATTTGCTTCATAAATGGCTTTTATGCTACCTATGAAAAGATCGTAAAGTTTTTGTATCATCTATTGAATTTTTATTAAATAGTATCTTCCATTGTTGCTGTTGATTTTTTTTTGTATCTTTAACGCAATGCTTAATTACCTGTATTTGTTTTTTTTTTTTTAATTTTGTTATTATACAAGTAAATCTCCAAGCGTTCGCCTTTTCTGAAATTGTGCGAAAAAACACCTGTTGTGAACAGGTTTATTTGTGCTGACATCTTTTGTATCTAGACATTTTTTTACTTCTTTGTCTTTTTTTTAAATAAACAGTTTATTTAGCATGAAATTGAATATGTTTTTTTGATGATATATTTTACGAAATCTTGTCGTGTTCAGGCTTTTATAGTTGCGCTATAATTAATTAGCGTTTAGTACTTTCTACAGATTCAAAGAAGTTTTGTTCTTCTTTGAATATTTATTTTTATTAATATAGGTTTGCTTGATGGTAATTAAATAAATCGTTCCAGATAATTGTTTTAAGATTGGAGCTACAATTGAGATCAAGGTTCATCTCAATTGTATTCGCTTTTGTTTAAAGATTTTTATGCATGCCTAATGTCCGTCTTCTGTTCGAAGGAATATATATTTCCAAGTGTTAGTCAAGCGTTTCGCTCCATAACTCTACACACTTTATATCAGCTTTGTAGATATAATAATATAATTTGTGTGTTCTAAGCTGTACCTGAACGAAGTAGTTACTGTTTTATTACAAATATATATTTTAAACCTCGAAATTAAAATAGAATTGCAACCATTAAGCAACAAATCTTTTAAATTTTCTCAACTTTATACCAGTCAACCTTCTTAAATCGAACTACCTACGGAATCAACCACAGCAAATCAGGGCAAAGGAATACATTAACTGATTTATCTGAACTTGCCATCAAAAGATGCAACGGTGTAGAAAACTGAGCATAATCCGCTTAAGTTCGAAGACGAATATGAACCAAACCGATCCCAATGAGAAGATCAGCAATGCTTAAGGCGACATAAGAAATTTATATTGAGGCTCATTGGTTACACTCGGAAAAGGGAGAAAACCGGAGTAGAGGACGAAAATTGTTAAAGATTAAATCGAAGTGCAGCAAAGAAAGTGAATTTCAAGCGAAATTTAATTATTAAAGTTCGATCAAGTTGAAGAAATAATACAATATAAATATGTAGGCATATGTATGTACATAAGATCATCCTCTACGTAACGAGAACGAAATGTTAATTTACAACCACACAGCTGTCCTTTGCAATACACAACACCTGAAGAGATTAATGATTATTTTGTTTACTTCATTAGATTTTGGGTCGGTTAGCTTAGTAAATTTTTTATTTTTGGCATCATACAGTAATAATTCTAATTAATTTAAAAACAATCGTAGTGTATAAAACAACAAAAGAATTTAAAAAAAAAACACAAAAAAGAAAAAATCACAACGAAGCACGATGAGTGGCTGTATGTGAAGTACTTTTTGTAATCGTGTTTTGTTGAGTAGCAGAGCGATGCGCTATTGCTGATTTGTATCTACATGTTTAACTAAACTTTTCTTAGCTATAAAATCCAGCATAATTAAACATTTTGGTACGTCACGATCAACGACAGAGACCTTGAATGTAGCGTAGAAACGAATGTTCGTAATTCTTCTTGTGCGGTTATTTCTAGAATTTAGATACATTCTTATGCTCATATATTATTTTTTGTACGAACGCGCTTTAAAACAGAGAAACATTGATTGACGGATGTGAATAAGCATATTTCTTTCATTGGAGATAGTACGAGTGTTTAAAGTTTTTGGCAAGCATTGCTTCTTTTAATCGTAAAGGCAGTTTCGAGTATAGAATTTTCAGAGCTAGATTGACTTCCTACTTTAAATATTTTCTAGCTTTGAGCCAGACTTTTTCACGTAAATTCAAAATTCTACCTCGCAAGACTTAAACTCTCTGTTGACACAAAATTTAATGAAATATCAAACTTCACCAATTAAATACAAATAACAGTAGCAAAGAAATACTTTAAAATTTCAAACTTTATTTAAATCAAATTTTATGACTAAATTGTATGCGTATTCGAAAAATACGAACAATGTTTTATGTTACTTAAGCAGTAAAGTATATTCATATAGTTTATGTTATATTTATTGAAAGACATTATCTATGTATTGTAGTATTAAAGTTATTACATTTATATATGTACCTATGTACAAGTAATATATATATTTATGTATGTTATACTGTATTAAAATCTAGAACTTATCGCTGTACTTTGTACGGCACCTATGATATAAATAACTATACATAAGTAGTTTCTATTTTTATGTAACAGTTACAATTATTTGTAGCTTAAAACTTAATCGTTTTGTGTTCTTGTACTTAGTTTAAAACATGTTTATAATACCCCGGTTAGACTTTCATATATGTATTTTTGTTCATGTTAAATATATTGCTTTGAAATTCACTAAAAAACAAAGAAAATATGTAGATTTTGCATGTCGATTATATAAAATAGGTTTGATAGATCGATTTTGAATATTTCAAATATTTAACAATAAATAATGTTCTGGTTCCATGCACTGTTTAAGTTCGTAAAAATAAGTTTATATTAATTTCATAGAAATTTCTTTCAATGGGAATTTACGTAATGAACATCAATATATGCAATCGTTTAAGCAGGGTATAGGCAGGTTAATTGCAAAGTATTTGAAATATAATATAATGTAAATATGTATTTCAAATAGTTGGCAATCTTTTTGTATTGTAAGTATTGCTTATAACTATTTACATTTAAAAAGTAATATAATTAATTTTAAAACCTGAGTTGTCCTAAAAGCATGTACCTACTTTCTTGAAATAGTGAAATTTTTCTTTAGTTTTGTTTTAAACAGTTTACAATTTAACGTGAGAGTCTATTGAAAAAGGTTTTTAAAATCATTATTTGAAGGATTAAAATTAAATATCCTCTTGTTATTAACATACGGACCAGTTTCTCAAAGTTCTGCCAATGACATGATGCAAAAGTTCTCACCTTTTTTGTTTTGAGTTATTTTACAGCGTTAGAAGTCCTCAAACTTTATTCGCAGACCATTTAGCAAGTCATTGAGAAATTGGCCCTTAAAATTCAGAAAATTGTAGAAAAATAAAAAAATCTTCAAAATCAAGCTTTTATTTTAATGTACTAAACCAGTGGTGAGTCTAGTTATTTTCGGTTTTACCATAAGTATTGGCTAAGCCGTTATCATATTTCATAAGATTGGATTCTTTTTGGAATCACGTGTATGATTTAATTCGATAAAAAAAAAAATAATAATAATAAAACAAATGAACATCCATTGATAAAGTTAAATAAAAGCTTGTAAATAATGTAATTGTACTTAGATGACGAAACGCTTGGGAGTATTATGTGCACCAATTTTCAGTGGTAGCGTTATCTGTGTATGTGATTAACGCATTGGAAAAAGTGCAAGAAGTGTTGAAAAGATATGTTAATCCAACCCGAACTGTGGAAATGCTATTTCATTCGTACGCAATTAAGCTCGATTTGTACGATTTCTATGTCGGGTTCAACTGCTAGTTTATTTAAATAGAACAGTTCAGCACCATTTTACCAGCTAAGAACACAACGTATACGCTTAATAATTTAGGGAAATGGCTGTGAAAATGGTCGGAGCAAAAATATTTTATCAAAATCGGTCCAATATTATAAAAGATTTAATTCATATAGAGGAACAAATGACACACATAGCGCTCTGCACATCGAACCAACATGTTGTACTAGAAGCATAAAATTAATATAAGCAATTAATTTATGAAAAATGGTGCTGAACTGTTCTGTATAATCTTCATTCTAAAATAAGTTTTTCAAATGATTTTCACCAAAGGTCTTGTGTTAACACAGCTTGAATGTGTGCTAATTCGAATAGTTAACCTGAACTTCTACTTTATAGATTCTTCATATTCTATTTTAATTTTATTCAAATACTATATCTACTTACTAATTGTGCCTTAGTTCTTTATACAATATTTTCACTAATTATGTCATCGTGTTTGCTTATTTTTTTGTTGCTGCTATCTACTTGAATACGTTGTGCTGCTGGTACCAGCGGCACGCTTGGTGTCACGGTACTATTGTGCTTTATCCTTACCGGCACCGCCTGCAGTAACACTCAAACCCAAAAGATGATCGCCAGCAATCAGACTGGCTGCCGCTGCACCTGGTTGATGTGCATAATTGCGTATCTGATGCAGCGAAATAAGTTGCGTGGGAAAAGCGGCAGCGGCGGCAGCATTTTGTTGATATAAGTATGCTGCGGTGGCAGCAGGTGGACGTTGTTGTGCCGCGAGAGTTGCAGCATTCAAATGTGACGGTGCAACACTTAGCGGTGTGAAAGCGGAGGTAGTTACCGGTGGCTGACCAGCACTGCCAACAACAGTGTTGGGCGAATGTTGTTGCTGCTGTTGATGCAAATGATGCTGTGGCGTTTGACGCATAACCAAATCCTCACCTTCATCATTTGGACTCTGCGAATGATTCGGTGTATTACCACTTCCAGCACTATCGCCGCCACCACCTCCATTTGCTACTAGTCGTTGGTGATGCTGCAATAATTCATGCTGTTGTTGTTGCTGCTGTTGTTGTTGTTGTTGCAACGCAGCAAAATTATAACTACCATTTTGCGCCGCTGCTGCAGCCGCCGCTGCTGCGGCTGCCGCTGCAGCCTGTTGTTGTTGCACTGCTGCAACTTGTTGTTGTTGCTGTATAGCTTCGGCAAGCGTTGCAGCATTTACACTGTCTACGCCTACTTTAGCCCAATATGCAGCATTTGCATCGCCTGCCACCGCTGCAGCATTCATCACTTGACGCTGTAAATTCAAACCAATACCACCGGCGGGAACATGATGCTGAACAGCGCTTGCATTATTTGTTGTATGCCGTTGCTGTTGCTTCTCTGCCTTTTCAGCATGTTTTTGCAAGTGGCGTTGCAGATAGGTCTCTTGAGTATAGGATTTACCGCATAGATTGCAAATGTGCGTTTTCAGATGCTTCGAATCCTTGTGCTTAGGTATATGCTCGAGCAAGGTTAGTTCATCCGCGAAGCACTTGTAGCATGAGTTGCACTTGAACGGTTTGTCTGTCTGATGACAGCGCGAGTGTGATTGTAGATTGGAGAGCTGTGAAAACGCTTTGGGACATCCAGTATGTCGACATTTATAGGGTTTATCTCCCGTGTGTGTACGTATGTGCTGTTGTAGATGCGAGAGCTGTGTAAATTTACGCTGACAGATCTCACAACGATAAGGTTTAATGCCCAAATGTATACGCGTATGTTGCGAAAGGTACGAGGAGTTGGCAAACGATTTGGTGCATGTTCCACATTTGTACGGTTTGACCTGCTCACGATTCTCCGGCGATGCGCTACTTTGATGATGTGAAGCGCGTGCGGGTTTGTGAGTATGCTCAGTTGTTGCATTAGGATCATACTGGACAGAAGATGAAAAGAAATGAAATAAGATGCATATAACAATTAGATGCTTGGGTCGTTTTAAAGCTGCAGTATATTTTGAAACTCACTTTCTGTTCCGGTGGTTCATTCATAGTTGGTGTTTGTGGCGAGTTGGGCTGACTGTAAGATGCTTTTAGCTGTTGTTGTTGCTGTTGCTGTAATACCTGTTGCTGTTCGTGCTGCTGTTGTTGCTGCTGCTGCTGCTGTTGTTGATGCTCCACTAGCAACTGCTGCTGCTGTTGTTGTTGTTGTTGCTGCTGCTGTTGTTGTTGCTGATGCTGCTGCAATCCAACCAAGCCATTCTTTAGCGAATAATCCAAACGTTCAACGTTCTGCCGGAATTCATTTATAAATGGTTTATAGTCGTGAACCAATTGTGCTGTACGCAAGTCTGCCGTTGTCAAATGGCTAAGCGAGGAGAGCATACCACGTTCATTCATTGAGCGTAGCTGATCAATCGATCGATGAATATAGTCGCCGCCGCCGTTTGGTGGCGCTGGTAATTCGGCCATCAGTGTCTGGCCTAAATGTGAGTGCTGCTGCAGCTGCGTATGCGACTGACTGAGCGGCGGACGATAAGTGAGCGTACGTGCGTCCAGCGTTAGGCAGCCTCAGACAGACGTCCGCACTTAAAGCTTAACGGCGACGTTGTAATATTCAGTGTTGAATGAAGCGCTTCGTGGCTTCCAATAATATATGAAAATTGTTTTATTTTTTCGCGTTAATAATTTTTTTTATTTAAATTTTTTTTTTTTTTTTTGCTGAAAGTAAAAGAAAATTTTTTTTTAATTTTTGTTTTTTATTGCACTATTGTAATATAGAAGAAAAAATGCGAAATCAACAAACTGTTAAACTACTTTTAGCTGATTTTTTATTTATTTTATTATAATTTCTGCTTCGCTTTACATTTTTACAAACATTAATTTGTGCATATTAACATAAAATTGCATGAATTAATTAAATGTTTATGAATTAAAACTTGAGCAAAAAACGAAAAGCAAAAATAAACAATTATTAAACAATTTCGTAAATTGAAAACAAAGTTCATTAAAAAATATTTGTTGTTGCAAAGGGTGTTTTAAACATTAAATTGTTTAGCTAAGCATTCAAATTAAGGGTTTGAATGGGAATATAATTTTTATTACTACTCATTGAAAAACGTCAAAATATCTAAAAAATTAAAAGGTATAGCCCCCATTGAAGCTTTTTATTAATTTTATATTAATAACTATGATCAACATTGCAAAGCCTAAGAAAGTGTGCAGTCTCCTGGATCTTTATGTTGGCCTTTTTTATATTTTTTCCCGTTTTATTGCACACTTGAAAATAGGTCGACGAAGTTAGAATATAGTACTTATCACCAAGTATGACATATTCTTGAGCGTTCTAAGCATCAACAGTTTATACCAATATAAACGTAAAATTTATCCTATGTCAACTGTAGCCAAAGGCCCTAGCATCCAGTGCTCTCTTTCCCTAATAGTTCTATGTTTACTTAGTCCTAGTATTGGTGTAAAAAAATAAATAAAATTTCAATATCAACTTTAATCATTGAAACGTAATGTAAAACATAAATGGATTTCCCTTTGGATGTGTACTGTATTATATTTATAAATATTCTAAACTATACGCCAGTGGGAGTACAACAGAAGATAAAAAAGAGTTTGTTAATAGTGGGGGAGCAACCTATCTGTGATACGTAATGGTATTCTTTATTCGCACATAAATTGTTGTGCTTCTGAAACTGAACTTTGTGGTATTTGCATTACAGCTCATTTATACTTTCATTCGTTTTGAACTGCAGCCGAAAAAATTGTCTAAAATTTCTCATTACATAAAAAGTTTGAAACCGCCAATTGAATTTTTTATATATTAGTATTGTACGTTGAAAGAGTGTAATAAATCATAAAGAAATCGTACAATATCAAAATGATGAGTTTGAGTGCGATCTGTTGTTTTGTGTTAAGCAAAGTGTCGGTGTCGGTATTAACCATCTCACCGAAGCAATGTTAAACTTTTTTTTTGTTTAAAGACAAAGCATTAAAAAGATTTACAAATTGTTGTTAGGCCCTGTACCGAAGGTACAAGAGCCTATTGGTTTTGTGCAAATGTATGTAACAGGAAGAACTAATTGTCGGAGACCCCCTAAAGTTACCCCCATTATGGTCAGGAGTGATAGAGGAGTCGATATAGCCATGTCCGTCTGTCCGTCCGTCTGTATGAACGAAAGGATCTCGGAAACGGTAATAGATAGAGACTTCGTGTTTTTTGCATTCGACTAGGACTGCTCCGGAATTTCACAAGTTTATTTTAAAATTTTGCCCCTCCCCCCCCCTTCCCCATTAAATCACCCCTTAGGGTAAAAATTTCTTCGGCACAAAAAAAATTTAGTATACCAGTATAAAGTTAACGTCCTTCTAAACCAAAATCAAAAAAGTTCATCAAAATCGGATAATAAATGACGATTTTATAAGCAATTGAATTTGAACGACCCCCCTTTTCTTTTCATTCATATTCGCGCAGTGAGAAGTGGTCATGTGTTTGGTCATAAGCTCGGGAAACATTTAATGTGTTTCTTAGGCGACCTGAACTGGTACAGGGCCTCTTACAGTCGGTTACGCCTGACTGTATTTTCTTACTTGTTTTTTATTGTTTTTGTTAAGAGCCATTGCGAGCTTTTTACACATTATGATTTTGTATCTGGACTTTATTATTATTAAACAATCGTGAGGTCTCCGTCATCTCATAACATGTAGTGGGCCAATTCAAAAACGATTTCTATTTTAAACAAAAATAACAATTAACTTCGGTTATACCGAAATTCTATACCATTCAGTGTGTTTACGGCCACTGTAGGTATTCCATGTCCATACTTTAACAAAATCTTATTAGTTATTATCAAACTCAATAAGCAAAATGTCACAAGTCAATTCACCCGAACAGCGTATCGTGGGGAAAGGTTTTCCGCGATTGCAGCATAATGCACACAGACGTGGTACATATGTTTCGGTTGTGTGGGATTTAACACACTAGTGATGCCAGCGGCTTATTTCTAGTTATCAGGACGTTCTATATTAGCATAGTTGCACGCACAGTAAGTGATTTCAGTTTGATGACATTTCACTCCGTTGCATATATTTTGAGAGTTGCGCCACCTTGTAAAATTGTACCATTATTACGTTGTAAATGTATGAACGCTGCTCTGTTTACTTTTCTTGTTATACTTTTAAACACAAAAAAAAATTATTAAAAAAAAATCAATAAAAAATCGTAAAAGGCGCGCGCCACGAAATGCAACAAAAACGATGAGAGTAACGTAGAGAGTAAAGAAAAACAGAGAGCGAATCGTTTTTTTTCTGCGTTATGATGTTGTTTTTTGCTGCTATTGAACCGGTCGCATGCCATAAGTGATGGCAGAGGGGTGCACTGAAAAGAAGCGGTGCAAAAAATATGCAAACCAACTAACAAAACTTAAAGCAAAGCGTGCCAAATTTAAATAAGAAGAAGCGCATAATACATAATTACAAAAAAAAAAAAAGAGGTTCGTTTGCCAATTGAATAAAATACAGGGCAAAATACTTTAAAGAAAGGTAGAAAACCAGAGGAAGCGTGAAAGAAAGCAGACAAGTGTGATTTTTAAAAAGTGTGGGGGAGTTTCACTGTTTTAATAGCTTGTTGCATGCAAACCAACGCAAATTACACTTGCAAATATATAAAAAAAATGTGTACCATAGAAGACTGTTTTCCTTTTAAATTTTACACTTGTATTCCTGGTGCAACTAATGAAATTCTTTTTAAATTCATATATGCACATATTCGAAATGAAATTTGTAGATATATATACTATATGATTAACTGTGTAACTTTGTTATGTATTAAAACAATTTATTGTTTATACATATTTTAAAAGTATATACTGCGCTACTTCTGTACTAAAATAAAGTACTAGAAGGACATATTTGTGTCTAATAAACATGACAGTATTTCATAATTTTTTTTTTTTTGCCAAAAGAAACAATTAAAAACAAATGCCTCAGCTAAATGTAACCGCCAAAAATAATAAAGCAGAAAGCGGAAGAAGAAGACATCGAAAAGCAGGTCGAAAAAAATTTAATTTTGTTTAATATAAAAAAAAAATGGTATACAGAAAAAAATTTGTATGCAAATAAATGAAAAAGAAAAAGCAAAAACGACGACAACGACCAAAAAAAAAGCAGCAACACACACGCAAACAACAATAAACTTAATTGAGAGCAAGTTTTGAGAGGGCGTTTTTTGCCGCAAAAAAAGAATGAGCGCAAAACAACAACAAAAAGTAGCATAATAGTACAATAATAAAAAGAGAATGTGCAAAAAAAAATCTGTGCGGGAGCACATTGAATAATGTGGAAATACACAACACAGCATAAAAAACTACCCAATCGAATGAAATGAATGAATAGAAAAAGGCAGGCCAGCAAGTAAATGAATAAAACGAAAGAGAAATAAAAAAAAATTACAACTGTGAGTGGACATAAGGAGTGCACTGTGTGATGCTGTTCGTTGAAAATATTTAATGGAAAACTAAAAATAAATAAAAATTAAAAAGGCCCAAAGTACAATATGGGTATTCTAGAAAAAATTATCAAATTGGATTTTGAAGACTATCTTTTTTGTTGGTTCGTTTATTCATACATTTCGTGTTAGAAGAATTTTAGTAACCGAACTGTGCGAACGTCTGCATCTACATATGTTCCTATAGAAATTTTATTATAAATGTGATTATATATATTTTTAACTGTTAACTATAACAAGTAAATGTTGTATTTGCCAAATCGATTTACAAATTTTGTTTGCGAAATGCAGACTATTAACACGGGGTTAACAGGATAAAAAAATTGAGTTCCAAGATATTTGTGAAAATAGGCTCTGCTGTTGCCCATCGGTGTTATAAACAATTTTTGTTTAAAACGATGTATTCGTATAAAAACTTGAGGCGATATTAAAGTGTCCTATGTATGCATCAATGAACTGGACACTGTATCTTTGACAGATCTATCATATTTTGATATGCTCACTTTATACATACAAAAATTACCTCAAAATAGTATGTAAATGTCACATAGTTATATTGAATATAAATGCGTTGCAATTATAATTAAAAATTTTCTTTTGTAGATATTCAAATACAACTTTAAGCACTTAGACCACGGTGCGTATTTTGTGGTGGTGATTACTGGAGTAGCAAAAAATAGCAATAAAAGAATTTAACATGAACGAATTAAAATAATAGAAGGAAGAGTGAACACACAGAACTAAAATAAAAAAGTTAAAAGAAGCACTGTCTTTGTGCAAAGTAAAAACAAATTGAATTTATAAAAACAAAATCAATCTCTCTTTCGCACTGCTTCGTTTTTCAACAAGCGGCATGATTTTTTCATACAAACCCTGTAGGAAATCTAACCAAATTTAAAAAAAACCAAAATTAATTTCTTAATAAAAACAACTGCTCGATTAAGTGATTATTTTATGGTATCACTATTTGTCCTAGGCAATATTCAATTATCAATGACGTTCCAAACCACTTGTAATTAGTTACTGTTTATTTTAACCCATTTATATTTATATTAAAAAGTGATATTTTATTGATTTGTATTGGTCCTTAGTTATTCAAACACTGTTTGGATTGCCTACTTTTCGAATTTTACTATGTATTTATAAGAATTCAGTTTGGCTAATATCTGCATCACATTTTACCCAATTTGTACCAATTGGTTTTGGTCCGACAGGGTAGCTGCAGGCGAAGGTGTTTACAAACATTACAATTTTTTTTTGCTCTCTTGCTTTCATTCGTTTTTTATGTACTTTCTACGCGTTTGTTTTTGCTAAAAAAAAATTAAAAAAGAAACATTGTACTAACCCAATTGGAATGGATATCAGTAGCTGCTTTTGTAGTTGTTGCTGCAAAGTTTTTATTTTTTGCTGTAGAATGCACAAGCACGTGCTGAGTGTTTACCGTAATTATATTTATTGTTTGAATTTGTGTTTATTAATGTGTATTATTTAATTTATTTATATTTTATTAACAAAGTATTAAACATAGTGATTTTTTTTTGTACACGCTTTGCAATAATTTTTAATTACTTTTTTGTCGATTTGTTTTTTTATTTCGTTGCTTTTTTGGTTTATTTTCGTCACTCACACAACTACACACAAAACCAGAGACACAGATTGCTATACACGCACACACAGCCAGCTGCAATTGTGAGCCAAGAAAAAAATGGCCGCACAATGACGACGTACACCAAAAAAATATATATATGTAGTATATACACTTGTAATTTTCTAGTTTTTTTATTCTTTTTTGATGCACTTTTTTATTAATAAATTTTCTTTAATTGATTTCTATTGCACCCAGAAAGTAAAAGAAATTTGCGCCAAAATTTTCTAATGTAGTTGTAATTGCTTTATGTGTTTGCTTTTGTATTTTCTTTTAGTTTATTTCGATTCTGCTTTGGCGCGCGACACTAAAATAAAACCCGTGTTTATCAAAGCGCAGCAAAAACTCAACTGAAAAAAAATTCAGAGAACATTTTTTTTTATTTAGTGTGCAAAACAGAGAGAGAGAGAGCGGAGAGAGAGAGAAAAAAAGTGTTTTGTGTTTGTTGTTGTTGTTGTTTTGTTTTTATTGCTGTTGCATCGTCGTCATCATTTTTTTACTTCCTCCCCTTCTAACTTCTGATTGTAGTTTGTTGTTGTCACACCGGTTTTTTTTCTGACTAGATTTTCCTTCATTCGTTGTTGTTGGTGATTTTTTTTGGTAGATTAATTTACATACATATGTACATATATTTTTTTGTTGTTTTCTGTTTTAATTTTTTTCGCTATTGGATAGAAATTTTTGGAAATTATGCAAATTGAATTTTTATTGTATTTAACAGCCAATCAAATCGCAATCCTTTGACGGGATATCTGACGATGTTGATGAGAAAAACGATGACGCTGGGGATGTAATATAACGATGATATTTTTAATCGTGAAATGGACCGATTAGGTTCAAACTCCAAGCAGATGGGAAGCATTTCAATTATTAAACATTTCTTCACTCAATCGTCATCGATGGCCTAGTAAACTTGCTCCCTTGCGTATCTACTCCCACATTTTGGGAAGCCATGCCTAGCAATTAGAGTAAAATATTATTATTATTATGACAGTGCAACAGCAGTACGGATACTTACTTCCCAGTATATTAATGTCCCCATACACATCTGTTCAAAAGCTTATCTAGCTGTGCTCAAAGGGGGCGGGCAGTTGTCCTCGAAGGGGGAATGACTTAATTTTTTTTAGTAATCTTGTGGCCAAGATCCTCGAGTTCACCCTGACGCCAAAGCACTGTTATGAAAATCCCCTCTGTCGGTAAGATGACAGCTAGGACTCCCCTGAAAGTTGCTAACGTCGTGACTACTTCTTGATGACCTTCCCTTGACCCCATATCCGCAAAATTTTGAATAGCATCTCTGAACTGCTCTTCAAAATGCTGTACGCTAAACGCATTTGTGCGCACTATTTCCAAGGCCAGTCCAATGTTGTGATATATCTTAGCGAAGTTGCGATACAAGTCATAAGCACCTCGGGTTGTGCGCAGAAGGCCAGATGGTTGTTGTTAAATAATGTCGGCTTTATGTTTCACATTATGAAGACAATGGTCACTCGATTTTTTAGCGGTTCGCGCACCAGAAGTAGCACATTACTCAGATGGTTCCATCTTCATCACACCGAACTATAGTACCCTTGGGTGCCCACTACTGACCGCAGCATAACCATTTAAATTTTGACCTTTTCCACCGTTCCAACGCTCACGTGGAACTCATCCTACTATAATATTATAAACGCGAATGTTTGTATGTATGGATGTTCCTCTCTTACGGCTTAACCGCTCAACCAACTCGTCTGAATTTTGGTATAGAGATAGATGGGATGATGGAGAAGAAAATAGGCTACGTTTTGACAAAATCGGGGGGGGGGGGGGGGGGGGGGGCGTGGCCCCTCCCCATATAAGCTATAATCAAAATTTGTCATATCTTTGCATCCATTTAAGGTTAAGATACTCGAATATAAGGAAACACTCCCTCGGACGTTGGATCTCTTCAAAATCCCTCGCTATCTCTTCAAAATAAGCTGAGTTATTTGCAAGGGATATGACAAGATGTAGATTTATATATAATAGCTTTTACCCGCGACTTCGTCCGCGGATCTTCCGATAAAAAGTAGCATATCTAAATATTTTTCTTATTTTGCCTCATTTGTGAAACTATACCAAACTTAACCCGTTTACTTTTCATGATCCTCTTAACATGTATACCAAATTTCATCTCTGTACCTTAAATGGATGCAAAGATGTGACAAATTTTGATTATCGCTTATATGGGGGGAGGGGCAACGCCCCCCCTGATTTTGTCCAAACTTAACAGGTTGACTTCTCTTCATCCTCTTAACATGTCAACCAAATTTCATCTCTGTACCTTAAATGGATGCAAAGATATGACAAATTTTAAATATCGCTTATATGGGGGGGAGGGGGGGGGTGGGTCAACGCCCCCTCCGATTTTGTCAAAACTTAGCCTATGTTCTTTTCCATCATCCCATCTATCTCTATTCCAAAATTCAGACGAATTGGTTGAGCGGCTTAGCCGTAAGAGAGGAACATCCATACATACATCCATACATCCATACAAACTATCGCATTTATAATATTAGTAGGATGGCAAGAAACGATTTTTATTTGACCCCGCGTGTTCTGCTACGCTACCCTTTGTGTTTCCCTTATTAGACCACGTCGCAACATGTAGTGTCCATGTGACCTTACCCATGATCATGTATGTATATCAAATTTCATCACCTCAAAATAATACATTGATATGATGCATTTTGTGTATCGCTTTTAATAAGGGGGTGTGGAGCATAGCCCCCTTCAGATTCTGACTAGCAATTATAGAGTTACATCTCCCGATCCAATTAAAACGTATACCAAATATCGTCACAGTATCTCAAACTGTTGCAAAGATATGTTGAATTAAAGTTTCTTCCGATCCCATTAACTTGTAAACCTGAACCTTAAATATATTGAACAAGTAAGGAAGTTTTAGTCGGACGTAACCGACTGTAAGAGGCCCTGTACCAGTTTAAGTCGCCTAACAAACACATTAAATGTTTCCCGAGCTTATGACCAAACACATGACCACTTCTCACTGCGCGAATACGAATGAAAATAAAAGGGGGGTCGTTCAAATTCAATTGCTTATAAAATCGTCGATTATTATCCGATTTTGATGAACTTTTTGAATTTTGACTTAGAGCAACATTATCTTTATACTAGCATACATCCATTTTTTTTTGTACTGAAGAAATATTTTTCTTTGGGAGTGATTTTATGGGGAAGAGGGGCAAAATTTTAAAATAAACTTGTGAAATTCCGGAGCAGTCCTAGTCGAATGCAAAAAACACGAAGTCTCTATCTATTACCGTTTCCGAGATCCTTTCGTTCATACAGACGGACGGACGGACATGGCTATATCGACTCCTCTATCACTCCTGACCATAATGGGGGTAACTTTGGGGGGTCTCCGACCATTATTTCTACCTGTTACATACATTTGCACAAACCCAATTGGCTCTTGTACCTTTTTTTGTTTATCGCTTACCGCTTCATCCGACCTTAAATAGATATATATATTATATAACTGTTTTTATACACTGAAATAATTGGCCAATTCGACCACTTTAAATTTTGACCGTTGAACATGTACAGCGGTCATGTGTTCGCCTCTTGCGGTCATGTGCTCGTGACAACTTGAAATCCACAATGAAACTAAGTAACGGAAATGAGCACTAGCGCCATCTGCTATTCGGTAATTTCGGTCAAGAAGCTTTCATTAAAGCCATCTAGGTGCAGGTAATCTATTAAAGCCATCTAGGTGCAGGTAGATCTGTACAGCCGTGCCATCTAGGTGCAGGTAAAAGTTGAACGAAGGTGTCCAAACGAAATGGAAATGGAACGAAGAAACGAACGGGAAATGGAACGGGAGCTTTGGACAAGTGTCCAAGTGGTGCATGGCGCTCCTAGGCCGGCACCGGTCAAGTGCGACAGGTGCAAGGCCTCTTTTAGAAGCAGATCTGCGATGTATTTACATCGACAAGACTGCCCAGTGCATTTGCCACCTCCGGCCACTCCGGTGGATAAGGGAAAATATTTATGGCAGTGTCTCCAGGATTGGGTGGTTCACGACCACATAATCATTTAGAGGCAGCCCTACGGGCTAAAAAGGAGCAGGGCTCCTAACCAACACAAGTCTGACCCGCCAATTCGACCAAGCTTCGGAAAAGTTTGGTCGAATCTGGGCACTCTGGGAGAGTGGCCACGGTGTTGGCATAATTGGCGGCGGTGATAATTGTTTTTTGAAGTGATGAAAAATTTAGTACTATGGTTTTTTTGCCGGTTTTTTTTTGGCAGAAATTCATAAATTTTTTTTTTAAATAATGGCGCCATCCTTTCACACCGGAGTCCAATCGACAGTCAGCCAAGCCAAATGGACTGCACGTGATGAACCGACTCTAAAGCGTGGTCCCCAGCGACTATTTCCTGTTCTCAGACATCAAGAGAATGCTCGCTGGAAAGATATTTAGCGCCGATGAAGAGGAAATCGCCGAAACTGTATCCTATTTTGAGGCCAAACACAAATCGTGCTATAAAAATGATATCGAAAAATTGTATGATCGCTACTTGAATATTGAAAATCAAATTTTGTCAAAAAAAAAAGGTTTTGTCTATATTAGCCTACTTTTTAGCCGATCTCTTATGTTCGGTCGATCTGATTCCGTCTTCAGATAATTAGTATTCAATAAGGTATCAATTTCTCTCTAATGGGTATATCATGCCGCTTCTCTCTAAATTTTTGTATGTAAAAACTGTTGTTCTTATTTTGTACCTAAAACCGCCAATGTTAGTGTATCTTACTTCAGACCACTAGAACGGGTAGCCCTCATACAAATCTGCCTCTTCCTACGTTTTTGTAAGAAAAGTATTTTTTTGTGTTTTAGTATAGCTTGAAATGACAAATTTATTTTATCTTACACTAAGTACAATAAAAATTCTTACAAATTTAATTTAATTGAAAATAGCTGATAGTCCCGCTGTCGAAATCAATTCTAGAGTGTTTGGATGTGTTCTTTTTTATATCTTTAATATTGTATTCTTTTATTTTATCCTTATGGAGATTTTTTAAAATTATTTAATTCACAAATCATTCCATTACACAGAAAATAGAAGATATTAAAGCAACCGTAAAAGAAATTTGATGAGTATAACAAAAATCGACTATAATAGTGTGCTGATTGTTCTTTAAAGTGAAAAAGCAAGCGTTAGAGCGTGAAACCGACCACTATATTGTATATATATTGATTATAATTCGCTTACATATAAATATGTTGCTTGTTGTACAGGATGATGAGGCATAAATCTAAGCTATGCGGGAGTTTGATTCGCCAGCCATCATTAGTCAAGCGATAATCCGGTTTTCGGGGAAAACATTCAATATAGCAATAGTTTATCTTATAAAAATGATTAAGAATTATTCAGTTTGCATAGTCAATTGCCGGAATTTTAAAGCCTGTTATGCTTTATGTGGTTAAATTTAGTTGTATTACAGGCTGAGGCAGTCTGAGAGGATAGTTGAGTGCAGCTGTCGGGTACAGACGACAGTTAGGCCGACAGCTAACAGACTGATGATTGCCGAAATTTTTCTTATACGGCAGCTCATTAACACATCAATGTATGACCTAAATGGGGAGCGAGAAAGTATCTGAAGTATAAAACAGATATGTATGTGCAGTAAACTTATTGCTATAATTTAAACATAACGACTTATGACAGAAGCACACCACACACTTATAGGGATATGTGGCGGCAGTTGGCTGAGTGCTACACGCCGCAGGATAATATTGCTGTCGCTGTTTTCTGTCTTGTCTGCTTGACCGACTGAAACGGATACGCAATGTCAGAGCACTCATTTTTCTATGCTCATACTATCGGAAAATGCATATATATAAAAATGAGCTACGCATCCTGTCAATTGTCAAAGTGATAAGCGTGGAGTTGGAGTGAAGCGCATTTCTAACTATTCATTCTAAAGCTTTCACTTGGCTTGGCTGGCTTGTTCTGTGCATGTTTCGGGCACAGGCAACACAATAAATCATTTGTAACGAAGAAACAGCAAATGACGCAGCAGCAGCGACAGATAGCTACAGAATGAGATACATTCTGTCGCTTGTACAAGTATACTCGTACAAACGCAGCGCAATGACTGCTTTTGATTGGCGTCGACGCCTAGCTATGTATATGTATGACAAAAATGTCTACAGATTTTTGGCCAAAGCCTTGCGGCTGTTATCCTGGCAAACAAACACGTGCGTCTAGTGTTGTCCTGCGCTTCATTCTAAATGAAGCGCAAATCGCTTGCAGTCATCGTCCTCGTCGTCTTCATCGTCATTTTGTGGCTGATTTTGGCCGTTTTCTATACTGTGCGACTATTATCCTTAATGCGAGTCACTTTGTTAAAAATGTCAGCGTTTGTTTTCACTCAGCAGCATTTTTCTTTGCCGACCAACACTAGCATCATCATCATAATGATGATGCTGTTGATAATGTTAATGATGATGACGTTGCTGCGTTGTTTTAGAAAAATCTGAAAATGTGCAGAAACATTTTTCCTTGTCTTCAAATAAAACATCACAAATAAGATAAAGCATGACAGACAGTTCACATGCAGTCATTTATAATAAGCTAACAGTCTGGCATAGTAGGAGAGAGGTACATATATTTCGAAGTGCGTATTCTTTTTAAACACTTCCAATGCACGATTCATATTTCATAATTTGTCGTAGATTTTGACTTAAAATTAGAAAATGTACAATTTAACTCTTCATTAAATTAAAAATAATAATTTTTAAAGTGTAGCACATAAAATAACTCGAAGTACTTATATCTGTCATTTTCATCGATCCGTAAACAATTCAGTGGCACTTTTTTGTCTTACTGATCAGAAATGTAAATACGTAATGAAGTCTCCGATGCTTGTTTTTTGAAACCGACGAAACAGTGTTACAATATTATAATACTAGAGCAAAGCATTCGAGGTCGAATTGTCACTATGGCATCGACAAGAAGATGCAAATGTGCTCCTGAAATAAACTCGACTTAATTTAAAGGAATTAAGAGAATTTCCTTAAAACCGATTAACTTTATGAAAACAAAATTACAGAGAATGAAAATTGCCAACGAAATACTTTGCGCCCCCAAGTAAATAGCTTCATATGTGATGTTGAACCAAGACAAGTGGCTGCTACAGCAAAACGACAGACGACGATTTCATGGTTTTCATGGAATGGTGGTTGGGATGGGCTATAGGGCGGCTATACATGAATTGCAGAGCAAGCAGCGTAGTACAGCATTGTATCATAAGTGGTAGCGGTGTCAAAGTCAAAATAAACGCAGAGACAATAATGATTTATGAATACCCGAAAAATGCCAGCGAAAGAAGTCGTCGTCGTTGTAGTCGTTCTCAAAGTCGACGGCAAAGATGTGTCGCATGCCTACATAAGACCACGGCTACCAACAGTACTCACAGAAATTAAATGCACAGACATTTACACTCGTACATGTTCCATCTGAGCTGAATATGCTAAAACGAAATGATACAGTTTGGCGGAGGCTGTGAAAGTTCTTAAGCTTGAATTGCTTTATTGGAATCGAAACATGTTCGCATGTCGTGATTATTTTCTTATTTGTATTTATTAAAATATGTTTCATTTGCGATAATTTATGGGCGATGAATTGTTCCGAATGCATAGAGGGTATTAAAGAATTTAATGGCGAAGAGTCTTTAGCATGTGATTTAAGTAATTTACATGTGCAACGAACGCTGAAATTTAACATACGCAGAAGGGAGTATTTTTATTTAAAAATCACTTTTATTGGAAAATCTTTACGGTATTGACGCGTTCTGTGTCCCATAATACACTTATTTTTAATAGTTTAAGCAACAGGTACGAACAACTTTAATAATTTTAATAGTTCTCAATAGCTTCAATCTGAGACTATCAATTATGCAATAATTGCACAAACTCTTTTGTTCTTGACTCAAAGTGCTTACAATTCAAGCAGCATAAGTCCTAGTTCATCCAAGCCAAGCGAAACTCGTATGTCGGCAATGTTAATGACATAATTTTAGAAGCATTTCATTAAAGCAGCGTTTACTCATGTCGTGGTCGTTATTGTCGCCAACGATGCTGGGATAAAATACTGTGTTGCGAAGAGCTGCCTAGTGAACAATTAAAAAACCAGAATGAATCTTATACTTGTACCTAATGAAATGTATTGGTAGCACAGAATGATCGATCGATTCGTCAATCGTTTCATCTTGAATGGAAGCTTTGCGCCAGCTTAGATGTAAAAGTATCTTTGGTATTTAGTGATTTGAAATTGAAAATAACTGCCATGCCATGCAGTGGCAGACATTATTACAACAGACTTTGGCGCCAGTTGTACATAAAATTATAAAGGTACATGAAGATTCATTCAAGCATCTCGGTATATACATAGTTTAGAAAAACATTTCTCGTTGAGTGTTGCACACTGCTCAAAAGTACATGTGTAATGCAACAGATACTGCCGCATAATTCAGTGTATACTAATGCACTTTTGTTTAGACCTTTGTTTAGGGACAGTTAAGCTGGTCATAGTTTTTATAAATTCTAATTGCAAGGTGAGCTCTATTCGATTTGTTTAATTTTAGATCTTTCACATATCTGATCAGATGCTGGTTGACTGTTTGTTATAAGTAAAATTCTGCTTACTCCGATATAGAACATCACTTACTGATTATTTTTTAAAGCATATTTTAAGTTTACGAAAGGTTTAGTGTCATCTAAATTCGAAGTTTCAGCTGGCTTAAACTTACGCATTCGTATATATTGAATATTCTCGAGCATTTTCCAGCTACATTGATATCGCTAGCTTGCAATCTCAGTCACGCCTACAAGAACGAAAATTGTCTGTCAAAACTATTTTTGCAATTATTCACACATACCAACAGCCAAAGCACCTTCGTCGCTTCAATGTTATCCAAAATGCGGCAACGACATACACAAACGGGAAATGGAAATCGTAATATAGAAACAATCTGTCTAATCACAGCATGTGGTCGGAATATCAAATTTCCGTATCGAAAATGTATCGAGCCAAATGAATTGTTGACTACGCTGCAAATGGCAAAAGTCAGCAATTACTTAAAATTATAAAAAAAAGGATATGTACATATGTGTCAAAGGATAATAGTGCTTAGCTCGACAAAAGTCACTTTGCCTGGTTTTGTTATTGAAGTAAAGGCACAACCGCGAACAAATACGATAAAATTTGTCCAACTATTTATTTATACAAAATTATACAAAAAGGCGCAGACCAAAGCACATAAATCACGTTGGCGTAAAAGGATGTGAATTATATACAAATGATTTGACATGGAAACGGCATGCGAGGGGTCCATATTTCTGGCCGCTCTATGCCATTCTAGAAATGGTGTAGCGATGCCAGAGTTCAAGATAAGCGCCAACGCAAATTGCGTAGGAGTGAGCATTACTTTTTGGAAGTATTCTGTTGGTGATTCCTTGTACTTGGCATGCCTGTCTTTCGTGGCTCTACATACTTGATGTCCTGCTACAGTGTGTTTGTCTGTTGTGAGCGCATTTTTTTTATTAACAGATAAATAAGTATTTTATTTAAAAGAAACTTTTGAAGGAGAGTTTATGGAAAATTTTTATTTCAACCGTAGGTCAGTAAAAGTTCGAATTGGTGGAAACTGTCCCATATGACGGAGTAAAGGTATGTCTTTAATATAATGCTTGTTACAGACCATTTGGAACTATTGAAATAGGCGTTCAGTCGAACGGAACCCAATTAAAAAATAGTCTTCATACATATTACAATCTACCTGAAGAAGGAATGAGAAACTTTAAATTTAGTTCTTCAAGACAAATATAGCCTTCGACATTTCAATATTAATGAGGACAGGGAACCTGATAAATGGACATGACCATTTCTTCTGTATGTTACATGCATATGAACAAACTTCATATACCCTTTTATAATAAAAGCTATACTGTATAGCAACTATCGAAAAAGCTTTAAACTAAAAGTTGAAACACGTGGCTTCGTCGTAAATTACAAAATCTAAAACATCGTTTTTCACCCAAACTTCGAATTGTTGTTTGAAATTTATTACAAATAACTTGCTTTCTTTTTTCACAAAAGTAAAAGTTAACAATTTCAGAAAACGAACTAATCAACGCCCCCAATGAGGTTCGTACTGAATACTGTACAAAAAATACAATCCGTTGTATGCGAAATTGCACTTGGAGGTGTGGCAATACTCGTACTGACCACAGCAAAGTCTCGTCGCTTGTCTCAGCCACAATAAACAAAATACATATTCACAAAAGAACCGCTTAGCTAAATTAAGTGAAACCAGCTACAATCACTCCACAGCTCCATATCTATTGTACAAGAAGCTAAATACAAACTGGGTATGCCGTCTGTCCTGCTGTGTTTCTTTTACAATCTCAAGCATATAAATCTTAGGCTAAGTGTTGTGGTCATTTAGCTAAATGTCCAGCATGCAAATAGAATTATGATGGTCAAAAACAGTGAAGGAAAACGGGTTAGTTGGTTTTTTGTGGACAGCCGGAAGAGTACAAAAAGTTATTTACAAAATTCATTAATTTAATTATTTTAAATGGTGCAGAAGTTTGATAAAATTCACGATGCATGGAATGGGAAAAAAGTCGAAGTGTTTAGATTTTATTGCTTACATTGGCAGATACTTCATAAATACTTTAAAAAGACGATGAGAAACCAGAACACTTATGCCAGATAAAATATATTTTTAAAAGACGGATTTTGAAACCCTACCCATCCAATTATTATTTTTAATATTTTGTGGATCATAAATCAGTTAAATATCAAAACCTCCACATTTCATCTCGGCACATTTACACATCTCATTTTTGCAACATCTCCATTTGGAGACAGACCTAGCACTAGCTAATTAAAAACTACCGAATAAATATCTGACTTCACCATGTCAACCATTCGTATTGCCGAGCTATGCTCGAATGTACTCATACGTAGTTATTCATGCATACTTGTAAATCATTCAATTCATTATGGTAAATGTTATACGAGTATTTTGACTGGTCTCTTAGCGCTTTTGTGGCACATGCCAATATACGCTCAATGAACGACGTTGTCGTGCGTCGATGTGGCACGCTGTGTGGGGCAAGTGTTGCATCTATTATCTTTGCTTGTTTATGTGACAGAAATCAATTTGGGTTTTGAAAGATGCACTGAGTGAGTAGTGGAAGATATGCAATAACCAAAAGCATGTTGTACAATATGACTCCATACATATAAGCATGTGCGAATACAATTTGAAGCTTCTGTACGCGTGTTGTGCTTATTTTTGTATAGTTCTTTTTGGTTGCTTGTAGGCGGAAGCAAACACCACACGGGAAGTATGTGTGATGGAAGTTGAAGAGTTATTGCATTGTTCAGTGAAGTTATCTATGTACGTATATAGTTATTATTGAAAGTCTTTCGTAAAAATTATGTTTAAAAATCTTTGTTGAATTGAAATCGTTATACGGTGAAATTATTAGAAATAATAGTTTAAACTTTAAAGCAAACTACGAATGAGTGTGTTTGAACGCATGGCTTCACAAAGGTTCGTAGCTTCTGTAAAAAATTGGAGGTTTAATTTTTAAAAGCCATGTAATCGCATGTTTACCTATATACCCGTACCCATGTTTGTATGTGTGTAATTAATTAAATTATCAACTAAAATGCATATCATGCTTAAAACTTTAAAGCATGATGCAACAAAATATCCACAAGTTTCTTTTGCTACATACTTCACTCAAAAGCCAATTTAAGTTTGCCAACTCGGAAATTGTCCTTAATTGTTTTTAAAGCTCAGCAAATAAAATCAAAAGTCGAAGAAGTAAAAGTCAGAAAAGCAGAATCTATGTAAATAATACGCTTCAACAGACAAACTCACTCCTGCAGTCACTCATGCGAGACTCACATAGCAAATTTCAGTCTTCGTTAGAAAATAAAAAGCGCAAACCGCTGCCATAATAAAGGATAATGTCGGCGAATATTAAATAAATGACTTCCGTTCGGTACACAGACTTCTGTGGCGGCAGCGCCTTGTGGGCTGTGTGTTGTATTGGAAAATGAGTGTCAAAGGATATTGAAATGAGAGTCGAGTTTTCAGTTAGTCAGTAGAAATGCAAATTCATGCCGAAAGGAAATGACGTATGCGAAAATGTATACAAGGATGCCTACTGAAGTTGCTGTTGAAATGATTGTGCTTAAAAAACACAGCATTGGAGTATTTAATTAAAAGTAACTTTAAGACTAAAAAAAATTCTTATGTTGTTATGATATTAGACTAAGAGTTGCACTTAAAATTCAAAACGAAAATTTTAAACCTATGAAAGGTTAGCTTATTTCACTGTTTCGGGTTTAACCAATTATATTCGGCGTGTGGGTAGCTGTTTTCCAAGTACAGGTTATATTTTGTAATCACTCATCTAAAGGTAAATAAAACTCAACTTGTCTCACTCGAAACTTGCTTTCACAAATTTTGCAGTTTTAAATGAAGCTTCAAGCCCACTTTTTAATCTAGTAACTTATCATCATCATTATGAGATTTTATAAAATTTAAAGTAAATGAGTTAAACGTGACGATGAAGTTAAGCGTAATTTGGGGCAGCTCAAATAAACTTTACAATTTTTGCAGTCAGGAAACCCCTTCAAACAACGCTAAATGCTTTTAATCACAGTTACTGCCCCACAACGCCAAGTTCTCACAGTAGCCGACTTGAATGCATATGAAAGCGTTAATTACAGATACTAAGGTGATCTGCAGCGCTTAAGCCATCTAGCTGCGGCGAGTTTGGTGCGGTTTGGCCTCGCTTAATCGCTGTTTAAGTACACGGTAGCATTGTAGTAGAGTAGCGCAATGCCTTGCGAATTACGCCCAAATGCTAAGCCAGACGGCAAGTCAAGATTCCGATTCTTGACCATTTAATGTAAACAATAATTAAATGCAATGAAAGAAATCAGCAACCCAGCACAACTGTGTTGAGTTGGACATCATCAAGCAGGTGACTTACAGAACCACCATATAGCATGGCTTAATCGTTTATGTTAGCTTATAGTACGCTTGATTACACTTAGCCATATTACATATGCTTCTTTTACTTAGCCGCTTAGCTCAGTACTGCTGGATGTATTAGCCACAGATTTCAGAATGATGACTGATGATCGCTGTTCGTTCAAATTATGGGTCTAAGCTGTTTAACAATTTCTGTCACTTATAATACTACTACAGGTCAGAACAATGATCAATGGTAAGAGTAACTTTGTATCTCTTACATCACATTTGGTTCACCCGTTTTCAAAATTTAGCTATGTTAAAAAAGATAGTTTTTTAACTTTAATTGCATTGGGTCGGTACTTATAAAATAGTAGATTCAGAGATACTCGTACTTCTATTGTATTTTACAGCCAACTGGCATCCGAACATAAATTGCTCAAATGTCGCGTGCATGTCAAAATGAAAGTGCGAACTATGAATGTAATACGCATACGCTTGGCTGGCTGAATGAAGTTCAGACAAAGTTGTATTTAATTTTAAGATATAAGTTTAGATACAAATGTGTGGTATGTGCAGACAGTAAAGCCACTTATGTTGTACAGTATTCAGTTTAATTGTGAATGTTATGATTGCGGTGCACAAAATAAATTTTATCCAAATCGGTTTAATTTATTTGGTGTAAAAGACTGTAAAAATCCTCATCCACACAAACAAATAGTTATCACACGCCGACTTTCTGTGAAAATTACATACTAATACCTTTGCATATGTTTGTCATCTTTCTCATTCTCTCTATTGGTTTTGGTATATATAAAGTGCTACGCACCAGAGACCAATATCTTGCAGATATGTTGTTGATACTCTTATTTCAGAAAGTTTCGATATTTTTTGCACTCATAAAAGAGACTTATTTTACTTTAGGTAGGCCGAATAATAAGAAACTTATTTAGGAGTTCCAAAATACTCTTATTTGGATGAATTTGTTCATATTTAATACTCCACGAATTCGGAAAACTTTTCCAAGTAAGACTTTTGGCCGAAAGATCGAATTTTTAATATTTAGTACAATATGCTAGTCAGTGCAGAGCAAAAAAGTACGTCAATGCACGTACTAGTTTCCCCTTATTTAAGACAGAGTTTACACTCTGTTTCTGGGGTAGTGTGGTTGCCTAATTATAATTTTAATTGATAAATGGTGAGATGTAGTTTTTGTAATCTATTCCAAAATATAATTTGCTCAGTTAGACAAGTTTTACTGTATGTATATAAATAACTTCATGTATGTTATTTTTTTCAGTATTTGTTTGAGTTTGTATATGCGTTCTTCTATAACTGCACGCGTCATTCATTGTTGGTATTGGAACAGTAGAAGTACTGGCAGAAGCAACGATGGCAGTTGAAGATTGCGTTTGAAATTTATGGTGTCACCATAAATGGTTGGGCCGCGGCATGTATAGAGATGCATTGTGCAAACGGACGGACAGACAGTGTGACAGACAGTCGGTTCTGTGGTCCTCTGGACAATGGAACCTAGGTTCCTGCCAAAGTCAGCAAGGCTGCATGTCGCTAATGCAGACGTATAAAGATACATACATACATATATAGATGCATACATATGTCAACATTTGTCCCCGTTGTTGTTGTTTCCTTGTGTTCCCAGTGTTTTATTTTACTTTTTGGCAATTGCAGCTTTAAGCGTCTAAATTCAATTTTCGGTGCGACTTGGGCGTGGTTTAGAACGCATTTGGCGCATTATTTTGTGCGCAGCGCATTTCTCCTCCGAGAAACAACAATAGGCGTCCATATGCATATTTGCAGTAGATGCTCTCTCTCTCACTCCGTGTATTCGCCATATACACTCTCTCGCTCCCCCGCTGCAAGGACATGATACTTCGTTTGTTAATGAAAATTTCAAGTTTTTGACACGCCCACTGTAGCATTTTACCTCAGGCTCTCTTTCTCTTTTTTCCGATCCTGTCGTTGCAGTTGCAGTTTGCAGCCTGCCTTGCTTTTGACTGTTGTGGGCGTCAGAGATGGCTAAGTTCGTTCTCTGTTTGTTATTTTACTTCTTACAAATGCAATGATGTTATTTTTTTGCTTTGAAAATTTCTGAATTTGTCTTTCCACTTGCAACTGGCTTTCGCATATATTTCTCTATTTATTTAGAAAATTGCATTTTTGACATTGTTGTTCTGAGGTTAAGGTTTTGCTCTTTTCATAGATGATTGCAAATTACAATTTTTTAATTTGCTTTATTTGATATTTTGTGTGGTGCAGTTTTTTGCGTAATACGCTTGTAAGCTTTAAAGGGAAAGTTAAATAGGTAAACGGCATTGAGAATCTAAACATTATTATTGAATAGTGAAGAATTTAATATTTTAGCTGGTTGGAAGTCATTTATTACATTAAGTATGTAGGTTTTTATTTAACATAAAGAAAGAAGAAAGATTGACAAAAATAGAACCCTGATTAACTATGGAGACAATTTTTTTTGAGATCAACTACGATCCCTAGATCAATCACACTTCCTAGATCAAACATACTTCCGCCGATTACCATTTTCATTGTATACATTAATAAGAGTCATCTTTCGCCACATTAAATTTCATACTTTTAAATGCTTTTTGTTTCCGACCATCGAAAACGTTTAGCTTTATTTTACGACTACAAAAAATTATTTTATCTGTTTTAACTTTGAAACGTCTGAATGCCTGTTTAAAAACTGGAGATGCTAATACTATAACATATTAGCCTTCGCACATATGTTTAATTCTGTAAACATTGCTTTTATCCATAATAAATTTAAATTAGGTTTTTTAATAAATATGTTTATATACCTTGTAAGATGTTTTCCTGGGTTTCATAATCTTATTAACAAAAACTACAGATACTGTCAGTTTCGATACTAATAATTCACAAGTCTCAGTTGACATTTTTAATGCAATAGGGGATTAGCATTTTTTTTGTCTTCCATACTTTCACAGTTCTTCCAAAACCTATCTCTAGCGTTGTAACATTTCTTATTTACTGGTACTCTCACGGTTCCTGGTCCTAGACTACGGAAGGGCTTTAAGCCCTTAATTATTGATATATCCATATATCCAAACTGCACTTGTAAAAGAGGGTGCTTAGTTTTTAGACAGTCCAAGACTTATTTTGACTTGATCAGATTAGAATGAAATGCTCTGATAGTTGGATGATTGTCGGAGAACATATATTAGTGATTTGTTTTTGGATTGTGCCCATTACGTAGATATAAGGACCGAAGATTCCCGCACCAAGTGAAAGATGAAGTAATCTGTGGAGCTAAAAATTAACATATTTATTAATTGACATATTCGCTCACAAAGTGAGCAGATTGCAAAGCTTTAAAAAAAAATCTAAACTCTTATTCAACTGGCTCTAAATGGTCACTGAACCGCATGGAATAAACAATATGCTTACCATTGATAGTCACAAGCTGCTCCACTTAAAAAGCTAAGCGTAACTATGAATCATAACTCGTGGTATATAATATCTCAACAAGTGAGTAAATGTCAAGATTCACAGAAAGTCCACAGAAATCAATAGAAAGATCAACGCCTGACGCCAACTGTATAAAGTCGCATACAATTCTTGTCTATTGACAATATATATTTAACAAAACTGTAGCATACAAAATGTCAGACAAAAGTCAAAATAACAATATTTCTATACGATTTTGCAAATGACGACAAATAGTCACTCGAACAAAGAGCAAAAGAATGAAAGCAGTAAAACTCAACTGACTGACATGGAACTCATAGAGAGTTGTACAAACAAACAATCAAACACTTCCTGCTGAAAGATTCAAACCGATTTCCGACACTCCGAAATAAAGCACAAGTTTGAGGAATGAGAAAAGATATTTTTGGTGATTTATTTGCGTGAAGCAGACGCCTGGCATGTTGTCGACATGCGATTTAAAGTGGAGATGAGCGGCGTGGAGTAGAACCAAAAGTTGCAGCGCCAATAAACAAATTGCCGACGCATTTTAGTTGCCTGGCTTTTGGAGTGGTTGCCGGCGGTGGTCGTCGTTTGAGGATTATGTTAAGCAGAAACAGAAAATCTAAAGAAGTTGTTGAAGTGAAGCTGGAAGTATACAAAGATGACTGTGTTGTGCACGTAGAAGGAAGACAGTCAGTGTACTGGGACACATGATGTTGACAAAAGGCTGATACATGGTAGCTTATTGAAAAATTTGTTGTAAAGGTTAGCATCTAGGAATAAAATATGGTAAATTCTCTGATTAAGATATCTACTGAAATACTTTTCCATTCGTCTGACGTCTATCATTATGGCATGTAGTCCGTTAGTTTTAATGACATTGTTTTAAAAATTGCAATCAATAAATAAGTGAAAAGTTGGTTTAAATTGGAAAATTTATAGTGAATTTTGATAATAAAATAATGAAGGAGACATAAATAACTAAATGGTTTAAAGGTTTATCATACCTTTAAACCCATAGTAATGGATTAAATTTTTATATGCTTTGATATATAAGCGCTTCATATAAAGAAGCTCAGCGACAGTTGCAACAAGATTTCTATGATATAATTTATTCCTTATAAATGTACTCTGTAAATCTAGTAGCTTTGAGCATTACAATAAACATACAAAAACTTGGATAAGTTGACGATGCGGGTGATTAAAAATTAGTGTTTACAGCGCCACTTAAAAAATAAAATAAATAAATGTGATTCGTGGTTTGAAAAATGGAAAAAAATGTAAGCCCAAAGAAAAATAAATCATACGCCATGTTGTTATAGCAGGCTAGTAGCTACATAGATGAAGAAGCAGACGAAGTAAAAGAAAAATGATTAAAACGCCAAAGTGTTAAATTGTTGTTTGCCAAAGACGTTAAGCGTAAAAATGCATGTGCCAACTGCGCTTTTCACGCTTGCTGAAGGAAAACTAAATGCCGGCTAACTGACGAATGGCTCAGCTAGCCAACGGCATCGTCGATGCCAGAAAACAAAGTGTTGATGAGTGTGTTCAAAGTTACATGGCTTTGCTCGGGTCGGCTTGGTATCTAGTCAGGCATTCAGTTAGTAGCAACTGAAACGGCGGCAAAAGATGAAGCACCTTTCAATGGAGGCGATCTGCGAAGCGCCTGCAGACAAATAAATCACAGTAAATGTCTTTAATCGAAGCGACTCAGCGACTTAGTATATACATAGTATGTTGTATGTAGTTGAGATTCGAGTACTGAAAATGCAGTCGATTCATCATTGCTGCCGCGAGCTTTATGCATTTTAACGTCATGCATGCCTGTGCGTGACACGCCCACTTTTAACTGACTTGGCTGCAGTGTCGCCTTAATTACCTTGTCTATTTGTTTGCGCCACAATGTTGTTGTCGCTGTTGTCAGCAACAACTAAAGGCAAGTCGTCACTGATTTGAGCCTTAAAAGCTACCGCCATTATCGGCAACGGATTGGAGTTACCTTTTCTTGAATGATGAATGAAAGTTGATGCTCCTGTTGCTTCCTTTCCCCTCAATTCTAAAGGAGATAGTTGCGGTAGCTGCGCTTGTATCATTTGTCTGTTGCGATCGGTGAGGAGCGATATACAATCGGTGCGCCTTAGCATGAGCGGAAGCTGTAATGAGTTATTTAAATAGCGCCGAGGTGTTGCACCAAATTAGCTTTGCATATAAACAGCATTTGGGGTGTGGAAATGGAGGGAAATGTATTTGCAAGAAGAGTGAGTACAGAAATTGAAGCTTACGTTGGCATGAAATGCAGTAAAAGAACAGGAGGTAAAGATAGAGCGCGTAATATATCAAAAATAAAATTAGGAGAAGAGAAAAAGAATGAAGATACAATAGCACAAAAGTCTTACCATGAAGCGGGTGTACAGTAAAACTACATTTGGCAAAACGAAATTAATAATAAGTCAACACTACAAGGCTTGCACTCATTTTTGCCAAACAAACGAGTTTAAGTACCACAATGTATCAGTTCAACAGTTTCTATACTCAATTATTACTGCAGATCTTCATGTCGTAGAACATTGTGCCATTTAAGATGCTTTATGCATCATTCGCCGTAGGCATAAGCATTTTCAAAGCTTCAAAGTGTAAGTTTAACGCAGCAGACGTATTTCTTTGAAGTCTGGGCACAAACGTGGAATATCGGCTTGACTTTTGATATTCAACAAAAATATATAGTTTATGCCACCTTTTGCTAAACTTAAAAGTATTTTGATCTCCGAACCAAAAGGCTTTTTGGAATATTTTAATTTTTAACGATGAAGTGTTGGACTTGCAGATTAAAAACTTACGAAATTAAAAAAAAATTTTACATGTTCTACTAATAAATTTGTACCAACTGTATTATTTTACCATTTTTTATTCACTTCAACTTCTCTTAGATTTAAAGAAATGTAAACTAAACAAACACCTATTTGTTCTTGCCTTGACTTTATAAACCACTAAAAATAATTTACGATCTCACAAGGAATTTAAATTTCGACGCCATACTTTTTTTATATGCTGTCATGCAAAACCACCCCAAACCATTTCATTTAAACAGTGGAAACCACGAAAATTTATGCAACATACTCTGGCACATGTGAAAGTCTTTGGAGGAACAACCTGTTCACCATACAGTCAATGGCGATGTTCTGTATATATTCGTACTAAATAAGTAGTTAGATATTCAAGTGTAGAAGACGGTTGGAATTCTATTCTACTAGGCGGCTTTTTCAACGTTTTATTTCCGCTTAGCTAAGTTTATTTCATAAGCGACACTAAATTATATGCTTGGAATTTTTGTTTATTGCGGTTTTTTCTCTATACAGTACACGTAAAACTTTAGATATACTTGTAGTCTGCTCTGATGTTATTTATGCAAATTGACTGTATGTGAGAGTATCTGTGATAAATAAGGCATCTTTCTTCATTTCTATTTTTCTATCTTATAAGCGCTGAATGTTGTTGTTGTCTTTGTTTTCATGAGATACGATTTGGAGCACGTCGTTGAGTAGATTTGATAAATGTGACTCGAGTGGCACATGTTCTGTGCTTGTAATTGATGCAGAGAATTGAAAAACTATGGGCGAGTTTCATATATACATGTTCGTAAACTGCATGTACGAAATCTAAAAGCGAATGGATTAACAAATTCGGTGTCCTTTGGATTATGCAAGCGGCAATCTGTTAAACAACTTTTACTTATGACTAGAATAATTTTATATGTTGCAGTTTGCTCATTGATCTTAGATTTTATTTTATTTTAAAGCAAAGGAAAATGCGATTGCCTACTTTTAGGTGCACTAACACCTCTAACCACTTTTGATAGTACAAACTTTGTACCTAATATATCTTACCTTTATATTTTTTCCTCTTCAAACTCTAAGTTATTCGCGCACATTTCGCGTGGAATTCATATAAATCAGCGTAAAATTCTTTTGTACGATTATGTTAATGCTGGAATTTCGCAGACCAGGCTACAAGCTTACATACATTCCGCATTGTTTTCGTGTAAACGGAAGTGCTGTAAGGCGATAAATACTGAAAAAGAAATCCAGATAACAGCAGCAATGGAAGGGTAACACATGCGCCATAAATTATAAACGTCAACTTATTTCAACGGATGCGGTTGGAACTGTAGCTGACTGGGTAGAGTAACAAAATTTCAGGTGTACTTAATTCTCAAATTACAATATGTTTTATTGAATTAAGTGATGCTCCTAAGTAACTTTTGTATTTAATTTATTAAATGTATTTATTTTCAGCATAGTTCTAAAAGTTAGAAGTTTTCAATTATCAAAGCTTAGGTCTACCATTGCTGATTTTATTTGTTTATCAATATTTGACATGACGTGTCATTGGTCTTCATTAAGGTATGTTATTTTCCAGGGAATAACTTCACGCTGCATCAAAAGCTTCAAAATTAACTCAAAAAGATTTTCGTGCAAAACATGCTTATACAGGGTATACGTCGTTTAGTAAATTTATTTGAATTTGAAATTTTTCTAAATAGCCAGAAGCATATAACCCGTATGCGAAACGAAAGTAGTGAATGTTGAATGTTTATTCATTTTATCCATCCATCCATTTATCCATGATAACTTCTGTAATTTTTCAATTGGAATTGAGTTTTTATCCATATTGAATAGTATTGTGTCGGGAGTTTACAGAGCGGCCCTACAAAAATCAACTGACGAATGGTCTCAAAAATAACTAAACTGTCGTTATTGGACTGCTGTAAATTTAGATGCCATTTATAAGTCGCTTTTGCACCCACAAAACATCTTCGATTTTGTGGATGCAAAAGTTTAATTGAAAGTTCTATATCTATACAGTTAGTTGATTTCGTCAACTATGTCCCATGCACACAGCTTGTTAAATTTTTGAACCATTGAACTATTATTTGCTAGAGAAATTTTTTAATAAACAACTAATAATAATATTAGAATACCAATCGAAACTTATTTAAACCGAAATCCACATTTGATCATTTTGAATTTTAAATGATGAAATTGATAGCCATACAGCAAAATTATGCATTTGATGTCTGTAAACTTCGATTTATATGTATATTATATTTGTTAAAAATATTTAAATAAATTTTACAGATTATCAACTCTTTTCTGTAAATATATGATTAGCGTTCATGCCAAGCATCACAGCAAAATACACTCACATAGTGTCCTGACTTCAATTTATATGTTTATAAAATATACCTTTTGGGATTTTAAACCGCTTAATAAAGTCATTTAAGTCATGCGACCTAAGCAAACTCTTCTCAAACTTTTTCTCTAACTTACTTTATGTTAAATGTGCGAACCCTATGCAGTAACAATTCACACCAGTGTTGACAAAGTGAATAACCAGAAGCCAACCCGAACCAGAATTTTGTATCCTGGCTGTTTTATCGTTGCTATTTTCATACTTCGTATACATTCGGTAATAGGGTATATTAAATTTGTTCCAATGTATGTAACAGTCAAAAGAAGACATAGCATACCCAAAAAGCACATATGAATCTTTGAAAGTAAACATGTTATTGGGCAGCAACAAAACTACCTTCAAACTATATATAAATTATATACATACCTATATATCTATATATATATTCTTTAACTTATTCAGATGGAGTGAATGACATGAACATATAGTAGAATAAGGGGTCTACTTAATAACAGCAAGAAACGCCAAATATCGTACAGATCAAGATCCGTCCACTGAACAATTCCCACCCATACAAATAAATATTTTATAGAAATGATCATAACGTATATTGACTATATACGATTACTAGTGTACACTCTATTGCAGCATAATTTCTTGTTGTACTCGAATTTGACTTTGCGGCTCCCATTGTTGTGTGACAATGTTGGCCCAAATTGTTGTTGTTTCTGTAATTCAGCGTGACAACATGTCTTTTGTTGCGGTCAACCGGAAACCTGCAAAACATGTCGTCGAAGAACCAACTGAGGTAGCTTTCGCTTCAGATGACGAAGAAACATGTATTTATCATAATAAAAAAATCCAACAGCATAAAGGACGAGTTAAGGATACAAATTCAAAAACAAGTCTGTCAAGTTTGCAGCTTACAGCATACGTATTAGCTTACCTTTGTAATAGCTGATTGGGGGTATGATTCGGTAGATGAATGTGAAGTAGACATACCCTTAAATGTGATAAATTTGTGCACTAGTCACAACAGAGTGGGTCATAAAGGAGCGAAAGTGAGTATATTGGCGGCAATAGCAAAAAGGAAAGATACTATAAACCTTAACCAACAAACCCCACGTGCAGTCTGAGCATAAACGTTCAGTGAAAGCGATACGTCATGTCACATACGAATGAGTCTACCAAATACTTGTATATTCGCATTTCATCCTATACAAACAATTTAAGCTGCCTTCAAAAATGATTTCATTTGTAAAAATACAAAGTTCCATTAAAGGTTCTATGTGCCATGTACCAAAGTAATTTGTACAATGTTTCAGCTACATCATGTGGCCACATAAGCAACAATCTTCGCATCACCATAATCATCATCAACAAAAGTAGCATCATCATCAAGGACAGGCAAGCAATGAAAGTTGGAATCCTCATCAGGGTCATTATCCTGCGGCGTAAATCGCGCGCGCCTTTTACATGGCTAGCTTGACCCTTATGCTGCAAATACTGCGGCTTGTGAATGAGATGGAGTGGGTAAATGCCACGTAAGTCTGACCACATTTGGGTCAATGTTATCTCATTGTTATGGTGAGATTAACGCATATTTTTGGCAAATGTAACATCCGACTACAAATTCCAATTTGTCGTCCGTTAGATTGTGCATTGTGTGGATACATCTGTAGAATTACCTTTGTTAAAATATTTGAGCGATGGCATATTTCTGCTCTAATATCAGATGATTTCTATGAATGAGTAATTTCATAAAAATTTGTCTTCCGGTGAGTTTGAGTTGTAGGCTTTGTAGCCTTTAATTATAGTGAGCGATGAGATACAATATAGGGAATTAAGTCTGACTTGTGCAATTAGCAATGATATGTATTGCGTGTAATTATTCATGAAGGCTTTGCTATACCTGTTAAAAGTGAATTTAACGTTATGGAATTCATAAACATTACTCTACATTTTCATATACCTTACCTGTTCAGATCTTAGAATGCTATAGCTATAATAAAAACTTTTTGAACTTAAGTTTACGAATGTAAAGTTTGACTACTGTTTAGCATACGTTTGTGTAGTTCATGTCTGACCTAAAATGCATCTAAATATTAGTATGTATGAAATTTTTTTGTCTTCCTAGCATTCACAAGGTTCTAAGTAACTATATGATGTAAACTTGGTTATAAAATTATAAAAACCGCTAGTTGACAGTCATGTTTGCGTGCTAGTTTTATAAACTGTATAAAAGTTCTCTCAAGAAAACATTCCAAAATTATATATTGTTTAAAAAAAAAAATCTCCTTTTATATAATCCGTTATTAGGCAAGTCCTGAATACGCCGATTTAATATTGTCTTAAAATTTCTTACATAAATAACGCTTTTTCTTGAATTTATACTCTCTTCTCACCATTGATGCTTTGTGTTCAATTCAAACGCATTCTTGCCGGAAAACATCAAAGGATGGCTTTAATATACTTTGAGCGGTATCAAGTGTTTGATCGCATTCATCTTACGATCATCATCATCATTGTCAGCATTGTTCAACAAGATCAAAGCAGGCCCTACCAAACATTGTCACAGCTGCGTTTGACGCCATCGAAACTATGGGTCTAGCCGCCCCAACATGAATACTACGAAATTCATAAATGATCTTTGTCTTCTTGTCTACGCATAATTAGTGCACGCAAGATAATTGTTTCTCATGATTAATTCGCTTTAATTAGAAATGCAGACAACGAAATTAATTCAATATAAATTCTTTTCTTTCTTATGTGAGTCTTTCAGTTATTAGTCGGTCAGATAGTTGGTTACTAAAGCATTATTTAGTTGGACGTCGTCTTTTCTCTTTCATTGAGTGTATTGACATTTTTGTGTGTGCTGATCACAATCTAATAAATTATCATTTGCGCTCATTCGTCGCACGATCCAGAGCAACAAACACTGTCAGGTTCAGCGTCATTGCTAAAGCGATCCTTTGATCAGCTGCCGTCCTGGCCTGGCTTCATCAGCGAGTCGATTCGATCCAAAGCTTTGCTGCTCGTTCATCAAAATTCTACTTTTGCGTGTTTTCTGCTATATGAGTTTGTTTCGTGTCGAAGTTTTATTGTTGTACTCCATTTGGAAGCAGCCGAAATTCCAGTAGCTATTTACTTTCACCTTTGCGGCGAACAGATTTGACAAATATTAACGTTGTTGCGGCACAGTTTATAGGTTGTTCATATAAGTAGCTGTATTTAAGTGACATTTTGAAGTTGGTTATTGTATGGTGCTACTCAAGTTCAGTCGCGGAATCAGTAAAGAAGTGATCATTGCGATATGTGATTTGGATTAAATGAAGTCCGTTTGAATTTAATACGCTTTGTTTGTATTGTAAAAATATCAAATCTGCTGTAATCAAAGATTAAAAGAAAAGAGGCACCAAAATTGGATCTATAAGAGATAACACTCATAGTTTTAAAATCAGATTGGTTCTCGTTGGGGCACTATTGTTATACCACTAAATATATGTTCGTTCAATTAAGTGAATACCTTGAGGTCATAATCACTTATCTTTTATGTTATTATTCGATCGAGACAAAGTAATGTGATATATATGTTCAAAAACTGCTTACATCGGCCTCTAACTATTTGAATTTATTGAATACGCATTTTTTGAATAGTTTTTTTTAGGCATTGCGCGTCATCAATATTCAATATGACGTCCTGTCTCAATGTTCTCTACCTGCTCTCTGCATATTTCGCTCCTGATTGAATTCAATCATGCACATAGCAATACCGTCCCAAAAATAAAATCTCTGCAGATTTGATGAGGCTTTGATGGATTTCGGGCGATCGATGTGAATGACAGTACGCCGTTAGTAAGATTTTTTCTTAACTGCTACGATTCTCTTACCCCCTATTCCAGCTGCTCCATATATCTAAGTCAAAAAAGCCGCAAAAGAGAAATTCCCTAAATATTTGAGTGCACAACGTACAGACAAAAGTTGTATGCCCTCTAACTGAGGTCTAATCAGTTTGCCCTAATATAAAGGCTGACAGTCAGCAGCGGTAAAATGAGCCAAAATATGTGTGGCATTTACTCTGCTCAAGGGAATATTTGCTGAAGGGCAAAGCCGGCTATTAAATAAATATTTGGCGGTCACTGATACAAATGTGTAGGCTTTGCTTTTCGTATAGCTTTCTGCACTATTTCGTGCTAATTTGACCCGCACTTAAATAATTACAAATAAATATTAAAACAAATTATTTTGAGTTTAATTTCACAAATAAACACTTTCACAGCTGTTCTACTTTAAAGTAGATACACATTATACAGAATTTTGTTAGTCATGCCTAACTACAATTTAGTTTAAACAAAATGTTAATTACAATAACAATTTTCAACACGCTTTTGCTGCTTTAGCTGTTCTTGCTTTTGCTATGCTCCACTGACAAAAACAAGTGAATGAAGTATCTACTCGAACATATAAAAATATAATATTTGGTGCATATATGTATATATTAAAAAAAATATGTATCTAACTTACTTCGTAATTGCATCACTTCCGACTTCCGTTTTTTTAAATCGTTCATTCAAGTTTCTGTGTGGTGTCAGATAATAAAGCTGGTTTTGTTCCTCTAATGAAAGTAATTTAATCGGGAGTAGATAACCTATTTTAGTTTTAATGTAAGTACTTTCAATGCAAGCGCATTTATATACATTATTGAATCTTTATGTATAATAAATATTAAGCGTATGATTGTACCCTATATATATGTTTGTTGAAATGCCAAAATATAGGTAACATTGCGAATTTGAAATTGGGGACTCCATAAAGAATATGTATTCGTGAATAGAGAAGAAATTCCATCGTGAAAAGAATTTTCTGACTTAGAGAAGACTTGTTGCCTCGAAACTCGCAGCATAAACTTTCTAGGTGCTGAAATGTTACAAGTTTGCTGGCACTGAGTGCACTTTTTGCTGTACGAGTTTATGATTTAATTGTATACTATGTCTGGACTTTTATCCACAATTGTTTTCTCAAGCTTTTTTAGCATACGATGATGTTATTTATGAAAACATTTAATGAAAATTAAAAAATTTGCGTATAAAAGCTTTTTCATGATATTATTTTATCTGTGGGGACAATATATAAATATAGGAGACCTAATATCCCTACCAGACTTTGCAGAAGGAAAGAAAGAAGGGAACTTGGCATAAAAATAAATAAAGCACCAGATCCGGTGGTGATGATAATTGAAATAATTGGACGCCAGCTTCTTCGCCTCTGTTAGTTATTGCAAATGATAGCTTCAAGCTGACAAACTGAATATGTTCTCGTGTCCCTACAATTAGCTCAGATTGAACGTACGTTTTACTTAGTTTGCAGATAATAATTTTTGGCTATTGCAAACTACCATTAGCAAACATTTCTGTGGGTAACCTATTCCCATATGAAAATAACTTATTTCCTCAAGTCACTTTGTATGTTGCAGTTATTAAACCTGCACATTTCACATGCAAAGTGTCGCTTTCGATCTTGGCGCCTAATATATCTCGAAGCTGTATTCGTATATCTGGAGTGATATTATAACTTTTAATATTCATTAAGTACGCTTAGCATGTCTAGCGCTAATAGAAATAGACAAAAAAAATAAAACTCGTTCACAAGGGAAGTTGCGCAGACGCAACGCATAAAGTGGCTGTGCAATTCGATTGACTTCGCTCGATTTCTGTCGCTTGCACTACCCGGCTGCATATCCATCTGTCCGTACGTCTTCAGACTTCACCGAAAGTAGTCACACTTGATCTGCTACTGGCAACAATTCGTAGCTAAATGTTCATGCAACTCAATATCTGTCTAAATGTCGGCATGACTATCTCCTGATCGCGATCAAGTTAGTCACTCAATAAAGCTGGCTGGCTGTCTGTCTGTCGGTCTGCCTCTCGATCGTTTGGACTTTGTCTTGCTATAATTTAATTTCCGCTCCAGTCTCCAATCTATTTCTTTCTATTCCATTGATATCAGTTACTAATGTTGACACTTTGATTTAGTAGTTACCTGTTACATAGATGATATATTGTTGAGTTTGATTTATATTCAATTTCAATTTCAGTTTGATTTAGCTGCATGGGAGCCAAAGTTTTGTGTCAAACAGTGAGCTGTGTGTGATATTCAAAAAGTCGATAAGTCGATTGATTGTACAAATTCCAAAGCAGTTCAAGGAGATATTGAGAGGTTTGTCGTCTTTGCTGTCGACTTTGTCTTAATTGTCAGCGAGTGATCATTATTGAACGTTTAGTGATTGATTGGGATACTAGTGTTTTTTTTTTTGTAAGAAATGAAATTGTCGTTAATCATGAAGTCTCAATTGAGATCAACAATATGAGAGATGACATAAAATTGTTAAGGATCGTGTGCAGCGCGTATGGAAACTTGACTGGCGCCAAGAAGAGTATAAAGCAAGCTTTGTTAAAAAACATATCAAACCAGGTTTTTTGTGCGTTCAATAGAGATTCAACAAGTTCTTCAAGTTCTTTTCCGGTAAAGAGGTGTTTCATGCGATTCAAAGACAGATAGTTGCGTATCAAACAAAAGTGGTTTACGTTTTCGTAAGCCTTAAATTTAATTACTATTGAACCTGTTGATACAGAACCGTGGACTTTTATATATAGTCCAGACTCTGTTCCTTAAATTGTTGAACATATTTGAAAGATAATGATTCCAAGCTAGAAGAAGACTCTCAATCTAACTGCTCAAAAAATTAACATAACTGTGTTTTACAAACCTCGTGAATCTCGATATCAGCGAATTATTTTACATTACAGATGGGCGTCATCTCTTTTATTTGTCGGTCAACAGATTACAGATAGATTTTCACATAACACCTACCATCGTCGTTTGATTACCCAGCTCAAAACCATCCATAGTAAATGATTGCCCGCCTTACCAACGAAAGCTCATCAATTATGTAAACTAAGCCAACTAATGCCATGGCTCGTAGTTGAATCTAGGTACTTTTCGAGGCGGCAACGGAAAACAATTTCATATCGCGTGCAAAATGCAGCGCGTGTGCTTCCTTTTCGAGTGCCCAAGTGGCGTTTCAGCACCTACAATTAGATCTAGCTCTATTTTAGCCTTATTATTCAGCCATCCATCTAGGTATTCATCTGTTCAAGCTGCAAAGTCTACTGATTTACTCGTTTTTTTTTTGCTGATGATGATAGGTTTTTGATTGTAATGATACACAGAAACAAAATCTATTTACAGTCACAATAAAGCCGCCGTTCTTTCTCAACTCTCCTTACAATAATTGAATGCTTGTAGCTCTGAATCTGCTTCGAATTGCTGGAAAAAAGCATCAGGCAACATGTTAATTGAAAGTGAAATTGGCTGCACATGTGTAGCCAGTTGTCGTTTGTTGGTTGGTTACCCCATTGGCTGATTGGCCATTGGTCTGATTGACTTAAGTAATGATAATGTTTGTTGTTGCCATTGTGCTTATGAAATTTATCAATTAAGGTTAATTACGCTTTAATGTCATGTCGATTTGTCAAACGAAAACTATTATTTTGTTTTTTAGTTGCATAAAAATGCAAGAATATAAAAAGATAGAATAAAAGTAGAAAGTTTTAGTTGATTTGCCAGGCGGGCAGTCGAATTCCTTTTAAAATATGTATCTGAGATGGAAATTGGTGCACGATTTCCCAAACAGAAATTTGCATAATTATTATATTGCATTTATGTGTAAAAGTTGATAGTCTAGAAACTAAAAAACAGTTAGCATCATTTAAATGCAAACTTTAGCGCCTTCTAATGCGCTACATTGAACAAAAATGCATGCTGTTAGCATTTTCGGACAAGATTTGTTGACAGAGTCCTATATCAAGGCAAAATGTTAGTTTAGTTACAAATAAATTCATATTTATTAAGCTTTATAGCTTTTATTATGTTGTGTTCTGTTAGATATGTAATGGAAGCATTATAATTTATTATAAGTTACGAGAAACGATTATTAAAAATATCGTCTCTAAATATACAAATTCTTTACTCTTTTAATAATGACAGATATTGAAATGCTTCAAAGTCTTCATGACTTACAGATACAAGGTTGTCGTTCAAAGCACGCTTTGTAAAGTATTATCCGACATCTATGATTCCATGGCATCAGGAAAGACATTTTTCCATACTTATCCAGACAAAGGGCGCATCACGTTGAACCATGCAAACCTGCTACTAGCGTCTAGTTGAACGAAGTAAATAAAGTGTTCAAGAATGCAATTTTTAGGGATTAGATAAGGCATGTGTCTACCTACTCTTACCGATACAGTAATTACTGCATCGGTCCTACCTAAGTTTAAGATTTGTTCTTGATTTAAAGTAAGTTTAGTTCAAGTCCATTTGTACTAACACTGTAATCCGGGAAAAAGCAGAAACTACTCATACTTTAAAATCGTATGAAAACCTTTAATTATTTCGATAATGTTTAAAAAAAAAATTTGTATTGAGTTTTTGTAATGAGAAACTACATCTTAAAATGTTTTTCATAATTGGGTTTACTGAATTCCAGCGTTCTTGTGATACAGCTTGTGACTAGTTAGTTATTGGTGACTGTTAAAGTTGTATGCAGCGCATCGCTATGTTGCTCAAGCCGATTGCTCTAAATACCGATTAACTTTCAAATAGCTCTCACTTTCGTGCTTGGCCACAATTTTGACCACTTGACTTTCAAACTGTGCATAAAGTGGATCGAATTCGAAAAAAAACTACCAATTTATCGCTAATAATTTCAGGTAGCCGCCAATAATTTGCTTAACAGCGACTGCATATATTCATAATTTTTTTCCAACGCATATAATTTATTTTCAAGTTCAAATCGATTGAGGCACGTCAAACCAACCAATTTTCGAACACTTTTTGTTGCGTTGATATTCTAATTTGTTAAGTTTATGATTTTAAAAGTGGCGTTTTGGCTACTGACTTTGCTGTGTATCTTTTGAAGCGATTCTTTCTGCAGGATTTCAATATGCAAATCTTCGTTGCTTATTAACGGAACTTTTTTGGGGTAGCGTTTATGTTTGGCTGTGTCTGGGATCTAATTGGTTGCATTTTAAGATTTAAGTATAAAACCGAAATGTATGTTTAAATCAGTCTGCATTATTTGCATAACTAAAGTGAATTTGATGATTGGACTTAAATTGCACAATAGAAATAACTTTACCAACGATTTCAATATAAAATAATGAATATCCATTCCGCCTCTGCATTAACTGGTGAAATAATTCAACCCTTATCACTTTCGCCTTGCTCTCTTCCAAAATGACTTTAAAATTTTGTCATTGAAACTGCCAAAACACAAATGACACATAATTAGTGTCAAAAAATATCGCTCAATTCAATCTAGCGCCAATGATACATCTATCTATCATCTGAGCATGATGATGCAAGTTAGCTGAAAGTCCAGAGTGCAGCTGTTGCCATGCTTTTGCACTTAGAATAAATTAAATGACACGAGACTTGAAGCTAAGTAGCTCAAACTCATATCAATTAAATTGTCATCAGTGAAAAGTCGAAAATTTTCGCAATTTGTTGACAACAACGACGACAATGACGCTGACGATGATGTTGTTGAAATTTGATTTTAATTGGACTAAGACAAAGTGGTAGAGTACGAGTGAGTGATATGGGCGTTACCCAAAAATGTTTGCTAACAGCTGTCACTTAATGCAGGCTTCCAACCTCAAACTAAACCAAACCAATTCGATTCATAGTCACATAAACCGCTAAAACTAATTTCCTGATTGGTTTTGGGTGTTGTTCAGCCACATTTTGCACTCTATTTGTGGTTCAATATACAATTTAGCACCGGTATTACAAAATCCAACATTTGAGACCGCACCCGCAAATCACGCTTTAATGCATCATCACTTTGGTTAATTTGTGCAACTCCATCACATCCAAAGTACCTACAAAGCACTCTGACCTTGTCATGCTAGTTGTACGATTGCTCTTGGCTAATGATGTCGATTGAATTGGAGATGTAAATTTGCTCCAATATACAATACACAGGCAATCGATTGCAATCGCTTCATCATTAACAACGTTCCAATGTATTCTATTTCTTTGCGTTGTATTGCGATTCGAATCGTATCGTATTCGATTTGATTGCAGCATCCGTTTGCTGTGGTTGGCGCTTGGCTCAGATATATTTGGTTGGAGCAGACTCAGCCGCAACATTTACGCGCTTCAATGACTCGATTCGGTCTGCGTATGCAAATAACCAAAGAGTGAAACAACAAATATTAAAAGTATGGAACTCTTAACCTTCGTTTAAATTTGGCTTTGATTGTGAGATGGACGTCAATCGATCAAAGCAGATCATCAAATAAAGTTGCGTTGCATACTTGCTTGATGCTTGTAAATACACGAAATTATGTAGGTGGTGAAGGTTGTTATACTGCTATTTATATTAGATATGCATTATATCTAGCTATTAAATTTTAAATTTTTCAAATAGTTCATGAAAACTCTAAATAATATTTCCATGTTAAGTTGAGCCTCAAATTATTTTAAACACACTTTTAGCCGTCTGCATTAATTGGATCATCCCGTTTATAAAACAATAATTTCATAATTTAGAGCTAATGTCTCAGTTTTTTTGGGTAGTCCCGTACAAACCCTCCGCCTACTTATATGTATGAAAAACTTGTTTAGTTAAGTAATCGTCAGCTTAAAAATCAATATAGTGACTTCTTTGGAAAAGCCGCTTCACATACATATATCAATGACATACATATGTATATCCATCGACTTTCTGGTCTAGTTCCCATACAAATCATGTACCCACTTATCTGATTTATAAGTTTAGGTAGAAGGTGGTTTCGCAAACATATGAAGACTAATGTGAACTAACTTAAAAGAAAAAATTATATTTTAATATAAAAATAAAGTGCTTGACAAAAAAATAGTATCAGTTTAAATAAAAGCGAGAGGTGTAATCTACATCTTACATCAATCACGACACACAATACCAAAGGAACGGCACATGTCGAAAAATTACAGAAATTACAAGATAATTCGCTAACTACTGGCCATTACTTCTTGGCTATCGGGGGATTACTGAGTCACACCGCTTAAAATGGTGATAGTCACAACAAAATGTAAAGATAAGGCCAAGTAAATTACAAACATCTTTTCTCTAGATTAGAGCTAATAAAAGAAAAGGCAACAATGTACCGTTCTGATCCTGCCAATGACATGCCCATGTTAACTTTGACAAACAACGTAATTTCACTCGGTTCTTTTAACTGAGGTCATCTTGCAAACCGTTCAGTTGCCATATTTCTATGAATACTCACTCACATCAACTAATTAACGATAGTGAGACCCCCCAAAAAGCTGAACGAAACCCGTACAAGAGTGCACAAGCCGTAAATTTTCGAACGCTTAAACAGTAGTTTGCTCCTGTGCATGTTTAACACAAATTACAAACTTTAATGCCACAAGTCAACAGCATAGCAGATATTGCAAGCAACTACATAAGTAAAAGCCAAAAATGACAATGGAACAGTAGAAACATGGGCAACTATACACCTCAATACCTCAATTTGAAAGCAGGCATGCAGATACAGGCCACATATTCTGTTGCTCATACATATGTTCGGTGTTAAAATGAATATAGTATTTTATTATGATTATTATGAACGAATGAACTCAGGGAAAGAGGATGGATGGATTGATGGTTTAAAACGTTGTTTGGTAGCAAGAACAAAAATTACAAATCATCCACCAGAGTGGCAGCAGCGAAAAATGTAGCAAACTCATCAACGGCTGCAGTAGAAGCAACAACAGCAGCAAATGAGGAAGCACAAAGTAGCTGCAACAGTAGCACTTGCAACATGTTGCCAACTTGCCACAATTGCTGCTGCTACCCCTTCATCCCATCAATCTATCCAAGACGCAGACTCGCTTCTCTTAATGGCCAAAATCATCTTAAACAGTAGAGCCAAAGCGTTCAACTCAATGTGAATTCCGTGCATTTGCAATCGCACTTTGACGTACAAACGTCCGGTCTGGTTTAGTTCGGTTTGGTTTGACTTGGTCTTGGTTTGTAACTTTTGATTTTAGTCATCGTCTTGGTGGCTTTTGCTTCATGACGCTCAACGCTGGCTTCAACGCGTTCACTTTGCTTGATCATTATCGCCAGTTCTGCTTTCAACACAGATACACTTGCCACAACTTGAATCGCAAACACTTAAATCGACTTGGCTCATTTGTTGTGTTTCTGCCAATCGTTCTTAGCCACTTTGTGGTCATACAACTGATCTGTGCTTGCCTGACTGTTTCACAGTCTGTCGGTCTTCACATGTATTATATTGAATATAATTCCATCCATCCATATGAATACGCGTTTTACTTGCAGTTGCTGCTGTAGCATGATGTATGCTCATTGCATTACATTCGATATTGCCAATTTGGATTTGTTGTTGGCCATTTTTCGAGATCAGCGATCATCGAAAACAAATAAAATCTTAAATTGTTTGTACGAAAAGCGCATAAACTAAGACGCGATGATCGAGTTGTAAGTTGCTTGAATTCGCTTATGCATTTTTTGCTCTCTGATTGCTACTTACAAGTACCTATTTGTATGTTTTGTGGTTCGTTCCGATATCCATTGATCAATCGAGTGATATCACTTTCGTCGTCGTTAAGGTACATAATTTGTGGTGATTTGTGCATACAATTGCTTGCATTTGAGCCTTATGGGTCTGACGCTGTTAATTTGGTGTTAATGGATGTGTTTGAGCTGTGATTAAGTCGTTTGCTATTACGACTTGATTGATTTATTGCGGGAAATGGAATCATGTAATCTCTATTGAAGTTATATGTAAATAGCAATAATGTATTCCTTATCAACTATAAAATATTTATCGTTTATTTAATTGAAAATTCCAGATATAGACGTAGTTGTTTTTAGTTTTATCAATTCAGTTTTTATTAAAATTTTGTACATAACAATATAGAACGTAGCAGTCAACTGGAATAAAACATATTTCACACTCTTTAAATATCTCGCATAGATTTATTGATAGCGTCTTAGAATGATTTTTCCACCTTGCCAAAAACTGATCTACCCACCTAAATATACAAGTCATTAGCCTTATGTGACCTAATGATCGAACATAAAATAAAACCAAGAAAACACACCAGAGATTTTCATACGCACTGACTCAACTAAGGCAAATAACCAACAATGGCAGCCATGTGGTGTCCAGCTAAAGGCATGTGAGCTCGGCTTTTAGATACCCTGCATTTTTTTCAAGCGACAGTATTTGAACCTTCGATTTGTATGAGGCTGCATTCTATAGTGGACAAAATTTGACATGCAACAAATGTGGCTTTTCTAGCATGTAAACCATGTATATACTTTAAATGTGATTATTTATATTAAAAAAAAAAATTATATATATATATATATATGTACCGCATCTTCTACGCCTCCTTTTGGCTGTTACATATAGAAGAACAAACTAATATACTCTTTTATCGCATAGGCACAGAGTATTAAAAGAAGTAAGCTGCAAGCGAGCTATTGAATAAGAGAACAAATCTGTCTGCACAACATCGTTTCATTGATAAATTGTATCGCCGAATATGTACATAATCTATTAAAGAAAAATATCTTCTGAAGCACGATTCATTGAGCTAAAACGAATTGTATCGGATGCAGAACAGTAGCAAACACAGATACATTGAAGACGCTATGGCTAATCGCTCGCATAGAATCTGCAATTACGCGCAGCAGAAGCGATTGAGAATGGGGATAGTGAGTGTGTGAGCCGGACGACTGATTGTAATCAAAATGCAACAAATTAAGGAGCAAAAGTCTCGTGAGGAGCAGGTACTAGTACAGTGAAACACAGACATCAACGACCAAACATAACAGAGGTAGATGAGTAAGTGAAGAGTTGGACGGATGGATGGATGTATGGAACGCTCGTTGTTTTAAAATATTTATTTATGCAATTATTTTGCAAGTAGCTTAAATAAATAAATGAAATGAAATAAAATAACAAACAACGAATATATTGAGCGATGACGGCGACGAGAACAACATCAACGATTGAAGTGCAAGAGCACAGAAGCTTTCAAGCCAGAAAGGTTGGCGCGTTTCTTTTCTGGCTACAAGAGTTACTTGGCGTGTAGTAAATTAAAATTTAAATTTATGCCATTTTGTCGTTGAAAAATGTTGCACGAGAGAGAGCAAGAGCAAGCCAAACTTCATACAGGTCAGAAACATTGTGTTCTGCTCGATGCCAAATGTTTTGTTGCAATTAGGCTGTGGCAGCAACGGAAAGGTGCACTCGTCAACTCTCACAGTACTAAGATCAAGTTTGACGACGACTACGACAGACATCAGTAAGGCGATAAACTGTATTTTGTGGCATACATGACCAGTAACATCATCATACCGATGCAGTCAGACCAGACCAGACATTGTTTGTCCTCTTTCCAATATTTGTATAGTCAATTTTATTGTTGGACTCGCTGTGGACAGGTGTCCAGCTTTGAGTGTATTTTTTGACCCAATTAGTTTTGTTCAAGTTGTGCAACAAAGTTGCACTTTATGATCTGTAAATATATTTTAATGTTGTTGTATTTAGTTCGGTTGTTATTGCTCTACGCGAAAAGGACGCGTTTGACTTAGCGTAATGCTTTAATTATATGTCATACGTGGCGTATGTGTAATTTGCATTTAATGACTGACGTCAATTTAATTTACTGAGTGTATTATTGATTTTATTTGGCTTTAGAGAGTGTTTTATGTAATGCCTTTCCTTTTTATTTTTCAATAATCTTTTGATATGGTGTGCAACAATCTTGGAAATTTTTTAAAGTTGCATTATTAAGAAAAAAAATATTTACGAGGTCTAAATGCTCTTATTGAGCCATAAGTAATAATAAGTATAGAAATCGTGACAACATGGAGAACCCACATTTGACTGATTACAAAACAATTATGTATTATGTAATTATTATGATTGTTGCTTGTGGTTATCAAAATTCTCCATACCATTTTAGGATCGAGAATTACATCGGATCTTTACTTGGACGCCTCTAATATAAGTAAAAATCGTTAAATTTTCCCATATCCCGATCCCAGTTCGTCGCTGGTTCTTTTCTTTCTAGTTTGTAATGTTTAGGCAACTTCAGCTGGCATACAAATGCTTATGAACAAGTAAAATATTAATAATAAGATTATGGCTAACATCAATAATGGCGAACAACATCCACATCGATAAGATTTTCATCAATCTGGCATAATTAATAGCAACCATTTGTAACAATTTGTTGCTGCCTGCCATGGCATAAATGATAATATTAGATTTGAGCAGTAAATGGCATTCAAGGAGAACAGTACAATCTCATTGTATTAAGTGCCTTCATTTCAAGCATATTGCTAATGGCAAGACATTTATGTTGGTTTCAGAGTCATCTCTAGAGCAAACTACGCTATCCAAAATTTCAACGCATACAATAAGAAAAATAGAAAAAAATATCTATTGAAATAAACTGCGTCGCCCAAAAACCTCGCGTTATAAGCGCAAATACAAAAAAATGTTTAAAAAATTACACAAAAATTCGGGTAAAAAAGTCAAAAATAAACAAGAACTCATATCAGCAAACCGAACGTTTTATACCCTTCGTATTTATATGAATTAATATAAAAGTTACACATTTTTTCATTTAATTGTAACAGTAATATGAGATAATAGTAAGATGTAAAAATAATCAGTATAATAATAATCATAATATATCAGTACGGAGTTCATTTTTATTATTACAATGCTCACGTTCTTACCGTCTAAACTTACCTTCAGCAAACACTTTTTCTACCAAGCAAGTCTAGTAAGCGTCGTCGGTTCAGTACGTCAAGGTAACTTTTATAATACTTGGTATAATACTCAAAGCTTTTGTTAATGCTATAAACAATTTTAAATAACTGATAATGCCTATTGTGCGCTCTATGTATGAAGGGTATTAAAATAAAGATAGGATTTATTGCGGCAGACAGCTCTAATACGAAAGCAAGAACAAAAAGTCAAAAAAACCTTAAGAGCTCCCTGCTGAATCGCGCCGAAGAATTTATGCTGCAATTGAAAAACGAGAAAAGAAAAAATGGAAGCCGCCCAAATGAAATGAAGAGGAAAGCTTACTAAACCATACTGCTAGCACACTAAATGTCATCAAATACTTTTTTAACATGAAACAAAAAAAAAAAAAAAATTGAAAAGAAAAAAATCAACGCCACACTCTGAAACAAATCGGATGCACTTGATACGTTATGAAAAAGCGCTCTGAACGCTGCCGCCGGCTAAGTGACTCAGCTACAGACAGGCGAATAAAAGTACCTGCAGATTTTATATGATTTAAGCCAAGCATTAAAGCATTCAGCTAAATTGGCTTAATCCGCGTATGTGCGTCAGTGTACGAGTATCTTGGTATCTACTATTGCCACCACATAAATATATGTATCTACAGCACATATATTTATGTGGTTCGCGCACACTGTAGAAAAAGTATGTATGAATGTATGTATGTATGTGTAGCTCCACTTTGTAACTGTTGTCATTTTTATTGCCCTGGGAATTTTTCACAGCAGCCACAAGTTTTTTTTCTTTCTCCATTCAACTACTTTGTCTGTCCACCGATGTCCGTGTGGATGGCTGGTCATATGTATGTCTATCTGTTTGTCTGTCTTTGAATTTTGCTTGCGCAACCAATGCGTTGGAAAAAAAACTTTTCTGATTGTCAATTTTATTGAGCAATTTTTGGTGCGTTTGCCAGTTTTTGCATGTCCTTCAGCATTTATTGCGAGTTTGTTGTTTTTGTTTCTTATTCAACTTGTCTCGTTATAAGTTTGTTTCTGTTGATTTTTGGTTTTATTGCTCTATATATCCGTGGGATTTAAAGTTTTATTGTGATTTAAACACTTGTTAATCGTTGACGCTTTGCTGGACAAGCTACTGGATTAAGTTATTGAGTTGTTCTTATGTTTATGTTTTTTAATCGAAATCTTAGCAAGTTTTTGCTACTTTTGCGAAAGTTATTCAACTGCGGTGGCACAAGTGTTACCAAGTTATTATGTTAGGCATACGCGAGGTGTGCCTAACATTAGCCATTTGATTTTGTTTAGTTTCAAAACATAACGAACAGTCCTCCTGAACAATAAACGCTAAATTTTTCTTGGCGTAGCACCACCCAGAAGATTTCAATTCTAAAACAGTAGCTGACTTATGACAAATTAGTCAAGTAGAATTAGCTGTAGTGCGCACGTTTCCAGTGAACCTCCCGGTTCCCATTACATATTTATCAAATAATACATATTTATCAAATATTCTGTGACCTATGACTATTTTGATTTCCTCTTTTATGGGCAAGAAATTAAATATTACTTGATCATTGGTCGAAACAATGATAAAAATCGGGATTTGAAATTATTACTCCGAACTTTTGCAAGTCAGTTTAACTCAACATTTCTTTCTCGCAACCGTTAGAAGCTACTGATAAATTGTCGACAACTTCAACCATATTGAAGTTATCCTCCATTTATATTATTCATACCGCAGAGAACAAAACTATTGCTTTGTAGGGCATAATATTGGCAGGAGCTCAACTAAACACTATTACGGGAATGTTTGAATGATTTCAATAACCTATTTTAATTTATTACTGGTTATTTTTGAGGCCACAGCATTGTTCCTTCAATTCGGATTTTAATTACTGACATTTAAATTTTCAAATATCAGGTGCTGCTCAACATATCCTTTCCTTTTTTCATTGCATCTCATTGACTTTACATTCAATGCTGCGTTATTTGGATTTGTTGAATTTAATTGCAAGACAAGAATATCTTTATTTGTGAAAAAAAATTCGAAGTATGTAACCTCAGTTAATTCATGCATAAAAAGGGCTCTGTTAAGAAAAAAATTGAACATAAACCTTAACAAATACTAATAGATTCTTTAAATATGCATGTATCAAATAAATACGTAAAACCATCCAAACACTTGATACAAAGCAGAAAATGTATGGATTTGATACAATTCCCAGCTAAAACTCATTAGTGAACTGCTCTTTGCACATAATGAAAGTAGAGACACCCTCAGAAAAAGGTCAGCCTCAGTTACTCTACAACGCGGCATGCTGACAATAGTAATGGATGAGAGTTGAGCAGTACAAATGAATTAATTGAATCATTACCTAAGCAAGCACCAACAAAATCAGTCAACAACTTTTAGCTATTCTCCGCCCGCTTAAAGCAAATTTAATTTTCGTCGAGTTCACAGCAGCTCACGTGTCCTTCGCTTCGGTATTGTTGTCCTTGCGGGAAAAAATAAATGTCTCGCATTTTAAGTGCGTCCTTTTTATGAATTGACTTTTAGATTTTTTCCCCATTTGTCTGAAAATATTTGTATATGTGTTCTCACGCATAAAAATTAAAGCGAAAGTTTCGCTTGTGGGTGTGTCGGTTTGTGGGTCCTTTGCAGCAGTCTGTCTCTCTGCATGTCTGTTCGTATTGAGTGTCCGTCTGGTGGAAAACAATTGGCTTTGTCGTAAATGTTGCTATCATTAGTTTTCTGGATACTTAACACGACGTTGATGTGCTTAATTATGGTTGAGATGATGTAAAAGAGCAGTGTTGTTGTTTGAAGGGGGATTGTGGGTAGACAATTGTTAAATACTCGATGTATATGTTGTAAACAGATGAGCACAAAATATTCTACTAGTTCGCTATGACTTTCCAAACTTTACACTGTATGGCAGGAACGCATTTGTGATATAACCAACATATTACAGTGATATTATCTATTGACATATTTATGGTAGCGAAGATCGTTTTGGATCTACTTCTGTCTATCTATCAATCAGCAATTCTTCAACATAGGTTATTTAGTTTGAGGTCAAGTTTAGTGGAGAAAACTACTTCGTAATAAAGTCCAAGTCCAAAAATTGTGGGTTTAGTTTGCAAAGAAACGTTAGTCAAAAAGACGTGGTTGAAGCGATTTATCGATTCATTCATAACGATACATTTTTATTTTTTCAACATTTTTCTACAGTATAAGAAAAATAAAATTCTTTATTTATCTACTTCACTGCCTTCAGCTAAACAAGTCGTTGGTCTATCTTCCGTCTTCGTCCAAACATTGTTTCTCATACAACGAACGCTCCTCGTCTTAATTATCCAAACAGTAGCGCAAGTTTAAGTTTAGCAAATGCCAAACGATACATTAAAAGACTCAAGATTCAACCTAATGTAAACTCTAGCTAACGAAAACTGAACAAATTGCCTCAATATGAATCCGAGTTGAACCAAAATTTTCAAAGTAAAAGCATTCAGAAGCCATTAATGATGTTGTGCACTATGGCAGATGATTGTAGCTGCTAATGCTGATGACTGCCATCGAAGACACTGCATTGTGGAAAACTAGGGTTACCAAATGAATCAAACGAGCGAATAAACTCTGGGAAACTTAGGATTGACGAATGAAGAGCAAGTAGAATATTTCGAAAAAAAATTTGCACTAAGGAAGTTGTTGTGACACACGCGCGTTGATTGATTGTTTTTGTATGTAAATCGTGCGACAAATTAATCAATGCTAATGACAGATATTTCCACTTTAAATCGTCGACGTCTTTGAGACAGTCAGGAGAGCTAGTTGCAAAGAGAAAAGTTTAACAGAAGACAACGACGGCCAACGAATGCGGAAACGGAAACAGTGAAATTGTATAAATTGCATTTTAAGTATTTCACCAACTACAAATTCTTACTCGCTGCAGTCATTTTTCAAAAAGGGATTCCTCATGCTGAAGTTTTAATTGCTTAAAGATCTTGAAAAATTGTTATAGAAAATTTACGCACTCACTGATAAGTTCCTTTTGAATTCGTTATATGTTTCTCTTCTAATTATATAGCTTTATGCGGCAACACTTAAGATACTTAACTGTATCCTAAGCTGTATTGTAGAATTAGCAACGTCTTATTTATAAAGTAAACAGTAGCAGCTATTTTTATCTTAATAAACATTTTATGCTAATGTGTCGCATAACAACCATAAGAGCATGAATCCGCATGTGTCTTATGTTCTCTATCCTTTTGTATTGCAAAGATTTCAGATTATTTTGAGACGAAAAAAGGGGTAGAGAAAAACGTTGAGTAAAGTGCTACAAAATTTGTCTGGTTTCAAGGTCTCGGAACGCCTCTTTTGGTTGTGTCGCCTGTTTAAGCAATGCTGATTTTTAGCTTAATGGTTTTACAGGTTAGTACTAATGTGTAGTTTTTGTTTTGGGTATAACGAATTTTCTTTACACTATATTACCTATCGGAATAAGCTAGTGTTTATTTTCCTATCAGTTTCCTATCTCGTTTGTACGACACATTTCATGATAATTTGTATCTCCTGATATTTCTAAGTATCTTTTACTGCGATATTTACAGTATCATGAAATAAGCTGAAAGCTGCTACCACAAAGATGTACAAAGCGAGGTGGCTTCACAATAATTAAATTGCGCCCTAAAAGATTGCCAATACTATTCACATTTGTCACACAACACATACATGAGAACAGTAAATGTAACAGATATCACAACGGTCTTCATTCCTATCATATGTAGTGATACTGTTTTGGTTTCTATATAGTTGCATTGTTCTTTGCAATGATGATGATTATGAGATGATCATACATACATTCTGTACATTTATGATACTTTAAATTGTCATGAAGTACATAAAGAAAATTTTATATGGTGGATCGTATGTTATCAGATGGACATACGTACATATGTATATAAGAAGATTCAGAAATTAAGATTTACCAAACCATAACTAAGTATGTTTATTTTTGGTACAAAGTCCGAGCAGAGATTTTTAACCTAGACCCCAAGCCCATTAAATACTTAGTTTTGTTTTCAGTTGTAAGAATATTCGTAATCAAAATTTTTATTGCCAATTTATTGCCAACTAACATATTGTAGATACAAGGATTTTAGTAAAACTAATATGCCTTTATTAATTTGTTGCAGATATTTATAAAAAAAACCTTAATTGTATATGTACGCACGAAGAGTATGGCAGCCCCTCTCTTGTTGTACGAATATGCAATTTCAACTGCTATGGACGCCATCAAATGCCAGACAACGAGAACGCCAAACACCTTTCAGTCTTTTGCTGTAAAGTAGAAGCAGTTAAGTCATTGTGGCACTCTCGCGCGTTATCCTTTTTGGCATTGCCTTGTAATAACTTGTTCACTTGAACGAATACAACGAAAAGGGTTCGCCTGGTTGTTTATTTGTCCGTCTGTCCGTCGGTTCAGTTCGTTTCGCATATTTTTTGCGTACATTGCACTTTTGTTTACGGCCCTCGAAAGCATTGGGCAAGCAGTTTGTGGTCGTATCATTAGCATTGGCGCGAGCAACTACATCTATAATTACGTCACCTTTGGCATGAACACTGCGTGGACAGTAGAACTGCCTACGTTTGCTGAGTTTGAGTGAAAAGTGGAGATAGTTTAGTGAGTATTTGGGTTTAAACAGTTTCAGATTTAGAATTTATAAAGAATGTAACATAACATGTATAAAATTTAAACTGATTTTCAGAACGTTTCTTCAAATTGTATTATGTATATCAATTTATTCATTTATGTTGAATTTAATGATAGTAAAACATGGTTGCGCATAATTATACTTACCTTGCAGTAGCAAAGCAAAATATTTATTTATGATAAATGTGGACGTATTTGCTATCTACAATTTACATCTCAAAAATTGACTTTCAAATGCAGACAGAAATAAGTTCCAAGGAATGAAGAAAGGAAACTATGACACCTGCATAGGATCAGGCTCTCGATAGCTCCGCAACAATTGTTTATTGATTTATTACTACGTGTAAGGAACAAAACAGACGAAATAAATACAGCATTTAATTCAGGAGCGATTTTAATGATGTACACGAAAAGGCTGACAACGTTCTTTTACAACGTAGGATAATGATACTTAAATCGCAAAGCGCATCCAAAAGACTGATGATGTATCTAATGATGATGATGAAGCCGAAGCTTCAGTTTCAACAACTGTCAGTCACAGCCATAGCAAATGCAATAAAGAATCTGGATTGGGCGTGGCACAGTAGAAGGCAAGACAGTTGAGTTGAGGGTTAACGGCAGTTTTGCTCAATAGCTCAATACCAAAGGACATCAATCACTTGAGTGCCAGTCGGACTAAAAGGGGAGTGGGTGCTTATGAGGCGCTCGCTAAATCTCTGTGGTAGTTAAGAATCTTATTAGAACTTTAAATCAACAAACATTTAATAAGCCATATAAATTGTATTTAAAATCATCAAACTTATAACTTGAGTGTTGTTGCCTCATCATGAATTATTAGTTATTCTCCTTTTTTTGTTCACAGCTTATCAAACGTGACCAAAATTGCTGAAAAGTTAATAAAATCAAACTAGTGGCCAACTGACGCCCAAAGTGTGCAAAAAAAAAAATATATTGTACAATATAAGCAACTAAGCCAACAGCTGTCGCATGATGCATGCCTTCAAGTTAGGGTGAAGCATGGACAAATTTGTTGGAAAATGCTGCTCAAGCGAGTCACTTTGAATAGAAAATGGTTTTCTCACTTAAAAAATAATAAAACTCTGCTCTTCCGCACTATTTGGGCAACATGTGTGTTGTAATACTCAGCCGAATGTTATCATCGCTTGACCACAAGCATCTGAACTTTGTTCTGGCTCTGTTCGCTGCTTGGCATATAAATCACGCCGAAAAGTTGCCCTCAGACTTCTATACACTGATTCTATCTGCTTAGGTTGACATGTAGAAAGTTTTGCAAAAGTTGCTTTCCTTTTTTTTGTGTAGAATAAAAAAATAACACTTTATACATAAGTTGGTTTGTCAGTGGTTTGGTCTTTCTTTGCTAACCGCTTATAAATTTTTGAGCAGCTCAAGTCAAAGCTGCTTATTGCCATCATATTATCACATGTGTCTGTGTCGATGATTGTTAGGATGTTGTCTTGACTTTGTATTGTGGTTACATAAAACGAAGATCTTATGTTAGAGTATGTTGTGGTCCGTTAGGTTTGGCTTTGTGCAGATGCTTGTTTAAGAACGATTCAATTTATAATAATTAAAGCAAGAAAAATTTATAAGCATGGAATATAAAAAAATTAATAGTAATAAAATGAGGATAAACAGACATAGTAATATGGCTCCAAGCATTCGTATAGATCAGCAGATCGAAAATTTACCCATATGGTATGGGGTTTCACATCAAAGCCTTGTGAGTGGTTACCATTCCCATAGTTTGATTTTAAGCTTAAATATATTTGCAGTTCCACAAGTTTGAAGAACTTAAGCCAAGTAAATATAATCACTTTACTTTTCCATTTCCGCTCAAGCTTTGTTCCTTCAATTTATTACAATTGAATTTTAAACAGTAAAACAGTAATAAATCATTAATAAATTTATTAGTCAAATGCATAAACTACAATACTTAAAATTACTAGCACTATACAATCAAATCGCCATAGAAAATCTGTCAGCTTATTCATACATTCACGTACGAGTATAACAACTTCACACAATCCCAAAGGATTTCGAGAATGCGCCATTTATTAAAGGTGACCATTTTAGGTGAACTTCCACACTTTTACTTGCGACAAATGCCAGCAAGAAATTTTGAATTATTAATTAATAATTTAATAAAGCAAACAAGCAGTCAAGTGGCATTAAGTGTTATGGAGTGCGGTATGGAGTGATTCAGAAGGCAACTCAAAGTGCCCATAAATAAGCCACGTTACTGAAAAAGAAGAGAGAGGGAGAGAGAGAGAGGCAAGCTGTGTCGATTCAAAGCCTTAAAAGTGTGACAAAAGCCAAAATAGACAATATTTCTTATTTTTTTCAATAATATTTTACAACTGAACTGAAACTGTGCATGAGCTGCATCGACTGCTAATGAGCAAATGTTGAGCTGAGCTCAGTCAAGATGAGGAAGGCGTTTCGTTATGGAGGCGAGCAGAATAGCGCGTGCCACAATAACAGCAAAGACAATGTTGTTGCTGGAGCATGTGCCAAGTCCGTTGGCACCTCTCGACGGCTGCAGATCTTGACTTGACTGTCCGCAATTATAGAATATGCCAAATGCGTAAGAGACAGCAGTAACAGCTAAAAAGGTATCAGCTCGCGAATTCACCATTAAAGGTATAAAAGCTGAATAGAAGTATAGGTATGCCAGAAGCAGCTCTACGCTTTAGAGTTGTACGGTGGTGAGCTGAGGGTGTATTATAAATAACTGCCAATAAATGTCAACGCGCGAACATTAACATAAAACGCAAAATGTGCAGCTCAGATTTGATGACGGACGGACAGCTGTCGCAGGTGATGCTTGATGGGATTAGACAGCTAAGACGATATAGTTGCGCTGCACAGCGCTGGTGCCCAATAACAATTCAACAACAGCTCAACGGTATTAGCTGCACTTATAAATGATTGCTCAGTGAAGTGGCAATGGAGACAGCAGCCAAGCTGCGTTGGCAATTTCCGTCGACATTATTGACAGACGCAACTGAAATAAGGCAGCGGTTCTTTTTTTTAAATTCAGTTTTTCACTGTTCATCTTGATTTGCGCTTTCCATAAAATAATCGCTTTTTAATCGCTCTTTTGTCCTCTCAGTTACAATGAAGATCCAGACCAGACTGTGCTACAATTCATTGACACCCGTTGTATCGTCATCCAACATCATTATTATCATCATTGAAATCGTCATTGCCAACTTTATGCGCATCTCGCTATGCGACTAGTGTAGGCGCAACGTATGTGTTAATCATGCAATTTTATTAGGGTGTCTGAAAAGTATTATAATTTACCAATTTACAACAAATTCGATTCAGAACATAATATAATGCAATAATAATAATATAACTCCAAGCAATTTGCATAGATTGAAATTTTTTTGTCACTTTATGTACTGCATACTATAGGTTTTCAGATAAAGTAAAGTGCAAAAATTCAGAAAAAGTAGGAAAGTTTTGCGGAGTAACCTACAGTGGTATGATTATAGTTTGTTAAAACTATGCGAATGAGTTATGAAGAGTTAAAAAACATATTTATAAAGAAATTAATTTTCTAAAATTAGTTTTTCTATCGTTGCAAATATATTGCATCCAATTTAACGGAGCATTTCTCGGACCATCCTCTTACACATCATTCACCTTTGACGTGCTGGGTTAATAATCGTAGGCTTTGAGCTGAATGTTGTCCATGAAATACTTGTGTACGCTTCTGCTGCAATTACAGTTGATATTTAAAATTTTTTTTTTGTTTCTTAAGACCTTTTTTACAGTTTAATTTTTTTTTCTGTTAAAGTAACCGCATTGGTATCTATGTCTATCTTTCAAATACATTGCATCTATTTGATTTTTTAAAGAAAGATAGCGCTTTCTTTATTTCAAACGACGTTTTTTCCTCAGCGGAAGTCACGTGCGGAAGTTTTTCTGGTTTTTTTTCTCTGGAGTTTCCTCAAAGCTTTTTTGTTGTTGTTGTAGTACAAATATTGTTTGAAACATGCAAGTTCTAGATTAGCAACGACGCATGCTTTGCTTCGATTTAATGAATGAGTTGTTTCTATATGCGTTGAAAAGTTTTAACTTTTAAATCAAAATAATTTTAAATTATGATAAAAGTACGCAGCTGATCTTTTCTTATATACATTTGCTTTCGCTTGTATAAGTTCAATCTTTGATAAATTAGTGTGTATTTGATTTGGTGTATTATTGAAGTAAGTTATTGAAGCTAGGCCCTCTTATGATGAAAAATATGATTGCTGTTTTCATTTACAAAAACATTTTGGTTTTGTTATGGTGATATGCATGCGATTACCCCTTTATTAATTATCTATTTACTTTTGCAATCAAAAATAGCGAGAGAGTATCCAGCAAATTAAAACGTCATATATGAGTCTGAAAATTAACAATTAATCAACAAAATAGTTCATAGTAAACATTTCATACCACATAAAAATCGATTCTATGAACACATTAGATTAGTTGTCATAAAAATTTATTTCAAAAGTTTTCTAGCATTAAAACTTATTATAAAAATAAAAAAAAATTATCGATATATAAAAGTTTATCAATTCGAACATCTCTAAATTATTGCAGTAGCAAAGTGCTAGCATTGAAATGAGTTCACAGGGTCGAGACCAAGTTATTAAATTGCCAGACAGAAAAGAACAATTGAAAATTCTGAGGTCAGAATCCGCAGCTACCAATAAGAAGGCATTCGGCCAGTTGCAAACTACTAAAGGATATAGCCGAATCCATAAGGCTAAGGTGCGAAACTATAACAAATCAGTTGAGGTCTTGGAGCCTAAGTTCAATCAGGATCCTGAGTTAAAATTGAGACAATCGAGCCAAGAATCAAAACCAAAGACGACCAGCCCAGCTGTATATTCCAAAACACGAATTGATAGTTGCAAAAGAGTGACAAGCAAGCCAATGCCAACATTGTATCGTTGGTTGCTGGATTCCAAAGAGTTCATCCAAGTGCCAGTACCCGAGTTCAACGTTACTTCAATTCCAGTACTAAAGCCAAGCAGCGACTGCCCCAAAGCGTACTTTGAGACCCCGAATTGTGAGACATGCGCCAATAGAGATACGATGACACATAAGCTGGTGCCAAACTCAAGCGCATTGATGAAGGAATCGTTGCGTAGTGATGAAAATGTATCACAAGCGGTGAGCAATGGAAAGTGCTTAGAAAATATGGATATGCCTTCTGAAGCAATGTATTCACTGACTGAAACCAATGTTGATGACAGCGGAACAGCCGAACAGAATATAATTCAGCAGCGGTGTTTTTTAGAGCTGTGTGATACTGTCTCCAGTGACAATGTATATTCCGATATGTACTATATTGATATGACATCAGTTAGCCCGATACGCGTAATAATTGGTTTTTTATTATTGGTTGCAATTTTTATTGGTGCAATTATGTTTGCAAATTTATTTTGTAGTTTATCATTAACAGATAACTTAACTTGAAAACTTCACGTGATCTGTTTAATAAAGAAAGCGCATAATTGCAATTGCAAGATTCGAACCAAACAAAATTCCCATTTATTTCAATTAGAAAGAATTGGTTCCAAGTATTACATCCATTTATAATATGAAAAAAAAAATCAGCAAATAATTCATGTTGTCCGCCCTTCCCAAATGCATTAGAAAATTTGCGACAATCTCACTATTTCCCTCCAAAAGTATGTGGGAAATATATGCATAAATGCAATTTTAGAATGTGTTATATTTCAATTAAAATTTAACGGCACAAGACATTAAATGTCAAAAGCGCTGACAGGTAAAATCGAAAAATGTTTTTTTTTTTAAATTAAATAAATAGCGAATAACTACGCCAACGACAACAACAACGACTGTAACCAAGTAGTACAATATGTTATTATTAAAACTATAAATAATATTAAAAAACAAGCAACAATGACAACAAATACAATCAACGCAAAACATTGACACTGCACACTGGCTTATTAGCTATCAGGGCACGTATAAAATATCATTCGTCGATATATTTATCAATAAAAAAAGTTAATAATATTAAAATCAGCATAATATCTTCGTTTACTATAACGCAATTTAGCGATTATTTAAATATATTTTTATTTATATTTTGTATTTTTTTGTAGCATGTACGAAAAGGGACAAGGATAATGGGGTTGCCAGCATTCTGGTTTTGTTTTTTTAACAATCTAAAGTGACTATGATCCTTAAAACTCATCTACAAATAAAAGCCACTAATTCAGTGCAACAAAAATATTTCAATAAAACAAAGAAAATTATATGAAAATAAGAAAGTATGTAGTAAAATAAATTATTTGACAAACTTTCTAAATATAAGGGATGTAGTGGCACCCCTTTCCTAATTTAGATACGCCATTGTCCTAAAGATATAATAAATTTGTCACATTATAAGGAACATGTCCGGGTGTGTGATAAATCTTTGCAATATTTTTATGTCAAGGTTTTAAAATATCGATAGTGGTATGTTACCCACTCTTTTTAGAGTAACTGCATCCACTCTCCTTTGGGTGTTTGATATGAAACAATTGTTTTCGTTAGGCTCCGTACCGAAGGTACAAGAGCCTATTGGTTTTGTGCGAATGTATGTAACAGGTAGAAATAAAGGTCGGAGACCCCCAGAGTTATGGTCAGGAGTGATAGAGGAAACTATATAGCCATGTCCGCCTGTTCGTCCGTATGAGCGTAAGGATCTCGGAAGCTATAAGGATTTAGATCCCTAATAAGTTTGGAAATTCGAGCGGCGACTTGTACTGGTACAGGGCCTTTTACAGTCGGTTACGCCCGACTCTAATTTTCAGCTCATAACAGAGCTTCTTCCAAAATCCTGATTTGAACAAAAACTTGGTAGTGATAGAGGTGATGTATAGGTGATCGAACCTAAAATATATTTTTAATGGCTGGTCAACCAGAGTGCGACGCTTTCGTTACCTCTATTGTAGACGAATGAGTAGCAATTTAGTTTCATTAAGCATTTCGATTTGCGCTTCAGTGACAACTTTGATGACAATGGTCATCGTCTTTCTCTTTTTCGCTTTTGAATGCAAATAGAAAGACAATTGCAAATCAAACGGGAACAACAAAAGCTAAACGAAGCAATTTTTATGAATTTGTTTTATAAATTCATTTCTCTACATTAAAACAAGAATAATATTGCAGTCGAGCACACTCGACTTGGAAATACCCTGTTAAATATTCTCTTTTCGAACAACAAATTTGTATGTTATATACAACAACTTTGTCACTTGGCAGTTTATTTTAGGGTCTAAATGTCCAAATTTAAAGCTCCTACCTCTTATAATGACCAATATATTGCGTTTATGCAGCGTGATTGCTGCAGATTAAATAAATTTATAAATTCTATGGTATGTATCTCTATATATATGTATTTATTTATTTAATTAGCAACACACAACGACATGGTATATACTAAATATACATTACGTAAAGAATTAATTTGAGAATCGGAGAGAAGGTAATTACACAGAGAAACCTAATATAAAACATAGTACATAAAATAGATCGTTATTTGCGTGCATAATTGTACGAATTTAGGTAATACAGCTAGTAATCTATATATATATATATATATATATATATAAATGAGTGCATGTATGTTTGTGGGTTTGTGGGTGTGTATGTCCTTTATAGATTCCCACACCATTCTTCCGATAACCATAAAGCCCCCATATAATTGATAAACAAAATTCGTCATATCTTGGTAGCCATGTGGTGCAGGGATGAAATTTGGTATACATATTAAGTTTGGTCCAAATCAAAAGGGGTGATGCCCCACATATCAGCCATAAACGAAATTCAACATATCTTTGGTATAAATCGGATCGGATCGCCGTAATAAATCAAATATTCTAAAACTAGCCTTGTAAAATTTTATTCTCGCCAATACCTCACCTTTAGAAAAGAATGGCAAAAAGGGGGCGTAGCAACGAAAGCCGGATCCGCTAGTAATACATATATATTTTTATGGTATCTTTTACGCCTCCTATTGGCTGTATCATAGTTTTGCACAAATTTTATATACCCTTTTACCCATATGTACAGGGTATAAAGAAATTGTTGTTCAACTCCAAAAGAGAGCAGAGAAGAGCGCGTGCATGTATAAAAAGAGAAGAGAGCTTGTATACAACGTCATTCCATTCTCTTCACACAAAACAAATCCATCTCTCAGGCTGCCATTTGTGCTTATTTTCATTCTACAGCTTTGCAGCTTTGCATCTCACTTGCACGCTTGTTCATTGTATAAGGCTGCTCTCTTTCTCTCTTGTTTTCATGCAGCTATGAATGTATATGTTAACGTTAAGCAACCCGTTCGAATGCCACTTTGGCCAATAACAAAAAAGCTGTCTGTCTACATAGTTCTCGCTCGTTCACACGTATGAGCTGGGCTGAGCTGCTATACAGTCCTTCCTTTGCTCGCACATTCACTGAATAGAATATGGCTGCAAGCAAAAAAGGCGGAGTGCATCATGTTGCGCATCGTCTTTGTTGTTGTGCAAACTATTATTGTTATTATTTATTGTTGTTGTTGTTTAGCCTTTGGCTGCGTCATTGTATTGGCTTTTTGTTACTTTGTATTCTTCTTGTTGGTTTTGTTGTTTGCAGTTTTTAGGTGCCCGGCCCTATTCGTTGCCCTTCTTTACTCTTCTTTTAAGCTGTCAGTCAAAGTTCTTCGCATATTCCTTTCTGCTTCATCTTCATCTTTTCATTTCACTTTGCTAGGCTGTCCATGACCAACCATGACACTTTTTAAACGCACTTGGCCAACTTGCATTCAGCAAACTTCGTTTTGCCGCTTGAATTCATTTCATTTCGATGGCGTGTCTACTTCGTTGTTCATTCATTTCATTCTATCTTTCATTTTGGACTTTTGCGGCTTTAGCATTTTGCAATTTATTCGAAACTCATTTGCGGTTTTTTAAAAGTTTTTCATTTTTCATTTTAAAAATGTTTGCGTTCAAAATGCAAATCCCTCTCGGTTTGTTTTGTGGTTTTTGAACTGTTAATTGTATAATTTTAGAGTATTCAATGCAGTTCAGTGCGGCAGTTTGCATGTTTCGCTTGTTTGACGAGTTTTGTGTGGTTGCTGTTATTTTGGATGAAAATAAATGTTTATCGTGTCTCAATGTTGTAATTGCTATATTTATGGCAACGAACTTCTGTTTTGGTTAGCTTAAGAAATCATCACCGAATATTAACTAGCATAAAATTGTAAAGCGAAATTACAAGTCATAAATTTTCGTTTATATATTTCAAAAACGTGTAAATGGATATATTGTAACTACTCAAAGTGAAAATGGATGTAACATAGTTACGTCTCGAGAAATCAAACAGTCTAGGCACGATTGCCTGTCCGCCTAGCTAAGTGTAACGAATGATCTGAAATTTATTTGTTCATCACAACCATTTTATTACTATGTAATTGATTTATAACTTTTATACTTTCGAAAATATATTATCCTGCTAGTAGTTTTGAATTGCTATATTTACTTCAATTCGGTCAAACTGCTTTGCTGAATAAAAAGTATCGGAAAAACATTTCGAAAAAGATCCGCTGGCACAATGTCGGGACTGCACGTTGGTGAATAATTTTATTACCGATCTTGGTCACATAGAAGGAAGAAATGTTAGCTTGGTGCAGTTTTTAATTTAACGAGCTTGGTGCTGTTCTTCTTCATAACAAAATCTTTAGTGTTTTAATTTCGTCTACGACCACTAAAAAATTTAACCGGTGGTCAGACTTCAACATGTTGCAGTTGTTGGTTCTTGACGTTAACGGCTCATCAACGCGGGGTCCGTCCTCTATACTCTATCAGCCATTTAAAAACTGAATTTTGTAATAGGCCATCAAACTATTAAACACATGGCCCGACATGACAGAACTGAATCGCGCAAAGGTTCACTAAATCCCCGATGCGACTCTCACGGACGCTATAAGGCGACTTGACCTTGTACTCTGTGAGCTTGTGACATTCCAGATTCAGATACAGTTCATCATTAACACCATATATTTTTAGCAACCCAATTGGCGCCAAAACTATCTTATTAAAATAATTGCTTTAAAGAAAGCTAGCTACATAAAGTTAAAATATCTACTGCTCATACAGGCCAAAGACGACTGACGCAATAGATCTAGCCTTAAGTCAGCAATAAGTTTTTCGGACAGCCAATAGGAATCATAGTTTATATAAATCAACAAAATAAACTATCTAACAGATTAGTATCTAGTTAATTTAAAACTACTAAGCATGAATGTGGAAATAAGTTTTAGTGATTATAGCAAAAAGTTGATTCCTTTAATGTTAAGGTCTCTGCACCTTTAACATCGAGTCACGACACATCAATACATTGTCAGACAGTCAGGTTTCCATTAAATCACTTCACGCATTGTTAGGCAATTCAAATACTGTAAACATCTACCTCAGATATCTTAACAAGATGGATGTAAGTTAATCGTTTAGATGAACTATATAGTCAATAGCAGGGAACTATAGTCGGTAGTTGTATGAGTCATCAGTGGTCATTGTCTGGAGGTTGTCCATGCCAACTTTTGAAATATTTCACACAAACTAGATATGCATTTTAGCAGGCTATAAGGTTATTTTACATGATAAGCACGTATTTTCAAATTTATTAATGTGAAGAGAGAAAATTATTTGCAACACCTTAAAACATTAATTTTTTTGAATAGCAAAGTGTAGACGTGTTTTGATTTCTGCTACGAAATCTCATAAGTCGCAAAATTACCATTGAATACATGCAAATTGCAAACAATTTATATGATTCATAGGGGACTTTTAAGTTTGTCTAAGTTTATAAGCAAGAATTTGCAATTGACACAACCTAGCGGACTGATGAGACTTCGCGTATCCGTGAATATTCTAATTGTATATAAGTTGTAAAAAATGTTTAATATATTTTAGAATGTCTTAGTTTTAAAATAATCCTTGAAATCAAATGATGACAACATGCATCGTGTGCATTATATGTTGATGTATAAGCGGCGTCAAAGAGGATTTTTAATTACGTTTGATATCCATTTCCAATTACTAAAACAAATTTGGATTATCATTTTCTCGTTTCTTTTATTAATTTTGAAAAGTAAATTGAAATTTTTTCCTAAAGTGCTGAACGTATCGTCTCACAAAAATATATTTTCCACTGCCTTTCTCTTACATTAGAATTTTCTAGTTTAACAACTGTTCCATGAGTTCTACATTTTATTCGCTGAGATTTGATTGCCGTGTCGCCTGTACTTTTGATATTAACTTATCGTATCTAATAAAGATCTACGCAGAAGTATGAAACATCAACTTAAGCCAAGCAGAATTAGGTAATTATTTTCTTAATTTACAATACACATACGCCACGATATAAACGATATATCATCTAAAACAAAACCATACAAAACGTATGACAGTCATGAGCAAATATTTATGCCAGAACTAATGCAAATTTGCATGAAATTGTATACAAAAAGCTGCAAAATTGCAGTAAAAAGTGAATTACGTAATTGCAATTGGCGCAACGTGCAAAATGGAGAAAAACGCTCGCAAAAACAAGCCAAGCGCCGCACATAAAATCCTTGATTGAATTAAACAATCAAATTACACGCGGTGAACGCCGGCTGAGCTTTTTCATGCATTATTGGGTATTTTTTGTGCATTGAGTTCAGTGCAGCAGGAGTCAGAGTCGTTAGCTTAATGGCGGCCATTGAGAGCAGCGCCAAGCGAAAAAAGGCACATAAAATCAATTACAAGAACAAAATACAACAAGTCGCTGGCAGCAGGTGGGCAAACAATGAACGCCGTCGGTGTTATTGATGCAACAATCAAAGCAACTGAACTGGGCCCATTGCAATTAGTTGTTACCGCTCAGCTCAGTTGTTGTCGCAAATAAATATTTGCTGAAAGCCAAAGTAAATAGAGCAATTTTCTAAAAGAAAGAAAGAATAATAAGAATTAAAGATACCTACTCGTAAGTATAATGTACATATGTAGTTTGTTGCAAAGAAGCATGGTATGCGCGAAATTGTTTTATAAATTAAATTAATGTAATTGCAAAGCATTCAAAAGAAGAAGAAGATAAAAGCGAAAAAATTACATGCAGTGCTTTTTACTTTAATTTAATTAAATGCATTTTGTATCAATTCAATTCGAAATGGCGGAGGCGACGGGTATCTCAATGGCATTGTTGTTGTAAGAGCAAGAGCATAATACTGCATACATAAAGAGAACTCGAAATATATTAAAAATAAAAGGAAATTTAAAAAAAAATAAGTAAACAAAAAGCAAAATAAAATCAAACACACACATACACAAATCAAGCAAAAACAGCATTGCTCCAATAAAAAATTGCTCCAATAAAAATTCAACATTTTCTTTCGGTTTATTTTTTACTCTTTATACTTTTTATCGAAGACTTTTTTCAATAGTGTGCGCTCTTATTACAGCATTTTTTGCTTTTCTCTTAAGTTATTGCTTTACGTTTGTGTGCTCTTTGATTGTAAAAATTCCGATTTTTTCACTTGGCATACATTGTGTATGAGTGATTTTTTGCTAAATACAATAAATTTTTATGAGTTTTAAGATTTGTATTTCAATTAGACTTTTAGCGCCTTTCTTGAACATTTTTTTACACAAAATTATATTGTAAGCCATTTTAAAAAAGGCTTTACCATTTATTTCAATATTCTAGAAACTAAAAAACCAAGCTTATCATTTTTTGCTGAAATTATATAAAATATTTTATTATTATTATATAAGAAATAAAGTTCACAAATTAATAAAGTAAAAATATGGAAAACTATTAATGTGTTTTTATAACCGCAGTATAAAGGATCATAGAATTATTATTTGATTTGTAGATCAATTATTTAATTGTTTTATAGTTATTTTTGTGTTTCGTCGAGAGTTTAAAGTAAACAGAATTTGAAGAAACTAGAATTTTGGAGTCTTCATAGAGAATTTTGTTTATTAATTCGTCCGTGTATCTTACGATAAAATGTAGCATAACTAATTTCTTTTCGTATTTTGCCTCATTTGTGAAACTATACGGGAGGTGGTGTTCAACCCTCTAATTTTGACCAAACTTAGCCCGTTTACTTCTCATGATCCTCTTAACATGAACACCAAATGGGGGGTGGGGCCACGCCCCTTCCAATTTTGTCAAAGCCTGTTCTTTTCCATCGTCTCATCTATCTCTTTACGAAAAATCATACCAATTGGTTTTAGCGGTTTAGCCATAAGAGAGGAACATACATACATCCTTACAAACTTTCGCATTTATAATATTAGTAGGATATACTCCGTCAATACTAACAAAATACCTCACATAGATACAGATCGGAATGATGTTTCTATGGGTCATAGCATTGATATAACATGTCTTATAAAAAGACTAAATGAAAAGATCTTTATGTGTATGTATGTGTGGGTGGATATAAATGCACATATGTACATACATATATCTTATGTTTAAGAAACAATGACTAACTAAAAAACTGATAATAATTTAAATTCATTGATAAATATATAATAAATTCAACATATTTACCAAACCGTTTATGCTATTAAAACTAGAAATCCAAATTCCAAAAAAAGGAAAGAATATGCAAGCTCATTCATGACTTCACGCTTTGACAGCGAAATTGAAAAAGCACTCAAATGCAAAAGCAGTAATTCAATAGGAGCAGCGACAACAAAATCAAAGCAAACTCAAAAATAGCAACAAAAATGTTTTTTTTGCAATTGCTGCTGGTACAAAAAAAAACAAAAACAAAATATGAGCAGCAAAAAAGAGCTGAAAACAGTAGCTCTGCGCATGCGCAATAATTGGCTTGGCCAAGAAGCCGCCACTTGCATGTGTCCAAAAAAAACAACAACAATGCCAGTCGACTACAATATGCGCGTTAAGAGCGTGAGTGAGAAAGATTGACAGAAAGAGAGAGAAAGAGAGAGATATTGCTTTTCTGGTCGGGTCGGGTCTCTTGCCTTTAGTTGGAGCGTGCGAGCGTTTTTTACGCGACGGCACTCAGCATTCGAGTTCGGAATTCTTGCGAGCTTGGCAGCAATTTTTTTGCGCTGCTCCATCGACTCGACCAGAGCATCCATCCATCCACTGACTGGACTGGACCGACCGCGCGATACTGACTCAAGTATTTTTCGGATGCAAGTTTTAAGCGCGCGAGCCCCGAGTACGATTTTTACCTTCATTGGATTGTGTGCTGCAGTTACTTCTTCAGTTCAGATACAGACCAGACGAAGCGAAGCATTCCATTCCTTTGATGTAATTCTAAAAGTGCATCTGTTCCTTGGCGTCGCGAGTTTTTTGTCTTTGTGTGTGCATGCGGCATAATTGAAAGAAGAGAAAAAAATATACAAATAAAAAATGGTTAATAAGTGCAAGCAAAATAAAGAAAAGTGTTAAAAGTGCAACTAAACATAAAATATCTTAAAGATACTATATACATATGTATCTCAATATTTGTATCTGTTTGTATCTCAGCATAATAATAGAAATTCAATACTTTTATAACTCATACGAATAACTTAATCTGTGTTGCAATATTTAATAAGTAGAAATCAACAACAACCACGCCCACACAGCACTTTGCGCGCATTATACGCCTTTGTTGTCGTTTTCAATTCACTTACATAAGTGACTGTTTCAATAACATCAAGATCGTCGCGCAATAAAAAAAGTCCAAGTTGCGTGCATTCGAATTGCATTTGAAACTGAACAAAAGTTCTTCGACGCCATTTTGGTTTGCATAATTAAGTTGTGCAAAAATTACAGTGCGGTTTATTAAAAAAAAAGCCGAATAAAGTGCAACAAACACAAAGAGCCAACGAAAACGAACATAAGAAACGCAGTGCATATGTATGTTAAAATTGGTTGCTTGAGTAAAAAAGAATTTACTGTCGAAAATTGGTAATTTTTTTGGAACACCTCGTTTTTGTACGATTTTCTTGGAATTGCGGTGCTTCTTAGCAATTTGAAAAGTGAAAGTGAAACAGAATGATGAATCTTTAATATTGGTTTAAGTTTTTGAGAGTTCCACAGATTTGCTCTCTTTATTGTATGTCTCCATGTGGAAAGAATGGCTGGTTAAATAGTGCTACTCAGTGACACTGCACACGCAAAAAGTTTACTGCTGAAGGAGTTTTTGATTATCACCATATATAGCAATCTCAAAATCTTGTTTTTCTTTCACATTAATTCTGACTTAAAAAAGAGACTGGTATCATTTTGAAACCATATTTCGTGAGAAAATGCGTTTATAAACACTGTGGCAGGCAACATTATTCTAAGTGTTACTTTTAAAAATTCGGGAGTTCAGAAAAGAAAAAAAATATTGGATGGCACTGAAAATTCTTCAATTTGTCTGTAAATGCAGTGCGGTAATAAAAAAGGGGTGTATACATTGCTAAAACTTGTATTACAGGCAACGGAGAGTTTGGCTGCTACTCTTATGGGATGGTAGAGTACGCAATCAACGCTATCTTACTTTATTATCCCTTTCGCACATAGTATGAAGTTTGTGCCATCAAGATTGTGGCACCCTAGACCCCATAAAGTATGAAGCACAAAAATAACTTTACAAAATTAAATTTAGCGCTAATGAAACGTATACCATGTGTCCAAGGATATAAGAAAGTTTTTTTCAGAAAACAATTTCACAAATTTCCCATGTTTCAGCAAATATTTGACCCAGAAGGATAAGATTTCACATGTAAAGTGCTCCTAGAAATATAAAACCCACTTAAAATTTTGATGCAGATGGATGAGAGTTAGAATTCATATAAATGATACAGAAAGAAAGAAGTTTTAGTGGAAAACCTTTTGTATCATGCGTCCAAAGAAAATCGAAAGTAGACATAGCTGCAAGTAATTTTTAAATAATGATAGGTTGAGTGCTGAAACAGATTTTTTCTTATGCGGCTCTTTATTCGTAATTTTTTTTAATTTTGGCAATACAGAGACATTATAATTTGGAATTATATATTTCAAACACTTGGTTGCTCTATGTTAGGTATAAATTTGAATTGCCTGGTGGCTATTAATTGTCCTTAACTTGGGTATTAAAATTATTATGGGGACCCTTTACTAAATGTTTGAGTTCTCTCCTATAAACTATCATTAATCTGAAGAATAGTTTCTAACAAGGGCGTATCCAGGGGGAAAAGTTGGTTAGAAAATGTATTTAACTACATATTTTGCACTTTTGAATCCTAAAAAAAAAAAGTCAGCTCAACGTGCCATTTCAAGATTAAAAAAGACTCGCAAACAAAAATGCTGTGGTGAAATTTCAAGTTTTGGATAAGGCGGTTGACCAAAGACACAACAGCACAACCTTATCGAGTTGGTATTGACAGTGCTAAATAAGTTTTTCATACATATAAATTAGATTATGTGCAGAGTTTCAGATGCGTATGTAAAAACCTCAGAACTATTAGAAAAAAGAACGGACATGACTATTTATAAGCATATTAAGTTTTTAATTGACATTTTTAAAGAGCAATGTAAGAAAATCGTACAACAATCGAACATATATTTAGACACTACATAAACAAATATATCTTCGGAAATTTCTCTAGCTTGACTATAAAAGATGCATGAAAATTGCATATAATAACATAAACAAAAAAAATAGTTGAATAGATATTTTAAAAATAATTATTAATGAAAATGTATATAAAATTGTTCTAGAAAGGATTAATGAGAAATGATAATTACTTTAAATTTAAATGTGAACTAGACATACTATACAGTTTGAATAACCAATGAAAAGGCGTTAGGAAAAGTCTAAACGTCTATTACAAATAATAAATTGTGCAATATATAAAATACCAGAGATCTAAAGTAGTTTAGTCGAAAGCAGTGTTTAAATCGCGTTCAATTCTCTAGCTAATATAACTAAATGATTATGCATGGTACCTGGTACAAAGGACCACAGTTGGCGCATCACACACACACCGATTATCATCATCAGTTTCGTTCGTATCCTTCGTTTGTGGTGACTCCATACCATGATACACCAACGCCCAATATTAATAATAGTGAAAATAATAATCATAATTACAACAACAGCAGCGGCAGCAACAACTCCAGCAGTCACAACATCAATAATAATATAATTGTTGAAGGAGCCTTTGCCGCTGCCGCCGCCGGTTTGAATGCGCCACACTTTGCCACAGTACTCAGTCCGACAATTAAAATAGAACAATCTTTTGGCGAGCCGAATCTAACCGGTGTCGATGATTATGCGCTGAATTTGGATTGTGGCGTAGATAATACCTACCGGGTGAGTACAAAATCATATTTATTTTATATTTTCATACCTATTGGGAATGTTTTCCACTATTTACTATGCATATATAACGTACTATAATTCTAGCGCTACAAGAAAAATATATCTCTTAGATAAATGTACAAGTCAAAAGTTTTATATCTGTAAATAGATATTTATTGAGTAAGGTTCGAAATGGCCCAAAAAAAAAATTCTTTCTGAATGTTTTTTTCTGCTTTGCAATTGGTGCACACACAAAAAAAAAAGCTCGAACTCCACTGAAACAAAAAATGTTTACCTAAATTGGGCGTCTACGAAATTTATTAAAATACAATCTCCACCAACAAATGAATTAAACCAAACACGCCCACAACAAAACTTGCTCTCTTACCCGCTCTCTTGACACCAATTTTTTAAGAGCAAACTGCTTAAATTGCTTTTTCAAATACAACAAAATTTTTTCGAGGATTATTCTGAGTACGTTTTGCTTTTGCTAGTTATGTGAGAGCTTTTTCGTAGCTTTTAAGGATATTTTTCTGTGATTTTTGGTCGAAAAGGGTTTGTGTCCTGGCTATACGTAAGTTTGTGCGCTTATGGAATATTTTACCAAGGTCAAGGTGAATTTGTAGTTGGTGAGCTTGTGGGATTTCAGGTGAATTGTTTGTTTTGGAATATGTGCATTGTTACAATATTATATAGTAATAATAAAGGTATAATAACCCTAAAACCATAAAGTTGGAAATGAGTTCGTATAGCGGCAAGTCCTATTTTGAATTGTACAAAAATAGTCAGGTTGGTAAACAATTCTGTAAAAAAATTTCACTCAAATGTAGGATCCTTGGTACTTCATTCAGCGATTCAGATCGAGATATCAAAAAGTAAGGAATTTGTTTACATCTTTTGGTCGTCTTACTCGTATCAAAGCTACAATTTCTTAGAAACATAGAGAAAATATATTTAATTTTTACCAAAATCAATCTATTCAACATCAATTACGGCACCACTACTCATCTCTTAGAACGGTTATCGTATATATGTATATACGTTCCTTCAAAAGTTGCATAGCTTTTCGAATTCAAAGATTGATAAATCCTTATCTAAAAGAAGAGCTTAATGTGTTACATTACATTTCGATTTGGCTATTTTAATATTATGCAATATTACGGAATCAAGAAATAGGGTAGAGAAACGCATAAAAACATATTATCTACCGTGTCGCTTTCATTTCCCTTTTTTCTTAGCCCATCGTGGAAAGGAATCATGCAAATTTAGTAACCTGATACTTTTTCGAGGCGCAAAATCGGCGATATCGCTTGTACTCTTGACGAGTACAAGCTTAAATAAATATATCTCTTAAACATAACTGCTTTTTACTACTGAGCCAAACGTCTAGCAATTGGCATCGAGATCTTTATCAGCAACGATACCAACATTGGTGGCTCATCACGCCCTTTAACAGGATCCCGGATAACTTAATTTGTATATGTAGACACATGCAAATTTTTCTATTTATGTCCGTTTGTTTTTCCGGACTAAACTCCAAAACAGCTGAATCGATTTAATCGAAGTAATATTTGTTAGACTGGACCAAGGGAGTGACATGCCTAATGGAATTATTGCCAACTGATACCCTAAAGCACCACACATTACTTATAAACGTTGCTTCAATTTATCAAAGAGCAGTCAAAATCATTATTGAGCTAAACTGAACATTTTCAAAACATTAATGTGTCACATCGTAGATTTACGTTACGAATGAAACGTGGGGTATTTAATGTGATCCAGAAAATGTGATTGGCAAAAAGCCGATTGGAAGACGCCAGACGAGTAAGCTAAAAACTTATTTCAGACGAAAAAACTACGTTTCCACTCATCCAATATATTTTTACTGGAAGTTGGGAAATAAGTCACATATAGGTGGTACCACTAGAAAATGGACTATTCCAATAGTCCAGATTGCTTTGATTGCTATATTGAATTTTAAGCGGAGCTTAGGAACGAATATATGCCGACATCGACCATATGTATCGCTTTAATCTTATAGTTTAACATAATTCTAAAGAGCGATGTTTCTTTCTATGGCATGCTGCTTACTAGTTTCGACCATATTCAATTTCCTATGCTCCTCGTATTTCGAATGTACGACAAAAAAAATTTCGAATGTACGACAAAAAAAATGCAGAATACTTAAATAGAAAATATTGTACGGAAAAAATAATAAAATATAAACAGCTGCTAAAAAGGGAGAAAAAAATAAATAACAAGGAGAAAGGATTCATGAAAAGTGCAGCTAAGAAGAAAATTGGCGCGATGTCGCAATGAACGTCGACTTCAACGTCGCTGCTGCGGTTCACTGTAACGACGCAGTTGTGTGTGTTTTTCTTTGGGTTTCGTATAGCATTTTTGCTCCTTTATGTCTGTGAAAAGTATGTTAGGACACGGTTTCGCTTTTCTTTTCTTTTGATTTTTATTTTTTTTGTTATTATTCTGCTGTTCCTTTTCATTTCTCTACATTTTTTTCATTTAATGCATCACTTCTTCTCGTTCCATTCATACCCTGCTCTGTAGAGGGTATACGAAGATTGTACGATTGCGTGTAACAGAACGAAGCAGACGTGGAAACTCCTATACTTTTTTGATAAAGTTTTTACATATGCATGTAACGTTTAGAAAAAATTAAATAAATGATCCGCCACTACGCACCCTTCTTAATGTATAGCAGCAATATAGATACTGCAGCGTTCATACAGTTCCGATAATAGATAGCAACTAAATACAATAGATAGTTTCTTGATACTTTATTAGACAGAAGAGGTCACAATAAGCTTTATCCTGCATTTTTAATAAAATTTTAGATTCTAAAACTAAATGGTACGTCTGCATGCGAGTATGTTTACATAGAATTAGGGTATTACGAAGTCGTATACTCAGCAATGCAGCTTTCTTACTTGCATCTGTTTTTATTTTCCATTCGCTGTACATATTTAATGCCGAAACGGCGTATATTTTTTTTATTGTAGTACTGTTCTTCAAATTGCTTGTTTGCTTACTTTATTTTTCTATATATATTTTTTTTTGTCGCTATACTTCAGCTGGTTTATACTCGTATATGTGTGTGTGTTAGTACTACTTATTTGTGATGATGGCAAATGTTTTCCTTCTTCTTCTATTTCCCAATGCTGCCATTGCGCTCTACTACCACTTCCGGCGCCGTCGTTCCGCTGCACATCATTGCCATCATCAGCAATGCGAGAGCAATCCCGAAAGCTTTTAAAATTTTTCAGTTCTGATCTTGGACATTAAGCTAGGTTAACATCATTAGGTCAGAACACCGTCAATTAGATTAATTTTCATTTTTTATTCGAATTTTGACTTAAATGAATTCGGATAATTTGCTTAAACATTTAGTATTACCCCCGTGTCAACATCATATTTGCTTTCTGTTGCTGCTTTTTGTAAATACATTTAGTATTACCCTCGTGACAACATTATCGTCCTTGCTCTCTGCTGTTATTGTTTGTTGTTGCTACCAATGTCGACGTCGTCATCAACGCAGCTGCTGATGCTTTTCTTGCTGCATGTTGTCGGCGCGATATGTTGCAAGTTGCTGCTGCTGCTACTGTCTTCAGTTGTTGCTGCCAATGCAGCGCGAAATATTGTACGCGGCGCATGTGTAAGACAAATAGCACAGGCATATCTCTAAAACGATTAAAAGGTGCAACACAAAAGCCATACGCAGGATAATAAAACAGAAATACTCGTGCCTGCACCACGCATAAAATGGCGCGCTGCTAGGACCGATAGTGAAACCCGAAATTGTGGGTGTTAAGCATTAAGTGAAAGTGGAAGCGGGAGCAAATACTACATACTTCTAAAGCTAGTGTGCACCAGAAATTATGATGACAACTACAACATTGAAAATTTACAAACAACAACAAAATCAATGAATATTGCAATCATTGTGAAAAACAATACCTTAATTTATAAGGCACGCGCGCTCGTTTTAAAATATGTTTTTTAGCTGCGCCAGTGTCCCTTTACATCTATTGTCGACGTTGTGCATGTATCTACCTCGCCACCTTGCTGCCGATTGCCACAAACGTTGCATACACATATATACACATAAATATGCGTATGTTTGTATGTATATTGTAGATCCTGTTATATATCCATATAGCTCCTTCCGCGCCATATAATAAAAGTAATGTAACAACAGTGAGTACACATATTGCACACACAACATGCTGCATCCTATAGGTTTAGGTGACCAGTCGCTCGATTTTAGCCTGCAACACAATCGAACAAATAGCGCTCTTATGATATTTGAGATAACAGGTGCAGAGGAGACTAAGTCAAGACATCTATTGAATGAGCCCCACCAGCTACTGCTTCATCCAAGTGACAAACTTAGGCTTAAGTATTACTTCGTTTAACCTCGTCAAAAGGTTTCAAATAGGACTCAGTATTAAAAACAAATGAAAGAATATTAAGCTGGTTTACAGAAGATTCTTTAGCCGAAGAAGAAACTGCTACGGAACTTTTTGACCCACGCTTTAACTATCTCAAACTATTAAGGAATTAAACTTGTACCTTTCAAGCAGAAATCTATTTAATAGAAAGATGGGCCCAGTTCAACCCTAAAATGTATCATTATACATTAAAAATAAGGAGCAGCATGGTCGTGTCTCGGCTGTTGTACATTTAACAAATTGTACGAAGTTGATTTTACAGTCAACGACTTTTCAGTCTTTTATGTTTGCAAGCTGAGTCCGGTGTCAGAAAGGTCAGCCTAATGCCCCCAACAATTGCATTGAATCCAGCTTGAAACCGAAGATTCTGTGAGGCATCTTAAGAATACTCACACCCTCACATTACACATTTAATACACAGGCACATATGAAATCGTTGTGAGTGGGTTTGGAGAAACAAGAATCAGAAACATAAGACCGTATAAAAGAAAATCAATCTTTGCTGCACTCCTGCCTTTTTAGTCCTGCTTACACGCTTGCTACTTGCTCCTGGTGGTCGTTTTGCTTCGCGCTTCATGCTTGCTATATGCAATGGGTTCATTTTTTTTTTTGCCTTAGTACGTTGCAGCTTTGAGCTTATAAGAAAAAATGCTGCAGTGCAAAAAAATATATAACATTTTTTCTTTCGCCATTGCTTCTTTAGAAACGTATAAAGGATGAAAAAAGCAGCGCAGTAAGAAAAAATAAAATAATAATAATAAAAAAAGAGAAAAGGAAACTACAAAACATTCACAACATGCTGCTCCCGTTGTCGACTTAAAAAGGAGCGGGTTTCATAGCTTGATATGTGTATATGTGTATGTGTAGGATTTTTCTTTATCGCTGCGTGTTCAGTTGTATATGTGTGTGTGTGGGCATGGTTGACTGCCTTTTATTCGCTAAAAACGTAGTATTTTCTTCAGCGGCGACGCTGGCGATGGCGGCATTGGACGCTACGGAATATATTTTCTTCGCATTTCAGTTTCAGTTGAGTTGTGCACAGTTCGGTTGAGTTTAGTTTAATACAAGTTGCAAGAATACGGTATATTACTTCATACCTATATATTCCGCGCGTATTCCTAACACTCAGAAAGAGCACTGCAGTAAACCCAACCAAATGTATGGAGCAAAGCTGCTATCATAAAAACATGAAATGAAAAGAAATGCAGCAACAGCGCTGAGGAAGAAAACAAGGAAGAAAATACAGCTCCTAATAATGTGGCATCGCGCGCGTGAATCCTTTCATATTTGTATTGTACTGTATGTAGCCGAATGTCCTGTTTCTGTGACTTCCACAGCTGTTTCGAATGCAGTAGCTCTGCAGTGCTTTTTGTGTCGCGTTGTATACATTAGAATTTGTGCAGTTTACATTGTTCATTCATCTAATATTATTTCTTTTTAAATGAATTCAATTAATTATCGCGTACTAACGTGCTGTAAGCGCAATGTGCAATATATAAAGCAATATGTGGAAGTTTCAAGACAAGTGTCGCTCATATTGTATGAGCCTCTGTTTTCTTAGTGCAATTTAAGAGCACTTAAAAAATGTTCAAGTGGAATTTATTGCGCGGTTTTATAAAAAGAAAAAAAGAATTAAATAAAGTTTTTCAAAAGTTTGAAGTCAAATACTTCAAACTTAACTTTTTGTTTTATTAACAGTGAAAGCTGCTTCCAGTGTACAAGAACAACATTAAAGGTAGAAACTTCAATGAGGTGTATGATACAATTTCAATATAAAACAGTCTATGACAACTATTTGTAGGTACTATAAAATTTGGCGATGTCGATTATTGCAAGATATTGAAGTTTAGTTCAATTAGTACATCTTTAACACTAATGTAAAATTACTTGTTCATTGTATGCAGCATTCACTGTAAACTTATATATAAACGTTTATCTCCTTTTATCAGCAGAAACGTAGAAGAACAGTTTATGAAAATCATGTAACAACAAACGACAAAACATTTTAAATCCAAACGAAAGTTCCTCAAAAAGTGCAAAAATTAGGTCATAACAATTGTATAAAAATAAGAAGAATTACAAATAAAATAAAAAAATGAAACCAAATAACTTAATAACGCAAATTAATTATAAAGCACAATAAAGTTTACTTAGAGAAATAAGTTTATTGATACAAAACGAAGGTTCCTAAAAATATGTGCAAAATAATTTTGAACTGAAATAATATAACACAATACATTAAATTAAAAGTAAACTACGACACAGAAATTAAGAAAACCTTTACTAAGAGATTAGGTAAAATGCTAAATAATTCAATTGTATATTATGTTTAACCAATATCGCCGAATTAAAAACTTGTAAATAATATATTGACAAAAAAAAAAAAATAAAAAAGGACGATAGGGGAAGAGAGGTGCATAAACAATGTGAAGCAGATATACACATACATACATGTATTAAAAAATCGTATGTTTATGCTAAAACTAATAAATCAGAAAGTAAACAAAGCACGATAAACAAAATATGAAATGAAAAAAAACTAGAAAACATATCAACAGTTAAAGCAAATACAATAACAACAATACAAAGTCATTAAAGAGCTGCAGCAAAACACCGCAAAAAATTCTCATACACAAAAAGCAACGAAGTATAAAATATATGAATAAAAAACGTGCAAAATAAATCATAAAGCGTCGCGAAAAACTAAATCAAAAAACAACACAAGTACTATACAACAAAAGCAAAAAGCATTAAAGCTATATCAAAAAAAACTAAGACAGAAATGAAATAAATATGTACAACAAAAAAATGCATACTAAACTAAACACAAAAGAAAAACTTTTCAAGGTCATTTGAGCGGCGCGTAGATTATTTTTGAATTTTTTTTTAAATAAATCTAAAAATCTAGAAAAATATAAAAAAAATGTTCATCGTTGTGTTGCAAATAGAAATAAACTAACTTCGAAAAAGTTGTAAATGAAAGAGATAGAAAGAGAGTGAGAGAGTGGGTTAGACAGATAGGTAGACAGATACGTATATGGAAACACACATACGAACTACATATAGAAAATACGTATATATAAAAAATCCAACGCGAAATGTTAAAAGAAGTTAAAAGAAGCAAACATAGCGGAAACGGAAATGAAATTGAGCTAAAAAGTTTTACTGTCTGCATATATGTATGTGTGAGTGTGTTTGTGAGTGTTAAAAAAAGTGTGAATAAATATACACAAAGAAACATGTTAAAACTTTGGATAGCAATCTTTGTTGCTCACGAATTCCAATGCGAAAGAATAAAAGGTGAAGTTACCAAATCGAGTGGCAAGAAAACTTTAGCCTACTTTTGGGCGCAAGAATGTTTGACTTAAATGATTAAAAGGCGCTTGGAAAAGATTAAAGTAACTAAATAATAATTTGTGAAACTAATCGAAAAATATTTTGAAATGTCTGCAATTTTGAAACGTCGTCGCAGCACGCAGGATTATGCCACCTTTATTAATGCACCTCCCACGCCTACGACAACACCAACGCCTTCTTCTACGCCTACACCATTTCTTATGCCTGCCGAATTTTATAAAAGCCTTTTTGCCAGCGCCGTGCTGCAGCGGAAACAGTTTTGCGAGGATGCAACAGCGCAACAATTTATTGCGCAAACACGTTCCTACTACAATCGCTCGTTGACTCCTTCACCACCTATGCCACCCGCTGCGCATATGCCAAGCAATTTGCTTTTTTCACCAGCTGCCGCCGCCGCCGCTGCTGCTGCCGTCTCTGTTGTTGTTGTTGAGGGCCTGAAGCGCGAATGTGAGAATGCTTCGCTGGAACGTGACACATACGATTTAAGGAATAGTCCAAATGTTAGTAATGAAATGTTATATACTTGCGAATTCGCTGTAACCTCAAGTGTTTAAAATCTTTAATTGTTAATCATTAGATAGAAAGAATGGTTATTCCAACTTATAATACTTAAGACCGTTTTCTGATCTTTATATTTTCCTGGCGAAAAAGTCTCCTAGATTTACAATATCGTCTTCTGAAGTGCAAGGATTTATATGTTAACAAATTTGGTGCAAGTGTGGCAACGCTACAGCGATAGAGTTGGATACGTGATAATTATTGATTGGCAACATGGCTGATAAAGCTATCAGACTGCAGCAGATCTTTGTTTTGAATATTGTGCGAGAATTTAAAAGTAAGATTACAATGACATTAATATTTCCTGGCGGGCAAAGTAGGTTCTATTGCCTGCTCAGAAATGTCTGCAAGTGACTGCATATAGACCGCTCTTGAAATATTTGGCATATTTTTATATAAATTCGACAATTGAAGTTTAACAGTTATTAGCAGCAGCTGATTGATGTATCCATATGTGTTCATGCAATGCTTTAAATCCATGAACTTCTACCACACCAGTTTCAAATTCAGCCAGTTGGATACTCGTGTGGTTAAGAAAACCGAATGTGAATTATGAATATATTAGGATCAGAAAACGGACCGATATACTTTACATGCACTTAAAGATTCAAAGCAAATTAAAAAAATAATGATTTTGAGAGGATATTCTCAGAACTACCTTACCTAATCTCGGATGGCGCTCGTACTTTCAAAATTTTTAATTTATAAGCTCCACCTATATCACTAATCATAAATTTTGAGCCGACTGCAACATTAAGTTTGTGTTTGAGAGCCATTGAGCACGTACATGAAAGGCATAAAAACGAACATAATGTAGGTGGGTATAGAAATGAATCTTCAACGTAATTGTATGACAAATAGGTGGTTTTTAGTGTTGTGTAACCCCAATTTGAAGAAATTATTTCATTATAGTGGATGAAACATGAATCCACCTTAACTTATCTGAAGGCAACTAGTAGTATAAAAACTATGTTTCTCTCGCTGAATTGGCATTGCATCCTTTTCATTTCTGTCCGTCCGTCTGCCCTACATATCTCCTTTCAGTAGGGTTCGATGAATGTAAAATTTAATTTTATTTTAATGGACGACAAATCGAATCGATATTATTGTGGAAAGCGACTCTGATTTGGACATCTTTAGGTGTTTACAAATTTGAACTGTCAAAGGATTGCGTGAAGTAATATGGAAAATCAATATCTACAATCCTAATCATAAATAAGAAATTATCAAATTCGCAAATTTTAGCAAAAAATACTAAGCACTGATTTACTTCCGAAAGATTTACGATAAAATATTATAATATTATGTATACATGCTATATCTGTATTTTCGAAACTGATTAAGTCATTTCATCCATTCTAATGAGTTTTACAACTCTATAAAATAGAAACAAATCTCATCCAGACAATCGTAATTTATTTGTTTGCAGAATAAATGTCCACTAAATACAAATAAACCAGTTTGTCCATATTATAATCTTTCGCTTTAGTGCATATGCAATAATACTAATAATTCTCACGTAAACATAGCAAGAGGGTTTGCAAAACAAACCAAAAAGGTCAGCAAAAAAAATCAAATAACATATATTTAAAATAGAACCTTTTCATCAAGGGCTGTGTTAATTGCATCTCTTTCTTTTTTGTCTATCTAAAATTTTTTCTGTATTTTAATATTATATTATTTATATTTATTTTATCATTAACCTTTTTCGACTTTCATTTCTTTTCTTTCATAGAAACCCAACAATTACGCGTGGCCCTTAGCGGCGAGCACAGCTGCAGCCGCTGCCGCTGTATCGACAACAACTACAACTGGTGGTCAAGTTGAAGCAAACAACAATCACGCATCAGCTGTACACTCCTCTGTTGCTGCTGCCTCACCAACACATGCGACACCAACGCCACCCTGTTCGGCAACAGTAGCAGCAGGAGTATCTGCGGGAGGAATAACGACGACATCAACAACGACGACAGCATCCACAATTAATTTGAACGCAACGCAAACAGCAGCGACCCATCAAACAAATTTTGAGCACGCTGTAAAATCACCACCGGAAATAACGCCAGCCGTGCTACGACAACAACAACATACGCCACCATCCCATACATTACACCAACAACAACAACTACATCAACAACATCATCAACAAAAAAGTCCTTCGAGTATATCTACTGCCGCAGCAACGGTTGCTACAATGCCGATCGGCAGCGTTCAAAGCCAAAATCCCACGCAGGGCCTCGTCCATTGGATGAGCGCAGTAATGGCGGAGCATATGACCGGACAGACACATCATGATCCGACGGCTGTGGGCATGCATTATATGTGGAATGGTAATGTCGATGTAAGTATAATATATGCATATTTTACAGTTAGAAAATGTTGAAAGATTGTTCGACTATAGTTAAGAAACCATTTACTAATTTTGCATCAAGAGTTCGAAGCAAAAGTTGGACTTATTCTATTGTTGTTTTATGTTAATTTTAACCAATGAATCCTCAGTTTCAAAACGAAGCCACCTGTCAAACTTCAACTATTAATTTTTTCGTCTCTTAAGATTCTCTGATTGGAAACTTTCTTTTAAAGTGAAAAGTACAACTTTTTACTTGTCAGTCGCTGTTTGATTTTCCTTGCGATAGATGGCGTTGCTTTATTGTAAAATTCTTTTCACAACTTCTTGTTTCGTAGTCCTTTCATTTTATTTAATACGCGTGAATGTGCAAATTAAGTAAATTAAGTGAGCACGGAAACGAGCGATAAAAATTGTTCAGGAAAAAAGGGAAAAATAAAAATGAAGCTGTGTGTGAACTCAAAGTTCGGTATGCTCTATTCGCACGCCTGAAAGTATCAAGCGTGTTCGGGTGCAAGAATCCTCTTTGCTTCTTCTATTGCAGATCTACCCACGTAGCTTACTTTCGTCATTTATCTCTAACTCTGCGCCTTAGACCTAAGGACTTCCTACACTGCCAACATGCCTGACCACACTGACACCCACCAACTTCCGACAACTTTTCTATTTAGCTGACCTGACCTGCTTGCTAACCTCACACAAACATTCTCAACTACAGCTAACGTACAACGCCACATCAATAGACGCATACACAAATACTTGCACATTTAGACGCAGAAAAAATCCTTTGCAGCTTCGTTTAAATTTTCATTCTTATTTTTCACAGCAAAAACAACAATAGAATACTTGGATGTTGACATTTTTCAGTTCCTTTTTTCTATATAATGTGTGTATATATAAAAAGTCCTTCATATCCTTGCTCTTGACTGCGATGCGCGCTCAACTGCGACATACTCCATTTCTATCAAGCTGATGCTCTCTCTTTCTAGCCGTTTCTTTTAATCCTTTTTTTATTTTTCTGTTGCTACCCTTTGCAAGACGTAAACAAGTTTTGCTTTCCGCGTTGTTGTTGTTTTAGTTCCTTTTTTATTTTTTACTTTTTTACTCAACGTTGGTGCGTTGTCCTCTGATAGAATATTTCTTGTTTTTTTTTTTTTTTTGTTTTATCGCCCTCTTTCCATCTACCTCTCTAACTTTATCACTTCCACTTGTTCTGCAAATAAAATTATTGTTTTGAATGGAGATTGATTGTCTCCAAGGACAACTGCAGTCGAGAACTTGTTAGGACAACGTTTTTATAGAGTGAAATGCAGCAACAATTTGTTATTTTTCTACGTATTCTTCTTATAACTCTTCTTGTTTCGAATGCAATCTTGTTCGCTCTTTTCTTCATTATATTACTATCTAATTCTCGTTCGACTTCTGGTCAAACAATTTAAACTTTGATGAACGAAACTGATTTAAAGGATATCCGCAGTTAATTAATTTTCAAGATACAATAAGGACAGCGAAAATTAAACAATCGACATTGTAGACCTTTCGAGCAGTTAAATTAAATCATGGTACTCGATGAAAAAGGTCGCATTAATGCAGAGCAGTACAGATATATAAAAATGAGAACGAGATGAAGGCTGACCATTTGTAAAAGTTGTCTGCAAATATGAACGAATCAATTAGAAAATACTTTATGTTGAACTTGTTATAAATTATGGAGCGACTATTAAATCGTTTTTTTTTTCTTTTATATCTTCGATTCTATATTATATTACTATATAATAAATTTACACTTCGTTCTTTGTTTGTTTTTTCTAATTTATTTATATTTTTCTACACAATGCTCTTTAGACCAAAAAAATAAACCTGCAAATAATTGTTTACATATGTATGTATCTACATTCGCAGCAGCTTATTATACACACACTCCAATGACAAGCGAACTGCAAGCAAACGGACAGATAAACGGACAGATGCGCCTGACTAGATCATCTCGTATTTTCAAGCTGATCAAGAATATAAACACTTAACGGTCTGACCTCTCTCTAATGCCTCTTATTGTGTGCAATAAGCTTCGTTTAAAAGTTTATATGCGATTCACATTATATGTCAAATTAATATCATTAGAAATAATGTAGTTGGTTTGCTATTACGCTAAGTGGATTTCTTTGATGTTTTTTTTTTTGTTCTAAATTATAGCATATTCATCTTTATTGCTGCGTAAGTGTAACATTCTTTAAATTAAGAGAATAGTTTATACTATACTTATGGCATAGACTTTCTATGTCTCGCGCTGTTATAAGATTATCTTTAAATAAAAAAAAACTCAAAATTTTCTTCTCAAATTTGAAAATCTATAAATATCTTCAGCGCTGTATATAACGGATTCTGATACTAACGACCAGCAAAACTTTATCTTTTTGCAACATTTTCAGTAGTAGAATCTGTGTCCGATTCAAGCTTTTGTACAATTCATTGAGTGCACAACGAAAAAAGCCGCAGCATACATTAACAACGCAATCCAATTAATACGCTCATTAGAAAAACACGCGAAACAAAAGGCAAAGCCGCAGCCCAGCTCAATGTTCACACTACGCTTGGAGCGAGGAAAGAACTCCACTCTGTGCTATGACTAATGGCGCGCTATTGTGCCGCACGGAAAGTAATAGAACAGGACTCAATGCGGCGACCTCAGCAATGACCCGACCGCAGCCTGCTTGAATTTTTTAAAGTAATTGCAATAAAGTTGAACAAATTTGTAACTCGTTCGAAACGGGACTTTTTTTTTTGTTACAGCTACAGTTAGTCGCGAGTTTGCTAACTCAACACAAATTCTAACCTCAAGCCACAGAAAAAAAAGATATACATAGTTACATGGATGGGATGGTAAAGGAAAAGAAGGAAAGAAGAAGCTTGGTCAACATTTAAAGGCGATAGAATTTTTTTTAGCGCAAATTGCGAAAAAATCAATAGAACCAGACAGAGTTCTACTACTACAACTACAGATACCAAAACGTACGGAGAAAAAAATGTTGTACTAAACCGAAATGGCGAAAAAAAATTGCAATTGCAAAAAAGTACAAAAACGGAAAAACAGAAAAAATGGAGTAGAAAAGCTAGACAACTTTCAAGTACTAATAGTAAGAGTTAAGGTAGGCAAAAGCGCAAAAAATAAAATGTATAAAATTTATTGTAATGGTAGTAGTATCAGTAGAAGGTGCAGTATGTGAGGAAGTAGATGAAAAACGAGAGCGCACGAGGGAAGCGTTCATTTTTAACCAAACGGCAACGCATGAAGCTGCCACTCAAACCGTTCATATTGGATAGAGTTTGGGTTCCGAGAAATGGTGCGTTGATGAAAAAAAATGTTGTGTTTTTGCCTAATTTTTTACTTTTTACTATTTGCTGCGATGACTCGTCCTCGTTCTTAACCGCCTTACACATCCTATACACTCATAATTCCATTTGCGTTGACTCGGTAACTCGCAATCCGTAACGCTCTCACTCACTCTGTCTCTATCTCTTACCCTCGTTTTCTGATGCTGTTGTATTTGACAGTAGAACAGTAGATCGAGGAAGACACCATCATCATCATAGTCTTCGTCCTCACAGCTTTGGCAGTACTGTTCAGGATACTGCTGCATATCCGCGGGCGAAGGGGTAAAATTTGTTTTGATTTTTTTCTATTTTTGTGCGAGAAATGTTTTTGGCGAGTATAAGAAAAAGGAAGAAGAGAAAACATTAACTTTGGTAGGACCGAAGCTCAAATACTCTTCACACTTGTCTCTGGTTCAGCAACGCTATTCAATTATAATTGCTTATGCAACAAGTATGCTAGTCAGTTAAGTTAACAAGGCCAGAATTCATTATATCAATGTAAACGGACAATTTATTTATTATTTAATTTTCAATCTTATTATAAAGTGCTATTAGATTCACCGTTGTAAATAGTGAGCCAAATTCAATAACAATTTTTGTATTAATTGCATAATTTTAAAGTCTTCTGTATTTTTTCACCCTAATAAGAATATACATTAGGAACTGTATAACTCTTTTTGATGAATTTTAAAATATTTTGAGCAGTAATCAACTTTTTCCACCATTAGAGTTTCGAAATGTACTTAATGCGTTAAAGCATCGTTGAAAGTTTATATTGAAAGTATTATACCGAGGCCAAATCAGGAACTAGAACTAGGGTACCGTTGTGATACTTCTCATTCATTATATCAATGTAAACGGACAATTTATTTATTATTTAATTTTCAATCTTATTATAAAGTGCTATTAGATTCACCGTTGTAAATAGTGAGCCAAATTCAATAACAATTTTTGTATTAATTGCATAATTTTAAAGTCTTCTGTATTTTTTCACCCAAATAAGAATATACATTAGGAACTGTATAACTCTTTTTGATGAATTTTAAAATATTTTGAGCAGTAATCAACTTTTTCCACCATTAGAGTTTCGAAATGTACTTAATGCGTTAAAGCATCGTTGAAAGTTTATATTGAAAGTATTATACCGAGGCCAAATCAGGAACTAGAACTAGGGTACCGTTGTGATACTTCTCCTGCTTAGGTAGTCGGTCACCAAGATTAATTTTGATTGAGTTGGCATAGAATACAATAAATGGAACATCAAAGTTCGTCTTGTTAAACTGATGGAATATATTTTTTAATAATACTTAATTTGATTTCCAATATTACCTTTAACATTACTAACGGTTAATAGCCTTTTACACACTATGTCTGTAGGGTGAATAAAAAATGCTTCCATCACCTTTTTGTTGTTGCACTTTTTCGTTGCATACTTTTTGCTGCTTGATATGTTGTTGTTGTAGACTGAACTTGTGTGTCGAAAGTTTTTTACTGGTAGTGGTATATTTATTTGGCTTATTGTTGTTGTGCGTTTGTATTATTTTTTTGTTGTTGTACGCCTTGTCATTGTGATTTTTTTCGTTTTTGTTAGTGGGTATACATAGAACCTCTTTTTCGTCCGGTTTTGTTGGTCATCTTCATCAGCGCAAAATTGTTGTTGTTGTAGCGCATATGAATGCATTTGAGAATGAATGAAAGAGAGATAAATAGAGTGAAAGACTAGAGTGAATGTGTATTGCTGTCTCTTCTATATGTGTGTATGAATTGGTGTCTGTCTAGCCTATTCATACGTGCGTATTTGAGCTTTAAGTATGAGTTTTGCGCAAATGTTTCTAGTATGGCTTGTCCAACTCGTGCGATTTTTTTTCATCTTCTTCAATTTTGAACAAGCTTAATGTATACACTTGCCAACAACCCAGCTAAGGCTATTTGCGTGTTCGCTAGAATGCGTTTGTATCGTAGAAAACGTGTATAGTTACACTCACATGCATGTGTTTATGGATGCATATACTCGAACATAAGTATGTCTGCTCGTTGCACTCGAAAAAAGCATTAACACCCAAAAACTAACGCTCAACGGTCTTCACACGCACAGAAACAGGCAGAAGGCGCAAAATGAACTCGTATATGCAAACACAGATATACTCACATGTATGTGCACATGTATCTATGTAAAGTTCTATAGCAGCCCATATAACTCATACGCCTACATTCAAATCATTTTTTTTTTTTGTTAATTTTTTCCTGCTCCTGTCACATTTCATTTTCCCTGCTGCTGCAACACTTTTCACGTCATTTTTTCGTCGGCTGCGCAGCTTCAGCAGCGTTGCATTTTTCCGAGGACTCCAACCTATTTTTTCTTAGTCTAAATTGCCTTAGAGTTTAGCGAAAAACCGAATAATTTCTATTTTTTATTTTTGATCTAAATATTCACTCCATTTTTTGTGACATGTTATTTTTTCAACACTATCATTTTTTTCGCGCCGAATTCGTTTTGAAAGTTACACAAATGTTTGAATGTTTGTTTTGACGCGATGGAATTTGCATTTTTGACATAGTGCCATTGATATTTATTCATCGATAGCCAAATTGGCTTAGGTGCAAATATATTTAAATATTTAATATTCAGTATTTTGAATTCTATCTAAATACATAGAAATCGTCTCTTGATTTTTTATGCACTTTAAATATGCAGGGTGGATCCTAAAAGTTTTAAAAATTGTTTTTCCCAAATCGTGCAGAGACCTCGAAAAAAACATTCTTAAAGGCAAGAATGAGTTAAGATCCTACGGGGAGTTTGTCGTATCATATGTGCAAGTTACATGATATGTGAATTTTAAAGAAATCTAGGAAGGTAGATGATCTTTCCCGCTCTGGTCTTTCCCATCAACAAATTGTATATGCGAAATGTGTGCGCCAAGAGTGTCACCATACAGGTCTGCTCGTTCGTAAGATTCTGCTAGAATAGAACGTATTAATACTATCTTAGTCAATCTATAATTCTGGCGTAGCTTCGGTCAACAATCTTTTATCCAGAATATTAAGATTTTCACGGGCAAAAGTTGTGAAATCTTGCTCACCGGAACAGCCTCTGTTTGTAGCTTTAGAACATAATGAGACATGGACCGTGATTGTATTAGATGAAACGGCGTTGGAAGTGTTCGAGAGTAAGATTCTTCGCAGGGTTTTTTGTGCTATTTGAGCCACACAAAACCACAAAACCACAGCAGCTGGTGCGCTTTCCTAAATGCAAATATGATCGAACGACAGTTCAAGTCCACCTTAGTAGTAGTAGTAGTAGCAGTATCTTCAGAATATACTATGATGCGCATTTGAATATAATCACAGTTACCGACTGAAAACGTTGCATTAGAATCTTTATTTGTAAAGTATTTTGTTCTCGAGGCTCATATTGGAATTGAGGTGCATCAACCAGTTTCAGCTTCTTTTTTGTCAAAAGGTTTGATACAACTACTCGTTGAATTGAAAGTTTGACCATATAGAAATGATACAGCGTTATCAAATACCAAAACTGTTAATCGTCTACAAGTAGAACTAACCGGTATGGCTGAGGTGTAGATAGTAACCACTAACTCAATGTATAATGGACTTAAATCTTTCAAAGAGAAGTACAAATGTACAGACGTACTGAAAGACAGACACACATACAGGAAGATGGACATAGGAATATTTTTTATAAACAATATAATTACTACAAATAAACCGTAGGTCAAGGTAACAACCTTAATATTGTTTGAAACTAAATACCATGTAGTAAATGAGAACAATCTTTATGTAAGGCATTATGTTTCCAAATTCAACGACTACCTAGGCTTTCTTTTCCATTCTGGTTAAAGCATTAGTAAGAGTACTACAACTTGAATAACTTGAAATAATAATAAAAGAACAAACTCTTTACAAATGAAGATGTATCTCTACATCGACAACATATATGCATAAGTATTAACAAAAGTCTATACTAAATTCGGATGCTTTATTTTTATAGCAAAATTGTTTCGTTTCCTGTTTATACTACTCCTGAATACCATTTTTTAGATTACCCTTTATTTTAGTGTTTATTCAATGTTGGTGTAGTCTGTTATATATTTTTTTGTGGCATTTAAAAGTGTTTAGAAAAAGTACAAAAAAAAATATCGTGGTGGCTTTATTTGCTCTGATATGTTTCACATATTTTTTTTCAGGTTTAGCGTCGAGCCGTGTTTTTGGGCATTTTGTTTGCTTTTTCATTGAAAAAGAAATATTGTTTTTTCTAACTCGATAAAACCAAACTATATGCGCAAAAAAATCAAAGCAAATGTATCCTAGGTCAGGACAGCAGACATTTTCTTTTTTTTCTGTTGGCCCAGAAAGACATTTTTGCGACAAGGTTTTTAACCTATTTCTGTTTGAATTCCTCGCTTTTTTAAACTGCATGTAATTTTTTGTTCTTCTTTTTTACAATTCTATATTTCATTTGCCTTTTTGCGTATAGATTTGCAATTGATTTGATTTGGATTTTTCAGTGTCGTTGACTTTGTTGAAATTTGTTGTTTGATATGCGGCTTTTAGCTGCTATCGTGGCATGTGCTTTTATATGTGTTTTTTTTTTTTAGCTTTTTGTACTAGTAATTGTTTTTGTATATTTGTTTTTATGGCCACAATAGATTTGGTCTAATATGCTTTGACAGCTGTTGAAAACATTTAGAAGCATAGCAGAAATAGTTTTGAAATTGTTTTGTGCATTTATGCAAATTTTCATTTTAGACATTTTTTATGTTGCTATTTTTGAATGAATTTTGATTATATTAAAAAACAAATTATTTGCAACTAACTAATTATATTAATATAAATCGAATTGGAATTATAAATAAAATATGAATCAAATAAACAACATTAAGTTTCTGTGTCACTGAATATACTTCTGATTAATTTTTGTGTATTTTTTAATCGAGTGGACTAAGTACATATCAATATTTTTAGCACATGTAATTATGAAATTACATGTGAACACCAAACCATTTTGGAAAGAAAATTGAGTTTAGCAAATTTATGTATCGGTTCAATAACGACAGAGGAAGAATAATCTTAACGGCCAATAACCACGCCCCAACAAATTGCACTTTACAACCTATTTTTTATAATTTTCGTCTGCAGTGTAACCAATGTTTGGATCGCATCCTATAAATTATTATTGGCATACAAATTTTCCGTACTGCGCTCTAACCACTACGCGTTCAAAATGGAAGGAGTTTATATACAAAATGTTCTTCAGCTTTCATTTTGAAGTATTAATCGCTATATATATTTCATTGTTCTCTCTCTCTCTCTCTCTTTCCAGGCCAAAATGAACGATCACCATAATAATCTACAAAAAAGTAAGTAACAACGTATTGATTGTGCGATACAATAGCGCATACTTCTAAATTCGTTACATATATTTTCAATACATTGAAAATGCGCCACCCAAAGCCACGCCACATGACGACAGCTTACTAAATTAATTACTCATTGAACAAGTAGCACAACTTTAGTAGCACAACGTAAATAATTTAAGTGATTTTATCGCTTGCAATGCCGAAAATAAGATACAGATCGCTACAACTGTGTAGATACATAGATATAGCTGATCTAGGCAAGATAACGAAACGTGTGCGGGCTGCTAGCTTGGCGCTTTCTTTTTGCTTTTGGTACAATGAACTGATTACAATATGCTGCAGTGACAACAACAACTACAAAAACAATAAAGATAGACAATAAAATCCAATAACTCCCACGGAAAACAATATAACGGCTATAATAACAACAACAACAATAGCAACATAGACCAAACTGTTGCCAATTGACCTTTAACTGCTTTTTTTGTTGTATGCAGTTTTCTGCTCGTGGTGCTGGACTTGTTGTTAAAATGTTAAAACATGCTCTTAAGATGTACAACAACAACAACAACGAAGCATATTAGCAGATACTACCACAACAACAATGAAAGCAGCGACGACAACAACAACAACAAAATCTAGCAAGTTGCTTACAAGATGTTTACATAAATTCCTAAAATGCAAACAACATTTTGCTAGCCTACTACTAGCAAAACACTATGAACAACAACAACAAGCCGAGAGTGGATTGAAATAAGTTAAGCTTCAAAAGTCAATATTCAAACAAGCGAAAACGGTAACTCCGGTGGAACTGAATCTTCATTGAATATGCATATTTTAGCAATACCTTTCTATTTTACTTTTTTCAAATTAATACGAAGTTTAAGTTTAACCTACATATTTCGATCGATTTTGTAAATGGAATTGGTGACATTTTTCAAAACTTTGATGTAGTTTTTAAATTTATTTAATTCTTTTATATATCGCTGTCAGTTTCTGCTAATATAATGCCTAATATTAGTTTGCGTGGTGATCATCTTGTGCTTGGCAGGCTTATTTAGCAGATCTTGGTATTTTATAGAATATTGGGTTAAATAAGTAGTATTTAATCCACTCTCGTAAAATACTTGAATCTACTGTGTACCCAAAACATTGACAGCAACATGCTGCTGTACATTGACTCCTAAAGGACCATGAATCGCGAGGCGACCGACCCGACCAACTCTTTGCAGACCTCCCAACAGTTTCAGTGGTTCAAGGCGTAACGTCGGACTAAGGGGCGGCAATTTTGCTCTCTTTGTAGGTGCGCGATTGCTACGATCTCAAGCTCGATAATGTCAACGTTGCGCCAATTGGCCGAACAACATTGTTGTAGCTGCTGCTACACGCTCATTTATTCCTTGGCCCGCCTGATTGCCCGCTCAACTACGACATCGGACTATGTATCTAAGCAGCGATAAGCATCACAACATTGTCGCCACGTTGTATCTATAAGATGTTGCTGTTACGATTGTCGGCGTTCAGCGTAGCTGAGTGATACGCAGCTAAACACGTTATTTACCCTGCGCTCTGCCGCAGTCGTCTACACAATTTTCTTTGCTGCTACTATTCCGCATTCTTAACTAGCTTTTAACTGTTCAAAACATTATGAGCTTTGGCTTGTGCTTCTTAAATTGTTTCTTTTTTTCGGCATACCTGTTTTAATACAAATTCAGTACACCACGAACTACACATCATCAATCATTTTCTGCATGTATTCTCAAGTATTTCACCACAATCATGCTTCAGTGCTTACCTAGTGGCGCCTATTACCCGCCTCCCGTCAGTCGATTCAGTTAAGTCGAGTTGAATGAATGACTATCTTCACTGTTGCATTCTGCTAAACTTGTAATTAACACTAAAAATGTTTGGTATTAAGCACCACGCAAAAAGCTTTCTATGCCGCCGCTTCTGGCGCTGCTACATTCTTTTCGCCTAACTCGGCAGCGATGTGCTATTTAGTTGCCATTTGTTGCCAGCTGCGATAAATTCTCTAAATAAAAGAAAATAATAGGTGGTTTTAATTATTTTAGACAATGGACGCCCTTTTATTTGACTTGTTGACTATAATTGTTTTATTCTTAATTAATTTTATTTATTACACTCGTACCCAAAGTGGACAGGGATATAATAAGTGTTCGCAAATATATATAACGCTCAGAAGGACATGCCCAATTAGTATTAAATTCTTCTTTAGCATCAAATTTCGAGCGGATATAGGTATGTTTCTCTTATATATGAGTGAACTAGATCACAGCGATCATACATAATTACGCCAAACAAAAGGAAAAGTTCAAAAAACAAATTTGGATGCCACGCATGGGATGCCAGTTGGTGGATTAGTGTGGTGGTGTAAACTGGCGGGCAATGCACTTATTTTTTTTCCGAGTGCAATTGTTATCTATAATCAAGGTTGGAATTTGCAAAAGCTCTGTAGACCACAAGTTATAGCATCGCTATCAGATTAGGCTGTGCTCGAAAATATCTTACGAGAAATTTGCAGCTCAGAGCAAAATTGAATTAATCTGTTGATTTCAACAAGTTATATCTAACATGGTGCTCTACATTTCAAAGGCTCAACCGCAACATCAGCAAAATTATGGTATTAATAATAATTATAAAGAGTGAAAAAATTATCAAAAAGAAAAAATCGCAGTAGTGTCAACACATTCCCAGCGGCAATCAAGCAAACTAATGTCTCAGTTTAATTAGCAAAGTCGCCGATGCGCATTTGCGCGTGAAGCCTTACAATGCGAGGACGTGAGCAATTTCTCCAACGTCGACGGAATGGAAGCGACAACCGCGCAAAGGCTGCCTGTCAGATAGATAAACTAATAGATAGAATAGCGTTGACTGAAATACAGACAAGCATGCATGCGTTAGATGGCGCCTATGCAGTAAGTTGGAAGCAGTGTGACACAGTTTGTGAAACATTTGCGGGTTTTGATTTATTTTACGACAAGACTGACAATAAACGGAAAGAAAAAACTTGTATAGGAAATGTGTATCTAACAAGCTGAGTAATACACTAAAACAACTTAATTCCCATTGCAGGTCACTTTCTGGATGACAATCGTTTGGATCATCATGCACAAGGTAAGTGCAGGCGATACGATAAAAAATAACACAAATAGTTGTTGTCTAACGCCCTTGTATGGCAAATAAAACACATTTTTTTCTTTTGCGCTTTCTTTGGTGCCTTTCAGGAGTTGGACTCGGTGGTAGCGGAACTGGTGTTAGTGGCACCCATCATAGCAACCATCATCCGTCGCATCATCACAGCTCCGCGGTGGCCGCTGCATCAGCAGCTTTGCTTGTTGTACCGCAACCAATTAATGCCACAAAGATAAGCGCTACGCTGGGTGGCGGCCATGGTAGTGGTGGAACAAGTGGCCCAGGAGGTGGCACGGGCAGAAAATATCAGTGTAAAATGTGTCCACAGGTGAGTCTTATAATGTAGCTAATTTGATTGTTTTTGAATTGATTTTTGAATCTGAGTTTTTGGTAATTTGTAGTTTTTAAGATATTGCTTTTATATAAATTTAGGATTGTGTTCTTCAAATTGATACTTATGAAATATTATCTAAAAAAATTGAATATGAATATATGTATTTACACTTTAGATACAAGTATAACAAAGCAATACAAAAAATTGGCTCAACTGATATGACCAAATCCATGTGATTTATAGGGCAAATAATGAGCTGCGTTAAAATTAAATACATACATATTTTCATTTTCTATATTTACTAATATATCAAACAAGCAAACCTCAGCAGACAGCTACTCATGTCCATATTGGGGCTTCATCAAATCTTTCACCTACCGCATTGAATCACACGCATATCATAAACATGTACCACATACCAATAAAACTATACCAAACTGTGCTAAATGAAGGATAATAGGCGGATCATACGAGCAGAGTACAGTAAAACAAATAACCGTTAACAGGCTCAATTACCTTAAAAACCCAAAATCAGAATTTTATGAGCAGCAGATGGCGACAGGCGTTGAGTGTCATTAATATTTCAACAAAATTGTTAACTCTCGACCGGTTAACAATGATGGCGAGAGGAGCAGGAAAAAGTTGAAGTAAAAAACGAGTCGCAAACAACTGACGCTCGCCTGTCAATGTCGCAAGTGCGAAAGCAAACAAACACACACAGAGATACAAGAGGGAACATTGAGAGGAGTCCAGACCGATGCAGTTCAGTCCCATTGTATCGACGGACAATAAATGTGGGAAAATGAATATCCAAAAGGATTGCGGCCGCTTCATGTGTGGACACACGTCGACCGGCTTTGAACAGTTTGAGAACGAGAATAATGTCAGTGAAATCTGAAACTTTCGTCGGTTCAATCAATTGGAAAATGGTAAACAAAAGATATAAATGCTAAAGGGCAGCCAGCCGGCCAGCCTGTTTCGACGACGCCGACAAGTGTGCAAGGATTATTATAGCAGGTGATGGGCAGAACGTTCGCTGTATATGCGTAAAATTTGTTAAAATGTATTTTCTGCATAATTTCGCACGCATTTCATCTTTGTCTCGTCGCGTTGCATTGAACACCTGCAATGCAGCACAGTATTGTACAATGATATACAAGTATTAAATGCCATAGAATGATATACAATACAGTCGTATATATTATGTGTGCAGCTTCATTGTATATATCTGCGGTCTGTAGGCCTTAGATTTCATTATGGTGAGGACATCAAGGATATACTACCTGTTGCGTTCTGTCGGCATATAATGCATATTTAGTGGTTGTTAATTAATTATTTAATTGCTTAAATGGGAGTAATTTTCCGCTTTTTTAATATAATAATAATACATTATTAGGAGCAGATTAGTCCATTAATTTGTAATAATTTGACTTTCGCAAGAAATATAATATATTATATGTAGACATGGCTACATCAATACGTCTCTGCGTGTCGAATAAGAATATGATATGATGCAAACATTTTATACTCGTGTCACTGGATAAGGGTGCTTGAATGTGCGACAGCATATATCTTATATAACTCTTAATGACACACTAATTATAAACAGATAAATACCACAGTTTGATGAGACCTAGTGAAGTTTGTAGGTCTACACGATTCGATCTCGTGACTATGTATAAAATGCTCAATAAATCCTCATACATCTGTTTGTGCAACTACACGGAATAGTTATTATCCTTCTCAGTAAGACACAAATATGGGGCTCAAAATCGATTAAAATCTTTGGTTTTTTCTGGCACCCAGCAAATCTTCCAGGAACTTGTTGGTCTATGCACAAATGACATCTGCGCTAATACATGCAACAGGCAGCCCAACTAGGTATTCAGACAATGACCTACTTGTATGGACTCTCGCACAAGGGAATTCCGAACTGGAAGCTTCAGATGGTCCAAAGCACAGTTCTCAGCTCGGGTCACTTTCTGCTAATTATCACGGTTGACGCTGCTGCCATTAGTTATCTCCAGGATATGAAGCTAATCAGCCGGAATAAGGATAACTCATAATGCTCCTTAACGATGCAATGTATCCTGACATTGAGCTGCAATCTGGCAACAATATTGACGATGCATTGCAAGTCTTCTCCGAGAAGATCTATATCGAAGCCCAGAAATTGAGCTCACGCCCTTTTACAGAAAATGTAGACTACAATTGGCTTTAATGCTGACGCAACACCTAAAAGACAGGGCATGCTGGAGAATATGGACACCGAAACAAATGCAAATTTTTGACTATGGAAGGTCGAGTTTGGCTCCCAGGCCTCCTGCTAAATGTCAAGGAGAAACTGCCTTCGCTCTATTTTGCTCTGATACGGTCCTACTTAGAAGGCCGTTCCTTCAGGGTCAAGGTCAAGGCAAGTCAGTCGTAGCAATCGCAGGAGTGCCACTAAGAAACGTCCTTGGCCCTTTTCTTTTCAATTTATATGCAGCAGACATACCTAGTTTTGATGCGACTACGATTGAAGCTCCAGACACATCCCTGCTTTTCGACTCATTTGCAGATGATGTATGCATGATGGCATCTGACGCAGGTGGCTGCCGATATCGTACAGACGTACTCGTTGCCTACGCTTACTGGTTAAACGTAAGTCTCAACGACAGGAAAAGCGTTTACTTCACTTTCTGGGCCTTAATCTTAATAGGAGACTCCCTTTTAAGGGCAGCATTCAAGCCATGGTGGATGCGCAGCATGAACTGACTCATGTGCAGCAAAAGTAAGCTCTCCTCGCAGAACAAACACACCGTAATTGCAAAGATAATTACTCCAATCTGGCGTCACGGTATGCAAGTCTGGGGCACTGCTTTAATGTCGTTACGACAAAAAGTGCAAAGGCTGGCTCTCTGGAGAGACCTCAACTTGGCACCGGTTGAAGAGTAAATCTGCTCCTTTCCAGCCGCTTCTACAACCGCCTCCAAAGTCATGCCAAAAGGCATGCGCGAATGCTTGTTGGCTCGCGGTCGGTCAGACGCCTGAACAGAAGGCAGTTCACTAACCTGCTCGTCATCCCCCTGTACCAACTACATCAAGGGCAACAAAAGCAATGACAACAACAGCATCAGCAGACGTAGCCTTAGAGACGAAAAGGAGGCGTTAGATGCAACAACAACACAAAATAATACTTATAACAAAACGAATTTTTGATTCTACTATTCAAAAATAAAGAATAGAGTCAGACCGAAACTTGATATACTAAAATATGTATATATCCGCATCTGTGGGTCCGAACTATTAAAGAGAAATGTTTGCCCTTTCAATGATATAGATGCATAGATGGTTCCGATACTGCGATTATACAAAAAGAAATACTCTGTCAAAGTTGAAATTAAATGCTATATTTAGTTTTCTTAGCTTTAAATATCTTCAAAATTTTATCTAACTATTTACTATTAGTGGGTCTTCATTCAGAATTTTTGAAAGACTCGATGACGGCTGGAAAATATACAGATAGACGGTTCGAGACATACAGTGAGAGAAACAAAATCGTATACTTTTTTTGAAGGAAAATATTTATAAATAATCCTGCAATCACAGTTTTGTATTATCCTGCAAATTCTCGAACAAAGGCATATATCATAATAGAACCGTGTAAGCCACAAATTAACATTTTTGTTCTTATATTATCACCTTACAAAATGCACAAGAAAACGTAAACGAATTAATTTTTAAATTCATCAGTAAATTCTTTTTACTAAAACAATTCTTTGGTGTGCTATTACAGTAGATCTATGTATCTGTGTGTGTACATGACAGCAAATTAACAGAAGACTCAAAGGAAAGCTAAACAAAAAATAATAGTCATTGTACGAAAAATTTAAATAAATTTTCAAAAAATCACAAAAATTTCCTATAGATTATATGTAAGAAATGTGAGAAAATTAAGTTTGACACAAAGTGAGCAAAAAGTTAAAATCGAAGTATAAATTTGCTGTCGACGGTTTTGTTGTTGTTGTTCGTTGGACGAATGCTATTTGCCGCTGCTGCAGTTGCAGTGCCACACCCACATCGCCCACAATTTGCGGTGTACTAACAAAATTTGCAATGAGCAGCTGCGATGAGTTGAGTAGAGTCATTGGCATTGGTGATGTAGCTGGTGATGATGATGACGAAAAGCTGAGTTTCATATTGCTTGGTATGGGATTCTGAGGAGTGTTGCAAGCTACGTACGACGTGTTCATTTGTACGCCAAAGCGAAATATCCCGCCTAAAAGTATGCTACGAATGTTTTTACTTCATTTTTCCCAGAGATATTTTTGTGTTTTATTTTTAAATATGTGAGTACGGAACTGTGTATGTACCTATGTATGTTTCATACTTGTGCGTATATGTACTGCGTTCCACAGCAGCAATAAGAGCAACCTCAAATTTCTACTACTACTTTTTTAATTACCCACACTTTTTTGCTGTAGCTTTTAATTCGTTCTAGTTGCTTTTATTTCTCAGTGTAGCCAAGCCTTCGAGAGTTGTGCGTATGTTATAGTTGTTATTGTTTTTGTTGCCAATGCTGCTTCAATATGAATTGCATATTACCACTCCCCGTTGTTTGCCCCACTTGTAGATGCAACTACAACTAGTTAGTTCTGCAACAACTACTACGAGTACAACTATATTCGTCCCTTTGGTTTTGCTCGCATGTTAATGCGTTTGCGTGCGACTCGTCCAGCCTGTATCTGTATCAGCGTGTGAGTGTGTTTGTATCTGCGTATTCTTTGTGTGTGTAGGCGTATGTATATGTGCGTTTCTGCAGCCTATCATGTTAGTGTTCAACTTCATCTCAGTTTATTTTTGTTTTCTTTTTGCAGCTGCCCCTTTTCGGCACTTGCTCCGCTCTTTGAAACTTATTCTGTTAGGTGTCGCCCAAAATGCTGCCATTTTTGCTTTTGTTCGCTGGCAGGCGTGCTCTATTTGGCATTCGCTTGATTCATGTTTTATATTTTTGACTTTTTTTTAACATTTGCATGTGTAGTTGCATTATTTAAAAGAAATGTGTTGATGCAAGATATTATAGTAGGTATGTAAAAAAGAGTTTGTATTATTGCTTTTTGATTCTTTTGATGAAAGTAAATATCAATTGGGCAAAGTGCTTTTTCTTGTTCGAACGTCAGATCTTGCAGTCTATCATTTTGTATCGTTAATTAAAATTTATTGCTTAAAAATTTGTTAGGAACTACAATAAAGGCCTTCCTACTTTTAATTATTAATTGATAGATTGATAAATGTGAATTACATCCTGGCTAAAACATAAAAAGTCTCTAAAGCTTTCGAATTACATGCACTTTATGTGAAAGATTTAAAAACTAGAAAAAAATCCATTTGGAAATAAAACGAAAACTGTAGACTATTTATTAATATTTATTTTGTACTCTGTTTAAAGGTGAACAGTCAATATAAATACTATGCATAATAAATAATAACAAAATTTACATATTTTTTAGAATTTGAAGACTATCATAAGAATCTCATGTAAGCTATTGAAAACGTGATATTATAACAGTTCAGTTTCTAAATTAATTCATTTGATGTAGATCATTTCATCTATTCCCTTAAAACCAATCTCGTTTGAATCGACACATTTCAACACTTCATTCACTCTTCAAAACACTTTTTAGGCCGATATTGGATTCGTATTCAAGTCCACAAAGAATATATATTCTTAATCAGCTCGAAAACACAAGTTGCTGTATCCAATTGTTATATCCATAACCATCTGGCTGTCCATTCGTATGATAGTTCCTATGCATTTCTTACACAGTCTTTTTTCGTCTGTAACAACTTAAAACTCTATACGGTGACATTTTATATTTGTGCTTTGGACGGTTCGCATACACTTTTAGGCTTCTGTTCAAGGCCATCACCCACTTTAAAAATGTACGGATTTATTGCGCAAAAATGGTTACAAATAGAATAGAGCTCCCCGAACAAAACTTTTCACGTACAAAGTTCGTATTTTCTAGTATTGTTGTTAACGTTTCAACCAAAACACACATCCTGCCGAAGACGCTCATTCACAATATTGGTTCACAATATAGTAGCTTCCTCTTATATAATGATTTCTTCTGAGACTTCACAGTTTGAAAATGTAAGAATGCTGCAGCCGAGAGCTAATGATTTCGAAACACCCTGTGCCCTTTCTTAAGTATAAAGGCTCTAAATACTTTAATTATTTTTATTGTTATAGTTTAATTGTTAACCGGTTCAATAAGCTTTAAAGTAAAAAAAAAAAATACTTTAATACAATCGTTCTTCTTTAAAAACTTGTTTTTAATAAATAAATACTTTTTTACAACGAAGTTGATTGTTTTTGTAATACAACGTCATATAATTGGCTGGTCATGGTAGTCTTCAATATGTTACTGTAAACGTCATTGGACACAAATTTTGTTGTCGTTTGAAGTTATATTTTACATTATAATAATAATCCTTGACTTGCCTTAAAAATGGTGCTTCGCTTTCTAGGAATTTCTTGTTTCTCAAAAGAATTTTGAAATTCTAATTAAAATTTTTAGATCTTTATCGAATATTTTTATTTGAAAACTATCAATACAATCAATAGAGATGCGTTAACTTTATTCAATAAGAATTTAATTTTAAAAAATATATGCTACATATAAATCGGGGGGAAAAACAACACATCAACCAACCAAACCAATAGTGTATATAAACTTTTAAAATCCACATACATGCAAATTCCAAACGCATACAAATTGTTAAAAAAGCGATCAACATTTTTTTTTTTTTTTAAATGTGTTTTTTTTTATTGGATCTTCTCTTGATAAGAGACTAACAATAATTTATCAAATCTTAAATCTAGTTGTGTATTACACAAAGCCCCCCGGTTGGAGACTTATGTAGTTACAGCGGCCCTAAGAGCACATCACAGGGCTGGGAGGTCATTTCTCCTGAGTCGTGTTTGTATATGTAGTAGTGTTAGAGATCGTGCGAGTGGATTAGGGTGAGAATTGAGTTTACATTCATAGGTCTGCTTGAATCGATCTATTTCAGTTTTAACAGTTGGGATGTTAAGATCATTGTGAATGTTAGCATTGCGAATATACCAAGGTGCTCCGGTGAGAGTTCTAAGTATTTTTGATTGAGCTCTTTGTATTATATCCACGTTACTGGAACTCGCATTGCCCCATAACTGTGAGCGATCAACATACTAAAAAAAGAATTAATAATCATTTTAACTAAAAATAAGCATAAAAGTATGCAATGCTTTTTACATAATCGAGTGGACAAGCCATGCATTACTAAAAAGCACAAAATATAATTTCCATGTACGCGTAGTAGTCTTTTAGGCGCTTGAACGTAGCTCCTCCTGCTGCGATGTTCACTTGCAACGTTTTTTTTTTTAATTTTTCTACACTGCTGAAGGATAAGCATGGGTATGCTGGTGAAGTCAATGGTGATGCAGCACCAAACTACAAAGTGGCAGCGTGCAATCGGTTCGCTTCGCTACTTTTTAGACACTAACACAATTACACATGCACAAACACACTGATACGCATCAGTCTCACACTATTAATTACGCAAATTACAAGTGCAAAAAATTGCGTTGAGAGGCAAATGTAGGCGTCAAAAAAGTAAAAAAGAAAAAGTAGCATGTTAAAAATAAAATTGCAAAAACTGTAAAAATCAAACAAACCTACTATACAAGTATGTAGGAGTATGTTTCAATGGACATGTATATGTGTGTGCACGTGTGTGTATAATACATGTTTAATGTGGTTTATAACGCGCAGCTGTGTCTGTCTGTATGTGTTTATACAGAACGATTCCCCTTCATTTAATTAACAATAAAAATAGGCTAAAAAGTCTAAAAAGTTTGTTAGTACAAAAAACGCAGCTCACACATACACAGAGTTACATAATATGTGTGTTTGTATTTATATGCTGGCATGAACTGCCATTTGTTAAACAATTTTGGCGCATCGACATTTCTAGCCCCACCGTGTGCGTCTGTGTGTGTGTGACACTTCATATTGCGCATTTAATGACTCACACTAAAATTTCGCATAGGTCAGTTCGATATGCCGCCAAATAGGCAACAAAACGCGAGTTACTTCATTTTGCATATGTGTGTATGTCAAATGCGTTTTTGTATACCGAACATAAATTATACAATTGGCTCGTTGTGCCGCTCAACTCAACATCTAACCCATTGTGTATACGTTTATGTTCATCTGCCTGTACATAATAACCACTATTTTTATTATTTTGATTTTTATTTTTATTTTTTAAAATTTATTGCGTGGGTAGCTTCGAAATTATTAGAGCTGCAACAAGCAAATATTATAATACTTGCAAATGAATATAATTGAACAAGCTTCATATATAATCCAACTGAGTAACATAGGCTAAAATGAGCATTAAAGAATTGGTGTAGCTCTGATATATTCAAATAATTTATTAGCAGGGTCTGTGTTGCCACAAGTTTGGCCAATTTTCGACTTAAATTTATTAAAAAATTTCGCTAATTGCAACTCCTTGCAAAGAGCAGTAAGATAAGAACTAAGCACCGGTTTTCAAATCTGGCTTTACATGGTACTGGGTAAAATTGCGACACTATATTGAGAATATATTTAGAGGAAAGATAATCGTTTAGTGAGCCAATGGGAGAAATTATGACTTAGCCCGTCTAAGGAGCAGAGCACTATTCCTAATTCACTAGGTTTGCGCTAATTCCAGGCCATTGTCCAAGCTAAACAATATCTCAACCATGTGCGGTAACGTTTGACAGCAGAGTATTCCATTTTTAGGTGCATTGGAAATCAATATCAACGTTGGTAAGGGTCGGTAGAATTCGGGGAACAAGTCCTGGGTCCCAGGCTAGGCTGGCAATAAAAAACTGCCCCGTTGAGAAGAAGCCAGCAAATAGTTTTTAAGTTTGTATAGATTGCAGGAACTCAACTATTTCACTCAAAAAGCGGGTGTTGGGTTTGTACATATAATTGCTAATAATTCTACCAGCCGGTATCAGTTGCGTATAAAAGAAAAAGGTTGATTGGTAAAAAAAATAGTTTCACTCTGCTTTTTGGTAATAATGTTGTTGTTTTAATTTAAAGAAAAATGCGTTTCAAAAACTTATCAATGGTACCACATATTTTTTAATATATTTCTTTTTTATTCGAGTTGTTATCGTTTAATCGTTTTGCATGTATTACTTCTGCTGTGTGTTTGTGGCACATTACACGCGTATTAGTGTTTTGTTGTAAGCGCCCTTTGGCAGCGATTTTTTAGTGTACTTTTGTGCCACCCGCTTCATGACGCCGCCACGTCTATGCTCCGTCTATACCATATTCATTCACTCCAAATATTCCAAATGCGCTTAGCAACAGCAATTACCAATTGAGTTGACCGTTTTGTTTTTTGTTAATATTTTATGTTTTTTATATTTTGTTTTTATGATAATGCAGTCCAAAGTGCATTGAAGTGTTTTGTTTTGTTTTGCTTGTAGTTTGCATTATTATTTAAATTTTTTATAAAATAAATAAATATTTTCGAGTTAGTTTTTTTTTGTTTTTATTTCTGCAAAGTTTACGCAGAAATTTGACTACATCGTTTGGTCGCTCGTAATGCGCACTTGACAACATTTCGCTTTTTATTAAATATAACCACTTTTTCATACTATATGCACAATTTATTTGTTTGAATTTTATAAAAAATTAATCAAAATAAGCGCTTCGATAAGTTTAATATTTTGCTGAAATCAATTCATTCGAAAAGCAAACTTGTTGTGATTAAAAGCATTTTCATAATACATAAATTGTATAAAACATTTTTTATTGTTCTACAAGTACCATAACTACACTTTACAAATTATTATTTTTAGAATGCAGCTTTAAATTAAAAATCATTTTGAAGTAAAGAAAAAATAAGCTTCATTAATGCACTGCCAGTGCCATTGTTGCATCAGTGCGTATGAGTAATGTTTATGATTTAGTAAATGTAATATTACGTGCAACATTTGGTTTATCTGGTTATACCTTTGAAATGTACTGAAAATTGTACACATCTTAGAAATACAGTAAAGTATCGGTTGTTTATTCAATGATTGAGATTTTAGCTTCAATAAATATATAAAATATAAATATATTGTCATCTGAAGCGCGACTTGTGTATGCAGCTCTAGTATTTTATATAAGAAAAAATATTTTATTATATGCCCATTAGAAGTATGCAACAATAATAACATAAATTTTACCTTTGCAAAACCCTACACAACTCAATTGCTTGCTTAATTTATGTTTCTTCTCTAACAACATTCATCTGCATGGGAGGCGGCGTAGGGTCGGTCGTTGTTATTCCCTGATTGCAGTCTGTACAACGGCGTTTAAGATCCGGCCGACGTTGTTTGTCCATACAGCGCAGTGCATAGCGAAACTCATCAAGCATCTCAAGCCAAAGTGAACGGCGGCGCGTCTTCCGATCAAGCTGCTGATATCGATTTTCATCTGCTTCTCCCGTCACTATTGTATAGCCACTGTCCATTAGATTATCAGCCACATCAACTTCTTCCTCAGCGGCATCGGCAGCATCATTTTGATGACGATAATTGTACCAAAACTCATAGATTGCGACTAAGATGGCTATACCAATGCCGGCGACCAAAACAACAAATACACCTCCTGCAGATTCAATAAGATACACTTTAAATCGATGCACAACATTATGGCGCATCTCATACTTACCAATGCTCTCCATGCCAAGTGCACTCGCTTTAGAATGCTTATTGCTGCTCTGTCGCACACACGTATCACCTGTCTTCTTCCACCACTTGTCGTACAACATTTGTATATCACCTTTTTCCTGCAGTTCTAAAATAGCAAGTGAGACCTTATCACGCCAGGGTGAACCTTTTGGAGTTGCAATGCCATAGCCTACAGATAATTTTCTTTTGAGTTGATATATTTTATTAGATTGCAGCTCACCCTTTGTATCCAGAAGTCCTCCAATTTGCGTCAAATTGCAATCACGTTGCACTATATAATCTAGCATGCTAGATTCCATTAAATAAGCATAGTTACCCTGCTTTACGCGCCTTATACCCTCCTCGTAGGTGGAAGTAAAAGCTGAGGGTCTTTTATTATCCATGTGCCGCCACATTTTCCTATATGTCTCAATCAAGGAGTCCTACAAAAAACTCATTAAAAACAAATTCAACAAAATCTATATAAAGCCTACCCTAAAGAATGTCATGGTCGAACCACTTTCAAGTGTACCATATGAAATCTCCGTTTGACTTGCTAAATCCTCTGCATTTTCAATAGGTGTCGTCATGCGTTCCACTGTTAGAAAAGCGGCCAAGTTAGCCGTATAGGAAGAGGTAATTATTAATGTAAAAAACCACCAAATTGAGCTGACAATACGCGTTGAAAAAGCCTTCGGATGCAAAGAACTTTGCTGCATCAGAGTACCAATAGTAAACCAAAAACTTTCAGACAACGAAAACTGATTTCGTATACAAAAACTTTTAAAATTGCATGGTTGTGCATTTCGCCACTCGAAAGGCGACAATCTGGCGACAATAAATATGGTAAAAGATACAAAAAAATATGCAGCGAGTACAGATATCCAAATTTCAATAGCCAACGGATTCATAAAGGCAAATAGGCGTGTAGGTTCCGCTTCGGGCACCTATATACGTAGCAGGCATACAAATTAAAAGTGAGTACTCATTTTTTTATTAGTACTATTTATTACCAACCTTAAAGAGGATACTAATGCCCAGATTCATAAAAGGCTTTGTAAAATCAATAACGCTTTCACGCGCATAGGTAATGGTCATTGAGCCAACTGCCAGATCTGCTTTCTATTGAATAGAATAGAGGAAAGAGTTAATTTAACTTCAATTTGAGAATCGAGTCCATTAATTCAATTTTTAAAATTGTGCCAGTAGTCAGATTGGTCTTTTAGTTTACTTTTTATTATTTTAATTCATTTTATTAGTCAGTTTCACAGTACTCAGTTAACTGCGAGTTAAGTTAACTATCAATTTCAATATTACATGAAAATAAGTATGAAAGTAGAGAGTAAGATCAAGTTTAACGCAACTCAAAGTAAACTCGTGACTGTGAAACTGACCCTAAACATGTAGTAAAGTTCACTTGGAAAACAAAGAAATACTTACATATTTCATTAGTTGTGCCACCATACCATTCCATTTGCCTGTTACAGGATCTTTCGCGCCATATTTTCGGTCTGGCACTAAGTCTAGAATATAATCAAAGCCTACCTCATGTGATATTAGTTCCAGTATATCGACACAGAAACCATAGAAGCGTTCGTTGCCAGTAAAATTTTTTCCATAATGCATCATTACATAGGGATTTTCCTGCATAAAAAAATTTTATGTTAAAATTAATTTAGCTTGATCAGAAGAACTTCTAACCAGTATTGTTATAACCACAAGAGTAACATTCATTGAACCAGAGTCAAAGAAAAGCGATGGATTTGTTATATTCAAGCGACTGTGTGGCGACCATTCACCAATCTTGACAATCGAATGTTGTTTTAACTTGACGAGATCCAATTTAAATTGTACCCGGCGTCCTTCTTTGAACTGTATTGGTCCAGTGATACCTTTCCACTCGACCTAATATTAAATACCAATTCACAATAAAAAATTTGAATTATTGTTTGATTAGCTTACCGAATTAATATAGTTAATTAAGCTGAGTCCACCATCCCACGGCACTTCATCGTGACATGTCAAATTGGAGAGGCGCAGCGAATGCGACTGCTCCAAAGTCTGCAGACCTATTGCAAAGAGATAAACTGAATCGTAGATGATTGCTGGTTCTGTCTGTAAGTATGTAAAACCTATTTAATAAGAAGACACTCGAATACTATTATACAAAACCTCGATAGTGCGCATTTTTCGATAATGGTGTTGTCCATACTCATCGTCATTGTCGAATGCAGCCTCAACCTCAGCACTAATATTGCGCTGACGTTGATTTCTATGTTGCAGTATTTGAAATAATTCCATTTCTTTGAGTGTCTCCTTTACAGCGACGTCGCCAAGGTCTACCAGACGAAATGACGTAATGTTAACAAAATTGTATTTGAAGTCTTCGAGATCAAATGTTTCTATATCGAAGCTTGTGAAGAGATAATGGTATTTGTACTCGTTCATTTGTTGCTGCAAGATCTGCAAGTGAAAAATTTTAAGAAATTACCAATTGATACTCGAAGCGGAAGTATATCTGTTTTAATGTTGCACCTACACCTTTGAGTAAAACGGCAATGTGTGCAGCATTAGTATCAACTATAATATTGTGTATTTCCTTGTTCTTGAAGTCACTCAAAATACGCGTATAAGTGCTCGGCTTCACCTGACGTATGTGTAACTCAGACGGCACAGAGCGCGCAAGCTGACGCAGGTCAATAATACCTGCAATGTATTAACGACTATGTAATAGTAGCATACCAAAATTATTCTCTACATACTCGCTTCTTTCTCGTACATAACACCAATTTTGGTCCAGTTTAAATAGTGTATAACATCGAAAAATGCAAAGTTTATATAGTTCTGTGCCGGATGCACATTTATCGAGAACTCCTTAACCATATCATCAAAACTACGACGTGACTCGATGTGTGGTATATCAAGTGCATCGCATATTGAGTGAACATGACTCCCTAGTATGGCATCCGATGGACCAAATATTGCCTGCACACCATTCTCAATTTGCTGACAAACTAAGTCAGAGTAAAATTTTTTTAAGATAATTCCATATGCTATATTTGAAACTCTCACCCTTTTGCGCCGCGGAAAACGAGTCGCGTATATCTACGTGCTGTATATCATAATGTAAAATCGTTTCTGGTAGCAAACTTTTATCGCGGTTTATTGAATCGATGGCGAATTTAAAGGCCAACTCTGATGGACTGTCCTTGTGGTGCTTAGGGAAAAGGGCGCCTGTAAATAAAAACGAAATGCATTTCAACTATAAATAAGAAATCGATGCACTAAGAACAATCCTTAAACCTACCCAATTTTATTATAGGCGGCACTGCTGCAGAAATAGTGAAAAGCCAGAGCGGGCCGTGCAAACTAAAGACCCACGGAAACATTACTTCAATTTATGCAAGTTTTATGCAAAAATGGGATGTTAAGTCGTATATTTGAACCTCAATAAGCTAAAATATATTTTTTTACTGAAACACTGTTCAAACCGCCGTATCTCATTAAGGTTGTTACGTTGCTTTACTCTACTGGTTGTAAACTAATAGAACGTATCGCAGGAAACTACCCTACCTGTATTTAGAATTGTTATTGCGGTATATGGGTTTACTACTTTACTTGGAATTTGAAATATACTATAGTGTATTTTTTATGTCGCATCGTCTTTTAAAAACGCATACTAAGAAGCCTACGTAGTGCTTGCTGTGGCAGAGCATAGAAAGAAAATGGCAATATAATATCGAAAATCAATCAATAAAAGAAAGACCAAAGCTGGTTGAATTTTTACGTATGTATGAGAATTTTACAACAATTTAACAATATGAAACCAAAAATACTTGTTGCTGCCAGCGAAAATTGGTTTTAGTTTGATAACAGACTCATAATCAAATCATGAAGCACAGTTTATCTTCATAGCCAATATATTTTATTATATTTCAAAAAATCGTTTGTTTCGGATTATTTTTCTTTAATGCATTTGAGTGTGTCAGATCGAATAATAATCGAGTGTTTTCAATAAAATAAAGCTTTATATCTGTACATTAATAAAAGCATAAACAAATTTTTGTTTGTTTGTTTGTGCGAGCAACATGCCTAAACCGCTAAACCATTTTTTATGCATTTTGAAATAGAAATAGATAGGTATAGAAATAGATGTAGCGTTGGAAATAAAAACAGACTACTTTATGTTAAAATCGAAAACCTAATCCCCATATAAGCGATAAACCAACTTCGTCATATATTTGCATCCATTTGATGTACAAAGATGAAATTTGGTATACATGTTAATGGGATTGAAAATTTTAACCCTATTAATTTTAGTTCAAATATCTTGCCAACCATATAAAGGATACACAAAATTTATAATTTCTTTGCATCCATTTGTGAGAGAGATGAAATTTGATATACACGTTAATGGATCGGGAGAAGTATTCCTGTTAAATTTGGTTTAAATCGGAGAAGGCGATACCCCGCCGCTTATACGAGCGATAAACAAAATTGTTGTAAGTATACAGAGAATTGTTATTCTTTAAATATATTTAAACATATAAAGAGTTCTTACACAGATGCCAATAAGTACAGACTGGATTGAGGGAGATCAACAATAGAACAATGCTTAAGTATTCAAGTAGTTAAAAATTCTTGAAAATTTTAACATTTCCTTTTTTTTCTTAGTAAACTAAAAACCGACTAAAAAAATTTAAAAAAAAAGTTGTCATTGATTTTTCAAATGTATTACTATTGAGTATTTATACAATATATATAAGTACATAGCTAAGTATATAGATAGTGTATGGGCCTTAAAAATATGCAATTCACAGAAAATGCGTTGGGGAAAACTGTTTTGTATTTGAACACATTTGCTTGTATTTGTATTAGCTTTTGTATATTATTGTTGTTTATGTAGTTTTGTAAATTAATCCCATACACATTTCATGCATACAAAAACTTCATGCTCTCTTACTTATATAGTAGAGCTGCTACACACACATTCATTTCTCCATACGCAATGAGTTTGAAGTAATGAGGCTCTACAACAAAGCCTACTCGGACAACGGTCTATATGCCTATGTATACAAAAACTCGTATATATGTATAAAAGTGTACATTTTTATTTGGCTGCATTCATGGAAAAAATATCCAATAAACAACAAAAAATACTGCTGACAAACGTATTTTTTCGCATTCTATGATTCTATGCACTTCTTTTTATCGAATTTTTTTATAACATTTTCTGTTTTGCTTTGTACAAAATGTTCGCATCCAGCAACACGCACACCTACGCAAACGCATACAGCTGCATTTGCAGACTCCTGAACCGAAGTATCAGCGTTTAACAAAGCGCACAACGTGCTACAAAACGTCACCTCACACACACAGATGGATAAATGATTTTTATTGAATTTTTTTGGTTTTTGCTTTGCTTTTGATTCGTTTTCATACATTTTAATTTTTATTTCTTGTTTTTTTTTATTGTTTGTTAGGCCCTGTACCGAAGGTACAAGAGCCTATTGGTTTTGTGCGAATGTATGTAACAGGTAGAAATAATGGTCGGAGACCCCCCAAAGTTACCCCCATTATGGTCAGGAGTGATAGTGGAGTCGATATAGCCATGTCCGTCTGTCCGTCCGTCCGTCCGTCTGTATGAACGAAAAGATCTCGGAAACGGTAATAGATAGAGACTTCGTGTTTTTTGCATTCGACTAGGACTGCTCCGGAATTTCACAAGTTTATTTTAAAATTTTGCCCCTCTTCCCCATAAAATCACTCCCAAGGAAAAATATTTCTTCAGCACAAAAAAAATGGAGTATGCTAGTATAAAGATAATGTTGCTCTAAGTCAAAATCCAAAAAGTTCATCAAAATCGGATAATAATTGACGATTTTATAAGCAATTGAATTTGAACGACCCCCCTTTTATTTTCATTCATATTCGCGCAGTGAGAAGTGGTCATGTGTTTGGTCATAAGCTCGGGAAACATTTAATGTGTTTGTTAGGCGACTTGAACTGGTACAGGGCCTCTTACAGTCGGTTACGTCCGACTGAAACTTCCTTACTTGTTAGGCCCTGTACCGAAGGTACAAGAGCCTATTGGGTTTGTGCAAATGTATGTAACAGGTAGAAATAATGGTCGGAGACCCCCCAAAGTTACCACCATTATGGTCAGGAATGAAGAGGAGTCGATATAGCCATGTCCGTCTGTCCGTCCGTCCGTCTGTATGAACGAAAGGATCTCGGAAACGGTAATAGATAGAGACCTCGTGTTTTTTGCATTCGACTAGGATTGCTCCGGAATTTCACAAGTTTATTTTGAAATTTTGCGCCTCCCCCCCTTCCCCATAAAATCACCCCTTAGGGTGAAAATTGAGTGTACCAATATAGAGATAACGTCTCTCTAAGCAAAAATCCAAAAAGTTCATCAAAATCGGATAATAAATGGCGATTTTATAAGCAATTGAATTTGAACAACCCCCCTTTTCTTTCATTCATATTCGCGCAGTGAGAAGTGGTCATGTGTTTGGTCATAAGCTCGGGAAACATTTAATATGTTTGTTAGGCGACCTGAACTGGTACAGGGCCTCTTACAGTCGGTTACGCCCGACTGTATTTCCTTACTTGTTTTGTTATGGTTTTGCGCGCCGTTCTTCAATTCTTTCAAATGTAAGGGAAAAAATTAAGCAGTCATTTTGGCGTTCAAAAAAGTGTAACAAATCATATGAATAGTGTTGCCATCCGCTATATTTATCACTTGTGCTCGTGATGTGTTGGAGGGCCAAATATATTTACATATATATATATTAGCTGTGCCCTGCCTCGCGTTGCCACGCCCAGCAAAATATATTGATAAAAATATTATCTATATACATATGTATCATTCAATGGATCGTACATTTCCCGGTCGCATTAACATGTATTACAAATTTCATCCCTTCCCTCAAAAAGATGCAAAGATATGACTAATTTCATTTAGCAGTTATATGAGGAGCGGAGCACCACTCTAAGTATTTTGACCAAACTTAACACTATTACGACCCGCGACCCCAACAACATGTATACCAAATTTCATCTCTTTTCTTGTAATAGATGCGAAGATATGACGAATATGACGATATCTATTCCAAATATCATCCCTCTACTTCAAATGGTTGGAAAACTATGTTGAATTTTGTTTATCGATTTTATAGGGCATAGCCCTCTTCAGTTTTGACCACACTTAATACGATTTCTTCCGATCCCATTAACATGTATACCAAATTTCGTCCCTGTACATCAAATGAATGCAAAGATATGTTGAATTTTGTGTATCGCTTGTATCGTGGAACTAATTCAACAGCAAATTTAAAAGACTTTGTTTTGACTTCATGAAATCTATACCAGCGGCTGTTTGAGCAGCTGTAAACGAGCATCCCGTCAAAAGCCTATTCCAATAATGAAAGGAGAAATTTGTTTAACGGTAAAAGTTGGATTTCGACCTAATGAGATTAGTACTTAGCAAAACAAAATATACATAAAGAATATGTATTTCTGTTAATGTTTATTTGTTTGAACGATCTTCTATTTATTGTTTGACCAAACACAGCCAATCGAAATCACTTTCTAGTATTCCTATACAAGCAAACACATTGGAATGGCCAAATTCAAATATATATCGAGTCAAATAAAAAAACCAATTGCGCACAACTTTCGATTTCTTTCAAACGCTTCAAAATTGTTTTTCTATTGCCACCTAAATAATTTATAACAAATATTATTTTTCAATGGCAGCGAACGATTTTTTTGTTTTATTTTGATCGTCTCAACAAAGTTGCAAAAAAATCCTTAGTTTCAAAAACAATTGCAACAACAAAATAGAGAAGACACCAAACCATTGAAGCGAGAGCAGAATACGAAAAGAAATAATAATATGAAAAAAGTGAATGAGGACAATATAAAAAAACACACACACAAATACACAAGAAATAAGCTTCGAATGGGTCAAAATGCAGCGCCACAAAGTATGCAAAGCGAAAGAAGTAAACAAGCTGTGTAGGAAAAATTTCAACGAAAAAAAAAGTACAGCAAAAAAGAATTCGTAAAAGAGTTTCAGGAAAAAATTCCAAATGTGAGCGTGGAAAAAATAATAGGAGACTGGTTGAAGGAAGGATGCTTCAGGATGGTTGAACATGTTGAGCGTGTGTGAGAGCGAAAGAGTAAGCAAATGGTTGAAAAAAATCAACAACTTAGAAAAATTCAAAGTATGTGTGTGTGCGAGTAGACGTCGGAAATGCGAATAGCAATTCCGAAAGAACGGAAAGCAGTTACAACAAAATCAGCAACAAGAAGAGGCAAGTAGACCACACGGACGTACACGGCAGAACGAGAGGCTTAGAGGTTGGCTGGCAACACAGGGCGCAAGAAAAAAAATGCAAAGGCAAAAACACACAAACACACACAATTGAGTTAAGAAGAAACAGGAAGTGAGAGCGAATAGCGGCGTGTAAAACTGCCATAAAAAAATAATGGGGTGTAGGTGTCCGCTGCTGTATCTGCATAAGTGCAAGAGAGCAGGCTTTTAGCTGTGTGTTTTTGGCCTGTGCATTTGCATTGCATATTTTTTTGTTTGCGCGCCTTACGATATTGTACCGTATTCACAGTGTGTGAGTGAATGTTGGATTTTTTACTTTTTTATTGAAAGCAACAGCTTTTTTTAGATTTTTTCTAGAATTTTTGCAGCGAACTTTTTTTCATTATTTTTGCCTGAATGTCTGCCTGCAAACGCAAACACAGCTAGCGAGCGACTGATAGAGTGCTCAAAAGCAAAGTATAGAAAAGTATTGCAGTAGCATGAGTTGATGTACTGTGTCTGGTCAACTTGCTGCTTGTACCAACAGCCTTTGCCGCGTTGTAGTACTGTGGTACGAGAGCACTGCACAACGTTGTCAAGTGGGATGAGTTCGACCGAGTCGAGTATCTGTTCGTCTGTCTGGTATTGTGTTAAAAAAATTCAAAATAAAAATGGAACAAAATTTTTTCACGGCACACGCAGTAGGGCATGCAAACGAGTGTTTTTGTATTCGTTTCAAAAGAAAATAAAAATATGCATCTAGACTGACTGAGTGAGATTTGGCTTTGAGGTGCTAGCATTGAAGCCTACGCAATTTTTAAATCTGAGTCATAAAGACAAATAGTAAGGGAGACAACGAGTCGATTGCGTACATGTAGCGCTTTGTACCATTGGGCTTGGATTCTAGTGATAGTAGCAAAGTGTATAAGTTTGCTAGCAACGAAATATGGAAATACAAGCACAAGCCATGCTTTTGTTTTAACTTTATTATGGAAATGCAAAGACAGAGCAAATACAGTGGAAGCAGTTATATTGTGTCCATATATGATTGGCATCAGTTTTGGAGAGTTGCTAGTCAAAAATCGTCGTTTTTGTTGAGAATCCAGTTCGTTCGAATATACCTTGTGGTTTTTATCGAGCTAAGTTTCTAAAATTGCACATACCAGTGATCTATATCTCACTCCATGGATCATTGATCCACCGTTGTTTTTGAATAAATACAGTTGATTATTGTACAAGCTTAATTTATTTAATAGTGTGTTGTCATTCGATCCACATATACCTGTCAAATTTCAGCTTATTTCTAGGCAAGCCGAGAACCAACAGATATAATATTCGTTAAAATAAATCAACTGATACAATCAAAAGTAAAATCAAAACCACACACAAAAGCAATGTAAAAACAGAACACCCGCATTTCAAATCAACACTGCAAACGCAAAAGTAAAAAAAATACGTAAAAATATCGAACCAAAACAGAGCAAAGCTAAATGCAAAGCAAAAACAAATGAAAATAACAAGGATACGCTAAAAAAGTCGCTAAAAAGTGACAACAACAATGACGTGCGGCGAAAAAATGCGAAAAAATTTTTTCGTATTGATGTGGTTGTTGTTGCTGTAGTACTACTACTATAGCGCTCCGATTGTGTGTGTATTTGCATGCCTTTTGAATGGGGCTTTGTGCGCTTGTGTGTATACTGCACATTTTTTTGAATTTTTTAGTTTTATTTTTTTTTGGTTTGTTTACATTTTTTTATTTGAATTTTGCCTCCATTTTTTAGAGGGTGTCTATATTGAACCTGTTGTGTAAGTGAGTGCGATATATATGTATATAGAGAGACACTGAGGAATGGTTCTGGTGGATTGACAGAGTTTTGTATGAGTGTGTGTTGGTGTATATGTCGACGTTTTGGTGTTTTGTTGGGTCAATGTTGGCGTGGGCTGTAGCAATGCAATGCCTGGACGCATGATGGAGCACATGGGATGTGTAATGGGTGGCGATGAACGTAAGGGCAGAGTGGGACGGTAGCTGGCATTTGGCCGTTATATTTTTTTCAATTCAACTGCCTCTTTCAGGCTGTTCAGTATGATGATGATGATGATGTTGTTGAGTTTGAGTTGCTGCTGTTCTTGTTATTGTTGCTGTTGGAGCATTTGGATACACACCGCACCGCCTTGCGCCTGACATTGTTAACGTAAAAAATTCTGTTCACTATGCAAGCAAATTCAGTTTTTTACGTTTAGTTTGAATATATATATATATTTTTTTATTTTTTGCATTTTTTGACGCTCCATGCAATATTGCTCATGTTGTTTTTGCTATTGCTGCTGATGATGTCGTTGTCTGCCTACCATATTGAATGCGCCCATTCAGCACGACACCCGCCTTCCTCTACAACGCTCATACACTCTCTCCTCTCAGCTGACTTTGCTGCGTTTTGAAGTTTTGTGCTGCTGACGCTGCTGCTTCTCTGTTTGTGTCTGCTTGTGTGCGTGTATGAACATTTGCATTGGTGTTTGACGGTGCGTTATATCCTGTGCGGCAAGCAGGCAGGCAGCATCATTTTTAACACTGTATTAGTGTAGCTACGTGCGCACGTAGCCATGCAGCCATGTATCTGTGTGAATTTGTATCTGTTGGCGTTGGCGTTTGCGTTCGCTGCGCGGGTTTTCCACATTGCTCGACTAGCATTCAAGGCCCCCCCAAAAATATATTGTTTCAGATTTTTTCATCATCGCTTTAGTTGAGTTTTTACATTGGTGACGGATCGTGTACGGCGCTATTCGCTTCGAAGTTGGCTCGAATCGTATTAAGTCGCGAGATACTTTCGTTCAACTTTGGTCTACGTTCATGCTTCGCAACAACTTAAGTATCAACACTAGATTGACAGTTTAAACGTGCGCGCTCGATTTAAATGTAAATATATTTATAGCAACATTTAACTACACAAAAGCCGGAACCGACAAACGAAAACAAAAGCAAATAAAGATCAACCGCAGACACACACGTATAAAGTTATCGCGCAACATGTTTTGCTGGCGGCAGCAACAGCCGGCAAACAGCTTCGCGTCTACATCTTCATCTTTACCGCCTTCGTCTGCATCGTCGTCGTTCTTGCGCTGCCATTGTCTGCAACGGCTGTTCAAACTAGAGTGAAGTAGAGTGCTAGCTTTTGCTTCTTCTTCGTACGACCTCGTCGTCTTCGTCCTTGACGAGAACGTCTTCGTATAAGCCCAACAAGCAAACTCGCCAAAGCAAAGGAGGCAGTCGAACAATCAAGCAAGCCAATCTGTATGTCCTCGACGTTGTGTTAACCTTTTTCCGGTTTTCCTGGCCAGCCATTTTCTTTTTATGTTTTTTTTTCGGCGTATGTAGGACGCTCGTTTCTTCTTTTCTTACAATTTATTGTATTTATATAAAAAGAAAACCAACCTACTCGGATACCATGCATGTGTAAATGTTTTCGTATTTTTCAGTGTGCGAGGTGTGCGAGTGTGTATCTGTGTTATTTTTATATCAGCACATAGTAGTATCTCAAAGTCGCGTGCTGTAAACAAACGAACGACCTTTGTGTTTTTTATAACACATAGTCCTCTTTTCATTTTGAAAACCGTCATGTGTAAGAAGCTGCTGGTTACATGAAATCGCTCTGTGTATGTGTGTGTGTTTCGGCGCCAAGAAAATAATAAACACATGATTTTGAAAAGGAAGTGCAATTTTTATATTGTTTTGATGTATGTATGATTGTTTTTGTGATAACCGGTATTTTATACGTTTATTTATTGTATGGAGATTTATATTATTACGAGTAATCACACACTTGAATTAATACACAAATCATAGACAAATTTCAATCGAAAAGTATAAGGAAAAATTAAACTAAATTACAAAAACATGGGTACTTTAGTCTTTATACGGTGGGGTAAGATCTGCAAAAGCTTACATATATTAGTTTATATGATTCAAATGCACTGAGAGCTAGTACTTATATATATCCAAAACGAAATATTAGAATAAAACACGGCAAAATAAAGAACTAAAAATTAACGTTAAATTAAAAACTAATTTAAAAGTTATATTAAGTGTTTGAAATATTTTTAAAACACAGTTTTCAAAATATGCAACAATTTTCTAGCCACAAAAGAAACTCACCAATTTTATATAACTTGTATGTACTCAGCTCCAATACAATAAAACTTTTGGGATACGAGTACTTAAGACTTTCTGATAGCTTTATATAAAACTTTAGGCCTATCCACAATTCCAAGTAACACAAAAATGGCAAAAAATAACGTTTTTGTAGATATAGTAGTTTAGCGGAGCCAGCAAAGCTCAAATATTTTCCGAAAAAGTGAAAACATTACTAAGGAGTCGTTCGTCTTAATCGTTGGAATTATTATGGTATAGTATTTTTATACGACGTGTACGAATCAAAAAAGAGAGGATTTAAAAAAAGTCTATGGATTAAAGTAGTGAAGCGTGGCAAACGCTAATAATTATATGTATTTTAGATCAGCACATAAATATCACTTAATTGGTCAATTAACTGTAATCTACCAGTAGGGTAAAAGCGTATTTTAAATTTGTGCAAATGTATATAACAGGCAGAAGAAGGCGACCAAGGTAGACCAATAAGTATACATAAACTTTATCAGTCCGTCCGTCTATCTGGCTGTCCGTATGGGCAACAGAAAGATTGTATTCAAGTAAGTTTTAATCCTTCTCATTAAGGGAGATTGTCATTGTATTGATATTTATATTCAGCTAAAAACTCAAAATTTGGTGTATTATATGTCAATTCTAACAAAACAAACCAAAAATGCCTAAATATCTGAAACAAACCATATCCCGACATTGCTCTTAGTAAGCACAAACACAAATCAATATCAATAAGAAAGTACACTTCACTCGAGTCTACTGACTTCTATATACAATATTTCTATGTGGTTTTCCCCCATGGTTTTGAATGAGCGTAGTTAGCTCCTTTCATTTATATTTTATACAATGAAGATGGAATATGAGATTCTAAATATTTAATTTTGTAGGCATTATTCATATATCCTTCAAGATCAGCGTGTTCATGTAGCAGGTCGGTTCGACGGAAAGACTAGCACGCCTACATACTTAGCTTTTACTGGGTCTACCACGCATCTTGTTATCTATTACATACATTTGCATAAACTTAGGCCATTTTAAACTATGTGACCTAGAAACGAAATGGGACAAAAATATTACTCTACAATATGATCATAATTTATTTTCAACCATATATCAATTCGATTGGTGTTGTCTGATCAAAATATACATTTGCTTAGTCCATTTCTAGTATAGAAATTCGTATTAGCTTATTATGGAGAATGGTCATTCATAATCTTTCTTTAGAAAGAACAAGTTAATGCTATCCAATTTCAACATTATTACAATTATAAAATACTTAGTCTATGTCGATTATCGATACCCTTAGCATTCATAAACAATACGATTTTTTCCAGCAGCCTTATTGGACTATATTGTAGTTAATAAAATTTTTTTTTGTAATGTAGGGTAAATAATACAAAACCCAAGTGTTCGAAGATTAATGACAAATCAGGTGTGGAAAGCTGAACAGACAAAGATTCTAGTTGTTTTGCATTGAGATCAAATTGTTGAGTAACAATAAGGGCCAAATAATTTATATAATGGTAGTTTGCAACTCTGCCTACCCTCTTTTATATTGAACTACAAAAATAAAATTTGGAATGTCTTAACTGTTTCCATTTTTTTTCTTCTGACGATATTCACAACACTTTTCAGCATTAGTAAAATATTTATTAAAATGATAAAAATATTCACATAAATGATACATGTGAACCTTATCCCAATTCACGTACGAACACACACGAGCTAACACTACATAGATACGAAATGCGCTTGGGCCAAAGCTACGAAATAATGCACAAAGAAATAATTAGATAGAATATCTGCATTTTATATCATTATCCCACAAGCAAAATCGTATAGTTGTATATGTTTGTCTTTTTTATTTTCAAATTTCCGTTTCATGAGTTTCAAATCACATCAATGCTAAAGAAATTTTCACTTCAATAAAAGCCATAGCATTGTAATATTTTTTTTAAATTTTCATATTTGTTCATATCGCTATAAAATCAGAAGATGGTGGAACATATTTAAGCATTTTTCAAAACAACATAATTCACCGAGTTCATAAAATTTGTGTTATATGCGAAATCTGTGCAATCGAATTGTGTAACTTTTAGCCGCATATGAGTTTGATTTTGAAGAAAGCCTAGAGTTATAGCCCAGCATACTTTGTTCAACCGCTCTGTTCTGTTGGCACTCTTTTCCTCCTTTATATTAAAAAAGTAGCCTAACACACTCTCTTTCCCAGGCGCTTACCCTCCCCTGAAACACCTCTTAGATAACCGCATATCACAATCACTCACCATCACAAGTCGAAACCTAACTCATACAGATCATGATATGATACTCGTATGAAGAATACTAAAACTATTTGAGAATTATCTGCATTATTATGAGAATTATGTCAATTATAATTCTCATAACGTTTTTAAAATTCAGTATCGCGATTATCCTATTTTACGATAGATGTATTATGCCTATACTCTGCGTGGTAGTGTATTCAAAATTTCATGGAGATCGGATGAATGTAGTATTAATCTATAAAGGACATACAAATACACGTCCATTAATTTTTATATATACGTATAGATTTCTGGTGCCAGAATACTTTTAGTCAATATTGCTAGTACTAATTTTTTGAATATACATATTTGCTTTTCATCGTTCAGTTTTACATGACTAACATAGTCATGTAAAACTCTTATTATCAAATAGATATTGTAAACGTGGTGTATGTTCAATGCAAATTGATATATGACAAATGTTCATACAAAACCGTTCAGCCGTTTCAGAGCTTTAAACAACAAACAATCGCATTTATATAATAAAATGAAAATTAATAACATCTCTTATTAGTAGAATTCAAATAAATAACATCTCTGATCTCTTATGGTAAATATGGACATATTTGTATGGTTTTCTACTACTCCATGTTTATGATTGCCGTCAAACTAAAAACTTAAGATTGGCTAGTTACATGTGTGCAATTGTTTGATTTAGTCTAAATTCAAGCTATGAACTGTATCTGAGCACATCAATAGCAGCAGATCTTGCTTTTATGCTCAGGCTGCGAGGTAATTCGATATGCTGTGAAGATTGAAGCGCCAGAGAAAGAGATCCTTTGATAGGTAACGCTCTTAACTAAGTGAAGATTATGTATGAGAACAGGTTGAAGCTGATATGGCTATCACTGCTTCATATACAAACGGTTTGCACACCTGAGCCTGAGTATCGCTTCGAGTTTAAGAACAGCTGCGTATTGGGCTTTTGCTATACTCAGCTTATTTACGATTAATAAAACAGTTTTTTAACGCAAACAGTTTTAGGCTAAAGTTCAGAAATTTGATTTTGGTTCGACTCAGTTTGATTTTGGTGCAGTTTAGTTAATTGAGGACAATCAAGCAGTGCAGTCGCAAAAATCAAACAGCGGGAAAGCATTTCAAAATTATTTGAATATTCAGGCGATTTAGACTCGAATATATATTTTTAATAATGAGGAATAAATTAAATATTTAGAGTGCTGTGAAATTAATTAATAATTGGTGCAAAAAATTGCTAAATTAAATTTTTTTAATGAAATATGCAGGAAAAAATATGACTGCAACCAAATAATCAACGCATGCAGTTCGCCAAACATAAATTAACAATTAATAATAAAAAAGTATTTGTTTTTATTAACAAGCGACATTAATCAGTGAACAAAGCAAATGAAAACACTACGCAAAAAATATCTTATTACTAAAATGTTGAGTGAAAAAATGAAAACGCCAATGGAAAACAAAAAAATTATGAAAATTAAAAATGATATTTTTCAATTAATAAAAAATGCAAAACCGCTAAATGTTAATTAGTTAAACAAGGCAGTGCAACAAACAACCAAAAAAAAGTTCAATCCAAACAATTCAAATACATAGATATAACTCCAACTATAACAACATAAACGCACACAAATACATCTATAATATTTAAACACTTTTTCCAATTTTTTTTCGCTTGGTTGGTGTGAGTTATATAATGCAGCATTCCATACTCAATCCAATGCATTCTACGATAGATAGATTTAACTTATATATATGCATCTACAATAATGCGCTGTTTTGTTGTTGCAATTTTTGTTGTACTATATGCTGTTGTACTGTATGCTATTGTACTATAGGCATTAATTAATATTGTATATACATAACTTTGTTACGCATTCCCAAGCTGCTCTCTTCTAAATCAAAGTAGGTGCTTTCGCAGCTTATTTCAATTTATTTAATTAAACTAAAAAAAAACCTAAAAGTTCAGTTAACACATTAAAATAATTTTACCTATTCGGAGTAACACTGTTGATACGCTCTTTAAGTTATTCATATTAAAACAAGTAAGAAAATACAGTCAGGCGTAACCGACTGTAAGAGGCCCTGTACCAGTTCAGGTCTCCTAACAAACACATTAAACGTTTCCCGAGCATATGACCAAACACATGACCACTTCTCACTGCTCGAATATGAATGAAAAGGAAAGGGGGGTCATTCAACTTCAATTGGTTATAAAATCGTTATTTATTATCCGATTTTGATGAACTTTTTGGATTTTGACTAAGAGGGACGTTAACTTTATACTGGCATACTCAATTTTTCTTGTGCCGAAGAAATATTTCTCCTTGGGGGTGATTTTATGGGGAAGGGGGGGAGGGGCAAAATTTCAAAATAAACTTGTGAAATTCCGGAGCAGTCCTAGACGAATGCAAAAAACACGAAGTCTCTATCTATTACCGTTTCCGAGATCCTTTCGTTCATACGGACGGACGGACGGACGGACGGACAGACGGACAGACGGACAGACGGACATGGCTATATCGACTCCTCTATCACTCCTGACCATAATGGGGGTAACTTTGGGGGGTCTCCGACCATTATTTCTACCTGTTACATACATTTGCACAAACCCAATAGGCTCTTGTACCTTCGGTACAGGGCCTAATTACAAACTATGACTATAGTACAACTGCATTTATTAACATTACACCAATTCAAGGTGTTAAAGAAAGTCATGTGAATAGTCGTCACGTAAGTTTAACTTAAATATAAAAAATTATGAGCTAATACATAAAATACTAACTCTTAATTATCATGGCTCTGATTTTTTTACCGTCGGGTTTTTCAAAAAGCAAACTTAGCAACTTCAGGTACCGAATTTAATTCTATATAATTTCTTGTTTTACTTTCAATAAACACTTTCACTTACATATGTATTACCATTTGTAGCACTTCGTGTTCTTAGTATATCTTGAACTCAGATATTGCAAGTTAAATATGTTCCAAGTATATCTAGTCTGGTCCAACAAAACGCCAAATTTTATTTTTTCAAAAACTTTACACTTCAATTTTTCCAAATTGTGTGTATATTTAATATGTATTTAAATTGGCTAAACATTGACGTTTATAAAGTCTTTTAGCTAGGAAAAACATTTGTCAATGTACATTCTTACAGTTACAGGCAAACCTACTTCAAGCAACACAGGCTCACTTATGCGCCGCTCACTAATAGCCATTCATAACCAAAATTTACTCTGAAATTTGTTTAAAGTTAATTTCTAAGAATTTACCTAAAAATCACTTTTGAGCTTGTTTGGAAGTTCAGAGCAAAATATTACAATTAAGTTACGATGCTTCAACACATTCAATGTCATGACCTGCTACTATTGATAAGCACTATGTTTCTTACAGTTCTGCAAAACTCGACATCATGACAATTTTGCGAATTTTGCGATTGGGTTTCCATCAGTATTAGGTAATGTTGACACAGTAACTGAAGACTAACGACCATCGAATTTATTTTCTATTGGTTTATATCTTCAAGGTTACGTTACTTCGCTTGTTTACAGCAACAGTAAAAAATTTTAGATGAAGACAACCACCTAAAAGAAATTTCTGTCAAATTAAGGTTGCCCATCGAATTTGATTCAATACTTGTTGTTTCATTGCATTTTGATATTATTAGGCCCTATACCGAAGGTACAAGAACCTATTGATTTTGAATGTATGCAACAGGTTTATATAATGGTCGGAGACCCCCAAAGGAGTGATAGAAGAGTCGATATATCCATGTCCATCTGGCTGTCCGTATGAACGAAAGGATCTCGGAAACGGTAATAGATAGAGACTTCGTTCTTTTTGCATTCGACTAGGACTTCGCCGGAATTTTACAAGTTTATTTTAAAATTTTACCCCTCCCCCTTCCCCATAAAATCACCATCAAGGCTAAAAATTTCTTCGGCACAACAAAAATTAAGTATATTAAGATAACGGTCCTCTAAGCCAAAATCCAAAAAGTTAATCAAAATCGGATAAAAAATGACGATTTTATAAGCAATTGAATTTGAACGACCTATGCCTATTATGTTTCCGTCGTCCATTTTTTTTCCATAGCGTGAGAAGTGGGAGCAATATACGTTTTGTCTTTTTTTCCATTTTTAGGCCCTGTACCGAAGGTACAAGAGCCTATTGGTTTTGTGCAAATGTATGTAACAGGAAGAACTAATTGTCGGAGACCCCCCAAAGTTACCCCCATTATGGTCAGGAGTGATAGAGGAGTCGATATAGTCCGTCCGTCTGTATAAACGAAAGGATCTCGGAAACGGTAATAGTTAGAGACTTCGTGTTTTTTGCATTCGACTAGGACTGCTCCGGAATTTCACAAGTTTATTTTAAAATGGCCTCTTACAGTCGGTTACGCCTGACTATAATTTTCTAATTTGTTCTTCTTCTGTTTTTGTTTTATGCTATATTACAGCATGTTTAAGAGTAGTCCGGTTATTTGTGATCGCTATTATTTGTTATATATTTAAAAAGAGAAGAACAATAAAAAAGCGGGGTTATCAATTCTTTGCGAGTTGGCAAATTGCTTGAACTCAAAACGCTAGTGTTTTCTGTAGCATGCCATATTATTAAACTTTGCCAAATATGTATGTTTTCATTTTCATTAACTCATTGTTCAATCTTCATACAATATCTAAAACCGGAATTTTCGGTAAATGATTTATCATCGCAAAAAACTGCACACATTGCCTAAGCCAAAATAAAAACAAATGTATTCCATTTCAATACACGCCCGTCTAAACACATCAAGGTCAGTGTCAAAATGCAACGACAGCTACAACAAATTGGTAAAAAAGAGCATGCGGGATATCTATCTAACTCTATAAATAAAATGCAAAAATCAACACTAACATAGAGTCCATATAAAAAAGTGTAGAAGCGATATAATAAAAATACAAAAATTTATCATAGTAAAGTGAATAAATTTTATTTAAAAAAACTGTGCAACAAATGAATAATTTTGTCTTTTATATGGAAACAAACGAGTTTAAAAAAATGTAAAACTTTCACCTGATAGCTAAAAAGTCCTTCGCTGTCTGTGCGCTGTCTAACGGACAAACGGACGGATAAATTGACAGACGGACCAAAGGACGGACAAATACAGACATGAATGAATCTATTCGATTTAAAATATAGACAAAAAAGAATGCCAACTAATCGAATAGCAAAAACTGAAATACAAACACATAAAAAATATACCAAACTCGATTTAAGGCGCGAATGTTTGCGTAGCGTCAAAATAAAAAATAGTGTCGGAGAACGAAAAAATGCACACAGCACATTCGTTTTATTTTTTGTTCTAAACGTCATGAAAAATATTAGAAAAAAATCCGAGCATCAAATGTAAAACAAAAAAAATCGTTATCTTAGTTAGAACCGAAGCTTTAATACTCTTCACACACATCACAAAATTTTCGCCTTTTAGCACTACAGTGATTATTTTAATCCTTTGTTTCCTGTTTTAACTAGACCATCCATAATCAAAGTGTGCTCCGCGGAATCATAGGGCTCCGCGAAACCCCTGTGTGGGCTCCGCAAGAATTTAGAAAAAAAAGTAATGTACCTCACCTACATATATATTAAAGTGAAACTGCTTAATAAAATTGTTATTTTCTAGGGTTCCGTCAAGTATTGCGCTTTCCAAAAGCGTTCCGTCAGGGCTCAGCTTAGAAAAAAATATTAGTTACAAAACCATACAAAAAGCTTTAGGTCTGTATAGAACGTAGCTCATTCATAAGAAGTAACCATTGTTCATAGGAATATCGAACAGTGTCGGTGGCTTATATGCAGTGGGCGTGGCATATGATTTAGACTTATGTTCAGATTTTCGCAACCTACATTCGCAATTTCAGATCGATATCTTAAAACTAGTTTTGATTCATACGGGCAAAGGACAGACAGACATGGTTCCATCGACTCGTCGAGACGAGCGTTCTGCGGTGCTTCCTTTCATGCATGACAAACTCCGTCGCAAAATTATAATATTATATACACTACCTGTGTAGAGTATGACAATATTCAGAATACTAAATGATTTCGATTGAATGAATATTTATATATAGAAAGTGAAAAATTGACTTAAAAATAATTTAGTTTAGAAAAAACTGTGGTAATGTGAAAAAATAGGATATGGCTTAAACAATTTAGTGGCTGACTGCTTCCATTTTTTTCATATTTACTTTGAAGTTGACACAAAATGTCAACAAACCGCGTGAGTTGTTCTTATTTTTTTTCGGGATATTTTAGATTTGTTTCTGCTTTGTCCTTTGCAATTGTTTTCATCTTAAATTAGAAGTCTTTTTCCTTCCTCCGTTCAAGCTTTCTCAATGTTTTCTCTTAAACATTGGTTCTTACTTTACTTAGTTATTATTTTTGAATTAAATAGCTCATTGATAATTTATTTTCAAATTTTACTCGTATTTTATAAATGATACTTTGATTACCTTTAGTAGACCACACTTTGAAGTCTCGCTTTAACTTTCAGAGCACAAGGAGCAGTTCCTTTTTGTCTAAATACCTGAAGAAGTCATGTAAATGCAAACCTTCAATTTTAATATTCTCACACACTTAAATTTTACTAGACTTTTAGTTTATTAAAAAAAATATATACCATGTGTTATTTATATTGAAATACCAAGTAATCTGTTACCATGTTTAGTTTTTAATGAAACAATATTAACAGGTGATTTCGGTGTCATTTCTCTATCGGTGGTATTGTTTGCTTCATGTAGGTTAGAAAAATGGTTCCTCTATATTTTCAGTGATTTCTGTGCATCTGTAACCCAATTTTGTCTTTACAGACACTATTCTTCTTTGGACAGACGCTTGACCTTTTGATACAATTTTCGAGCTTCATTTCTGTCTCACAACTCTCCACCATCTTATAACTCTGACCCTTTCTCTTGAGTCTGAAAAGGAGGTTCTCCTCTCTCCGTTTCTCTCGATATCGCTTTATATCAGCTCTCGTTGCTCCCGTCGTTGATAGGCGAAGTTCTTCTCTGCGGTAGCATTGCGATACTCCTCGTCGTGCAACATACCGCCATCTAGCCTTCGTCGCGTGTTGGGTCGCCTAGCGCGTACATTGGCTGTGACAAAATAGTGGTCAAATTCGATATTGGGTTCGCGATTCGTGCCTTCTGTCAATCAACATGATCGACTTGGTTGGGTGTAAATTGATCCGGACTTAGCCACGTAGCGTGAATGTTAAAGTGTTGAAAACTGGTGATGCTAACTACCCTGTTCCGTTGTTGGAGGTAGTATAGTCATTATATTAAAATATTTAGCTTTGATGAGTATCGCGGCTAGGCGCTCGTCAACAGGCGTGAATCTGGAGACGAGGCTACGTAGTTTCCTATTTACCACGAAACTGCATCCAAATTCGTGCTCACCATCATCCCAATTAAGGGTGTGGACATTCCAGGCGCATATCCTTAAATGGTGGTCCTTATATCGTTTGCGGGGGTCATCATCATAGTGTCTCATCCAAAGCTTCCTTTCTGTTTTCATTGAAGTTCTTTTTTTACGGTGATGGGTCCCAAGCTCAATGCACCAACCCCTAATTAAGGGGGTTTGTCGCTAAGTTACAGTTTGCTCACCTCCGAACGGATGGTCAGAGGTTACCGAAGAGTTACGTGCTCTAGCGGATTGGCCATTTCCAATTGGATGACAGCCAATAACATTCTTCACAATGTGAACTTCTGCTAACGAACCCATCTCTTAATAATCCTGTTAAGTTTGGTGCATTTTGGAGGGGTCATACCTTTACATCCATTTGAGGAACAGGGACTAAATTTGTTATATATGTCAATATGGTCGGTAGAAGTAAGAATACAATATGCACTTCTTTGAGGTACGGACGTGATATTTGGTATATATGTTAATTAGATCAGGAGAAATTACATCATGAGTTTGGTGAAGGTCGGACGGAGCGGTGTCCCACCCCATATAAGTGGTAAACATAAATCGACATATCTTTGCAGCCACGTAAGGTACGGGGATGATATTTGGTATACGTGTTGATTTTGACAAAATTTTTACTGGGCGCAGTGAAGAGTGGCGGGTGCAGCTAATATATATATATATATTTATTTATATGTATATATATATATTTATATACATGTACATAATAATATATAGATATGTATAGATATATACTAGTTAAATAATTTAATTTTAATGACCGCAATATAGGCCGAGTCTACAAATAAATCTTGCGAAATTACTGAAGATATTTTAAATTGATACAAATCAACTCCAAAAACTGCTAAGAAGAACATGGAAGGGCGCCTCATAGAGTACCGCCCGATTGGCGGTGGCCTAGACTATCATCACAACTCACCGCTAATTGGTGAAATACCGCCGGCTGCAGGAGACTATACGCATGCGGTGCATCGTTCGATTGATCAGTTGCGTAATAGTCTGAATGAGCGTGTTGCACTGGGACCGCTTAGTGTATTTCCCAATTCTGCAGATTTGCGTAGTTCGGTGTTGTCCTATAGTAATCAAACAGCACCAAACCAGCAACAACAACAGCAGCTGCAACAACATCAGCAAGCACATCAATATCAGTTGGGCAGTGGTGTGGAGCTAAAGCCTTTAACAACCACAACGAATTTGGAAAATGCGAGCGCAGCGACGAATACAAAACATGGCAGCGAACATGGACATGCAGTTGTAAGCTCTTCTTCCTCCGCTACCATTGCAGCAGCAAGTGGTACTACACCAACCGGTTCAACGCGTGGGCGCAAATCGCGCATCTACCCGAATCCTAATCAACATATAATAGTGACCAGTAATAGCGTGGATAATGGCGGAATACGCATGCAAAATGCGGTAATAAATGAGCGTAATGCAGCAACTAATGGAAATAACGGAGGAGGCGGCGGGGGAGGCAACGGCAATGGCGGCATTGTAGCAGCGCCAACTTCTACAAGTAATGGTATCTCATCGTCGACAAGCTCACCCCATCATATGATCGATATAAAGGATCCAAAGGTAGCAATTTTACATATTAGTAACTACCATACTATAGATACATTAGGAAAATTTTAGACTCTATTAAATATTACCAAAAACTCAGATACTGGTTTAAAAATCTTGTAACAACATACTAACAATATTTACGAATTCCTAATTTTAATAGATTTTTAGCTCCAAGGCGGATCTCCAGCTCCACACCCAGATTCATATGCGTGAAGCTAAGCCTTACAAGTGCACGCAGTGCTCGAAGGCTTTTGCTAACTCTTCATACCTCTCTCAGCATACGCGTATACATCTCGGCATTAAACCCTATCGTTGTGAGATCTGTCAACGTAAATTTACACAACTCTCGCACCTGCAGCAGCACATACGTACGCACACAGGTGACAAACCATACAAGTGTCGACATCCTGGATGCCAAAAAGCATTTTCACAACTCTCCAATTTGCAATCGCATTCCCGTTGTCATCAAACAGATAAACCATTCAAATGTAACTCCTGCTACAAATGTTTCTCGGATGAGCCATCTCTGCTGGAACATATACCTAAGCATAAGGAGTCGAAACATTTGAAGACGCACATCTGTCAGTATTGTGGTAAATCATATACGCAAGAGACATATCTGACCAAGCACATGCAAAAGCATGCAGAGCGTACTGATAAACGGCCACCCATTGTAGCGGGTAGCACAACAGCAGGTGGTGCAACAACTAGCGGCGGTAATGTAGTTGCTAATAACGCTACAGCAGCCGCTGTGGTTGGCATACCAAGCGGTGTTGGCGGTGGTGCTCCAGGTAGCGGTGCGCCACATAATCGTAACAATATCGGCTTGCCTCCCGTTTCGATAGCACCAAGCGATAACAATTATTGGCCGAAAGTTAGTCCCGATTCGGCAGCAGCAGCAAATGCTATGGAAGTTATGCATCAACAGCAGCAGCAACAACAACAACAACATCATCATCATCATGCAGCGCAACAACAGCAGCAGCATGCAATACCACATGGTGCGCCGCCCCCTCAACAACAGCAACAACATCATCACGCCGCGCAACAACAAACAACTCAACAGCAACAACAACAACAACAGCAGCACATGGAGGCACATTATGCACATCAGGCGGCTGCGGCAGCTGCTGCCGCCGCTGCTGCTGCTGCTGGCAGCAATGGGCCTGCAGGCGGCAGTTCCGGCTTAATAGCAAATGGACACGCTGCTGAGTTGCATCATCGAATGACAGATAATGGACGTGAGGATATTGGTATGTATGATTGTTCAACTTACATCAATTAATTCCTTAACACAATCTCTCGTTCTCTCTCTCCATTCGATACAGTTTCCACACCCTCAACTGTCGGTCCGTATGATGCATCGTCCATAACGAAAACAGCAAGCAACTCAGCCTTTACACCGATCAATTCTATGCCGCCGCATCTTAATACGCTGAGTCATCATCCTATGTCCCAGCGTCCATATCTCTACGATGCCATCAGTTTTCCTAATAAGAATATAAACCAGAATAATGCAAATACTTTCCCAAATCAATTAATATCCTTGCACCAGATACGCAATTATGCACATCAACCGGCGGGTCTAATGGCAGGTGAACATTTACTCGGCGTTAGTGTTGGACCGGGCAAAGACAAAGGATAGCTATATTTTTAAGCGGCAATGCTGCTTTATTTACCATATAAATTTAAATTATTATAGATGTTTCCGCCGATTTTAAATTACATCTATAAAACAAATAAAGAACACACACATAATTAGAAATTAATTTTAGACACATGCAATAGCAAATATTACACATTTTTCTAATATTTTTACTACTTCAATACACACACTGTACAGTATTAATTTGTAGTTAGTTATTTCAACAATTTTTCCATATCATATTTATCTTATAGTTATAAGCTTTGTTTATTACTTTTCACTTAAATGCCGTCCACTTGAGTTCTTTTAGTATTCAACTGCTTCTACAAGTTTAAAATGTTCTTAACCGAAAAAATTTAGTAAATTTTTTTAGCCAAAAGCTTTAACTTTTTAGAAATTTCAAAATTTATTGAATGTATTAAAGCTACTTCATCAATTCAGTAAGCAGTAAGCAAGAATTTATAACTACATATATAGTAATTATATAGAAGTTTTTAGAATTTCCACATCATACGCTTTAAAAATATTTTTCTTTTAAAGCGATGTTTTAAGGCGATGTTTGTAGAACATCTAACAATATTCGTTCTGTTACTAGGACATTAGACAACACAGCTTCTAGCATTAGCCTCAATTTTTCTCCAGTTCGGTTTTTATTACTACATTTTGTTTCCCTATTAATTTAAAATTTAAATTCGAACTTAATAAAATTCATTCACACTGATCTCTGTTAAAATAGAAAAGAATAAAAGGAAAACTGCGATGGTATATTCATATTGGAAGATAATTTTACTAAAAATCGTATTACATAAGTGTACATAGTTTATATAAAATCTATGAAAAAACAACTAAATTATGTGTGTTGAAAATTAAAAAAAAACCGAAAGGAACAAAAACTGTAGTATATTTTTACCGTATTGTATATACTCGAAAAGAATTTCTTTAAGAAATTTAAAATTTAAAAACAAAAAAGAAAACACTTAAAAAATTTACATAATTTGATAAGAAACTTGAAATGTAATTGTAATGAAAACAAAAAATTGCGCGTCCAAAAGAAAATTCTACAAATAAAGGCACATTAATTAAATTTATACATATAATATATAGATATACGCAAAATCTGTTTCGGTAAGACTGAAGTGATCAAAATTCATGAAACAAATTTAGAAAGTTTCGAGTCTGAATGCGCAAATTATTTAATACAATAATGATGTAAAAGAATACTAAGCGAAAACTTCATGTGTCCTAAATTTCATACTAGAAACGTTAAAATAGAATGAAATGAGAGATATATACACAAATATTAAATATGCTATTGTAGTTAGTATTTAATGACAAAAAAGAAACAAAAGAAGATTAAAGAAAAAATCAAATAGTTTTCTAAATATTTCTAAATGTAAAAATATTAATATTAACACAAAAAGAATTAAATACTTGAAACTATGACATCAATTTCCTAAGCGCATTAAATAGTGTTGTGTGAGAGTGCTAAACTTAGCATGAATTAACAAGTAACTAAAAAATATATAAATATGACATACAGACATATGTTTCCAAAATGAAAAATTAATAAATGTAGCAATAAATGTATTATTACTTAAAGAGCGACGCAAGTGAAATAATTATGGGAAAGAGAGGAGAGTTAGAGAAAACTTGCAGCAAAATCTGTCAATATGAATGTTTTCTAAGTTTTAAGTAATTTTATTGTAAAGTTAATCCGTAATTTACAAAAATAATAAATGTTCGAAAAATTTCAACATTATTGCATTTTATATAATATATATAAAAGACAAATATGTACTACGCAATATAATTGTCACTTAGTGAATATTTGTATACCAAACACACATGATTTGTGAATGGTACAATGGTATATGACTACACAATTTCCACCACCAGTACTGCCTGCCAGAAAACGTCCTACATAGAGATAGTTTGCATATTTTCCAAAAATGATAGTATCCAATAATCTGGAAAATCAATTTATATAAACTATACTTATACATACTTGTGTATTAACACCATATTTGGAATTGCAATCAGTTTAATGCACCATATACCCGTAATGGAAACCAATATCGTATTTTCACCGAGCTAGATAAAACGTTATAGCCAAAAAATTCAAATTTTACAAGTGTTAAAGTTAATATATTTTTATCAATGAACGCAGGATAAACTGAAAAAGGTAGATCGACCGTTAGATTGTAACATTATAACTTTGAAATTCAAGGTTCTTAAGATTGTCAATGCTTCTTTTCTCTTTTTATTTGGTTAAAAATAAACCTGTGAATAATTTAATAAATCACTTTATATTTATCTAGGTACTTCCTAATGACATCCTGATAGCTATACACAAAGAGCGCAGTAGGTGAATTCCTCATTTTCCCAACATAGTTAAACACGATCAATAAATCTGTTCCGCCGTTGTCTGAACGTTGAACATTTATAAGTTCTCCTTTGAAGGGATGAGTTTGCGAATCGGAGTTTACATCAATAACTATTCGTGGCGGTTCATCGTTCGGCAGCTTCAGACAAAATGGCTGTAATTGAAGTGAGAATCGGAAGTAATCGATAATTATAGCCAGCGCTAAAGGGTACACGTTGCCACTTAATATCTCCTCCTTACTGAAAAAAGCATACAAATTTATATATTTAATTAAGAAAATCGTAGTTAATGCACTATTGACAAACTTACTCATCTATAACAATCTGCGAGACATTATGAACGTTTATACGATGAATCGCATTCTGTTCGTAGGTCTTATTTTCGTTGCCTTCAACGATATTATAGAAGAACGGATCGTTGCCCGAAGCGCCACTATGATCATTCGAACTAAAACATATACCAGTAGTTATCACAACTTTTGCGGATATGATTGATCCAGAACAAGACCATGTAAATATTGGATTTTTCGAACGACGGTAAATGCTCACAGCCCAAGGCTGCTCTTCATTTTTGTTGTAGCGACTGATGAGCTGGTTGGGTTCTCCTGAGTTGGCAGTACTTAAATGCTGTTTGACATAGATGCTGCTGCAAATTGGTTCACATTGCGGAGCCTTGGAGCTCCAGTCACCACTCTTGGTACAGCTGATTTCACGGAGTGGCGTTTTATGCATCAGTTGATAAAATGGAGCACAGCTGAACTGTACCACAGTGCCCGGACGTGCTGCTAGACTGCAATCTATCGGTCTACCATTGCGTATACAATTGCGTATCGTAGAAACTCCTCGATTGACTTGACTTGCAGCACAGAGTGGCTCACAATCTGAGGGCAATGCAAATGTCCATTTACCATCATAACAATAGTTCACAGATTGTCCTTCGAGCCTATGGCGAGGTTTACATTGAAAGTTAACTACAGTGCCCGAAGCTACACTCTGCTGAGGTTTGAGTATTGCATTGGTGGTGGCATGCCTTGACTGCAGATTTAACGGCTGTATGGGCAGAGTGCACGGCTTGAGAGGATTTAACCCACAATATTCTGGATCCTGTTTCTTGCGCGTACTCCAAACAGGTTCCATTGTGCCGGGGACGTCATCAGGTTCTTCAATAATTCCTTTTGTCCCAGTCTTAACATCACAATTATCTCCAAAATAGCATTCATTCTTTATACGTTGATTATTGTCATCCATTATTTTCTCTAAGCAAATCGATTCGTGTTCATCCGATTTATCATGACAATCGATGATATGATTGCATTGTAAATTCTTATTGATGCAACCACCATAAGCACAACGGAATGCGTACTGTGGACAAGTTATGCCCATACAAAGTTCAATCGATTCGTCCTTTTTATCATGGCAATGCAACTCACCATCACAAAGGTTTTCAATGCCTATGCAAATGGGTTGATTGTCTGGACCCATGCATTCAAAGGTGAATTCAGAGCTAGATTTAAAAAAATAAAAATGAACATGTCGAAAGTTTCCGCTTAACATTGATTTTCATACCTGCATGCACCTTGCAGCTCCTTCAAGTAGTTGTCGAATTCGGAACTGTTAAGACATAGTGTTCGGCTCTCGTCAGATTTATCCCAGCAATCCGGTTTACCATCACATACTTGACTATAGGAGATACATGCACCGTAGCCACATTTGAATGCATATGACGGGCAGGTTCTGTTAGAGCAAGCTTCAAAGGTCTCATCACTATTATCTCTACAGTCTGCCTGACCGTCGCAGAGCTGATCGAAGCTGATGCAAGAGTCATTTTTACATTGGTACAACTCAGTGCAATTCTGATCAGCAAAAGCTTTAATGATTTGAAAAATAAGTACACGTCTCAAATTATTTAAATTAATTAAAATTATCTATGAACTATAATTAGAATTAAGTTATGTTAAGGCTTTAGTCGCTATAGCTTTAATTAAGTTACACGCATTTTGTAAATGCGCGAAAATTCAATCTAATAATAAATAAAAAAAATATGTTTTCACTAACTAACCCAATAGATTTCCCACAATTCTTCGTGTTTCGACCAAACTCATAATATCATTTTGCTTCTCCCGATTCCATAAATATGAATACCAAATTTCATTTCTGAACTTCAAATATATACAAAGTTATGTTCAATTTTGTTTACCACTTATATGGAAGTGGTGCATAGACACCCCCGATTTCACCAAACTTAACAGTATTCGTTTCCCGGCCTAACTGAAGTTGTTCTGTAAATATCAGCTCAATCAGGTAGATGGTTTGGCGTTCTATATCGGACATACATAGATAGAAATATAGATATATACATACAACATTAATTTTTTTGTGTAGATAAGTTTCTGCTTATATACAATTTTAAAGAGCTGTTAGAACTATGTATTTTGGTAAAATATAATATATAAAATGTCATTGTTAAGCAGTGTACTTGTATTTGTATATTTGCGATTTAAGGGCGATATTGTCCGGATAGGTCAGCATCGCCAAACTGTGGTGTGATCGTAAGTTTGAACACATCTGGCTATAATAGACAATCCGTGAGAAACGATTTAACTACTTCTATGCATATTGAATTGCGATAACGCACTAACGCGTACCATATGCTTAAAACGTTTAAATTACATAAAATAATTCACAAATTCTACTATAAAACACGATCAAATTACTAAATTTCTATAAATGAATTAACAAATAATGCATTGTTCAGACGGTTATATGTATGAAAGTAGTTTCAAATGCGTAAAAATTTTAACTAAGTCTAAGATAACTGGCACTGTGTCAACTAAGCTTAACACTACCCAACGGTTGATCACCAATTTTGATAAATCTTAGCACACTTCATAAACTTCGAAATTTTTTGAACACGTAAACATTACAATAAAAGACTTTGCAATAGTACGCCAAACTTTAATTTTTTACTTTATTCAAATTGTTGGAAACATTTCTTAATACCTGTAGAAGCTGGCGGAGTTACATCTAGTTTATGTACATACACATTTAGCAATGTGAACAGAGAAAACAACCAAATAATTGCAATTAATTTGTCTCTTCGTGTTGATAAATATATGCGTACATATTTCTCGATGTAAAAATTACCTCCAGCCGCCTGCGACTTATTTAAAATCAAATTTAGGACATTAAAATACTTTATTTACTGGGTATTTTGAAGTGTTGTACTCACGACTACTACATTCTTATTATTTATAATTTATACTATACATGTACATATCTAAAATGTATGTACTTGCTTATTGAATAATGGTATATAAGCGTCCCAAAATCGTGAAATATATTTTTTAAACAAGATTTATTACCATTACCGCCTAAACTTGATAATAATTTCCAAAGTACCCCCCATTAGCATCTTCATATTTGATGCGTCAGACGATAGTTTAATTACTTTTACTTTATTCTTACATTTTTTAGTTTAATAGTTATTTAATTAAATCGCACAACTGTGCATAATATAAGTAGTCTTAAATTCGGTGTTGTCGATGCAACATGCTGGGCGCAACATACATAAGTGTAACATAGGTATAACATAGACTTAAGCGTATAGATAGGATCAAAAATTACGAATTGTAGTATTGAATTGAATTCAACGCAGCGTTTTCAGTTTTCGTTTTCGCGCAAACTTCCACCGGCAGTTCTATTAGTTTCAATATTGTTTAATATCGGTTAAGCATTGTTGAGAGAGTATATTCGATTGCAAAAAAATCTTGCAATTTTGTTCAATATTTAGGCCCTGTACCGAAGGTACAAGAGCCTATTGGGTTTGTGCAAATGTATGTAACAGGTAGAAATAATGGTCGGAGACCCCCCAAAGTTACCACCATTATGGTCAGGAATGAAAGAGGAGTCGATATAGCCATGTCCGTCTGTCCATCTGTCCGTCCGTCCGTCCGTCTGTCCGTCTGTATGAACGAAAGGATCTCGGAAACGGTAATAGATAGAGACTTCGTGTTTTTTGCATTCGACTAGGATTGCTCCGGAATTTCACAAGTTTATTTTAAAATTTTGACTCTCCCCCCCCTTCTCCATAAAATCACCCCTTAGGGTGAAAATTTCTTCGGCACAAAAAAAATTGAGTGTACTAATATAGAGATAACGTCTCTCTAAGCAAAAATGCAAAAAGTTCATCAAAATCGGATAATAAATGGCGATTTTATAAGCAATTGAATTTGAACAACCCCCCTTTTCTTTTCATTCATATTCGCGCAGTGAGAAGTGGTCATGTGTTTGGTCATAAGCTCGGGAAACATTTAATATGTTTGTTAGGCGACCTGAACTGGTACAGGGCCTCTTACAGTCGGTTACGCCCGACTGTATTTCCTTACTTGTTTTGACTTGACTTGTCTTTACTCTTAACTTCCAACCGAATAAAAAGCTTAGCACAAAGTTTTTTCAGTTCAAAACACTTTGCTATCAATAAAAAACTTATTTATAACTATTTAAACTTGAAACAAAGCTCAAGCAAATAATTAGAACCGCTCAAAAATACATATTTTGCTTCTGAGTGTTAGTAAATAAAATACTATACAATAATTTTATTAATTGTATAATAAATTTATAAATATTTTTAATTGATCTACATTGAACATGCTTAGATAATGGTCTTTCATTTGTTTTTATTATGTACATACCAATGGACGACCATGCAAAAAAACAGATTATTAATAATTGCTGGCTTAAAATCATAATCCGATCATACATTTTTTCTCCGAATAACTTAGAGCGCTATCAACCGTTCGACGCGAGAAATAATTACGTACTGAAGATTAAAGCTTTTTCTTTCTCTACAGATGCGACGAAGCCACTTATCAGCGTATATTATACATACAAAATATCTCGGTAAAACGATCTTCATTATGGGTTTTTCCGCTGAATCAATTTGATTTCAGAATTAAACAAAATTTATTTAAAACCCCTACATTTTGCCGACATAGCTTACTATGATTGTTAAGCCATTTACATTTAGAGAACTAGAAAGCAAAAGACCACTGCGAAAATATGTTCACGTTTAAATCGTTAATCAAACGGAACTATTGAACGCTGGTTTTTTATAAATAAATCTCAAATTATTAAAAGGACTCGTCAAAAAATATATGTACTGTTTAAGCTTTTTTAGGCCCTGTACCGAAGGTACAAGAGCCTATTGGGTTTGTGCAAATGTATGTAACAGGTAGAAATAATGGTCGGAGACCCCCCAAAGTTACCCCCATTATGGTCAGGAGTGATAGAGGAGTCGATATAGCCATGTCCGTCTGTCCGTCTGTCCGTCTGTCCGTCCGTCCGTCCGTCCGTCCGTATGAACGAAAGGATCTCGGAAACGGTAATAGATAGAGACTTCGTGTTTTTTGCATTCGTCTAGGACTGCTCCGGAATTTCACAAGTTTATTTTGAAATTTTGCCCCTCCCCCCCTTCCCCATAAAATCACCCCCAAGGAGAAATATTTCTTCGGCACAAGAAAAATTGAGTATGCCAGTATAAAGTTAACGTCCCTCTTAGTCAAAATCCAAAAAGTTCATCAAAATCGGATAATAAATAACGATTTTATAACCAATTGAAGTTGAATGACCCCCCTTTCCTCTTCATTCATATTCGAGCAGTGAGAAGTGGTCATGTGTTTGGTCATATGCTCGGGAAACGTTTAATGTGTTTGTTAGGAGACCTGAACTGGTACAGGGCCTCTTACAGTCGGTTACGCCTGACTGTATTTTCTTACTTGTTTTTTTAATACAAGTGATATGTATTTAATTGTTTTAAAAACAACTTTAGGCTAGGCAAAGGCCTGGGTATTGGTCCACCATAATATGCATTTCCCTCATCCGACTAATATTATAAATGCGAAAGTTTGTGAGAATGTATGGATGGATGTTACTTTTTCACGCCTATATAATTTTTGGTATAGAAAAAGATGTCTCAGACAGTCGATAGGGCGCAAACGTGCACAAGGGCAACCGGACAAGAGACAAACGGACATGGCGAAAATGATTCGCCTTGCCAAGCTTATCAATAATATAAAATAATACACACATCTATGTGAATAATATAAATGGACATTGTGAATAACTCAATAATTTTTTTTATAGACATCTAAGTACTTCTTAATGACATCCTGATAGCTATAAATAGAGAGAGCAGTAGGTGAATTCTTCATTTTCCCAACATAGTTAAACACGATCAATAAATCTGTTCCGCCGTTGTCTGAAAGTTGATAATTGATAAGCTCTCCTTTCAAGGGATGAGTTTGCGAATTGGAGTTTACATCAACAACTAATCGTGACGGTTCGTCTTCCGGCAGTTTCAGACAAAATGGCTGTAAGTGCAGTGAGAATCGGAAGTAATCGATAATTATTGCCAGCGCTAAAGGGTACACGTTGCCACTTAATATCTCCTCCTTACTGAAAAAAGCATACAAATTTATATATTTAATTAAGAAAATCGTAGTTAATGCACTATTGACAAACTTACTCATCTATAACAATCTGCGAGACATTATGAACGTTTATACGATGAATCGCATTCTGTTCGTAGGTCTTATTTTCGTTGCCTTCAACGATATTATAGAAGAACGGATCGTTGCCCGAAGCGCCACTATGCTCATTCGAACTAAAACATATACCAGTAGTTATCACAACTTTTGCGGATATGATTGATCCAGAACAAGACCATGTAAATATTGGATTTTTCGAACGACGGTAAATGCTCACAGCCCAAGGCTGCTCTTCATTTTTGTTGTAGCGACTAATGAGCTGGTTGGGTTCTCCTGAGTTAGCAGTACTTAAATGCTGTTTGACATAGATGCTGCTGCAAATTGGTTCACATTGCGGTGCCTTGGAGCTCCAGTCACCACTCTTGGTACAGCTGATTTCACGGAGTGGCGTTTTATGCATCAGTTGATAAAATGGAGCACAGCTGAACTGTACCACAGTGCCCGGACGTGCTGCTAGACTGCAATCTATCGGTATACCATTGCGTATACAATTGCGTATCGTAGAAACTCCTCGATTGACTTGACTTGCAGCACAGAGTGGCTCACAATCTGAGGGCAATGCAAATGTCCATTTACCATCATAACAATAGTTCACAGATTTTCCTTCCAGCCTATGGCGAGGTTTACATTGAAAGTTAACTACAGTGCCCGAAGCTACACTCTGCTGAGGTTTGAGTATTGCATTGGTGGTGGCATTCATTGACTGCAGATTTAACGGCTGTATGGGCAGAGTGCACGGCTTGAGAGGATTTAACCCACAATATTCTGGATCCTGTTTCTTGCGCGTACTCCAAATAGGTTCCATTGTGCCGGGGACGTCATCAGATTCTTCAATAATTCCTTTTGTCCCAGTCTTAACATCACAATTATCTCCAAAATAGCATTCATTCTTTATACGTTGATTATTGTCATCCATTATTTTCTCTAAGCAAATCGATTCGTGTTCATCTGATTTATCATGACAATCGATGATATGATTGCATTGTAAATTCTTATTGATACAACCACCATAAGCACAACGGAATGCGTACTGTGGACAAGTTATGCCCATACAAAGTTCAATCGATTCGTCCTTTTTATCATGGCAATGCACCTCACCATCACAAAGGTTTTCAATGCCTATGCAAATGGGTTGATTGTCTGGACCCATGCATTCAAAGGTGAATTCAGAGCTAGATTTAAAAAAATAAAAATGAACATGTCGAAAGTTTCCGCTTAACATTGATTTTCATACCTGCATGCACCTTGCAGTTCTTTCAGGTAATTGTCGAATTCGGTACTATTAAGGCAAAGTGTTTGGCTCTCATCAGATTTATCCCAGCAATCCGGTTTACCATCGCATACTTGACTATAGGAGATACATGCACCGTAACCACATTTGAATGACGGGCAGGTTCTGTTAGAACAAGCTTCAAAAGTCTCATCACTTCTATCACTACAGTCTCCCTGACCGTCGCAGAGCTGATCGAAGCTGAGGCAAGACGAGTCACTTTTGCATTGATATTCAAACTTACTGCAATTCTGATCAGAAAAAACTGAGAAAAATAAGGCGTTCTCTTTAATGAACTATTAAAATTAAACTATTAAAATTACTTAAATTAATTAGAACGAATAAGTATCCAAAAATAACACAGATTTTAGTCCTGAATACGAATAAAAGGTAGAAACTTCGGCCATAATTTTATTCTCTTTTCTAAAATTATTTACTTTCATTATGTTTCGATTTTTATACATCCACCAGACGTTACTTAGCACTGAGTCGATCGATTAAGCAGTACTTCCGTAAATACGAGACAACCAAAAGTTTGATTGTTTCGAAGTGGAATCGATATACGACCAAATGTACGAGAAAAGTACTGGATAGTGATGGACATTAATATGAATAATAAACATTGTACAATTTTCTCATAATAAACATCAATTTAAAAAAATTGAGGTAAAACGATTACTTCTGTCTTACTTAATATCAATCACACAATAATTCAAATCCTGTGCCAACCAAAAAAAAATATTTTTGTAAAAGCTAGACAAAAAGTGGAAGGCACGCCCGTTGGTATAACCTTTTCACCATATCGACTTATAAGCTACTATTTAGCTATATGGCGAAGTGATTCTTATTTTTAAGAATTTGTAAGAACACATAAGTTGTCTATTTGGATGATTTATGAAGATACGACAAAAAAAGGTTTATGTACTAATTTGAAACCAAAACTCAAAAATGTATACAAAATTAAAAATGATCGGCGATACACAGAGAGGCAGATGTACATAACTAGATCGACTTACGTCGTTAAGCTGGTCAAGAATATATGTACTTTATTTGATCTACCATGTCTCTTTAACTTACAGAAAAACTGATAGTGCCACTTTGCACTATAGTAAATGCATAGTAAACTGTATAAATTTACAAATAGACTTCACGCAATTTTTCGTGTTGTCAGTTTTGCTCCCTTCAAAAATATTTGTTCATTTTATTGGTTTGGTTTAAAAAGGTAGGTCGAATTCTCTCTCATTGGTACAGAGAAAATAGGTTTGGCTGGTTTTGATTAATTTTCTCATCTTGTTTCTCTCGAGTCTCACCTGCTGATCCAGAATTATTATATCTATTGCGTTGAACATACAGGGAAAATGAAGCAGACAAAGTTTTAAAAGATCTTGTTCAGAGTTTTGATACCCTGTACAATAATATTTGTATCTGGGTAATGTATACATCGTAGCATCGGAAAGCATCGAAGACCCCGAAAAAATTTTACTTATTCGTGATCTTTTTAGATTGTGTATTAATAAGCACAAAACAACATGTCTAAATACTGAAAATATATTAAATTACATTTGATTTTCAAGAGATAAAATTGCTTTATACTATAGGTAGATGTAGCTTTATATTTCATTAATGCCACACATATACGTATGATGCATATTGAGTTCAAAGGCTATCTGCAGCGAAAACATTTTTGGCGATACGTGGTAGTAAATACTGGACTATAGACAAATGTTAGTACATAATTGAATAATAAATAAAACTGTTTTGCAACTATTTCCAATAAATTTACATTGATTATGCTGAGATAATTTGTTTTTTTTTACTTACCAATGATTAAACATCCAAAAAAAATTATTAGTAATAATTGCTTGCTCAAAGCCATAATCGGATCTTGAATTTATTTCGGTTTACTTGTCGCGTGCTCCTTTCAATCGTTCAACGCGAGAGCTATATGTGCACTGAGCTCAATTAATTGTGATTTGACAAAGCAATCGTAAAATTAAAGCTTTTTCTTTCGTTCTAGGTGGGAAGCTGTTTCGTTGCTTATATAAAAAATCCATCAATATATTTGTGAGTCATTCCGTTCCATGAACTGGATTTTACTATAAATACACGCTAATGAAACCTTATCTCTTCTGAACTAAGTAAACGGAACTAATGGCATTTAATTACCGCTCCTTCACAGCCTAACACGCTTGGCTGTGGAGAAGGTGCTTGAAAACTATTGTAATTCTGCTGTTCCATGTTCTTAAAAAAACAAAATGTCGCATGCGACATAAAAGAGAGATAAAAAGAAAAACCTACTTATTATTTTCGAATCAAATAAAAAACATTATTAAGATTCATCAAGGCATAGCATTTTAAAATTAAACGCATTAAAATATTTCTTCAGGTTTCGCCGAAAGCGACCTCTGTTTTTTGTCGCATGGGAATTCGCAAATCAAGAGCTATAAGTTTCGCCTTTTCTCAAAATAAAATTCTAGTGGCGAAATCACTATGAACTTCATAAGATGGCTGCTAATGGATATAAAAAGTCTCCATAGGAACTTTGAAACCAATATCTTAATATCTCATTGATCTCAAGTATGTACATGTTCTCCATCTAGACTTGCAAACTTCATAAAGCAAACAAAAAATAATGCTGCGGTCAAGTGGGCTGGACTACTAGATACTCTATTCTTAACCATTTGTGTGAGGACTACCTCTTCTAGTGGTCCAAATTTGGCATTTCTAGCTAAATTAACGACATCAATAAATTTTTTCATAAAAAGACTCAGAATGAGGAGTATATTTGCATGGTAACCTCCCCTTACGGAGGATGGTTAACATTTTCATTGAATTCAAGTTATCTAAAGAATGAAGAAGAGAATCTACATATTCAAATTTGATGGCTCATTCTTTTATAGGCTCCAAAATATATCGACTCACCTTTTGATGCTGATCAAGATTATGTATACTTTCATTTTTATGTAACCAAATACAAATTATTTCAAAATTATATTTTGTAAAAACGGAAAAAACATATTTAAAAAAAGGTAAATATCCCATAAATATGTTAAGCAGCTTACCTTGGATACTCGTTGCACATACACTGACAACTGTTTATTTCGAGTTTCTATGCAAAGTCCCTTGTCTAGTCATGATCTTATGAATTTTTATTGAAGCACCGATTCCAAATATTATTTCTGAGCGATTGTAAAAATATGCGGGACCCAACCTAACCATAGCAAGATCATAAGTTAATGCAATATTTTGTATGTATAAGCTGGTGTTAATAATGTTCCAGGACTGCACAATCAGTTCGTGGATAGCATGGAGGATTTTTGTTACCACAGACGATATTGAACACTCTATATTGAATATTGAAAACCCTTAATAGCAATAAAAATGCCAACACTCAAATAAATAAATTATCTTAATCTATCCACGTCAACGTATATAGGACCAATAAGTTCAATAAATAAATATAGACTCAATCTGTTTACATAGATTTATTGTTTTATGGAGTATATTATATATATATATATATATATATATATATATATATATGTATATATACTCAGTTTCATATACATATATACTCAGTTTCATACATTTATTATTTGTTGAAATTCATAAACCATTTTTGTTCTCCCTTATGATATCTATTGTATTGTATATGTTCACTACCTCATCTCTGGTAATTTTTCTTGTTTTTATTTATAGGTGTGTAGCATGTAGCGTTAATATTAAGATATAGCTATTACGATAGGTAAGCATTGTAGATATTTGTTAGATACTTTCTATTTAATGTGTATCTTGCATTTCTTTGCGTTTAAAAGTATTTTGCTTAATTGGAAAAAATAAACCTTTTCTTTTGACTTTTTTTAAGCCATCTAAGCGCTAATTTGTGCATACAATTTCTTAAAAAATTTTGTTGCAAAAATACGGTGAACAAAATCATTTACTTTTTTAATGATCTTTGTAAAAACTGCATGTGTAACAGTGCTTTTACTACCACCATATGTTAATTGCATCTACATAAATTGTGTATAGAATGCATCAATAATTTTATGTGTGATAGTCATTAAGATTACATATAGACAGATATTGGTATAGACAGAGGAATACATTATTGCAACAGCTCGCTGGTGTCTTGTATTGAAACCATGTTTCAACCAGTTATAAAGGTGTGCTAAATCTAGTCCAGATTGAAGTTAAAGCACGCCAAACAATCGTTTGAAACGGTGACACTTTTGAGTTTGTGTACAATTTTGGCATCCATTTGATTTCAATGTTTCAATATCAATGTCCGTCTATCTTTTTCAATAACTGTCACACACAAACTTTATTATACAGATGGATCAATATTTGATAATAGCCAGCCAACGATTCCCTATTTTTATCTTCCCCCGTTTACACATAAGACTTTTTCAAAAGATCTAAATAAATTCTGTTGGTGAATTTATTTTTACTATTTCAAAAGCTTATCAGCGAAACGTAGTTGCGTAGGAAATTGTTATTAAAATTAAATTTTTAAATATTTGGTACTGAAATTACTTTTGAAGCAACACATGAATAAATTGCAGTTGTCTTTATTTTAAAATTTTCATGTACTACATACTTGTACATATATACATATGTACATATGTACTATATACATATGTATTTATTGTATGTGATTCAATTCGGACTTTTTATTATATACTTTTTTAACTTTTATAATTATTCAGTACATTGATGTGTTAGACATTTAAAATGGTTCATTGTTTTGTTTTTTTGTACGGTATATATTAATTTTCCATTTTGATATCATATATCTACCATTTTTGGGTTTTACATGTTATGTATATTTTTGTTGTTTGGATTGCACATAAAGTGTCGCCTGTTATAAATTTATCTTTCTTAACCACTGTTTATTATATTTTTTATACATAGCTCAGTTGTATTTTCCAATAAAGACATTTTTGTCTTGCTATGTTGACTTTAATTTTAGGAATTTGCTTCTTAAATGCTTTCCTAGTTGAGCCTTAGCTTTTGTTTATATATTCTCAAATTGTTATAATGTATGTTTTTGCATTTAATGAATATTATTAAGTATTGTTCGGTTTGTAGCTTTTTGGTGCCTAAGCATTTTATTTCTGCTGCGTGATCAATTGGTTTTCAATTAAATTGCATTTAATTTGCACAAGTGGCAGAAGAATGAAAAGCATTAAGCGATTTTGTTTTTGCATAGCTTTTGACTTAAACCTGATTCACTTTATTTTATATTTTAATTATTTATTTTTATAATTTTTTTCTCTTTAATTGGTTTTTGCGTTTCGCTTGAATTTCTTTTAAGGATTTTAACGTACAACACTTCCGGAATTGTAAATTCATTTATCGCCGTTACTAAAATCATTCATAATATGTCTGTAGTAAAAGTTAGGAAAGGAAAAAGTCAGAAAGGTTATGTTGTGTGCTGTGTGAAAACAAGTTATCTAAAGAATGGATAGGAGAATCTAAATATCCAAATTTGCAGGCTCTATCTATTATAGTCTTCAAGATCTTGACAATCATACGGACAGCCCGAAGAACGAGCAGAGGGATAGACGGGCATATCTATATTGGCACGGCTTTTGTTGGCGTCCGCCACGCCTCCTTTTGCTTGTTACATGCATTTGCATAAACGTAGTACACTATTTTTCTCTATGGTAATAGGGTGTAAAATTTCTTTTTCATACAAACTACCAAGTTCCCAATAAGATTGTATCTAGTTTTTAACATTCGTTCAAAACTGTCAAAATATCTCTTGTCGAAATAAGCGTGCTTGACAATAATGTCCCAGATATCTATTACAGGATTACAGGCCATGCGAGTTAGCTGACCAATCTATAATGCTAACTGAGAATCCAATAATCCAAAAATGTTAATTTTTATGTAAAAAAATGGAAAGAGACTTCTTTCTACCACCTCCACAGCTGCAATGTTCATCTTTGTGCTTACAAAGCTTAATGCAATGATGTCACATTTTGAACACGCTTTTCACACCATTAGGGTTTGAATTAAAATATCATGCATCTAATGTGTCTCGATAGTGTTCCTTAAACTTCCTTTCTTAACTTCTATTAAAGTTATATTATGGATTATTTTGGTTTGACGAATAACGAAACTAAAATTTTTGTAGTGTCGTACAATTCTGCTAAGCACCTTATATATTTGGTGTTTTATTTTATTTTAATTTTTTGAGACTTTTGGAATTTTCATTCAATGAAATATGTTTGTCACTATATTAAAAGTGATAGTTTATTTGAAAAAAGAAATAGTATCCTTTTATTAAACTTATCTGCACAATAGTGAAGCATATTCAATTAACAAACAGAATCATATAGACAATTACATAGATAAAGGTGGGAAATTAAAAGTTTATAATAAAATTAGTTGGGTTATAATAAAATAAAATTATTAAATAACTACAATATAATAAAAGTAAAGGCCATTCTCTTAACCAAGCTATATTTTTTTAAGTGATTTTAAATGAATATAAAATAAATTGTAAAGACATATTTAGGTCGTTTAAGAAAACGACCCTATTTTTATTGAATAATTCGATAAATTTAAGATATAAATTAAAATACAGTAGAAACGCTAATCATTTTTCCAACTATCATTATAAATTCATACATGCAACATTAATCTTTAAAGCTTGCAGTTAATAATTTTAAAGTTGTACGAAAGAAGCTCAATAAGACCTGACATATAAAAAACACATGTTTCTTTTTTATGATAACAATTCTTTCAGTCATTAAAGCCATTGGTTTAGAATTTTCTATCAATTTGGATAATGCAGTTTCGAATTTACAGCTGATAATTTGATACAACCTCGGATGTTTTTCTAAAAGATGAACTTACTGATTTTTTACGACATTATGAAAAAATTTCATCATGAATTGCAAATTGATTCAATATCAATATTATTTTCCAGATGATGGCCCCTAACAACTCGGAAAAAATATATACAGAAACATTTAAAATCAATTTATTCACTCTTAAAAGATCAATTGCCTTTGTGTCAGATAATCAACTGTAAAAGCAAAAGTGGGGAACAAATTGACCAGATATTCAAAGCTTAATGAAAAAAACCTTTCACCAAAACATGAAAACGTGATGTGCCTGTGTATATAGGTTTTTATTTAAAAAAATAAATCGATAGCATTCTATCAACCGATCAAGGCAATCAATTGATAGAATTGTACAAAAAGTGTTAAATTTTAAAGAATTTTTTTGAACTTTTAATAGCTCAAGTTCTTGGAATTATAAAAATACTATCAGCTTTATAGGCCAACAGTGCAGTTTGTTATAATATATGAAATTGCAATTCATCCACCACAAAACCTGTTTTAGTCGGTCAGGATACCAATAACCAAGAGTTGACTAAGGACCGTGAAAATACTTTGCTTAATCTTATTGGTTTAGTAGGCTCAATAAAGTTCGGTATTGTCACTTTACCTTATGCAACTCTAAGATTCTCTTTCAGACGACTTTTACGTCAAGCAGAGATTACTTTGGTGGTATTCTTGCCCGCACACCACACGGGCTATACTATACTATATAATGAATCAAATGCTTTGAATTTGGTGTGCCGTGCGAAAATCCTTATGTGTAAGGAATAGAAGCGAAATTAAAGATATTTCACGTCAATTCACTATTGCTGTATTCATTTTGATTTATTTTGTAACGCTTTCTATACATAATATGTTGAATGCTATTTAATTAGAATTACTGACATAAACGAAATTGTACTGAGTCAATGCAAGTAGAACCCTTTTTTCTATAGTCTCACGAAAGGTGTTCCCTCGAATATATACACATTTTTGTATTTTAGAGAAGTCCATCCACCAGTGTATATTCACTCGACTTTTATATATGTTTAACGCCTCTACTGTATAATGAACAGAAAATGTTTTAATTTTAATGAAATAGCCAGTTAATAGTATTGCAGCTACATAATATGGTGGGTATTTTCAAGACCAGAGGTAAAACAACAATGCAACATAAAATTCCCACTAATCGATAAAAGCTTTATATAAAAGTTTACACAGCCCACTGGCTCTCTGTTGATTGGTCGGATGCATAAACTGATTTGAAAAATTAATTACACAGTTTTAAAGTTCTTCAATAACTATATTAGCATAGAATTCTATTATGCTAAAAGTATTCTAACTCTGGTACTTGGATGTAAAACTATAATTAAAAACGTAAATACATATAGAAGTAGGTATATGTAAGTCATTAGATAATACTTAAATAATTTCTTTTATTTATTAAAAATATTATTTTGTTTTTCGAATCTTGTTTGTGTAGCGTTTATGCATTGTTATTCTTATAATTTTGTATATAATATATTTTGCTTAGCTTTTGTTTTGTGTTATTTAATTCTTACATTTACATGCATCCTTACAAGCTAAACATTGTTCTAATACATTTATATAATTTCATTTGTGTTGTTCATCATTTCTCGCTGCCTTAATTTACAAGCGCAACATATGTATATTCAAAGAAAGGAAAATTATACTGTGAAAACGGCTGATAACACAAAATTAAATGCTTTGCGAATGTCTAACCACAAACACAGCAAATCAATACTAACAGTTGAAAATTGTATTAACATTAGAAACAATATTCCTGCTGAAATACTTTAGATATGATTTGTGTCTGTGTAAGCAGCGTCTATTGAAAATCAAAAATTGCGCTATAATCCTCACTTTACACAACAAACATTCACAACTTCTTTCTTCTTCGCTTCAGCGCTTTTTTTATGTTCAGCAATGAACTTTACTCATTCAGTTTGTGCCACTCTGCAATTTGTCGACGCGGTGAATTACAAACCTCGTTCCAATGATTCAGCGCTGTGCCACCAGAATTTGGACCGCCCAGTTCCAACCGTCCAATGACCTGTTGAAGCAAAGCATTAAAAAAAATTTCCACTTTTATATAAAAATTAATGCTGTATGTATATATCTATGTATGTTCCTTATAGAAGGCCAAACCATTCAACCGATTGAGCTTAAACTCACAAACACACTTCAGTTAGGCCAGGAGTGTAATCTGGTTAAGTTTGGTCGAAATCGGAGATTCAGGAGATACCCAGCCCATCATATAAGCGACAAACAAAGTTCAGCACATCTTTCCATCCATTTAGGGTATACTAATGAAACTTGGTATACATGTTAACGACGTCAATGGAAGTAAGATTACATCATAAGTTTGGGTATTATCGGAGGGGGTAATACCATGCCAACATATGAGATACAGAAATTTGGTAAACATGTTAATGAAATCATAAAATCCATTAGAAACGTGGGGACGGTTTGGCTATCTATACGAACATACATACATAGACACAACATAATTTACACCAATATTTTTTACAGGGGGCAGCAAAGCGTGTCGGGTACAGCTAGTACTGAAATGAAATATTAAAAAAGTACAAACCTCATTCTTAGTCACACGATCCCAATCCAAAAGCATCAACTCAAGCGAAACACCCTCCAGAGTGGCACCAGTACCCTGCGCATATTATATCATATGGTTACTTATATATGTAAATGTATGTATTTTTCATGCCAGTTTACCTCAGCCGCTGGTATGTCGAATGCAAAACTCTCATTAAAGACAGGACTAAGTGTGCGTTTCTTCACATGTGTCTTCTTCTTTGCAATGCGCTGTCCGTTAAACAACAAATAGATCTTTACATATGGATCAGCGAGTCCGGTAACATCCATGCGTGGTAAATTGCGCGCCTTCAACAGCACGACGGTCAAGCGTCCAGCAGCAGGCTGCCAACAGAGTGAAATCAATAATTCCCCACGTCCTTGAGCGCGAATTTTTAAACTACGTGGCTGTATCTCTTTGCTGATGGAAAGCGCTTCCTTTGAAATATCGCCAATTTCAATCGATGTCAAAGGGCAGACAACCTCACCGATAACATCATCACGTGAATATCGATCAAAACTCAATATAACAAAGTGCAAGGACATATTCTGCAAATCATTCATGTTCAAGCCGTAGAAAGTAAAGTCCTCATCATAGACTGGATTGCGTGTATTGCGCACTACGCGTGTCTTGACCTTGTGTTGTTTATCGGGCAAAATTTGTAGTTTCACATACGGATCAGTAGCAAGCTGTGTTCGCCCATTCATGCCGGTGGGTATATCACCAGTACCAACTGCACCACCCTTGCAGGGCAAACCACGGCAACGTATTATGGAGACCATCAATGCATTACGTTCAGCCAGATACCGTAGCTTAAAATAGATAGTTCCCAATTTTCCATATTGATCAATAACAGTGCCATCCTTAATGCCAAAGCCTCCGCCGCTGCCACTTACAATGCTGCCATTGCTCTGTACAAGTGCATCTTCCATGGGTTGATTTCCGCTACCGGGACTTTGTATATCAATCGGTGCATGTTTCTGTTCAGCGCTCAGTTTATTATTATTCATATGCATTTGATGTTGTGATTGTTGTTGCTGCTGTTGTTGCTTTGGTTGCAGTTCATCCTCTTCCATATACTTAACGGTTTGTGGTGCAATCGGCGATGTTGTTTGATCCTGCATTGGAGAGAGTAAGCCCATTTGTTTGCCTCCATTACCACCGCTTCCGCCAGTTGGTGATGGTGATTTCTTGAGATAATGTGGCGGTTGTCCACTCGGCGAACGCACTGCTGTCGGTCGACGCGTAGGTTGAAATGGAAATGATGCATCATGATGATTTGCCTTCTTATTCCTTATACGCATCTGCTTTGCACAGATGCAAGCCACAGCGGAGAGCACCGCAGCAGCGCTCAACCCAAGTATGGCGGGCACAACTGAATGAATAAAAATATCAAAGAAGAATTTAAGCTAATTAATAAGTTTAATTATACATTAATATTTTTAGTCTTTACGAAGTAGTACTAAATTCTATTGAAGTTGCTTTTAATTAAGTAACGAAGTCCACGTTGTCAGAGAAAAGAAACTCTATTTCTCATCATTATAACCACATCTACTTATGCGCATTTGGACAATTAAACTAAGGATCTTATGAAACGTAATTAAATTTTCTATTTTACTTGCTCAAGAGCATCTATTTGCAAAGCCAAGACTTACAAATTTACGCCCACATACTAAAAGTATTTAAAACTACTTTTACCTAGTGGACATCAACTACGCAGCAGATAATGCGATATCAACCCACGCACTTTAAAGAAACATATTGCCTGTAATTTACTTTACTCCTTTTCTCTACATTACTCATTTTCAACGCTGCTGTTGTAACTTTAGAACACATCCAAAAAAACAGTGCTGGCTACTTTCAATGAAAATAATTACTCAAATGCCTGCTGTGCAAAAATTAGAAACTTTTTGTTATAAAAACCACATACAAAAGAGTTTTACATTTTTGTTTCCGTGCAACATTAATATTAACGATGTTTGGAACTTTCAATTAATTAAAGTGGAAAAAATATTCAACTGCAATAGAGACCTAAAATGAACATATTCAGTATTCGTATTCCTGGATGCACAAGAAAATGCGATATGCGTTCTACGTTTGTAAATTAAACAATCACATTTCTTCCCGTGAATGTTTTAACCTATATATGTATACAACATTTAAAGTTTTATCAATAGTATAATTACCTACATATCTATATACTTATGTTTCTATTGGATTAGGAGAAGTAAGATCACATCATAAGTTCGATCAAAATCAAAGGGGAGGATGCCCTGTTATTATTTTGCAGTACAAGGTTGTAATTTGATATACATACATACTAATGAGATCAGGGGTAATTATTCATTTAAGTTTGGTAACATCGGAAAGAGCGATACCAAACATAGTTTCTCAAAGCAATTTAAATCATATAAAAAAACAATTTTAATTCATTTTTATGTTGATTGAGACTTACTTGTGTCCATGACGCTCACATCCGGTATATATTCGTCGGCCATTTTGTTTATGGCTACGTTACGAACTTAAGCTTGAATATCAATTAATCAGAGATACCTTTAGCTAAATTTGAAGCGTTACTAATCAACTTCAATAGCCAAAGAACACAACAAAAAACAGTATATATAAGGTAATTTAGAATCTGTGATTAAATATATTTTCCGAAAAATAAAATCGATTTTGCACGCAAAAATAAGCTAGTCTTATATTTTTCCTTTCCTAATATTTAATGCTTTCTCTTTTGCTCTCACTCTTCTATGAAGTTTGCACAGCTGGTACAGCTATTTTACAGTTAGTCACTGTTGTTGTGTTTGTTGTGATTGATATTGTTGTCGTTTCCTTTGGGTTCCTCAATTTTTTTATTTTTCTTCTTATACTCAATCCACTCTCTCACATTCACATAAACTGCGTACCGCGGGCGGGTATGAATCACACTTTTACCCTTCTATATTTGCACACTACCGCAAATGAATTTTTCTTCGTCCTGCTACCGAACACAAAAACGACGACACGACTTACTACGCTTTTCCTACTTTTTCAAGTTCAATGAGAAAATTTATAAAGGAAAATTTTTAATGCGTTCTTTCAACTTTTGCAGGAAAAAACTTTTTGCTATTTGTCAAACGTTATAATAAAGTGTTTTAAACTTTTAGATTTTTTGATTCAGTCGATTTAAATGTTCTTTTCTTTTACTTTCCACAGTTGTCTTATTGAAATATGGTAGCTATATACATACTAAGCCGTAGATTCTCTGAAAATTAAATACACTTTTTCATTGTTTTATAACGTGTTTTAAGCACATAGTGCTACATTTTAATAATGTTTATAAAGAGTTACACAAATCTTCTAATCTTTAATAGAAATTTTTAAATAAAATAAACTTGTAGAAGTTATTATGTACTTTCCGCAAAAACAAGCGCACTGCTGGCGCAAACCATTTATTTTGCCTCTGTATAAATCGTAGTCAGAAATGACTTCTTCTTCAGCTCGGAAATCATTAAACTCGCACATGCGCTCTGGGTTAACTCGATGGTTTTCGCTGTTTTATGTGGGTTCAAAGCGTTATGGCGCCTGTAAAATTGTAAATTGCAACCCCGCTCGTTGTTTATAAAGTCTATTTGTTTCGCTATAGGGTGGCTACTCTGTCTCGATGGTTGGCATTTTTAATTTTTGAATATGGATTTTGATGTAACAGCCGGTTATGACGGTCCCATATATCTGACATGAACAAAATTTGTTAAAAATTTTTGTTAACATTTTTAGTTGATATTCGTATAAATTTTAAACTATGTATTTTCAATCCAATGTGATAAGAGTGACAGTTTTACATATATGACCAAACAACAATTCGTCAATGTGTTCGATAATACTATTAACAAATATACGAAAAAAATCTCAAGTTCATACAACTCTATAACCAATATGACGACAAACTTATATTTGGGCATTTTTATAGAAATCTCAACCGCAGCCAAAAAATGCTCAAATTGAAATTCAGACAGAAAAGAGATACAGACATAATATAATGTATGCATGTTAATGGGACCTGGGGAAGATCACATTAAGATAGAAAAAAATCGTCATATATTTGCATCAATTTGAGGTAAAGGTATGATATTTGGAAAACACGTTATTGGGACCGGAAGAAGTAAGATCCATAAGAAATATGGAATTTGGCTGTCTTTAGGAACATTCATATTTACAATATTCATTTTGGCAAAAGTTTTTACGGGGCAGAGCGAAGCGTGCCTGGTACAACTAGTCAATAAACAAAAAATTCCATTATAATTGATTTTCTTGGAATATCAAACGATTCAGTGTGACTCAAAACTATTTGCTCCAAAAAACATATACAAAAATTCAAAGGTCAGAAAAGTCTTTAAAAAACACAAATGTAAGGTATTTCTACTCGAAGTTAGATACAGTGAAAACTCTCATAATCGGACATCAACATTGTCCGGGTTTAAGAGATGACCGCAAAAGGAGACTTCAGGCATAAAATATTGTTTTCTTTGTTATTATTTTTGCATATACAAAGCGTATAGGACTACCAATGAAAACCACATTGACATATGCATATGTGAACCAGCGTTCGATAATATAGAACCATATCATATTTGTAAGTGATATTGAATATATAATAGCACTTTACTTGAGATAAAAAAGTTAAGACAAAAAACGATTCGAGTGCCCGCTTAACGGAATGTATTTTATTAATACATACCATTTGTGTAGGAAATTTGTCTGCTATGGAAAAAACTCGTTTATGGTGGCTTCACTGTATTTGATAAGTTTTATAAAAAACCCAGCTTTACTGAAGTGAGCAAATTGAAAAGCTTTTTTCTCTCTTATAAAAGTTTTTCTCAAAGCTAATGGTATAGCCATGCTTGGCAACCAAACGAATCTCGGACTTGTTCGATATTTTTATTTGCAACATTCCATTAAACACAAATATAGGTAATAACCAAAAATTTATTTACCGCTTGTTTGTGGAATATTACTGAAAATGTCTTCATGATTATTAATATTTATATTATTATTTCTTATTATTATTATTTATATTATTATTATTACTATTATTATTATTATTATTATTATTATTATTATTACTATTACTATTACTATTACTATTACTATTACTATTACTATTACTATTATTATTATTATTATTATTATTATTATTATTATTATTATTATTATTATTATTATTATTATTATTATTATTATTATTATTATTATTATTATTATTATTATTATTACTATTATTATTATTATTATTATCATTATTATTATTATTATTATTATTATTATTAATATTATTATTATTTTTATTACTATTATTATTATATTTATTATTATTTCGATTATTGTTATTATAAAGGAAGGAAATAACTCTATATCAAATAATATAATAACCATATAACATCTCATCTCACATCATGCTGACGGACTTACCTTGTCTTGTCTTAGTCGCAAAATTTGGTTTGACTTCTAACTAAAGCTCACATATTTAAACAAATGTTTTTGTTATTTGCAGCTCAGTCGTCCACAGTTTGCGGCTGCGCGCACTACGCGAACGAAAAAAGTTTTTAAGCGTTAGCTCTCTACCGTTCGGAAAATTGACGCTTCGCAAAGTATCCGTGGAAAATATTAGCAAATGCTTTAAAAGGAAAAACTCCGAAACAATTGTTTCAAAAAAAGACTGTCACTATTATTTAATTGTTAAATTTTTCCTCGCGTTTTTATTTCGTCTGTCAGTCTGTGTAGTTATTCATTGGAATTCGTGTTTACTTCAAGTATTTGCGGCTGCATTTCTTGCAAAAAATATTGCGTATTGTGTAATTTTGTAAAAAGAAAAACCAACAAAGAGAAGAAAGCAAGTATTTGCTGTCAATTTCAAATTAATAAGCAACTCCTCGACAACTTAAGCTATTAAACGATTAATTGTAAGTAATTTAATACAAAAATTTTTTCACCTGTGCTTTATTTTCAAAATATGGTTGTATTAATAGTTTGCGAAAAAGTTTGTAATGCATGAAAAAATACCACCTTACGCATACCCCATATACCACATTGATATGCCACGCTCACATTTAAGGGTAGCCCCAATATAAACCCAACGCCCCACTGTGATATTATATGAAAAGAAATTTAACAGTGATAGCAACTTTAAGTTTGAGACGGTGACCGTTATTGAAACACGCATGACATACATATATGTACATATAAATTGTTTTTTTTTCACTGTATAAATAACTGTCATACAATATGGCATGTCGTGTGAAGGGTATTTAATCTGCGGTTCCACCGAATTTAGCAATTTTCTTGTTTTCACTTCTTTTTTTATTTTCTCAAAACAAAAAGTAACCATTCGAAAATGTTTTTCATCCATTTTCGGCATGAGGAAGCAATTTATAGCTTTGCCGTCGCTTTGAAGATTGCTTGTGACACTATTCATAAAGAAACAGCAACTTTGTGTCATTTGTCATTTTTTCTGAAAACACAACTGTTTAAACATCTTTTTTTAAATATTCCGCGCTTCCCCGCTTAATGAATGTCCGCTCAATTTTTTTATTTGTATTAAAGTTTCTGTTGAACTAAAGTTCATATTTACAATTTGTTATTATTCTGCGATAGTTCAATGAGATAATAAATTATAGCGTTTCTGCAGTTAGTTTAACTTTATGGTTTTTTTTTAATATTGCTTAACTTGAAGTGATTTTTTTTGTCATGACTTATGCTAAGTTTTTTCCTTTGTTCCTCTGTATATCTACTTTTTTTTAATATTTCGCTTTGATACAGTTCAAAGTTATTGTAACACTCACGGATCTCAGGCGGTTGCACGATTTTTACATTATGCAGTCATTTATATGTATATATATACTTGTTCATATATGCATGTAATCCTATTTAAATTTTTTTGCAAATATCGATTTTTTTAAAGTGTCGCTTAAGCTCTGCATAAATCGTTCAATTCTTAATATTTTTAAGTTGATTACATTTGTGGCTTTATTAGCGTTTTTTTTTAATTAGTTGCATCTCCTGAAAAATATTTATTTATGTATTATTAAAATTACATATAAATCACTTAACTAACTAATATCATTACTAGATTGTACAGACAATAACGAACTAGTTTAAATATTAGTGGAAAATTGCATTGGAAATAATATTAATAAGTTCAAGCCAATTAAATGCTTGAGTTTAGTAGATTATGGTATGTTTTTTAAGTCATGTGTTCTCTAAAACATTTGAAACATAATTACTTCAAACTATAATTCATAGTTAGTAGAAATCCAACTGCCCACGTACATATAAATTTAACAAAACAAAGTTTCTTTTTTTGGGTTCGGCTTTATAGCTATTTTTTTTTTTTTTTTTGTGAATGGTATAGAGCTTTGATGCAACCAAAGTTAACGTTATTTCTTGTTAAACGCTCTTCTTTCTACACATAATACACTATAAAAGTGTTCGAAATCCGCAAACAAGTATTTGTATTAAAGATAAAACTGCTTATGTGAATTAAATTAGCGTTCTATTTTCATTTTAATATCTGGTTTTATAGACGAAAGTCGACAGACGCACAAAAACTCATTTAATAGAATCAAGTTTGAAATTAATTTGACCAGCCTGTGAGAAAATATATTGTCAATAAATCAGAAGATAAGCATAAGTGCATTTGAGAAATTTTTTACACTTAACCAATATCCAAATTAATGTAAAATTAAAATTTCACTGAACTTATTGTAAATTTAAATTTTTATTATTCAAATTGACACGTGATATTTAGAGAGAATTGAGATTGTGCCTAAAAATTTGTTTTTGCCAATAAAGTAAGATTAGGCTACTAGCAAACTCATTAAACGCTCATTAAACGGATAGTTACAAACTGTTAGAACGTTTTAAGTTATTGCCACAGTCTGTAAAATTGATAATAGGAAAATATATAACAGTATTATATTGATTAATTTGCTTCAATGGAGGTGCACAGTTTTACATTTAAAGGTAAAAATTCACATATAATATGAGTAATTAGCTAAGGTACCAATGGGTTTGCATGGCCATCCTCAAAATATGGAGTGATACTCTAATTAGTATATGTTTGTAAAGTTGTCGTTCATATTGATTATACTTCTAATAATTACTTAAAGAATTTTTTAATAAAAAATAACAAAGGGGATGGTGTGTTTGTATGGGGAGTGGCATATCAATATGAATACCTTATATGCTTAGGGAAAAAAATGTATATCGGATCTCAAAGATATATACAAAAACAAGAAAGACCGCTGTCGAGTGTGCCCGACATCGAGATACTCTGTACCCCCATTGCACCCTGAATTTGTAAGGGATATTTCATTGGGAGTAGTGTAGTATTTACGAAAATTGTAATTTCAAGATAACTAAACCGCAACAAAATGTTTTTTTTTACAAAACCCCAGAAAAAGGGAAAAGATTTGTATGGGGCTACCCCTTTAATAATCCAATATGAACCTATATTAAAAAATTTGGTATTTTACCAAAACCTTTTTGTTCATAGCCAAAAGGGCTGACATGTCTTATCGACTTTATTTTTTGCAGGAGGACAACCTCTTTCTGTGTATTGACATAAAGCACTTTCATTGAATACAAGTGATCTAAAGAAGAAATGAAAGAATCTATGTATCCAAAGCTCTCGATTTTCAAACAAACTGGCAAACAGATGTACATATAAATATATATATCAGTGTAAACAGAACGCTCTAAAGAAAGGGCGATTTGCAAAAATAGTTACAAGTTTTTAACTGTCTGACAAAATCAACTGTAGCAACCTTACTTATTTCTAGTTATTTTGTCTCGTACAATTTTTATTCCGACAATATTTAACCGGACACCTATTCGTGTAAAGCCGTCTTTGCGTGTAATTATTGGATAGCTCACGAAATAAGAGAGTTTTAACTATAAAAATCTGATATTGGTGAGCTGTGTAACAATTTTAGGTTCAAACTAAAATTTATTACACAAATATTTCTATATATGAAAAAACCAAATTTGGGCTATTTTTTCATTTTATATTGATATCTTTAAAGATCCTATATATGTTACTCTTTACAATACAAATACATTAAGAACATAAGTGATTTATTCCATAGAATCTCTAATAAAATTGGAATTGCAGTACAGCGTGCTGAACAATTTAATTTAGGAAACTAAATATGGGATTGGTTAGCCAAAAAAACATATAAATGCCATAAATTTAAAATAATTTATAGATTTTTCAATTTTGCAAAATATCATTAAATGAGGAGCACACATGTTTTATTTTTTGCCAGCGGCGAAATTATATTCAAAGTATTTTTGTTTTTACTCTGCATACATTTTTCGGTACACCTTAATTGAATCGAATTGAATGATCGATCAAATAATGGGGCTCAATTGTTGTTATTGTTGCTGCTGCTGCTGATGTTGTTTGTATCGCAAATAATCGTACACGCTTCTGGTCTCGTTTTCGTACAATTTACATAAAATAATAAAATCACAGCAGGGCTTTGACCGATCCGAAAGAGTCATTGAAGGCATTGGAGACAAAGGTGACTGTGACGTTAAGGCATTCATGTTGTAAAACTCCTACACAAAATTTCTAAAATAAAATAAAGGTATCTTGAACAAAATTATGGTGTTTTACTTGTATTTACTTTTCACCTCGTTAAACCGAAAAGAAGATAGAAAACGTGTTTTTTCATCGATTTTTAAGAAAATTTGGCGCGCATTCGAACTGATTCGTTGATCTCTCTCCTTAGCAATGTCGAAATGTCAGTTTCAAATTTGTTGAGCGTCTTTTCATGGGCTTTTGTTGCCTTTATTGGGCTCTATATACAATATACATATATATTGGTTGCTATTGTCGTCGTTGTTGTTAGTAATGTATCCACTTCTTTGCAACAAATCGTGGCGTTTCATATTGGTTGTGGGGCATGGCTTTTGTTTATTTCGCAATTATTTTTAGATCGCAGTTTTGTCTGTTCGATCTTGCTTCGTGCCCATTCATTCAAGTAATACATGCAAGTAATACATTTGATCATTCAATAAGCGAAACAATACGCTGATATTTGCCAAATGCCATTAATATTTGCTTTATTTTCGGTTCGGGTTTATTTCTTCGCCTTGGTTACTCTATAAAACTCAGCGGGTGTTCCAGAAAGAAAGCGTTTAATTGAAGCCAGAAGTAGCACACAAAATTGGTTTCGATCATGAACATGTTTTAAAATTGAATGTCATATTATGATTTGCCAAAAAGGTTTTGAAGCCTTTCTTCAAATTAAGTCATTGTTTATTTAGTGAAAAAAAAAATAAGACTAGTATTTGCGCAGTTTCGGGGCTTTGCAAACATATTGGTCTATTATCATTTTTGTAAAAGCTAATAATTCCAAAACGAATTACTTGATTTAGTTTTTTTTTATTTAGTGACCTACAATATAATTTGTTAGATATATTCATATTCATATTGGGGAAATCAAATTATTATTATTATGCTACATTCGTTGACAAAATCTTAATAAGTTAAAGCAATAGTCGATATGGTTGACTACTTTATAACCTGCCATATACCATATTTGTTCATAGTAGGGTAAGTTTTAAATTCCGTTTTCCTATCATTAAATAAACGCATATTCGCCCTCTACAGACGCAATACTTTAAAGAATAAGCATTAATATATTATCTAGTACCATCATTTAGAAAACATAAAATGTTTCTACTAAAACCTCTCAATTGCATAGATATTAAATATATGTTAAGGTTTTTTATAAAAATCATAACAAAAAAATGGAAATTTAGAGAACAATTGTCACCTACACCAACTACGTTAAAATGATATACATTATCTATTTGCGACAAATAGCCTATAGAGTATAGATTGTATATATTTTTGTTGCGAAATGAGTGACGTGCTATGTAAAAATGTTTACGCGTATTATACCAAATTTTGTTTATTAAAAAAAAAAATAAATGAACGGTTACTCTTTTGAGATTTTTATTTTGAGTAGTTAAGTTAACTCAACATTTCAATATATAGATAAAAAACACGTATTTTCTAGGTTCATTAGTTGTCTATTTACATTTATATTCACTTCAAATTGAATGTAAGAAAAATAATAAGCACGAATCTGTGCATTTATTTTTCAGATATGTACTTGTTTGATTTCATTAAGGTCTGTAGCGAATTTATTATATGCCTTGTATTCAGCGCATTTTCATGCTACACGTGCACAGATATATTGAAGAAAAACCCAAAGCCATCGTACCACAGAACTACAATAAGATACAGCAAAAATAATTACAAATTCAGTAATAACAATAAAAGATACAAACTAAAAAAATATAAAAACGCAAATTAATAAACAGTCAAATCATGGCACGATTTCAGATAATGCATAACTTTACGAGTTGCTTTTCATTTTTTTTTTTTCAATTTCCTTTGCAACTTACAAACAAAAACGGAAATAACTACAAAATGATGAGTTGTAATTTTTTGTGCAATAGGCACAGATTTACTTCAAATTTTTTGTATCTTTGGCAGGAAGATTTTTTAAAGCACACAAAAAATAGATTATATAAGTATTTAGTTTCTATGCACAACTTTTACTGATGGTTTCTTTTTATACGACGTCGAGTGAATATTATTATAATTTTGTTACGGAGTTAGTATTGCATGAAAGAAAGCACCAGAGAAGTCCAGATAAAGCTTTATATCAATCACAAGGGCCTATTCTCTTTCAATTTACCTCTCAGATATCAGCTCATACCTATAGACAGTGTAGAAACAGTTAAATATATATTTATATATAAGTATACGTATATATGTACATATTTTTTCCAGATAAAATTTTTTTTATATTGCTGATCATTACAACATGGAATGAGTGAAGACTTCAAATACTCACTGTAGCATTTACAGACAGTAAATATTTAAATGTGTGTAAAGAGTATCAAAGTTTCGGATCTTCCGAAGGTAGGGTTTTTTCCTTTTTTTTTTTCAGTTTACTTCAATAGCTTAACGAAACTTCGCGAATATATATCTGCACGATGCTCGTGATTGAATTTCTGTTAGCTTGTCTTTTTCAAGCCGGACAAATTTTCTTTTTTTTTTTGTAAAAAAAATATATTTCTTCTTTTTCGCTACCGCTGTCAATTACAGCGGCTACCTTTTTTACTCGCCATACAATTATGTTTTGTAAGTGAAATTCTGCAATGGGTGACTTCAACGCCTCCACCGTTAAGGTTGCCTCTCGGGCGTTCGCAATTTGCTGCACCATTGAGAAAACTATTCGGGATGCCTCGGAGGATACCCTATACTCCAAGTTAATTCAAGTCGCTGTGGTACATGTTCATAATACCTTCGATAAACAGTTGCGCAGTTGTAGATTGATTGTATGGAGTAATGTGTTGAAGTCTTTATAAACAGCACCTTGTCTGAAATTCAGATATACTGCTTGTTGGGATTCTTCTTTTTTTTTGTCTTTTGGGCAAATTGTGCATTTTTTTGACACTTTCAGTTTCATTGGATGATAATTTGTGTTTAGTGAATGAATTCGTTAAGTTAGTTGAGACATGGTTATAAGTAGTTGCTTTGCTATTAATGTAATTGCTGGAGGATTTTCTCACGCTTGTCTAACAAGCTGTTGTAGCAATTTAGTGCATTCATTTTCAAGATAGCTACATAATTGTTGATTTTATGTAGGGAATAGGGTATACTAAGTTTGAACACAAAGTATACATAGCTAACGATTTCAATTACTTTATTAAACCATAATTAAAAAATTTTAAATTTGTTCAGTTAATATGCTCAATATTGTTTGCAGAATTAAGATCTATTCATCTATAATATTGGAGTTTTTAAACTTTATCAACAAGTTGGATTTCCAATAAACTCAAGTCTTCCATTTCAGATTTCTCACATTAGTATATACACAATATTTATTATACTTCTCTTGATCTTCTACACGCTAAAAATAAACACTTTTTTGACCTCAATTAAATCGAACAACGAGCAAGCAATCAAATTGCAATTTGTAAATTATACCAAAATCGGAAAGTCTAGAAACTGAAACGCGAAATGTAATTGATTGATTCGAAATACGTATCTATTGAAAGCGAATAAAGCTTGCCTACCTTAAAACGATATATCATGCGAATTTTGGCCGCAACAACATATATAAACATTGTTTTAGATTAAACAACTCATACGTTTTGCACAAGAGTATCTTGTACATACAGACTTGTACAAGACATAAAAGTTTGACATTTGAAACACGATTTTTGTGGCGTTTTTAAAGTTGAAGGATGCAACGAAAGTGAGTGCGTTTAAAATCAAACAAGAAAAAAATCAACTGAAATACTAAAGCAAATAGAGGCAGTTGACCTCGCTTTGAGTTTTTCCATTTCAAATTAAAGTTTTTCTTTTAGACTCGACTAACTGAAACTGGTTCATATAATATAGTTAATAAAATCGAAGCACAGCGACTTGAGTGTTGGGTTGGGTTGACTTGAATTGACTTGGGAATATGGCAGCGCACTTCAAATAATCACTGTAGTGTTTGCGTGTTCATGTCTGCATAGGTAAAAAAAAAAATTCAACAGAAAAAAATCTTGAAGTAAACATAGCTAATGCCCAAAAAAATCTAATTAAATATGCGCAAGGTTTTTCCTATTGATGTTTTTGGCACAATTAAAAGAAAAAATGTATGCGGCAACATGGCTTTGGCGCTACTGGTAACCCTGATGTCGGTTCTGAATACAGCGGCAGCATTGAAATGCAGCAAAAAATACAGCAATGGAAGTGTGTCTATAAGACTATTAGTGACTGAATGATTGTCGTTGGGTCTACGGAAAGCAGTAGCGTAACCAACAGCAGAAATTGTTACTTTTAAAACTATTGGCTCGTTGCCGCCACTTCAGCATTTGTTACCATTCCAGTGCGTCTGCGTTTTAGTTTTTCAATTGTTGAATTTGCATCGCTTCAAGCAAGCGAATCTTAAGTACCTATGACTCGTATAGCCAAATAACAAGGCTCATATATTCAATTTTGCTTCGTTCGCTTTATGAGCAACAGGGCTGGCTGTAAAAGAGAAACGAATAAACCACACCATCACGACAAGTTTGGTACCTTTGTAGATTCTGAAATATTAAGATTATGAAATATTTTATTTATTGCTAGCTCCGACTAGTAAATCAACAAACAAAAAGAACTCAGAAATCGATGGCTTGTATGGGGCCTTCCCTTTTTGGTGATCAGAACTGTATGAACTATTTAGTTAGGATTGAAAGCAGATTTATTTCGTATACTGCTATTGTTTTGTTAAATATATCTTTTTTAGAAAGATAAGCCCCGAGTGATTGAAAATGTCGGTTTTAAGCATGAATAAGTCAAATAAAATATATACTTTACAAAAACTCATCGAAAGTGTTTCACTTATTTTAATTTGGTTCATATAGCAACAAATTCAACTGAAGACAGTTACGACTTGCAAAAATTTCAAATGGTTATTAATAATGCTTTTATGTGAGAAATGTAATCTATACCAACAATTTACTTAGCTTTGGCACTACCACAGCTTTAATTTTTATTAAACTACCTTTGTGGTGTAACATATTAGTATTATTGTTGTGTCATGTTAATAAATTATTACATTTTCTGTTCACAAGTACACTTAATGGTATTGCATCATAACACCCCCAAAACTTAATTTTTATAGTTGTTAAATAATAGAAGAAAATTAAAAAACCATGTTAATTCAATTTGAGTCTTACACATAGATTTCTCTGACAATCATAAAGTAATAAAATGCCAAACAGATAATAGTACATAACGAATTCTCACCAAATTCGCACATTGTCATCACTATCAGCAATGTAAGCCAGCTAATTGTTTTGGAGCCAAAAGCGACTAAGTGCATTGAAAAATGGAGTGAATACGAAAATGCAATAATTCAATTTATTTATTATCATTTATGAAAATATTTCATTACGTGTGGTCAGCTTTTACTTACAAAAGCAACAATAAAGTTACCCTTACCTTTAAAACAAACACGTTATAACCATATATATGTGATTCTTCTTTATATATCCCACAAACCTGGGATTGGATGGTGGGGCCTCTCTGTATATACAAGCCTCCATTAAGCATTTAAAGTTAATATTGACCAATAATGGTAGCGATTTTTAGTATGATTGGATAATAATTTGTGGTCTAGTTTCCTTCTTGAAGACGAGCAAAGGGAAATGGCTAGAGCGACTACAATTGTACAGTTTATCTATACTATATATACTTTATGCCTCATTCTGAGTATTGAAACATCGTGACAAAATTAATAAACTACTCGCATTTTGTATGAAAACTATAAAAAGCCGACTCTGTGCCAACAAATTACAACCGCGATGTCTCCTCTGTCAAAGTTGGCATTCATGACGATGAGTCTGATGCAGCTGAATAAAAGTGAAAATAGGAAGTCGCGATATGTGCGCAAGTGGGGCCACAACATCCGACGACCCAACGAACAGCTCAAACAACAAAGCAAGCAACCAACATAAATACTTAGAGTCTGTATGCCCCATATGAGTTACACGCAGCACTTGTCCGCTTGTTGCAATAGCTGTTTGCTGCATTTGTTGCACTTGTTGGTCTTGTTACAATTGCCGCTTTTGATTTCGTTGATTTCTTGGCCAATTTCTAATCGCCTGTTGGCGCTGTGGCATGCTGCGTAATAATTTATCCACAGCAGCAACCGGCAACAGACAACATTTTAGCATTCGATTTTATTTATGCGCTCTTGTTAACTAAAAAAGTGTTTCATGTTGTTTGTGTGTACATAATCATACAAATGTTACTGTTGTTGGAGATTTGCCGGTACGCATTTTCAAGTTATTACACACGCCTAAAGTTTATTTGGTTTTGAATACGCTACCCAAATAGCTTTAAATTGAGTATTATCGGGTTTTCAAATAGCAATAAAAATCACTTGGAAAACATATACACTTCCGCTCACTTAAACAGTCAACGCTTAATAAATAGTTTCATATTTATATACATCTTCCAAATCAATGATGAGAGAGAATTAATTTTAGTATTGACCTGTATTGTTTTATTTTATTTTATTTTATTTTATTTTATTTTATTTTATTTTATTTTATTTTATTTTATTTTATTTTAAATAATTGCTTATATTAAGCACATGTTGCAATTGATGTTAATGAAGTAATAACGCTATTGACGTGAGTTCACAAATTCGAATGTAGAGTTTTTCTTATGTAGAGCTATGCAAACTATGCGAACTCAATTTTTTTTTTTTTTAATTTTTAATCACTGATTTCCGAACAGATGGATCCAACAAACTTATTATTAGATACTTATATTTACACGCAAACAATACTCATTAAAGTTACTTTTATTTTATATACCATTCACACATAATATGAAATTGTAGTAGTTGTATCAGTTTGTCCAAAAAAATTTTAACGGAATAAAAATGGCATCACGGACTTCATATTCTTTATTACCTCGACGATATAATTCTATCGACCCTTTCCCGTCTATATTTGTGGGTTTGAGCATTTTTGTATATACCTTTAAGATATCTTGCTGAAATCCAGTACAGATACTAATTTTTGTCCTAAGCATATAGCCCCCATACAAACCCAAAATCCACTGGAACATACTGCTTCGTTTATGAAAATTTATTTTTCAACGCATGCATTTTACGCCTTATTAAGGAAAAGACAGCTATCAATATTTTCACATTTTAATGAACCAGTTTACCAAATAAAAATTACTGAATACTTCAAGTAGTTTTAATTCACTTACTGTTTACGCCCTCCGTTTTAAAAAATCCATGAAGCGAAATTTGACATTTAGAATGATTAAACGAATCTGTTTAATTTATTATTAACAATTTAATCTATATAAACCTATATTCTTCTTGGTCATCCGAATGTTCTTTGTAACAAAAATCTGTGTATTGAATTACAATTACCTACAAGCGTCTTGCATAATAATGATTTAAAAAAAATTCCAAAACCATGATCACATCATCCAATAGAATCATCCAAACATTTTTTTCCAAAGTAAAATAAAGTAATTACCTATAAAGTAATTACCTATGCATCCATACTTAAATTTTAGCATATTTTAGACAACACTAATCAATGTACATACGATTCGTGCTCATATGAATTATGCAAACTATAGCGCCTATCGTCTATAATCTCAACAACTAACGTAATTATGTGCTACTACAATACTTTTTATTATCACTATTATGGTTGTTGCTATTCTAATCTGATAAATAATAAAAATATTCACACATTCAGCAAAAGTAGTGTAATGAAGTGCAGAAAATTCACAACCCATTTGAAATACGTCAATGAACATGCCACATGAACAACAAACGAGAAATTGCTAACAAAGTAAAGCCTTAAAAAAAAATAATAACAAAAACAACACCTTCAGTGACAATAACTTCGTACAAAAGCAACGTAGATACATATAAAGGTATATATGTAGTGCCAAAGAAATACAGCAAATTAACGACATGCAATGCGTGACTGCCGCACGATCAAGAATTATAAACACAGACATGCGTACGCATAAATCAGAAGAGATTTTTAGCAAAGATTATGTTATATGTACATACTGCAGGATTTTTTCCAAAACTCTATTAAAAAAGGCCTTGAGTGTTGAGTATTTTGTGTTAATAGTATCTTTTATTTTTTTTAATAGATATGGTGTCCTAATAAATATGAATTATTTTTAAGAGTGTGTTAGAGCCTCAATAAGTCTACATAATAAAGGCGGCAGTGTACTTAGAAGTGGTGAAGGCACGACTGCTGAATTCTTACTGATTTTCAACCAGTACATTTTACCGGAATGCTTGGAACCAGTATCAGTTCGTTCTATTAATTTAAGAACTACTCCTGTAAAAAACCAAAACTATGTTCACACTCAAAATATATATAATCAACACTACTATAATAAATTATGAATTTCTTTAAACTTACAAATATTCAAATGAACTGCAAATAAATTTTGTTTGAAGTACTCATAATAATGGCTGCTACTTAATTCATGCAGCATTTTGGTAACGATTACTCAACTTAAGCATTGTTTTAGGCACGAGCACTAAAGAGGCAGCAATAATTATTAGTAAAATGTATGCAATAACTAAAATAGCAAGGGCAGTGAGGGGGGAAGTTTTCTTAGATTAGTTTGGACTAAGGTCATGTGAAACTGTGGAAAACTCATTGTCTGCTGGATTATTGCTGCTGTTGCGGTCGATGATTGCAAACGCGCTATACAAAGTTAAAAACCAAAATTTTTTGTTTGCTACTATGCATCTGTATTTGATGTAGATACATATTTAAAATTATTACCACTGTAGGCTGCAATTGAATTTTATTGTCTTTTAACTTTTTAATCTTTTTATTTTATTAAATTTTTTTTTTTCGTTTTTCAAAACTAGGCGACTTTAGTAAATTTTAGAAAATCTTTTATATTATTTGGGTACTACATGGACGTTATACCGCCTATTACTGCAGTGGTACTCTTTCCCCAGGGTCCTTCTTATACCATATATACAAAACATCTCTTCTCTATTTTATCTATCTATTTTACTTTGTGACCGTGCCACCGTACTAATGTTTCAAGTCACAGCATTACCTAAAAACTTTTTCTATAATCTAACAATATTCCATAAAAGTTTCATCAGTATCGCGCTGATAGTTTGCTTGCGTTGCTACGTTCCTCTTTGTCTTCTTTTTATATTTCAGAGAATGCAATTTTTTTAAGTCTAATTTTAAAATATTTGATTTATTATTGCATCCTACGACTTTAAGTTAACCCCACATGCTACGAAACCGTTAGATTCTCTTTTATTAGACCACGTCGGAACATGTAGCTCAACCCCACCCGCTTTCCCGGGACCAGTAATCAATACCCATTACCCATATATTGTCCCGTACCTCAAAGTGTTGAATTTCTTAATCACTTATACGCGGGTTGGGCACCGCCCCCTCCGACATTGACCAAACCCATGAAGTGATTTGCTTTCGATCCCACTAACAACAAAGTTTATCGTCTAATAGTTCCACCACAAACGCTTCGATTTGTCAGCTAAACTTTAGGGGTTTTCTACCCCTGGTCAAGCCGTTTGAGTTTTAGCGAGACTCACCAACGGAGATTCATTTTTTCGCGACACCTTTTATAGATAATAAGGTGTTCTGCTTAGTCGTAGCACAATTTTTTTTTTCTATGATCAATAGTTTTCGCAGCGTACGCGATGGAAGGAATTTTATAAGTAATTTTTTACACCTTTGGTTGCATTATTGGAGTTTCAGTAAGGATCCCTAATTATTTTTAAAACATAATAGCCTATGTCACCCAGCGATAGCGCGGCTTCCCAACGGTGAACGATTTTTTTGAAATCGGTTTAGTAGTTTTGGAGCCTATTCCATGCAAACAATTATACAAGTATATGCTACTAATATTATAAATGCGAAAGTTTGTATGTATGGATGTATGTATGGATGTTCCTCTCTTACGGCTAAACCGCTCAACCAATTCGTCTGAATTTTGGTATAGAGATAGGTGGGATGATGGAAAAGAGCATAGGCTACGTTTTGACAAAATCGGAGGGGGCGTTACCACTCCCCCCATATAAGCGACAATCGAAATTTGTCATATATCTGCATCCATTCAAGGTACAGTGTTGAAATTTGGTGTACATGTTAAGAGGATGAGGAGAAGTCAACCTGAAATTTGGTATACATGTTAAGAGGATCATGAGAACTAAACGGGTTAAGTTTGGTCAAAATTAGAGGGGCGGTACACCACCCCCGTATAGTTTCACAAATGAGGCAAAATAAGAAAAGTAATTAGATATGCAAAAAATTTCATCATTTCCACTTTTTTGTATGTACCCTATTTTCAAATTAAGTTCGTTACTTAAATCTTTTAATAATTTGTTATAATTTTTGCAGCAACATGTCTACCGCTCCCTCAGCGTGCGATTGCCTTGTGGGTGTGCCCACAGGGCCCACCCTCGCCTCTACATGCGGTGGAAGCGCTTTTATGCTTTTTATGGGCCTTCTCGAGGTTTTCATACGCTCACAATGTGATCTGGAGGATCCGTGCGGACGCGCTAGCTCCAGAGTAAATTTCAACTAAAGCAAAATGTATTTTAGAGCTGGTACTCATTTTATGTTTTATGTTGCAGTTTCGCTCGGAGCCCGATTATGAATATGATTTTATTATCGTTGGTGGGGGTTCCGCTGGATCCGTCGTCGCTTCACGTCTCTCCGAGGTACCAGACTGGAAAGTGCTGCTAATTGAAGCTGGTAAGTTGGCTGAAAACCCCTTAAAGTGTATATATAAAGGACAAAAAGATAGGCAGTGGAAAAATAGCAGGTAAGAGAAATCTAAGTTCACAAGCTAGCTCTCAAGCTTTAGTCTCCAGACCTTATAGATTCTGAAAACCTCTTGTTCATACGAACAACGGACAAACAAACCTATATCTACTCGACAACAGATGGTAATCAAGAATAAATACATTTTATAGGGTCTTGGGAAGGGTATAAAAATAGTGTGCATTCACAAACATTGAAAACTGAAGATATTATCAACATTCAATCAGTGTTAGTTTGCGTGTCTTCCAGACTGGTTTTTTTTCTTCTTGTATTTATGGTTGTAAACAATAATTTATGTAGAATCGTACAAAACAATACAAATTTCTTTTGCTTATATTTTGCATTGAACACTTCCATTTGTTCGGCTTCGTTGCGTTTTGGCTAATTAATAAATTAATAAGAAAATTTTTTATTATATAAGTATATGAGTATCTAAGAAGTATGCAGTAACAAACAATTTATTGAATTGGAACCTATTCGTGCTGGTGCTTAGGAAACTCTTGAGGTCAGTTATTTATGTCAACACTATAATTATGGTATTTGTAAGTGATTTTTTCCTCTTGTCGATTACCAAATTAACTGTTCTGGACTTTATACTTTAAAAGATACATATTTGAGTATGTACACTACACGCCATGAAGAGCTCTGCTTGACAACTTCTAAGCAATTAAGTAGTTTTAGGTAGTTTCAAAACACATATACCCGTACAATTATTTTTGCATTATTAGGAATAATTATGCAAATTCACTGCATCAGCGAAATTGCTACATTTTTCACTTTTTTGTTGTATTTAATTAAAGTAATTAAATCTACTTTTACATATATCTTGACATATAGTTTGGTTTTAATTGCAACGTTTTAAAAGTTTATCTTAACTTACGATTGATCTCAAGTTTTATGATTCAGCTATCGCGATAAATCACAATAAATGAGTTATTAAGGAACGATATTCAGAGTTTCTTTCAATAAATCAACTTAACTAATAATACTTTCGTATTTTATTTCTGTTGGAAACAATTTTAGTTTGCAAGATAAAAATAATAATAAAATCTTATTAAATTCATGGAAATATTTTTTTTCAATTCTTATCTCTAATAATACCGTCTAATACTGACTGCATAAACTGGTTAAATTAATTCTGCATACTAATTGAGCGTTTCGTGCTATTAACAAATAAATTCAATAGTATGTCAATGTATATAAGAATATACTATTTCATATTTGACTCTTTTGTTAAAACTGTTCCCTTATTTAAAATATTTTTGCTAATACATATTCTAAAATATTTTCTTAATGTAGAACAAGTTAAAACATGACTCGATTGGCGTAAAGAATTTCAGACAAATATGCACATACGTATATATCTTTTTATTTGCGGTTTTTAATTATTTTTAGTTAAAAGGTTTAAAGAATCCCACGGTTTTACGGTAATCAATAATTGAATTTGATTATTTTTAACAAATCTGTTGTTTGAAATGAAAATGGTGTTCTTCAATGAATATGCTAATCTAAGCTATCTGCACAGACAACAATGCTGATGAACAGTTTGTCCACAATGATTTTTTTGGGGTCAATAAATCAGCGTTTAAAATGTCTAACATTGTGTTTTTTTCTGAAATCAAACAAAAGACGAGTTAAATACGCAAAGATAAAAGAAACAAAATCGCGCAATAAAAGTAATTAAAGAAATTAGGTAATACAAAACGTGTTCGAATGCCACCACGGTTTACGTATCAAATTGAATGGTTTAAAGTCAAATATCATTAAAACTTTAATTGTTTTTTTTTTATTTTTTATTTTTTAGGTGGCGATGAACCAGTAGGTGCACAGATACCCTCAATGTTCTTGAACTTTATTGGCAGCGACATTGACTGGCGCTATAATACAGAACCAGAGCCGATGGCTTGTCTATCGTCGGAGAGTCAACGTTGTTATTGGCCGCGTGGTAAGACATTAGGTGGCACATCGGTTATGAATGGTATGATGTATATACGAGGTAATCGCGAGGACTATGACGACTGGGCAGCTGCAGGAAATCCTGGCTGGGCATTTAAGGATGTGCTACCGTTCTTTAAAAAATCGGAGGTGAGTGGAAAAGTGGGACTAGGTAAAGCAGTAAGTAAAGGGGGGTAAGCACATTCATTGATTACAAGTGTTCTGGAGAAAGAATAGGATAACCTAAATACGTTAATGAAGGCTCTAACTATTATGTATATTATTCAAGTTCTCGATTTCCATACCGACACACAGCCAGAAAGATAGGTGGACATGTCTATATCCACTCGCCTTTTGATGCTGATCAAGAACATAAAAACTTTATGGGGTCTGCTTCGCCTTCTTGTGTCTATAACTTATATTTGCACAAACTAAATATACCCTTTTTCTCTATGTGATATAGGTCTGCAACTTATATCCATAATGAAATATAAAAAAACACATTTTATTTGTTACAAAGTGATTTTCTAATCGGTGAAGTAGCAATGAAATAACAGATCTATAAATACAAGAGACTTTTTTTTGTGCAAGTTGTTTTTGTATCCTTTTCCTCGGAATATTATAAGATAAAAACCTAATTTAATATAACAAAATCTAAATAATTTCCACATTTTCGAAAATATATAAACTTTACTTAATACGGGAAATAATTTCTTATCCCAGGACAATTTGGAGCTCGATCAAGTTGGCAGCGAATATCATGCTAAGGGTGGACTGCTTCCCGTCGGGAAATTTCCTTACAATCCACCACTATCGTACGCAATACTTAAAGCAGGCGAAGAACTTGGTTATTCAGTGCAAGATCTTAATGGTCAAAATGCCACTGGTTTCATGATTGCACAAATGACTGCACGCAACGGAATACGTTACAGCTCGGCACGTGCTTTTCTACGTCCTGCGCGTATGCGCAACAATTTGCACATACTTTTGAATACTACTGTGACTAAGGTTTTGGTGCACCCTCATACCAAAAATGTATTGGGTGTTGAGGTCAGCGATCAATTTGGCAGCATGCGCAAAATACTAGTAAAAAAAGAAGTCATTGTCAGTGGTGGCGCTGTAAATTCGCCACAGATACTTATGCTGAGTGGCATAGGACCCAAAGAGGATCTGATGAAGGTTAATGTTCGTCCCATACATAATCTACCCGGTGTCGGCAAAAATCTACAAAATCATGTTGCCTATTTTACGAATTTCTTTATCGATGATGCCGATACAGCGCCACTGAATTGGGCCACAGCTATGGAATACTTGCTCTTTCGTGATGGTCTGATGTCAGGTACTGGTATTTCAGATGTCACTGCTAAATTAGCAACGCGTTATGCCGAACGTGCAGAAATTCCAGATTTGCAATTCTATTTCGGGGGCTATTTGGCAAGTTGCGCACGCACAGGACAGGTTGGAGAATTGCTATCAAATAATTCTAGAGCAGTACAAATCTTTCCAGCAGTGCTAAATCCCAAATCTCGAGGCTATATTACACTAGCATCCGCCGATCCTCTAGTTGCGCCACGCATTTTCGCCAATTACCTAACTGATGAACGTGATTTGAAAACATTGGTCGAAGGCATTAAATTTGCCATACGCCTATCGCAGACCACGCCGCTTAAGCAATATGGAATGCGTTTGGATAAGACAGTAGTTAAGGGTTGTGAATCGTTGACATTCGGATCGGATGCCTACTGGGAGTGTGCAGTACGTCAGAATACTGGTCCTGAAAACCATCAGGCGGGCTCGTGCAAAATGGGTCCATTACGTGATCCAATGGCGGTCGTTGATCATGAGCTGCGGGTGCATGGATTGCGTGGTTTACGTGTAATGGATACTAGTATCATGCCAAAGGTAACCGCGGGTAATACACACGCACCAGCAGTGATGATTGCCGAGAAGGGCGCTTACCTACTGAAGCGTGCCTGGGGAGCCAAAGTTTGACATTTGGATGCAACATGGACGCTGCATAGAGTAATTTAAAAAAAAACATGTTTAATAAAAGAGAAATCTGAAGAACAAAATATTTAAAAATTAACTAAATTTATTTTAAGCGAAATTAATTTTATACATGTTTGTACTTAAATAAAATAACTTGCAAACAAATTTTTGATCCATCTAATAGCATTCGCAAATCTCAAATTAAGTAACGCTCACTATTGCGCAATCCTCTTGTCTTCATTTATAAACATTTTGTGTTATTTGTATGCTCAAATTCAAAATAAATCAATTTCATTTACTTCTAAAAATATTTTTTATAAATATTAAATAAAGAAACATTTTTACTGTACTTAAAAAATATAGATAAGCAAAGAATTCCCGTGTAGTATTTTTGTTTGAGTGAAAATTATTTATTGTTCAAAAAAATAAATATAAAAGAAAAAACTAAATAAATTTCAAGTTGATATAATTGGTTCGTACAAAAAGGCAAAGAAAGACGAGTGGGATGTATAGTATGTTTCTCCAAAAAGTGGTGGTTACTCCCACTAGTAAATGAGTGTGAAACAGTCGTCCACTTAATTAAATATGTTAAACCGGATTTCTTGGGTTTCAACCAAGGTATATTTAACAAGGTAGGAGCCGGACGTCGACGCAGTTGCATATTTTGAGATAGGCAGAATGAGCAAAAGAGAGAGAAGCCAACAACAACTTGTAGTTGAAAACAAACGAACGCAATGTATTTTCTGCGTGTGTGTGTGTGTGTATAAAGTCATGTAAGCAACTAGAATATTGAATTTTCGAAATAAAAACACAACGCACACACCAATGTATTTGCGTATGTATTAGAATAAAAAAAATAATCATGCGTGGAACAACCTTTCAGTTTGACTATCGCAAGCGAACTAAAAAATAAGCAACTGGAAAGAAGAAGAAAAGCAGCACGCTCCTACCTTGTTAAATATACCTTGGGTTTCAACGCTATCTTTAAGGGGTTGCAAATAGGTGGCAATAAAATAAAACCAATTTGTTAACATTTGCCATTGTGTCGTATTTAAATATATGGCTTATTGCACTTTTCTAAACGAATAGTTTAATGATTATTTCCGCATATTAAGAAGCGTTTTCGCATTGTTATTGAACAATTGGCTTAAAATAAATCTATCTTGCGTGTAGCGAAAACTAAATACGTAAATTCATAGTTCACACTTCTGACGCGTGATTTAAAAAAATTTTCGTGCTGTAGCTTTAATATTCCCGAGTATAAAAGTAGTCGAAACAATCTGTACCTATTCCACTGAAATGTCGAGCAATTCCATTAGTTCGCTAATTCTGACATTAGCTATAGTGATCAGTGTTTCTCGCGCACTACTTGATCATCCACGTAACAATGGCGACATTTATGTGATCAGCGACTTAGAGCTGGACGACAGTGCGCAGTATGTAGATATGACTGCAACAACAATAGCACCACTGGACGAAAACGATGTGGATTTGGAGACAGTGACAAAGCTGTGCAATGCAAGTTTTTCAACGCCAACAAGTGAGCTAAATCTAAAGAGTAACTAAGGTAGCGAGTGGTCTTTAAATAATGTATTTTTCTTAGCTGCTATACAACAATTTAATCAGACAGGATCGCTACCGGATGAGATGGATAAAACAAGCATGGTAACTTATTACATTCGTCATTATTTCTATTTTATTTCTTCTGTGCTGTATCTACCATTAGAGTTAAACATCATTGTTATTTAACAAGTTATTTTCTGTTTTCGATCGTCGTTCATATGTGTGAACATCGAGATGTCAGAAACTATAAGAGCTAGAACCTACAACGATGTCAATTTTGTAACTAATCCTATGGAGGGAGCTATTCTATACTACACATTAGTAATACTTATCTCTCATCCAACATAGTGCTACCTTCGTTGTTTTTTTGAAAAATCCGGCCTGTTAGAGAATTGGACATTAAATAGAGATCTGGTACGGAAGTATACATGGCCAGCCACAGGAGATTCACTCGATTTCTGTGAGAATGAAAGCCGTAAGTTGTGCTCTCATTTACACTTAAATCGACTGGTACTAAATTTTTATAAACTATTTACAGCACATGAAAACAATGCTTGTGTGCGGGCCTATTCCATAATAAAGTGTCTCAACTTGCATGCGCTGACAGACGCACGCAACAAGCCCATGGTATAGCCTAAATTTGTAAATACATGACCTTCTCTATTGACTTCAAATGGTTTCAAAAGCATTTTGTTCAAATTTCAATTTTACAAAATAAAAAAAAATTAAATTTCTTAGTTAAGTAACTGTAATAGTCTTCACATGCACATAAAAGTAGACAGAATATATGTATTCAAAAGTAAAACAAAAAGAAATTATGAAGCTTTCTAATATAAAGGTGGAAAGTTAAAATTCAGCCTACTAACTGTTTGTCAAGTTGATGCTTGTTGTGATAGAAGTTTTTAATACAAAAATGTAAAAATGAGGGGAACGTGCAAGCCCTAGCTTATTAGAGCAATAGTCAAAATTAAACTCAGAACACCGTACATACATGCAGACGAACATAGGTAAATCTATTCCTTTTGTTAAGCTGATAAAGAATATATATACTTCTAAGAGATACAAACTATGTAAACAATGAAGCGCAAATAGATTTTTCAACCAAATATTACTTTAAAGCAACTTATACGTAACTAATAATATATTATATTAAATATACATATACTCTCATTGTTGGATCATAGCGTTGCTCATGATGACACCAGTTGCCGTTTTGTCATATCCGCACCGCACACCGTATTGTTATGGTTCAGCAGACGACTTAAACGTTTTCCTATCGGTTTTGGGTACTGATTATTCTTCATAAGAAACTCCTTTGATTGATGTTCCACAGCACCATTGTCGAGTTGATATTTGCAGAGAGTGTGTAATGGACGCACCAACAACTGACGCAACTCGGGACGTTTCTCAAGCACTGCAAGACACTGCGCTGCAGTTTCCAGTGTGCTAAGACAACCTTCGGTTGGCTGTGTTCGTATAATGTAATCACTGCTACCAACTGCAATTAGTTTCACCTGGCGCAGTTGATGTAATGCGGGGCTACTAGCGTATATGGCTTTTGCTTGGGGCCAGGTGCCATCAATAAGAATAAGTGTATAAGGTGGTCCAGTACAGGCCTCATCAGCGCAAATGTCATCTCTTAATTGCTTTATTGTATCCAAAGGCACTGAATCAGGACTGGGATATAGAAGCAGTGTGTTGGGCGTATCGAATATTGCTTGCAGCGCTGCATAGTTTTTGTGATTGGGAAATCGTTTACCCTTGTAGACGACACACTTGCCTTGTTCCAAGCCCAATTGCAGCATGAGTGCTGTGCGCAGTGAACGTTTTTCCTCAGCAGGATGTTGTAGTATGATTATCTGCGAGGATACAACAATACGCGGTTTAGGCAGTGCAGGACACCAACAAACGACGACGGGGCGACTGTAAATGTTATAGAAACTATTAGTAGTTATTTAAACTTAATACATATGTATGCATTTTTATGTTTACAATTCACGCACTTGCATTGCTCACATTTTTCACGTCGACATGGTGGGTCGGCACAAATACAACTCAAGTCTTGCCATGCTTCATTGCTATTGCTATCCATCTCACCATGTACATTTAAACTCATTTCCAAACTCTAAAAAGTTATAACGCCGCACAATAAACTCAATTCTTTGTTCTAAATTAAAAAAAATGTTTAAAAACAGGTTTTTTTTGCTGTAGCCATCCACGTGCGAAGATTGTGATTGGCGAAATTCGATTTGACTTTCAAAATAAACTGCAGGCCTGGCTGATATGGTTCAGAACGAAATCATAAATTGTGTATTTATGGTATCTAAAAATAAACATGTACATCTGTATATGAGTTTCATATATGTAAGTATTTTGAGTTATGAGTGCCACAACGGTTAAACTGCAGTCAAATTAAGCAGCAATGTATAACATATTCAGTTTTTAAATTATACTATAAGTCGAATTAAGTAGACTAGTAACGTCGTAGCTGTAAACCCTCACATAATATCTATAGTTTTTTTAATATAAAATTAGCTTAAAGTTAAAAACTATCGAGAGGTGCCTGATTGTATTTGCAGAGGGATATTAGATTTATGAACTCTTAAGGATAGTCAAATAAAATTTATGAAATAGATTAGATTTATTTACGAATTCGAATAGGAAATGGTTATTATGAAAGGTTGGGGTTCAGCTGAGTCTGCGATTACGTTACATTTGATGCTTATATTTTTTTATTTTGGGGAACTAAGAAACAGATGGCGAGGATCTCTCTTTTATTTAATCAGAGTTTAAGTGTCTCATGGACTGACATTTTTTAAGACTAGCTGCACCCAGCGCACTTCACAGCACCCCGTAAAAACTTTTTTTAAAATGAATGTTGCAAATATATATACTTCTCCTTTCCAAACACCATCACCGTACCTCAAATAGATGCAGATATGTTGAATTATGTTTATCGTTTATATTGGGGGTGGGGCACCGCCCCTCCAACCTTGACCAACTTATGATGTGATTTTCTTCCGATCCCATCAACACGTAACCAAATATCATCCCCGTACCTCATATAAATGCAAAGATATATCAATTTATGTTTATCGCTTATATGGGTGGGTGAGATTCCGTAACCGGCTATTAGGTAAATTTGGGAGCCGCCAGTGTAAATTAAGTTTTGAATGTCGTTTATGCCTAGAAGCTGTCAGAATTTAGATAGGTTTGTTGTAAAATAATAAATAATTTATTGATTTGATAATATTTGCCTTGCTATAGTTATTTGATATTTTTGTTAATCGAACTCCGTCGACGGATTTGGTTAGTAGTTAGCCCTATGATTATTAATAGTTGAAGTGTTGGTATGCTTAAGGTGCTAGTTATTTTGATTTAGCTTTTATTTCATGGAAAAGTTGCTGTAGAGATAATTATAGTATCTTGCTTCCTTTTGAACAAATGTTATTTATCATACAACACAGACCAAAAAAATATAACTTTATGTATACCAATCTCGCTAAATGAAAGAATAGAATATGGAAATTGTTATACTGTAGAATAAGATCTTTATTTCTGGAAAAAGTTGCGTAAATTGTTTTTGGTTAAACATAATAAAATATTTGAATTTTGGTAAAAAAAAAATACGCACTCTAATAGAACTGCCCAAATTGTGTCGCTGTTTGTTGTAAATGTTGTAGTTGCTGAATATGTAATGATGGCTGCTGTGTTGCTTCCGGTAACGCACCAGAAGCACTGGTAATAGATGTGCCGATCAACACACCGCCACTACTACCAACTGAAATTGTGATAGGTGGCTCACCCTGGAACCAGTTAATCAATGTATGATGCGAACTTTGCACACATTTACGCTGATCAGCTATTAAATTTTCCGAGTATTTTACATGGTTTGCATAGGCTTCTTTCTCAAATTGCACGTCTTTAGACAAACGGTGCAAGTCTTTTAGTATGGCAGAGCCCCACAGTTGTACGTGTATGTCGGGTATTTTCGAAGCCAGTTGCATAGCAGGCGTAACCATATTCATGCTCTCTTTCGAGTTGCCAATGCTAAGAAACACATGCGAGAGTAGCACCAGCGAGCAAGAAGTTAAGCGATTAAGATCCTCTGCATTAGCCATTTTAAGCGTCTCGCGTAAGAAGCGTCTACGGAGTAGTGAATACGAAAATTGTAAACAAGGTTGGTTATGTTTTTGTATATTTTACGATATGAAACTTACTTGGCCTCATGGAAACTGTTTTTATGAAAGGCGTGCAGTCCCTGTACATAGTAGAAGCCACCCATTAGAGCCTGACTGCTGTATGTATGCGTATTTTCAGTTGAAGTCGCATCCAAAATCTGTTTCAGATCATGATCACGTTTTGTACGTAAATATATAATGGCTAAATTAAGATTGGCAAATAGGCGTAAATCGCGTTCCGTTGTTTCGGCAACGCATGCTAAAAACTGACGCTCGGCGTGATCAAAAAAACTGGTAGACATCGAATATAATCCCAACAAGCAGTGCAGCTGCGCCGAGTGCCTTTTCAGCAGACTACGATTTGCTGTCAAACAGACGTCGCGAGCTGCGGCAATTTCACGTATGGCTAGGTCACGATTGCCCATTACCATGCGACACATAACTATGTGTTCGAGCAGTATGACCTTAAAGACTGAGAGTATTGGCTTGTCATCTTGCAACTTGAGCTTTTCGATTTGCGTTAGTGCTTTTTCGGTGTACTTCTGTGCCTTGTCCATGTAGCCAGCCATCATCGAGTGTGATACGGTCACGAGATAAACTAACACGTACAACTGCTCCTTCGGGAGCCAGACAAACATTTCAAGTTGATTCTGACCGAAGATAACTTCATCCGTAGGCCAATTAGGTGCCATTATCGTTTGAATGGACATTTGCAACTGTTTTAGACTTGGCTTAACCGTTTTGACCTGCCCTAATGCCAGATAGTAGCATACTTGCAATACTAGGAAAAAAACCTTGAGATATTCTTTCTGGTGCGGATTTGGTATATGATTGTCAATGATTGCACCCGCAGAATTGAGTAACGCTAAAACATCGTTCGTCTTGCGTTCAATCATAAGAATCATTGCGCGTGAGAGTAGAAACAACACTTTCAAATAAGTAGCACCCGCCTCTTCCGCCGATTCGGCGCCCACTGCCAGCAAATCCGAGGCTAATGAATATTCTCTGTCGGATGCGTGTATCTGTGAGAGCTGCAATAAGAGTTTACAATGCCAATATACATTATTTTGCGATAATTCAACGGCTCGGCGCAGTATTGCCTTTGCCTGCGAATTTTGCTCTGTCTGCAGATACAGCTGCGCCAGCAATGATGCTGTGTCGAACTTTACATCATCAAAATTCATCAGCGGCTCAGCGATACTCCATGCCTTTTCCAGATGGTTGCGCGCAAGATCAATGTTTCGTGTGTATCCCATTAGGATTTGACCCATTTGTAGGTGTGTGCGCGCTTCTACTTTTGATGGCGGATGAAAAGTAAACAGGGCTTGAAGGCATTGTATGCACTTTTTTATGTTCGGTGGCTGTGCTGTCCGAAAGTACTCGGCCAGACCTAGCAACGATATATAGCAAGCGTCCTGCGATGCAACCGATGTCATTTTCGCGCGTTTAAGACTTTTATTTGCGATTTATTTACCATTAAATTAGCGAATAGTATTTAAATTGTAATTATTGTATTTGAGACCTTTACGATAAACTTACAGAATTCCACCAAGTATGTGCTAACAGGGCGATTGGTATAAACACAAAATGTGAATTACCGAAACAGGGTGGTATAAATGGTTAAATTTAGTGACAAATCTAAAACATAGAAAAAAATATAATGCTCTAAAAAATACCATCGTGGGTTCGACGATCGTGGCACCGGCTCCATCCCCCGTTCCTCGTTATACCCGTTATGAACCATTTAAATCACATTTTTTTTTTGTTAATAAACAGTGTTTTAGTGATTTTACCTACACTGTTGCTAGCTATTTCATGATACATCAGTGTGTTTGTTTTAACTGTTGAGGGTGAGTATTGGTGGTGTTTGTGTGGTCAGTTCACAGGGAATACGTACTGCAAGTCCAGAACCACAGATTTAGCGGCGGCATCAAACCGTGCCCAATGAAAATATACATTATTGGACTTGCTTTCAATTACAGTAAAAATTGGTTTACTTTTGAAGTAAAATACAAAGCTAATAAGATATCTTATCATAACTACCAACAAGTCTAGAACAATAACTCGAAAAATGCAAAACTCCAAAATATAACGTGTTATTATCAGTTGTAGAAGTTGAAGGTTAAACGGCTGATCAAATTGAGGACATATGTACTTAAAAACCATGCACCTGGATATACAAGATAATTTGCAATGCACAAAATCCACGAGCTTTGAAAGACTTAAGTAAAGAAACCCTTCCCGTGTTTTAGAAATCTAACAAAAAAAAGTCTGGCTGATAGCACAAATATTCAAAGAATACTGTTTACCAGACTCATAAACTTTTCTCGCTAATCTTCCCCAACCATTTTCTATAATGCGCTTATGGTGGTCAGTCAAAACTTCCGATACGATGTACGAGTTAATTTGAAACAAAGGAGGCTCAACCCATTACTAAAGTTGCTGATCCCGAATAAAATTCAATGTAAACATCATTCTGAACCACAATAACTTTTAATAAAATTTAAGAATTTAAAGTTTTTTTTGTTTTTGTTAAAAAGTTAAGCGAAATTCCAAGTTAAACAATTATTACTCATTAAAAACAAAAATATACTAAAAAACAAATAAAATATTATAAAATAAAAAAATTATAATTTATGAAATTAGCTAAAAATCCTAAACTTTTCAAGAGTCGAAATAAATAAAAAAAATCGTAAACCAAAAAATAACAAAATTAAACTCAAAACGGTTAAAACAGAATGAATTCGTTATTTTATTTGTAAATGTCCATAATTTTTTAAAAATACTCTTCACACAGATTGTAAGTATTTTTAAAAATGAGGCACAGCAGTTGCGATGCTTTAAATAAGGCTTAGATGAAGCATCGGAGACCCCATAAGGTTTATAAATTCTTGATTAGATCGATGAGACAAATCGAACTAGCTGTGTCTATCTGTCCGCCTGTTTTTCAACCTCTCTGGCTCATGTACATATGCATGAATTAGAAGCCATTCACTATTTAAGATTTCGATTTGAATTTGGAGACATATGTGTACTGAAGATCAACATAAAAGCCACCGTGCCACGCCCACTTAAAGATAGCACCCATAAAAAACTGATTAAACAATAAAAGTTGAGCAATAATTGCATGAAAGCAATTTCATTTAATAAATTATTGTTTTGAAATTGGCTTACTACATTTTGGGGGCAAATTGAATTAGGTTGGACATTGGATTTCAATAAATAATGTTTATATGAACGAAATTGAAAGTTTGTATAGCTAACAACTAGGGCGTATCGAGCTTTCTTCGAGGGTTGTGGCGCTATCCTCAAAGGGGGGCTGATTTTGTTTATTTTTAGTAATCAAAAGTGCGAAATATGTATTAAAATACATTATTTAACGAACTTTTCAAAAATTAGGGGGGAGGGGCTATGGCCCCCCTGGACACGCCCTTGGCTTTCTTGAGACTTGATGAAGCTTATATAGGTCAAACTATTAAGTAATCATTTACAGGCATGTGTAAATTTTTTTTATCATAACCGATGGGATTAGAATGAAAAATATATGTGCACGCTTTCTACCAATTTATGAAACGTTTATAAAAGTACGAAATGACCCTTATATAAAAAAGGCTATGCAAGAACTAATCGTACTAAATTAGGTAAAAATCGAAGGACGCTACTGCCAGACAACTGGTACTGTGTGAACTTAGCTAAACTCTTCTCGGAATGAAGAAGGTAAGTCGAATTTGAGTGCAATAAATCAAAATGCAAAAGTCCATACGAACGGTTATTTACAATATGTTTACGTATTCACTTTAAATATTAAAAGTTTAAAAAATTTTACCTAGAAGCGTTCATACTACCCATATCTCTAGTCTGATTTTACAACAAAAAGAACAAAACGACCGTGGCAACATTACGTGTGCACTGCCAACTTCAAGTTGTGTATAGTTTTTCAGTGCTGTGTGATTTGAAGTCGATAACCACTAAATTTAATTCATCTATTGTGTTGTTTTAATAAATTTTTTTTATTAACTCATTGAATACAAAAATCCATTCCTTGAAGATAAATCTCTTTTATATACTATTTATCATTAAAATACTCCCTAATATAAAAGAAAGTTCCCATTGTACAACACTGTTTAGTGCTGTTTAGAGTCTCTAAAAGATTTTTTCACGCAACACTAGCAAAAGAAAAAATGGCTGAAATGCAGAGCTACGAATAGTTTGCACAACGTATTCAATGTTAAAATAAATACATGAAATCGGTTTGCACAAGCACAATTCTGAAACAATATCATTTAAAATAGTACACCGCAAGTTATAAGTAAAAAAGTGCTACGGAAATTCGTTTATTTTGCGTATTTGAACGGTTTGAAAATATGTGTATAAACAAGAACTAAAAAAAATTTTCAGCACCAAGCAAGAAAGACAAACGGCTCAATTTCACAAACTACACAAAAAGAGTATTTAAGTGAATAAGAACTCTAGTATATCTATATATAAATCGATATATATGTATATTTTCTATACAGATTAGTTATCTGAAAGTATATAAATGCGTATGTACACATAACAATTGTATGTATATGTAGCATTAGTAGTAAAATGACCGATAGTGATTCCGGTGATTGCTCAGACGATTTTAATCGTCCGACGTGCAGCAGCGGCGCCGGTAGAAACGGTGCCCGCAACGTCAATGAACAAAAATCGCAAAAACGAAAGCGCCGAATTGTAATGCGCATCGAATTCGATGATGACGAAGACGGTACCTCGGATGAAGGCAGTTCGAACAATGCTTCCACCGATCAAAGACAAAATTTGGTACAAGAATTTGGAAGGGAAAATACCAGTAACAAAGATTCAGATGTATTTCACCGCAATGCTGCGCGGCGGATGCAAAATAGACGCTCCAGAATCGCTTTCGACGGCAGCCAGCCGGACCAGGAATCCGGCACATGCATCGGGGATTCTTCTAGCGGTAGTGAGGTAATGGTCGATTGTTGTAGTAGTTCTCTTAAATAATTATGTATTTTAAGATGCTTTCAGTTACCGCAACAGTTGGTAAACCTGTTTTTTTTTTACAGAAGTAGTAATTTAAGAAAAATAGAATTGTGCTCCAATTGCCGGAAGTATACGTTAAATGTCTTCGATTTATGAAAATCTCGTATATAGATTATATCTTAGATTTAAAACAAGTAACTTCGATATATGTACTTTGTACAATAAAAGCTTTTCAATTATTATTGACTATAATAAAATATCTTTAAGCTACACTTCGTAGCATATCGACTTGTCATTATGAACGATTGCCGGCAGTATGGTCAAATTACAATTTTTAGTAAAATTTTATGAAATTGAAGGATCTGAATTTCTTTTTTACACATAGACTGACATACGACTTGACTAGATCGACCTTGTTGAGCTGGTCTATGCATCTATGTTCGGAAAATATAAATTAGAACTGTAACTTCGGTATAACTGAAACTTTGAAATAGTTTATAATTAAAACCGCGTTGTAAGTAGTGGGTTTGTGTAGGATATAAATATGAGAGGCCACGTCCTTTGATGTTTATGTGAATCGTTCATGACAAACAACTGTAAGTAGATAATGACCGCAAAAAAAAAAATTGTTTAAGTTAAAAACGAATTATTTTAGGTTGCTTTTTCTGTGAGCTATACCTTAATGTGGCCATATCAAGGTATAAAATAAATTATATAAAATTATATTTATGTGATATATCCGGTATTGACATAAGAAAACATTTTGATTGTTACCCTTTTATATGATATGGTCAATGCATTATAGTCTGGGCTTTACTTATCCGTTTTAGTTTTATACAGTAGCAAAGGAGTCGGTACGAAAGTTAAAAAACATTTTCGAAATTTTGACTTTGTAGTATATGAAACTTTCTTTCAAGTCTGCGTAAAATCAGAAATTGTGTTACTCTATTGATATTAACTGTACTTAAAGAGTATTTCGTAAAAAAACCAAATCTCTAATATCTTTCACTTGAATTTTCAACTCGTGCAGCTCAACACAAACATTGAGCGATGGGTATGTTTTTTAGCTTCTTATATACGTATATAACTTCCGCTCATAAAAATCAAACATATCTGGTACAAAAGATATGTTTTATACAAAAAAAATAAACTTGAATTTGTATATGAGAGTTAGCCCAACAAGAGAATTTGACATATCATGATAGAAACTATATTAACTAGAAGTAAAAATTTATCTTGCTAACAGATTTAGTTTTGATATATCAAATAATGTCCATATACTATCGTATGAAGGAACAGACACAATATACACTTTATGTGATCTACGATAAACTATATAATGCAATACTCACTTTCAGGTTAATTGATTATTTAGTGTAATAATTGCATATGCAATACCTTAATCTTTAGTAGGTATTTTCTCGCTGTAACATGTATATATCAATTAATCAAGTAAGAGTGACAATAATCGCATAAAAGCATCGAAAATAGTAAGAAATATTTTAATCTTCTAAGAATTATATTGCTAAAACAATTAAAGAGAAATTCTGCATCGCGATCTGCGCTACATACCTAACGGAACATATACCTTTAATCTTCACAGTCGTTAGCACAATAATTCAACAAAGTTTCATTGAAATTGGATGAACGGTTTAGGAATAAGTAAACAAAGATAGAAACAAACATTCATTTGTATATATAGATTTTAATATATTTATTGTAATAATTCCTTGCAATATGAAAATCTTATTTATTGTTCTCTTTGTTTTTTCTTAATGCATCCCTGTATAAGAAGTCTACTCTAAAAATAATTCTCTAAAAATAGTGTGGTAAATCATTTATTTTGAAGAAATATAAGGACCATGATTTCAAAACACCTCTATTCATTGCTTAAGAAGATTTATGCCGCCTCTAATATTATTTCAATTTTTAATTAATAATTTATTTTTATACAGACTTGCTCTCGTTGTGATTTACCTTTTCGTTTACGATTTCGTACATGTTATCATGTTATCTCTGAATCTTAATTCAATTTTAATCAAATATCCCCCAAAAATTACATTAAACTTAATAAAATCAAAAAAATATAATTAGGTATTAAATGAAATCGTAAAATGGTTGGATAAAACGAATCAAAAATCCAAATTTTGAATCTGCTACTGTAGTTTCTGAGTTGTATTTTTTTCATACTTTCAGAGGGACAGAAATAGCTATATTGTCTGTGTGTTTGCATGCAACGTATTTCCGCATTGTTTTAGATATTTTTGTCGGAAGTTGCTATATGTAAACTTTTTATAACCTGATCCATAACTGAGCCCTTAGGTGACATGTCACACTTCAGGCTATGATGCGCCCAGTAAAACCGAACCGTCTCCAGTTTTCTAATGGATCTTACTTCTCCCGATTCCTTTGGTTTATCGTTTATATGGGAGTGTTATCGCCCCATCGCATTATGACCAAACTTTACAGGATTCCTTCTCCCGATTCTATTAATATACATTCCAAAGCAAAGGCATATCTTATTTTTAGATGCCGGTATAAAAATATTTTATACTCAAAGTAAATGCAGGTTATAAAATATCTATGTGCCAAAGCCGTTCAACATACTTTGAATGTATGGTTATAGTACTTTAGTTTTAAATGCACTTTTTTGGAATATAGAAAGTATATAGTCGATTCATTATTAAAAAAGTTTCTTAATTTTGTCTCTTTCAGATTAATCAAAGCATAAAATTGCGTGGTAGTAAATCAAAGCGTTACGTATTATCGGAAGATGAACTCGACATACAGCCCAGCTCATCAACAAAGCGGAATACGGAAGAGACCGGTTTCAGTTCGGACAGCAGCAGCAATGAGCTTCTCGAGAAATGCCCAATTTGCCTGCTTACGTTTCGTAATCAGAATATCGGTACACCCGCGACTTGCGAACATATCTTTTGTGCCGGTTGCATAGAAGCGTGGTCAAAAAATGTACAGACGTGTCCGATCGATCGGCTGGAGTTCGATAGAATTATTGTGCGCGAATCGAACGAAAATCGACGTATCGTGCGTGAAATAACTGTTGATGCTGCGCAAACGAATAAGGCACTCGTATTTGATGACGATTTAGTCGAAATAAGTGAAGACGATATTACCAATTGCGAAATCTGTAACAGCCCGGAGCGAGAGGATGTTTTGTTGCTTTGCGACAGCTGCAATCAGGGCTATCATATAGACTGTTTAGATCCGCCGCTTACAGCAATACCTGAAGGATCGTGGTACTGCGACAATTGTTTCGATTCACATGACGATGGAGACGACTCGGACGATATGGCAGAAGATTTAAACATGTTGTACGATGATATACGCGATATGGGCATCCCAGAGACAAGATTACGGGTACGTGAAATGCAACAGCCGCGAATTTTGCGTACACGACAAAATGAACGTTTACGAGCCGCTATAATGAGACGAACAAGGTCTAACACTGCAGTAGGTGGTGGCTCTGGCCAAACAGAGACCGAGTTGACAACAACAAGTAGAACCACGCGACGTGGTCAAAGCAGTACAACTACGACTATGACAAGAACTACTACACGGACCACAACAAGAAGTGGCGTCAAACGAGCCACATGCACCACTTCGGGTCGTAGGCGAAGACGCCGCACTCGACATCGTACCTATGTGGTGGAATATGATCTAAATAATTACGACGAAAAATTTGCAATTAAAACAACACGTAAGGTAATACACAGACGTAGACGCAAAGCACGTAGCAGTCGACGGGCATCTACAACTACAAGTAGGGATGGCGTACGTTTGACGGCCAGTCAACGATTGGCAGAACAATTGGGGGTCAAGATCAACCATGCGCGCAATACATTAAACAATGACAGTGTTCCAACACTCTCCCTTTTTGGCAATGCTAATGACCTAGAATATTTCTCAGATAGTGATGGTGCTAGTGTTGGCAACGACATGGGAATCATTGATAGTGGACATTTGGGTGGAACTGCTGTCCAAACCTCTGTACGAATGTCTAGTATTAGTGCGCCAAGATCGCGTAAAGCATTACTGCTGAGCAAGTTACAAGGAAATACATCGATAAGAGCGTCCAATCCAGCTGCGACAGTAGATATACTTTCTAGCATAATGGATATGCAGGATCGCTGGCATAATGCAGAGCAAAATATGAATCAAGTGCATATAAACCATGATGGTAGCTTAAAATTGCCAGACATACAACCAAATCTACGAAGTAGAACTGACAACATAAGAGAAGCAGGTGTAAATACTGCACAGGAAGTCACTGAAGCACCTATGTATCCACGTGGCGGTGGCCCGAAATTTAATGGAGGACGTGGTGGTGCTGGAGGGGGTGGAAGCAATTTTCACAATAATCGGTACAGTAATGCTACCAACTATCGAGGAGCAGGAGGAGGCAGCGATGGTAGTAGTGGTCACTACCAACAACGCAGTTCCACAGGTAACATGGTCAATGATAGTGGAGCCAGTGACGGTTTTGGAAATCAAAATACTAACCAAAATGATGCAGTTGGACAAAATTCAAATTTCTCACCTTTTAATATTCGTTTCAATCCACGGAATCAAAATAACTCAAATCAACGTGGTAACCAACAGCAGCGACATTCATTGCCATTCAATCGAGTCAACAATGAACAGCAAAATAATAGCCAGCATAATTTTAGCGGCCCACCACCACACATGATACCACACGCGGATGACAGTAATCATTTGTTCGCCGGTTTACCTGCTCCAACTAACCAACCACCACCAGTAACACCGCACATTATTGCTAATGCGCCACCAATTACACCTGGACCACTTCTCGGTCCAATTAATATGCCCCCTATATTAACTGTACCACCACCACCTGCACCGCCACCCGGTATTCAGCCATGGAATAGCACGCTTTTCAAACTAAATGCCGACTATGGAAATCAGGGCGGCGATGAGGATGATGAAGACTCGAACTGTCCAAACTTTTCGGTGTACTCACAAGAGTCGCAAGCAGTCGCAAAATCAGCGGATGACACTCAGACAGAAAGCACTGCAGAAGCGACCAAGGTATGAATAGACTTTTATTTATTGTATATTTTTAACTTTTCGAGTACTTGTTTTTTTAAATGGCATACATTTTTGGGAAAGCTATTAATTAATTGGGTTGTGTATTTATAATATAGCCAAAGATGACTTATTTATATTGCAGATATAGTGGATGAAATTATTTAAAACACATACATTGACTTTATTTTACACTGAGATCATACGGATATTGATTATTTCTGAGATAAGGGGATGGTTTATTTTGAATTCTTAAATTACTTCAACGTTATTTTTCAATCCGTTTTGGAATTATTTCCATCTAGTTTTTCATCTTAGCATTACTTAGTTTCAAGTTATTGATGTCCTAGGAGTCTTGAGGCAACACATTAAGAAAGAAATATAAAGACTATGTACTACTTTAACGTAGAAGCATATGTACATTTAAAGAAACTTTGGTATACTAACCATGAAATGTTATTTTCTTTTTTCAATTTCAAAAAATTATAAACGATTCTCAGGATGACGATGATATCAATGAAGATTTAGTACAATTAGATGATGACGATGAGATACCAATGCCACCAGAAGATCATCCAAACGCTCTTTCTACCGTAAAACAAACACGAAAAGAAACCACTGACAATGCTATAGATCTTTATGAACCAGAAAATCCCACTGATGAACATGATATACATAGCATAAGGCATACAGCTGAAGAGGAAACTGAGAGTAATGCTGGAAATAAGGATAGTGCCGCTACTGCTGACAGTGAAAATGTCGAGCAGAATGCTTTTTGCAGACGACGTGGAGGGTCTGAACAATACGATCCTGAAGAAGACGCCACAAACTCAACAAGCCTCGATGCTGCAACTGAAAATAAAAGTGTTAACGATAGTCCGACATTGACAGATACACGATTACAGGAAAATGAACGTGGTGGCGGCGCAGATAGTCGTAAGGGTGTACTGGAATTGTATGACGATAGCGATTGGGAAGAGTTAGACATTGACAAACCTAAAGAGTATGAAAAGGCAGTACCTCCATTGGAGGAAATGGAGAAAGATATAGGGGGAGAAGGTAATGATAAAGCATCGTCTCGGAACGATGTCAACAACGATCCAGATCGTTCGTATACACCATGTCTTGATGAGAAAAATGATGAGCATGTTCATGATAATCAAGAGGAAGGGGAATTGAGAAGATCTAGTTCGAGATCGACAAGTGGCATTCCTGATGAAACTTCTGCAACATCGAAAGAACCTAAAAAAGCAAGTGAACAAGAACGTGTTGGGGATATAGAAACCGAGCTAATATCTGATGATGACGATATGGATAATGAAAATGATCACAGCAAACGTCGTAGTCGTAGTAAACATCGTCGCAACGATAGTAAATCGAAAAGGAGGAGCTCAAAACGCGACCGTGATAACGTTGAGACATTTAAAAAAGTGGGCAATAGGCAAAAGGAACGTAACTATCGCAGTGACAAACAACAGAACACAGACAGGCATCCAGGACATGAACGTTCGTCTCATTCGCGCTCTTTTTCACACTCTAAAACACTCTCATGCTCTACCTCTAGATCACGATCGCCACGTCGGCGTAGATCCCGCTCGCGATCTCGATCGCATGTCTCGCGCTCACGTTCCCCTCGTTCTCGATCTCCACGCATGCGGTCATATCGTCAGTTCAATAGGGATTATGTGCGTGGTCGAGGTGGTTACAGCAGAGGCCGTTTCAACTATCGTATCAATGGAAGATATACAGGACAAAACTTCAACGTATATCGTCAAAAACGACGAGAACTACCCCGATACGATGTGCGCAATGTTGTTGGACAACAGCGAGGACAATATAAGGATCGATATGGACGTGATACTCAGAGGCACAGACGTAGCCGTTCGCCAAGCTTTGAACGGCGTCGTCAGCATTCTCGTAGTTTCTCACGAAGTCAATCACGTTCACAATCACGATCGCTGTCATCAAAGCGTGGGCATAGCTTTAGTATATCGCCCTCACCATTGCCAACTGTGCACGATCGCCATTTCGTGCCACACCGTCGAGGTTCTCTGTCACCTCGCCGTTTTAGCGGACGCAGTCCCGTGCAACTTGCTTCACATTCACCACCTGTGCGTCGTAGTTCTCCACTGCGTGCACGGTCCCAGAGTCCATTACGGGTTCGTTCACGATCAACTACACCGCCGCGTATGAATGGACGAAAGGTGGGAAATATAAAACGTGTGCGAGAATCGTCCAGTAGACGATCACCACTTTTCTCGCCTCGTTATACTCCTCGCTTGAGTCGTAGTCGTTCCAAAACTCCAAAAAAATTGAAGCGAAAGAAGAAGAACGATAAAAAGCGAAAGAAGAAGAAGCGTGCAACCAGCAGCACTCCAGCACAACGAAATCGTAGAATATCACGACAGCGAGATCCTTTTAATGACACTGATGATTTATTGTTGCAACCGCAACACAAAAAAAGACGCCATTCTCTAAAACCACTTGGTGCTGAAGTCGTAGTGGGCGGTCCAGGTGTTCGTTGGTCTCCGTCGCTTAGCTTGTCGCCTCCGCGTGGTAACTATATGCATGATATGGATAAGAACACATCATGGACACCACCACTGCGTTCACCACGTACCGGCGGCATAAATGACAATTTTTCCGTTGCAGCGAATATTCAACGCGGTAATTCTCAATTGAATAAAAAGGATAAACGTAAACGCAGTAAAAAGAAAAAGAAAACGTTGGAGAAACGTGAATTGCGCAAAGAAAAACGACGCAAGAGACGAACACAGACGCCGGAACCTCAGCCTTCGAAAGAAGTATTTGCATCTGGTGGTAATATACTTGTCAGTGTGAGCTTTAACAAGGAGGCGGTAAATGCCAACACAACTCTTGCACAACAGCAGACTACAGTAGTTACATTGCCACCAACAAGAGAAGATCTATTGACCGGTAGACGCACATCAATCGATAGGCTAACCAATAGCAGTATTTTGAAGAAATCCAAAAAAGATAAGATACGACAGCGTAAGAAGCTAGATGCAAAACCTGTGGCGTTTATCGATTTGGAGCGTTCGCCATTTCAAGTACATCAGGAGCCAGCTGATGTGATTGTCTTGACAGATAGTGAGGATGCAAACGACATGAATGGACGTCGTGAACGCAACCGGCGAAGTGCATCTGTGGGCGAGCATAATCCAAGAGATCGAGATGAACTTCATCGCATTGCATCAAACATTGGATCACACGATAAGACACCTCCGGTGGAACGCCTAGATACAATACTAGAGACATCCTATGAGAATTTAACGCAGACCACAACATCAATGATGACTGGTCCGAAGACACCACCGGAACCACCAATTGTTAAATTTAATCTACCCGCCAAAAAGCAGCACAAGATGCGCACTAACCCATTACATGACGATGCTGATGACATAAACTCAGATGTTGAGTTAGGGCTGCGCGAATTAAGAAACGATGAACAACAGGTACATGAAGTGCTTGGCAACCAGAAAATCGGACCCAATACACCACCGGAGTCTGGACCATGTTCACCGGATGCATACGATCCGTTCGAACCTACGAAGTCGCCTTCATTATCACCGCGTTCACCAACGCTGCCGACTGTTATGGATACGTCTGTTACCTCAATCAGCGATGTTGGAGGCATTGGTGATGTACATGCAATACAAGGAACACAAAAGCACTGCCAAATCGGCGAGGACACCGTAAGTGGCTCAGGAGCAAATAATTCTAGTAATGCAACAGCGCAGAATACGTCTTTAAATCCTGTTGATCTGGTTATGGCGCTCATGAACTCAAAGTCGAACAATTCTAATGAAATGTCAACGAAAACGAATGATACACAATATGGATGCACTAATATGCTAACAAGCAACAGTGTCAACTCGACAGAAGATAAAGTTGAAGAAACAGGTAATTCCATAACAGTCTTATCGAACGTGCTTATATCGAGTGCTGGCAATGCTCCTTCATCACAGCTCATACCAGTTATATCTAGTCCAACTGCACCTAATATAGTCAAAAAACTATTACAAATGCCGAATAAACCGCCGCCAGGCAGTGTGGGCAGCAGCAGTGGCAATAATCTGCCGTCCACAAGCGCCAATATGCGCAACGGGAGCGGTGGTGGTGGTTCCGCTGGAATGGATGATTCTTTTACAAACATTGATATTGAAAGTCCCTATTCACCCGGATCCGCGGACTACGAAGATCTATTTGAGCCACCTCCGGAAAATTCTACGCTACGACGTAATAAACGCGGTGTTACTACTACTGGAATCGGAGGCAAAACAGATATATTTGATAATCTTTTTGGCAGCAGTTCGCCAGTTGGAGGACATCGCAAATCATCCGCGTATGCAGCAGCTTCAAAGAAACCTGCGATATCTAAGAACGATCGCAAATCTAAAATCAAAGGTGGGTGACTATTCACATTCGCAAATGATTACACTGTATTAAACGTAGTAGTTGCAAATATTGAAAATGTAGGGAAATTAATAATATAATATTTGTGTGTCATGTAAATGAAAGCGAGCTTAAATATTTAAAGTTAAGTTCGAAATAAGACATGAGAATTGATTCACGAAAAATCTTCGGTAAGTCAATTATATGTAAAACAGGAACCTGTAGTTAAAGAAACATACCGAAATAACGTTATATGCTAAGTTTTTCTATGGGCTCTCTGCAAGTTCTGTAGTAAACAATGTTTCCAAGAGTCTCTCCATATTATTTAACTGTTATTCTAATATTTAAAAAACTTTTAGTTCACCTATCATACATAGACAGTCAACTAGTTCTAATCTTTCCACAGAGTGTGAATAGTATTTTATTGTAAACAGATTTAGTTATAAAGTTTGCAACGCCTAAAGCAAGCAAACAAAGAATAGGTATATCTATATTCATGATCAGCTCAACAAGTCGAGTCGTTCTAGTCATGTAATTCTTTCTGTCTGTGTACTTATACTCCATGTTCCTTAAATCTTTGAGATATTAGTTTTACTAGTGATAATAGTTTAAACTAAGAAGTCACGCGCTGATTGCATTAAGAATAGAGAAATGTCTTTGAGACATTGCTAAAATTTCTTATTTTTATAACCTGTAACCATAAGGTAAAATGAACCGTTAAGTTTGTGCAAAGGTGTGTTACAGACAAAAGGAGGCGAGTCAGACCGCATAAAGTATATAAATTCAGAATCAGTCCAGTCGATGCTGACATATCCATCTGTCTGGCTGTCCGTATTATCAATTGTGAAAAAGTATTCAAAATACCGAGCTCAACAAAACCAATAGTACGTAACCCTACTACTGGTGTAAGCAAGAACAAATAAAAATGATCATCGTTCCACCGTTTGGTGTTTAGAATGCCGTAAAGGAACAAATATTCGATTGTTCCTTGTTCAGATAACTTTTTTTTCTTTTCTCTCTTAAGGGGGTTTATTTATAGGACAGGAACCAGGCACTAATCATACAAACCCATCCCTCCTGAATATTTGTGTACAACAATGATTATTGTTTTTTTTTTTTTTTTTCATTTTACTTGTTCTGTCTGACGTTAAACGTTATAAAATATTTCATACAGATTCAGATCGGACCATTAAAAGGGGTAGCCTCACCTTTTTGCGTTGTAGTATGAAACATTTTTTTTCTTTCGGCTAGAAACGCCAAGTTTGTGTATATCCAATTATCTGACTGTCCGTTTGAACCTCAAAACCTTGTCAATTAAAGATAGAACCTACAAGCGATAATGAAAATGTTGTTTTTAAGGTTTTTTTTTACCAGAAAACGCCAAATTTAGTGTTTCTTACTTGAATTGTAATAAAAGATTTCACACATGTCCATATCATAACACTAGATGGAATATAGCCGCCCATATATAATATATCCCTCTTTTTTTTTTTTTTTTTTGTAAGAAAAACTTTTTGTCATGGTTTATCTCAGCTTGAATCGACCAATTTGTTGTATCTTTCACTAATCCATAATCCCATTCAGCTCCTGGTAATAATATTTTCCCTCAAAATGTGAGATATTTTATTCTGATTGAAGTAAGGTACACTATTTTTTGTCTTTCTGGTTTAATTATCTTACAAACGGAATATTTTATGTAAAGGGAACGTGTGAAGAGTAATTAAATAGCGGTTTCTTTCTTTGGTATACCATTCATACATGATATGATTTTGTGCAAGAAATCATAAATTACAAAGTGGGAGCATTGCTGAATAAGATCAATATGATCTGAAACTCAATGAAAATTTGGTAGCCCAAGAAACAGGATGTATAATAATCCAATTCTAAGATGCCACCTAAACTTCAAAAAAAAAAATGTAATTCAGACATTTGTTTCTAAGTGCTTTAGACTTTTCAAAATCAATAAGCACGGATGTATAATAATCCAATTCTAAGATGCCACCTAAACTTGTATTGCGATTGACTTGCCACGACCATTCATACAAACTTCAAGACTGAAAAAAGTGTATGGTATGCCGAGTCTGCATAAAACTATGTCTATATGAGAAAAAGGGCAGTGTACTTAAACATATCTTTCTGAAAGTGAAATCACTTCCGTACAGCTTTCTTTCGGATTTGGATTTATATTTCGTACTATTAAAAATGAGTGTGCAGGATATAAACTACTCGAGAATTTTGACTATAGCCTTCTTTGATTTTTTTTATTATAAATGTTATATCATCAAAAGTTAACTACGACACTAAAATATTTCATTCCGTGTTTTAATAATCTGTTCATCCTATAAGAAATTACTTACAACAACGTATACGCTGTTTTTAAAATGGGCGGGACACACGGATTAAAATAGTATATTGGAAGCATCCGTCAATGAGTCACCATTCTATGTGATTAACTACGACACTAAAATATTTCATTCCGTGTTTTAATAATCTGTTCATCCTATAAGAAATTACTTACAACAACGTATACGCTGTTTTTAAAATGGGCGGGACACACGGATTAAAATAGTATATTGGAAGCATCCGTCAATGAGTCACCATTCTATGTGGTTCCTTTCGGACGGCTACATAACATACCTAAACTTATGGGTGTGATCGATCTTTTTTTTTTTGCGTAAACCCCATAAACACCCACAGACTTCTGTGCTGGTCTATATATGTATTATACAATATAAGATATCGTATTAGAGCTTCGGTTCAACCGAATTAAACGTTTTTTTTTCTCTTTATTTAAAATTCTTTTATAATTTAAAAAGACAGTTTGTAGTCTAAATGTGGGTGCAAGAATTTTCATTGTTGCAATCTTGTATTGGAATAAATTACTCCTGTTGATATAGATTTGCAGTATACATATTATTTCTATATTGTATTGTTTGAAGTACCCCAGGATAGACTAATTTCGATTCAGTTTATGAATACAAAAATTAAAGATTGAGACGAATGCCATTTAAAAAAAGTACAGACAATACATAAATCAAGTTAACTTTAAATAAAACTTATAAACATCTAAACTTCCATTACAGTTGGTAAGTCGAACGATGACCATATCAAAGTTTACGATGATCTACCCAATTCTGCAGTTGAACTACAAGTCAAGGATAAGGTATGTCGTTATATTAAGTGAAAGCTATTTTAATGTTAAATTGAAATTTCAAAATGAACAACACAGTTTTTGCGCAAGTTGAATCGTCAGGAGCGAGTCGTTGAGGAAGTAAAACTCGTATTGAAACCACACTTCAACAAAAAGGCAATCTCCAAGGACGACTACAAGGAAATTATGAGGCGTGCAGTGCCAAAGGTATGCTGATAAATATTTATATCCTAAATTACTTGTTCTATAGTTTCTTTTTACCATTTATTAGATATGTCACAGTCGCTCTGGTGAAATCAATCCGCATAAAATTAAGAATCTAATTGACGCATATGTGAAAAAGTTTCGCGCCAAGCACAAGAAACTTAATCCTTTAAACACGGGTCAAGTGAGTAGCGCGGTTAAATGTGCTGCTTATCTTAAGAAGCTTTGAAGCGTGCATGAATTTAAGGGATAAGATGACGATCTTGTAAAACAAAAATAATACTTAACGCTTTGGCCATACACATACAGAGTTACCCACAATGGTTGCTACTTTGCTTCGTTTGAATACGTGAGTTAATGTTTTTTAAATGTAATAATAAATACCTTGACGAATCGTTCTTTTATTTTCAGCACGCAACACTCAAAAACGAGCACATTTTGCCTGTCAATCAATCAACTATGAACTCGGCCGCATGCATTCCCAAAGCGCAAAGTAAAAAATGAATAACGTGAAATACTGTAATATTCTTTTTTGCAATTATATCTATATACAGTTATATACATACAAACTTCAGATGTAAGCAAGTATCTAGAATTAGTTAATATTAATTTTTAAGTTCCATTACAAAAATGCGTTTACCTACGGACAGAAAAAAACATGTATGCCCTCTTAACTAAATATCCCTTACCTCCGTTTTACTGCATCAATAATTTGCATAATTTATTATTATATTATTATTTCATTTAAAACTTCTGTGTAGTAAAAAAAAAACACATTGTATTTTACCTTTGAGGTTTATTTTTCAATTTTGGCAAATGAATTTTTTTAAATTTTTAACACTTGAAGCTGTAAATCTTTAATTAATTTATAACTATTGACAGATGTCATTATAACAATTAATTTTTGAATAAAATACATACATACTAATAAAAATGTAGAAGTTCTTGTTTTTTTTAATTTTTTAACTAAAATCTACCTTATTCCGACCACGCCTATTTATTCAATTTGGATTTTGAGCTGTGTGACTAGGTCCCGCATTAACCGTATTCCCAAAAAGAACTGAAAAGTATATTTTAATGAATAAAAGTAGAAATTCTAAAAAAAAACTGACAACAAATTACGCAGACTGTAACAATGTAAATCAGTAAAAAATTCTCTAAGTTGTCTCATATAACTTTTATAGGTGGAGACTCGTTCGTGGTATAAAAAGAAATCAAAATAATAACGATTTGCAGAAGTATGTTGTTCACAGAAACATTCTATAGAGATAAAATGTTAGACCAATTTAGAGGTGGAATGACAATTTTATAACACTTTTTTTTAAACATAAAAACACAAACGTGAATGGTGTGACTATATTGACAGTACACCTTAAATTGTGTGCACAAAAAAACACAACCCATTCTTAAATTGACATCATTCACACTTATAAGTTAACCTTATTCCCAGTCTGTATGTATACATGACGGTTTTTTCAGAAACTAGTGGTATTTCTAGTCGGGTTTCGCCAGAAGAAAGACTGATTCATAAGGTATGATTAAGTAGATTAATTAAGAATATTTTTTTCGAAATGGTAACGTTATTATATTTGTCCAATGAGACGTGAGAATCATCATATCCATTTATGTATGTTTTCAATGTTAAAATGTCAATAAAATCGTAAAAAAAAATAGAAGAGGAGTTTCAAGCAAACTTCGGTCTGTTCTGTCGGTTACAGTACGAACTCGTACAAAAGCGATAGAAGAGAACTCCCGTTTCGGTTTCACCGAAGTTATTTTTTGTGTCCTTGTAGTTCTAAAAAGCTATGCAACAAGTGTTTTCAGGTAACGAAGGGGAAATATGCTAATTAGATTTTACTGCATACCTCAAAACATTCAATGCAACAGAGAAAAAAATACGTACAAAGAAGCCATACAAACCAAATGAATTAAGTGCAAACCTTTTTTGACCATTCTAGTTAGCACAGTGGCAAAGTTTGCTCAGAATAATTTGTAGAACTAAACGGAGTTAGTATAAAAATCAAATGACAATGAGTGACTATGAAGAGCAAGGTAGAGATTAAAGGGAATGACAACAGGATAATGAAAAAAATACTTACAAAAATTACTATAGGCAGCACTACTGGGGGTGGCGGTATGGTCACCACCGCACGCATCGAAAATCAACAATACAGTATAGGCGCAGTCAAAGTGGGCGGCTGGCGTTATGAGGATTCAAGCCGCTATATCGGTGAGTGGAATCAACGCGGACAAAAACATGGTATTGGCCATTTGCAATTTCCCGATGGTACGCGCTACGATGGACAATTTTATGAGGGCTTGAGCCAAGGCAAATAATTTCAATTAAATCTATTATTTTTATAATTTCTAATTCAAAAATCTAAACTTAAGGCCTTGGCTGCCTGTGGTTTCCTGATGGTGCCAAGTGAGTATTATTATGCAATGCAAACAAGCGACGTACTTAGTATACAACTTAAGTCAAAACTGTTAAACAAAAGAAAAAAATTCAATCAGGTACGAGGGTGAATTTCATCAAGGCTGGTTTCATGGCAACGGAATATTCTGGCGGTCGGATGGTATGAAGTATGAGGGGGAATTCCGCGGTGGCAAGATCTGGGGTCTCGGACTGCTTACTTTCCAGGACTTTACACACGGATTCCCACGCAACGAGGGCTACTTTCAAGATTGCCGTTTAATGCGGAAGCGACGATGTCCGGAGATTGTACAGCGTTCTCAGAAGTGCGCTCTTATGGCGCGCTCACAATGCGAACATCCTTATTAGAGCAAATTTCAACAAATCCTGCGCCGAATTGTTTCTGAACAAGATTTAAATAAATATACTTCGGATTACGTTTTTAGTTTAGTGTCCTTTTATATAAAACATAATATCTATACTGCTCTCTTGTGCGCACTATTTTTGGTTGTGGTGACAATGAGAAACAAGTAACAATAGTGGAAATAATATTAGACTACTCTCCTATTGGTGCACCCAAAAGATACCAAGCGTTGCGTGCTTTTACAGCCACATTACGCACCAGGCGCTTCGGATCATCAAGAGTGGGAGCCAACTCCAATACGACGTCAACTTTATGTGGAAGTAGCACAAATGTTGGATATTTGGTAATATCGTTGAGTACATTCAATGCGGATATGCGCACTTGCTTTAAGATAAATATTATATTATAATTCATCTAATGTGAAACAGTTCTATATTCAGTACTTACCATTGACTTCTTATACTTGGCTAATTTTAGGCAGCTCGGTATTATATGACTTAAATGCGAACGGAAATAGTCATCTTGATGTTTTACAAAGTTCTCACAGATATTTAGTGCAATACACAACGATTGCATGTGTATTTTTGGCATTAGGTCAAGGATTTTGAAGAGTATCGGACCCAGTTGCTCGATATTCATACTGAGCACTTTGTGGGGTGTCGCCTTCAATACGTAGATAAATGCATTTAAGTGGTTTTCACAGTAGCCCAGCAGTTTCTTGCTCAACTTGGCAAATATTGTATGGAAGAATTTTTGCTTGTAAAGGAAACGTATAACGGGTAAATCCAATTCAGGATACTCAGCGGTGATGATATCAAAGGCCAATATCGCAGCATTATTTAAGGAGGGATGGTCGAGTAGATCGGCGATCTGTTGTAAATGAAATAAAAATTTTCAGACAATAATATCAAGTAGCATCTATAGTTAAGATGACCAACTATGTACATATATTTTACCAAGCACAGCGATAACCCTAAAAAATATTTTCATCATCTTATTACGAGAAATCCGACGCATACAATACTGCAGCCAGAAAGTTGATCTAATTGCCACGTTTTTTGTGTTCATAAGAAGTATTGAGTATAAAAATACTTTTTGAGGCTTTCAACTGTGCAATAGCAATTAAATCCTACGAAAATATTTCATTGACTCGATTATTATATCTATTGAAATGTTTTGCAACATTTTTTTTTATGAAATGAAGCACAGTAAACGGCAATTTTCCCAAATTGAGTTTGGTTCCAGAAAATCACCATACAAAATTCAAACTGATTCCCTAAAACCTACGAAGCTGTCAGTCACACGGTCAGAAAGACACACGATATTTTTTAAACAATTCACACTATGTGTAAATAATATATTGTAATAAAACTAAACTAAATACTTACATCCTGAACAATATCGGCTGCCTCTTCGCACCCACATACAATTAAACCTTTAGCCACCCAGGCAAGTACTTCCACAGCCTTCTTATCGCCTGACTTAATAGACAATTTCAATTGTTCAATTGTATGTCGCAACATTTTACGATTAGTTTCATTATGATCTATCTTATTAACCATACTGCATAGCAAATGGTGAGCCAATTGACGCAACTGTTCGTTTTCCGAGTGCAATGAGAGTTTTGTAAGATCACTTAACAGCCGCTCAAAGTGATCATCCAAACTGATGTCCCTATGCAAATAGGCTAAAAGTCCTTTCGCAATAAACAAATCTGCAGCCAATTGCAGATTTAAACTTGGAAGGTACTCTGTCACAATTGCATATTGCTCCGCTATATCCAAGTGCTGTATAATCCGACTTAATGCACTCGCAACTAGATCCAACGCAGGCATATCTAATTGCGTCTTTTGCGCCAATTCAATTAATTTATGTATTAAATTGGAATTAGCCTGCAGCTCAATGACGAAGTGTTGATCTTGCTGCATCAGTAGAGTATTAAATGCTTCAAGTGCGAGTAGTCGTATGTCGTTTGTTACATCCGGATTGAATGAGTACTTCATAATCATGTTTAAAATGAGTTCCCCAAATGCTAATTGGGGCACCAATGGCAATACATTTCGGAAAATTTTCTCTTTCACAAAATTTGAGTAAGCTGAAAAATTACGTATGCAGACATCTATGAAGTTTGACTGTAGTTCAACGGGATGAAGTGCGCCGAGTTGTATTGTAATTTGCGTAAATTCCAGATCGATGCTGTCATGTGATATAAGCTCTACCAACACCTTATAAACCATAGCGCGGTTTGCTTCACTTAATAGTGGTACAGCTTCGTTAAGTACAACCAATGCAGCGTTTTGTAATTCGAGTTTATCTGCGTCAAAATCTGGATGTTCTACTAGTCGTAGTACAGCTATAACGTCTGTTTGAATATGCAACGCTAAATCTTTACTAATCTTATCTAAGGCGTTTCGTAGTCCAACCATTTTCAGTAGTTGTGCCAAGATATTATAGATTTTTATCTTTTCTTCTGTATTAGGCACGCACGCATTTTCTGATTTGGAATTAAGTTTCAGCATAAAACTTTTAAGTATCTTATCTGCTGCAAATGATGCGTCTCCGGCGACGCAGACCAATGCAATATTAGTGGCCGGATTAAAAAGGCGCTGATTGACATCATTTATATGAGTCAGCACATTTCCTAGTATGATAGTTTGATAGTTGTGACTTACAACCGGTACGCTCGACGCTCGCTCTAGTAGTGCAGACAAAGTTTTGAGCCCTGCAGATACTACATCCGCATTATCGCTTCCAGGAAAAATTTCGTTTTTCAAAGCAATCCATATAAGTTCAAAGTGTGGTTCCAAATCCAGAGGTGCAAATTTCAATGTAGATTGGTGTAGTAATTCTAAAGAGTCCAATTTTGCCACAACTAAGTCACTCTCCAGCTTTTCTATTGCCAATGATATTGTTGAATCCAGAAACTTCGACGATGCTACCAGACAATTGATTAACTTTACTGCTAAATCACCACGTGTTATTGTATCCGGATCGTTTTTTGTTGGATTAAAATCGATAGGGAAATAGCACGCAAATATTTCAAACATTTCTTCTGATAGATGCAGCAAAGGATAATTAGCTATGAAGTCCGGCATGAAAGTGAATATAAAGTCCAAGTTGCGCGGATCGCGTTCTCCATCAATGGAATTGATGAGTCCGTACAGCCAGTCACCAGCCATAGCCACCAGTTCTGAAACAAGTAAAATTAGCAGTTGCAGAGAGTTCATTTTAGGTGGATAATTACCGTCTTTGTAATGCTCCGTTAGGTACTTGAATATTACAAAAAGTTTGGCACGATCGCTACGAACCTGCGATTGACATGTTGTATGCTGAAAAAAACTGTACAGAAGTTTCGGTACGGAGTCCCGTGAGAGGTTTCGCATTTGCACCAATGAATTAATGCCATCTATTATGGCAGGCACAATGTTGTGATGATCCTTTAGACGATCCGCATAGAATATAACCAGTAACTCCAATTGAAGCTCTGTGAGTGTGACCTTAGGTAGCGCGGCTAGAACTGTCGATAATAGTTTCGTTCCATTGAAGCGGTCATCTACAACGGTGGAAGTCAAAGCGAATCCGATTCGCTCTACGAATACGGAAATATCGTAAGTGCCGTTGTCAATATCTGTGTAGTAGCAGGAGAGAGTATTGACAATATATAGAATGCATCCGGAACAGCTGATTTCCAAATAATCACCAACCTTCTGCAATTTGGGTTGCAAGCTTTTGAAGTGACTCATCGTTTAGGAATGCTTCCTTAATAGTAGCCGTCGAAGGCGTTGTCATTTTATTTGCAAACTTTGACAATATATTTAATCTTAATGTTGTGATTTTGAGCTGCTGAATTTGCTTACTGAAAATGTGACAGTCACATATGTGTATCTATAATTTCAACAGACCGGCAACCATAGACGTCGAAGAGGGGTCATCATGCGCATCATACGTAAAAATCTGCTATTCAAAGACAAGATCTTTCTTTTTGACATAATCCATTTCTATCAAATATCTATATTTTCCAATGAGCAAAGAAATTTTATGAAAAATCAGACTTAGAGACGCTTAAAGTTATGATTTATTAAGCAATACTAAATTTTTAAGGTAACATTCTTTCAATGAAGGTTTTGATCTCACTCTCGCTAATTCATAAATATATGACGCAATATACAACTCAAAGACACAATAGCGAAAACACGTGTCTGTATTTTAATTACGATAACCCCTCAACCTCGAACATGTCTACTTCCATTCTACTAAAAACAGCTGATATAGCTGAGCAATATGCACATATTGCAAAAGTACTTCAAAAGTGTAATATCTCGAATTTTGTTATAGTTTTTATTTTTAAACTGTTAACTATACACATTGTACATATCAATCAAAATCTAAAGGATTATAAATTGCTGCCAAAAAAGATAAGATTATATAACGTGAAATGTTGAGCTATTTTACCTTTTTTGTATAAATTTATATTTAAATTTACGTAAATTAAATTTAAATACGTTAAATACGTAAATTTTTTAACGGGTCTTACTTGGGGGCGTGGCATCTCCACCGGAGCCATCATGTATTGACACATGTTTGACATGTTAGTATCGACACATGCTCGACAATGTTTGTAGTCCGCCATTTTAACCCCATAAAGAAGTTAGTGCGAGAGAGATAAATAGTCTATTCGATTTCTTGCTGCATAGCATATAATAAATATGTAGTGCGCAGCACTACACAAAAAAATACAAGATTTATTTTAATTAATCTGTAATTAGAAGTTGTAATTTATTTTTGGAAGAACGCAACTCATTTGGATACTAATGTCCATTACCGTAAGTAGAATCCAGTGCGTCGGGTGTTGTGGGAGGGTAACAATAGTAACTTTAGGCTGAAGCATGATTTGCTTTTGCATACGACAACAAAACAATTTCGATGACTTAAAGACAGAATCTGAAAGACTAAACAAGGCACAACAAGGTCAAGCGCCTTATTCGGTAGAACCAGCCGTGTTAAAATATGTTTTTTATAAAAATTTTCCAATAATCGAACTATGGTAATCTGAATACGAAGATTGCCGCTTATGAGTATCTTTGAACAGCGCGCGCGACATTGCATCGATTGCTAACAATTTTCATTTTAATTATGTCCAACATCTGAAAGTGTTTAAAATTAGCTAGCAGCAAACCAAGTGTTCTATTTTTTCTTTATCGCAGTAAGAATCATACATTTTTTTTGGATATAAAATTACTGAGACCAATTACAACACCATGAATAAAATAAGCAATATATAAATGAAAACGTTTTGTGCGTAACTAAATTTCTTAGAAATTGATAATGTACTTAACACACTGTTTAGTAAAGTCACTTTCCATTTTTACCTGTTAGAGTGTTTCCGTTCTATTGTTACTCTTCGCACTTACGAACACACCAACAAATACGTGCATAAATATATATGTAGATATATGCACATACGTATATACATACATACATACATAAAGTGAGACACTTTATCGTCTGAATGCCATTACTATACTTAATTCAAATTTTTCTCGTTTTCGGCTCTACAATAGTTATTGCGTGGTGGCAAGCAAAAGACAAAATCTTGTGTAGGAATGACCGTAATGGCCAAAACCACATTTGCGGAAATATGTGAGAATGCCAAGTTAGCAAGAGATATGGCGCTAACTGGTAACTACGATTCAGCCTCTATATACTATGAAGGTTTGCGAGGAATGTTGGAACGTATGATCAATACAACCACTGATCCATTGCGCAAGGGAAAGTGGACAATGGTATGTTTTAAATTTCTTGTAATATACAAATGGAATTATTTAACTTTTTTTTTTTTAATTAGATCAACCAACAAATTCAAAAGGAGTATACTCAACTTAAGTCAATACAGCGCACCTTGCTAGACATATCGCTTGACCTTCAGAACACTAAATTCACGCGGCATTTACCCACGCAGCTGAGTGAAGAGTCTGAGACTAAAGATCCCGCCGCCTGGTTCCGTCCTGATCCCGATATATGGACCCCGCCACCAAAAGACCCAGATGTCTGGGGCCCACCGCGACCTGCAGCGCCGCCACCTGTACGCAATTTGCGCAATACAGCGAACAAATACAATAAAACATCCACAACTCGTAGCACAATTCCTCAACGTATTCCTGCAACAAACGCACCTTCATCGTCTACAAATAGTCGCAATAGAAACTCAAGCAGCGGCAACACAATTGCCCGCATAGGCACAACTCAGAATGCAGCTTCAAATGGCCGTCGTAAGGCAGTTAGTGATAAAAATGCCAATACTGAAATCGGAATAAAAGATGACGAAGTAACTGGTAGCAACGGCGGTGGAGCAGATGGTGACGCTGGCGAAAATGAGGACGAGAAGAAATTTCAACCGAACAATCACATCGAATCTGAATTGGTGGATGTTTTGGGTAAAGCAATTATTATGGGAAAAGAAGAATATTATTAATGTATGAATTGCTTATGTTTTACAGAACGTGATATTTTACAAAAGAATCCCAAAGTGCGATGGGACGACATTGCCGATCTGCGCGATGCCAAGCGTCTGTTGGAAGAGGCAGTTGTATTGCCAATGTTAATGCCGGGGTATTTTAAGGTACGATAATGTGTATGTATTTGTATGTGTATAGGAAGCTTACGATATTCATCATCTGAATTTTAATGATTATTATGTTAAAACGTCGTAGTTTTTTGTTTTTAAAAGCGTTCGCCCACATTTAATGTTTTGCTGTACTCGTATTATGATAAGCGAATAATGCGTCATTGTAAATTGAAAACAAGTTATGATTAATATGTCGGGGTTGTTATACCGTATGCTTGTATGTATAACATTCACACATAATGTGAAATATTATCAGTTTGAGAGTTCGTAACGTGTTAAAGGAGGTATCGTAGACCCAATAAAATATACAAATTTATGAACCTTTCGGTGCGAATCAATCTAGATATGCCCACCTAGTTGAGTGGTAGCTATTGCTGACCTTTTGGTTTCTTATTTACAAATAATTTGGTTAAAACTCAGCAGTCATCATTTCAATTGCAATCGAATAAAATATCGGTATTTTCATTTACGTCCACGTTTTAGGATAGGTTCTATACAACCCAGCCGTCCTTTTTCGCCTTTGCATATTTTTTATTGCAATAAATTTCAACTTTAAATTTGATATAGTTGCTAAAAAATCTTAAAATTTTGTGTAATGGGTATTAATGTTTCGGTTCCATAGACGTTTACGCTTTAACTTTTTTTTTTTTTTTTTCTCTTTTTTTTAGGGTATACGCCGTCCATGGAAGGGAGTTTTAATGGTTGGTCCCCCTGGCACGGGCAAGACAATGTTAGCCAAGGCTGTAGCAACTGAATGCGGCACAACTTTTTTCAACGTCAGCTCTTCCACACTCACTTCGAAATACCGTGGTGAATCGGAGAAGATGGTACGCTTACTTTTTGAAATGGCACGTTTTTATGCTCCGAGTACGATTTTTATTGATGAAATCGATTCGTTGTGTTCGCGACGTGGTTCGGAGTCAGAGCACGAAGCTTCTCGACGTGTAAAGTCCGAGCTTCTTGTGCAAATGGATGGCGTGGGCAGTGAAGAGGCAAGTAAAGTTGTAATGGTTTTGGCCGCTACAAATTTCCCTTGGGATATTGACGAAGCGCTACGCCGACGTTTGGAGAAGCGTATTTACATACCGTTACCTTCGGATGATGGACGTGAGGCGTTGCTAAAGATCAATTTGCGTGAAGTAAAGGTTGATGACAGTGTGGATTTGGCTTTGATTGCCACAAAGTTAAAGGGTTATTCAGGAGCGGATATAACAAACGTTTGCAGGTGCACAGATTTTGGCATCAGCATAATAAAATGAGATTATACAATAATTTTAATTTCAGAGATGCCAGCATGATGTCAATGCGTCGCAAAATTGCTGGACTGAAACCCGAACAAATTCGTCAATTGGCCACTGAAGAAGTTGATCTTCCCGTATCCAATCAGGACTTTAACGAAGCCATTAGCCGTTGCAACAAAAGTGTCTCTAAATCAGATTTAGAGAAATATGAAAAGTGGATGAATGAATTTGGTTCATCATGATGGCCCGCTTATAGCCAAAAGATTACTGGAATTCCGGCTTCATTACTTCTTCATCCACTAGCATCACCATTAGAAAATATTAGCACATATACATACAAGTATATTTTTTTAAAAGTATTTTTCTAATCCTTTGAAATCCATGTGCAAACAGATATATATTTCTACAGGATAGGATAAAAATTTAAATTTTGATACGTCACGAAGCGAATTGAAAGTACGAGGTATTAATAAGACTAACATGATCTTTGAGAACGTTAACCAAGTGCACCTAAAACTTTTATATTTCCTTCCATTCATCTACTCGTTCATAATCTTAAAAAACCCATAGGCTTTAAAATATTGTAGTTCATTATCATTTTGTTTGTGCCTTTTTAAAAAAATTTGTTTTATTTGTTTTTTTTTTTTAATATTTTTTAACACCACCTAATAAGTTATTAAAAAACACTTATTTATACGTAGCAAGCTAAGTTTATTTAAAAAAATTAAAAACAAACCTGAAGCAATATGAATGTACTTAACAATTTATAATGAATAAAATATTTTTAACTTGGCATTAAAAGTTTAATGTGAAATTTCACTTAATTCTATGCGCGAAGTTTCAATTCTCAATTCATAATTTATACATGGTTAGACCAGTTTATCAATTGCCTAGTCATATCTACAGTATACAATGGATGCTGATTAAAAAAATTTATTTATTTTATTTACAGTTTAAATATGATTAAAAACTAGTTACAAGCTATAGCTACGTTGACCTTATGCTTACTTGCTATTATATGATAAGAATTCACTAATATAGATATATATTTGTCAACAAAGATACTTTAATGGTACAGTTTAAATTAATAATATTAGGAAGTTTCTTTTATATTGGGCGTATGTATATTTATATATATATACACATACATATATATACATAAATATATATGTATATACTTATAAACACAAATATTTATATAGATTTTATATTTTATCGTATAATTGGGATGAGTTGAGAAAGTTTATGATTTTGATAATGTTATCGGCGGTGGGAATAAATAGGGCATGTATGGGATCAGAATAGGGAAATTGTGGATGCCTTTGTGTTCTGAAATGGGGGCAGATACAGGACGGATGTTGCAGTATTTCGATTACAAAAACTACAAACGGCGAATTTGGCTGCTTTATCCGCCTGTTCTCTTCCTGAAATAAGGCAATGCCCGCAGACCCATATGTCAATGCGTGGAACGCAATCGGTAAGAGTTTGTCTGAGTAATGATAGATAAAAAATGTATATTACGTTCTACAAATAACTGAAGGCTTTAAATAAAATCCATATAAACTGCGCAAGTTTTACTTTTTTTTCAAATATCGTGCTTTATTTCCATGTCAGTTTACTTTATTTGACTTATTTACTTAAAACTAGATCCAGCCAGTCAATTTAAAAAAAAAAAAAAACAATTTAGTTTTTCACATACAGAATATGAAGGAATTTTTATAAAAAGCTTATTGTGTTATTTCTTTGGTGTCAAGCACGACTGTTTGCTTTGGTCTTATATTGTATCGATTTTCTTTTTTCTTTGATTTGTCGTTGTATTTCATCTCTTCTATCAATGCATAAGCAGATGGCAAATCTTTCGGTCTGGATGCAAATAGTGTATAACAAAGGGGGGGGGGGGGGGGGGGTGGGTATAAACCAGATACGAAGACGCGCAGAGCATCCTGTATTTGTCATTCAATGCATTTGACAAGACCGTGGCCTCACCGTGTAACATATTAGTCTTATTTAGAAGTAATGCTAACTTTTGCTCTACCTCGTTGTAGAACTGACAAATGGTCCGTTCACCCTGGTAAATTGTAGATAGCTCCAGTTCAATAAGATAGATTGGACGATTATCGGCAAACATCAAAATTAGCCTAGCTATAATGGCCTTGAAATTTAAAACGGTATATACCGATGTCAAAGCAAAATCGGCTGGTCCTACAACCTTGTTTCTAATCATAGCTACTGCTTGGTAGTGTTTTGAACTACCTTCGTATTTTTCAAAAACTTTATAAGCACAATGTGCTGCCTGACGCCATGAAACATACTTATCTATGTTGCCCTCAAAATCAGGAAGTGATTTTACTACATCTAAGGTCTCAGAACACTGAATTGTATTATCTATAGTTATTGCTTCATAGGTCTCTATCGTTTCAGTGCAGGAAATTTTATACGAATGTAACTTTTGATTAAGCGCCGTTATTTCAGCTTGAAGTTTTTCGATTTCTTTTGCGACTGTAGCGTCAACCATAGACTCGATTTGTAATTTTAATCCCATAGCATCCATCTTGTCTGCTGTACAATTTTTCTTTGCCTTTTTATTTTCAATACAAATGGTATACAAGCTGCGTAGACTCTACATTACAGTGTAATGATGACGTGGTTGATAGTGCTGGGTAAGATATACACTTTATGAATGAAGTATTGTTTTTAGAACACTATTTAAATTTAGTGATTTATTCACAGAAATAAAAACTTTTAATGAAAAAAATTATCGAATGCACTTTGGCAATTTGTTAAGTTCAGAATATTAACCTTATAAATTGTTTTAAGTAATCCCAATCCAAAATTGGGAAAGTTATGTGTATAAACTGAAAAAAGAGTGAAAGCAGATGAATGCGAAGTCACATTGTGAACTAGCACAAGTTGTGTTGTTGTATATTGAGACGATATAATTGTAACCAGCTGATTTGGAAAACACAATTTGAAAAGTATTTAATTATTAATAATAATTTCGCTTCACAAGACTAAGTAAAACCTCCTTTATAAATGTTTGTGATTCTTCTTTTTAGTTGCAATATTTTTTTTATGAATTGCATCTAATATTTATAACAGAATTCAAACAAACATTCTTTGTTTTTACAGATACACCAACGTTGGATATTCAATTAAAATTGGAGCCAAAATGTCAACTGCCTTGCCTCAATCGAATGTAAACAGTTTAATAGTCAACGGTACTCGCGTTTTTCGAGTTATGTGGCGTGAACGAACCAATAAAAAGCACAAAACGTGGAAAGATGATGGTACATTGGAAGTAACAGGAAGGCAAGCTGTACTTAAGGATAGTATCGGGAAATATATGTGTTCACAACTACTATTCACGGATGTTGATTTTCAACCAGAAATGCAAATGATTATAGCAAATAAAGAGGTTGAAGTACAGAATGAGATTAAAACAGCTGATGAACTTTTGTTGCATCAAAGCGAGCAGATGCGGAATCGCAAAGACAAAGAAGAACAGGAGTCGGAAGAACCGAACTACGCCGATGTTAATTTCAAAGTCAATTTCAAACGAAAGTTTGAGGCTGTTAGTGAGAAAGCGTCTGCAATATCTGCTCGAAAATTCACATCACCGCCATTTAAACGTTCTTCTAGTAACACCGTAGATAACAAATTAATGAGCTGGGGAAGTAAGCGTGAGCTAGTTTCAACAAAAATGGACGATATATCAAAATATAAAATGACTGAATATATTTGCATGCTTCAACCTTCTGAGCTTCAATCCCTCATTCTAAAAAAGTTCTACGACTTCTGTATACAATATAAACCAATTGTGCATAAGGTAAAAATAAGTTGTTTGAAATTAATGGGCAAAATTATGTTCGTTTTTTATTATTAGGAAATTACTATGACAAAACTACTTGAACTTTGTCATCGGGCTTCGGATCATCCAGTTTTGTTGCAGCAATTTGAGAACGATACCACGCAAATGATGACGCACCTAATGAAAAATCTGCCAGATTGGACTGAAATGAACGATTATGATGGGACGAAATTTGAGTTTGTACAATCTATTCTAAATCGTTACGCATTGGAAAAATATGAAAAATGTGTAGTCATTGTAAAAGCCGCACCAACTATCGAAATAATAAAAGGATATTGTGACTATATTGATTTGAATAGTATAGTTATCGACGACCATACTAATCCAATGGATTATGTGTCTCTTATCAATCGTTTCAATGTGCCGCTTAAAACAGATTTGGATGCGCCTCGAGTAGCTTTTATTAAGGCTAATATTAAAATTCCAATAAATCTGAAAATTTCCAATGCAAAGCAGTTCGTTTTATATAACTACCTGCCACAGAAATCGGAAATTTTGAAGCTTATACTGCCGCAAGATAATGTACACATATATCAGCTTATTACGGGAGGCTACGAAGAAAATATGTTTTTGAATGAAATGGAAGCACCTGGTTTTGTCGAAAGTTGTATCAGCGATCAATTGATAAAATCGCTTGACAGTGATTATTTGGAAAAAGTAAGTTGAATTTGTGTTTATTAGTATCGGGGTAGAAAATTCCATCCATTCTCCAATTTGTTTAGGCACAATCGCCAATTTGTGCGTTCTACTTAAATTCTATTCACCTCAATATACTGTAAAAACATTTGCACAGAGACAAGGGTATAAGTCTCTCTCTGCGAGTACAACGAATAATTATACAGCAAATAAAATACTTTGTGTTTAATATTTTCATTTGCAGTGTTATATTGATAAAAATTTAAATCTTTTCATTAACAGATGCAAAATACTACTGGAAAATTAAATACAATTTTGAAATCGGTTCATTACAATCCACTTCCAAATATATCGTTCTTACAGGTTGGTAAAATACCCATATATTCATACATATAATAAATTTTCTTTTTTTAGTCATCTGGTATTGATGCGGGATATTTAAAATCTGTTTTTATCAAATCAAGTTTGTTTTGAATATGATAAATTAAAAACGAGCTCGGAAAATGCTTAAATGGTGGACAAAAATAAAAATCGAAAAATACGTTCAAATTAAAATAATTTTCATTGTTTTCTTCAAACGACAATTCAAGTCGCGATGACGCGATGACGGAGTGCGAGAAGACACCAAGCACTTCGTCTTGTCCTCATTCACCGCTAGACCCATGAGCCGAGACTATTTTTCAATCTCTGGGAACGCCTTGCTGACTCGCCGTTCCTGCGTACCGATGACATTGATTTGAGTTCTAGCCATTTAGTCAATTCTAGCCATGTCCTGTTTATGTACACACTAGTACGGGCTGCAAAGCCCGAACAACGATTGTTTTCATTGTTTTATATACACTGTACATTGAGTGTGAATGGTAATTTAATTTGGTCACAATAATTCCAATACCTTATAGGTGGCTAGGCACCACATATCAACTATATCTTTCTGTCAGCCCATCTGTTTGTGTGTATGCGCTCCGTTCCCATAATCTTTGAGATATTGCTTTAAAAACTGGCATATAAACTTTATACCCAGAAACAACACACTAGATTAAATGACCTCGATATGGGTACAAAAAGTACCGTCTATTATTGAACAAATTATAATATTACTTGAGGCCTAGATATTCCAACTATCGAATATACCTGCTAAGTTTCTTCCTTTTTTGGCCCTAAAACCGCTCATTCGGTCATGGCCACACTTAGAAATGCGTACCAGCCCATATGATCTTGCTTTTTTCAGTAGATATTTTTTTTACTTATTTTATTATTTGGTTAACTGTACGTATTGCGTAGGAGAACATTTTGCCAACACCGTTTAATTTCATTTAATAATTTTAACATATATTTTAACTTTATGTTTTGTTATTGCATAATTCGCTTAATAGATTACAAATTAATAATTTTATTTGGAGGATACCATGAGAAAATGTTGTAACTAACAAAAACGTTTAACGACGACAATGACTCATTCAACATAAAATAATTTGTGTATTAATCACTTTTGTTCCAAAAGTGTGGTTAATTAAAATTTTTGTCTTGGAAAATGTGTCAATTGGCGCAGCAATTTTTTCAAAAATATTAAGTGAATATTGAATATCATTCGAAACTACAATGATATAACCTTAGCTTTAATATGTAAGAGGCGCTGTATTCTGTTTCTTCTTTTAAAATGGGCGCGGCGGCGGCATAGGCATCATTCCACTTGTTCCACTTGGATATGGCATTCCGGCGTGGGGATAAAAGCCAGTCGGCGGAAAAGACCGTCCGGTAGTGTTATTGCGGTATTGTTGTTGCTTGCGCATAAGTTCCTGCATTTTTTCTGCCTTCAGCTTCCGAAGGTGCATCGTCTTACGAGCTACCAAGAACTCCTCAAGGAACACCTCTACATTCAACTCATTGTCTGTAAATTGCTTGACCAGCATCTCTGTTCCCTCTTCACTTTCTGCCGCTGCTGTTTGCAATAGAGCAAGAGCAGTTTCTTGACTGACATTGCCCGACTTTTCTTTGATCTGTGTCAGCTTTTCCTGCACCGCGTCGCAGCGTGAACGACCTTCTTCAGACAGCTCTGTCAGTTTGCTACGTAACTCAATGATTTGTGGCTCAAATTCGATGTTTAATTCGGCTTTAATGCGATTTTCTTCAAAGAGACTATTTTTTTGAGCCTTCATCACCTCGAGTACTTCATCGACTTTTTCTTCCAGTTTCTCATCGTTGTTTAGTAAATCCTTTAATGCATCGGAAGCCAGTGGGGCTATAGACATCTGCAGTTGGTTTATATATTCTTGATACATTTTGTTTGTAATGAAATATATTGTATTTACTATTTGTTATTGTTTTTTACTGAATTGCGGTGTTGCTTATTATTAAGTGTTGGAAAGGACAAAAAATAAATATGGAACAAGAATTTTGGCATTTTTAGCAACAAAGGGCACATAATAGAGTCCCTTTAATTTAATATCAATAAAGTTTCAATTTCGGTCCCCTAAATGATGGTATGTGTTGTTATTTGTTGTAATATGAATGTAGAGTTAAAAAACTTTTTATACATAATGTGAATAGTACAGTGTTCGCTTTAAAACGTGAACTTATTAAGTCCAATGCGATCAACCAATGCATCCCATTAAAGAATACTGTACATTTAATCTCAAACAAAAGTTCAACGTAATTAAAAAACAGTGAACAAACATAAAAATTTACTCTGTGAAAGTCAACTGTGTGTTTCATTGAAGTTTTAGACCTATTTTTTTTAAGTATGACTAACTGCTTCTAATTTTTAAATCTATTTTATGTATTAAAATGTTTCACGTATTCAGCTAAAGTTTCAACAGGCGTTCAATATATTACAAGTATTATTAGGTGTGAAAGATACCATTGATATGTTTAAATTAGAGTATATCGCTGTTAGTTAAGGGTAAAATCTGTGGCTGGAGAATTATTCTCATATTTTAATATCACTCTGGTACATCGACTATGTTAATGAAGACATATTTGAGGATAAAATAATCGATCACAGGAAATATTACTTAAAGATATAGTTATAATTGGTAGTTTTTGCCAGAAAAGTAGCTTAACAGACAAACAAAAATAATATACGTTTTTTGTAAACAGAGATTCAAGCTTTAGAGCAAATGATTAATGTGACAAATTCTAAAAAATGCAAGTCATCCAGGCTTTCTTAGACATCTACTTATAGTTTGGCAAGTAATTATAATTTTAAAAGATGCCAATAACCAACAACTAATGTTCATCCGAATAAAACTCATTAGCATTTTCTTTATTTAATTCTACCTTTATAAGCTAATTTTTGTTTATATTTTAGAGATTAATACATAAAAATATGTCCCTATTTTAGGCCGTTTTAGTACTACAGACCTGTTGAGAATATTTAAAATCTTGCGAAAACTTATTATGTATCGTAAGTTAGTTCAAAACTGAACAAAAATTCACTGAAGGAACAAAGTTAATAAAATATAAAACGATCAGCGAATGTGAGAAATTTCATAGGTTGACTAAGGTATAAATTTAGCTCAATACATATATGTATGTGTACACGCTCTTCCGTTTGATTATTCGTGTACGGCCAGATTTTGTTAACTCATAATGGTGGTCATGCATTTGTTAGGCAGTGAACCAGTTGACAGCTCTGTGTCATTGCTTCCCGACCGCCATATTGTTCGCGTCTATTCGTGTTGTGCTGCAAGATAATTTTAAAATCAAATGAAATACGCTGAGTTATTGCAAATAAACGTGTACTATTTGTATAATGTGCAACTAATTTATTGATTTACACATAATTCGGCAATCGGCAGTGGTAGTTATTGTGCAAACTGTGTTTTGAATAGGGCAACATGAGAAAAATTTTCTTCGTGCATACAAAATAATGCCCTACTACTTTGTCTCTCCATTGCCCCATTGGGTTCGGTCGTGGCTTGTTTCTGCCTTTCGTGCTGTGAATTTAGTGGAGAAATAGAATAAAATCGTGTGAATATAAAGTTAGTGTGTGGAATGCTCCTCAACATTGGGTGGCCAACGAGATGAAGATGTAACACAAATGTTTTTCTCTCTCAACAACGTTTTACAAGTTAAAAGATTTATGTGCGCGATATAGTCGAATTATTGTTTCCATTGTAAGATCATCATAAACAAATTCTATATATTTATATCAGTGTATTCTTGATGCTCCAAAGATAAAAATTTTTACAACAGCAGTCGAAACGTTTATAACGCGATTAGTATATCATTTAACTCGTACGCGTAATATAGTGAAACTCAACTGAGAAGATTTGTTGTGCTAAAAATTCGGTATAATTTTGTGTAAGGCTCTTACAATTAAAGTTGATTCATTATTTTTTTCTAATCATAAGTTGTACAAGTCATTACTGGTCCATTATTATTTTTTAATAATACCATTTGCCGGATATGAGTTTACCTACATCTCTATAGTTTCACTGTACTTGTTCGACAGTCGCTTATTAATGTCGATACATGTGCATGAGATGATGTTATCGATATCGAAAATCCTACCATGCGATGTTGGCAGATTTCTCTTATTTCGCGTCTCTCTCGAATTTAGTTATTAAAAAAGCCGCGTGTAAAATACAAAAGCTAGAGCATGTAGTGAGAAAAACAAAGTAAAAGTAAAATAAAAAGTCGAATACAGTTTGTGTTTAAAAAGTGCGAGGAAAAAAATGTTTAGAGTTATTGTAGTGTTGGTGAACAATTGTTAAAACAGCGCGCGCGCTCTCCTTTTCTAGCTCTCTCTCATTAAACGCCGTCGTCGAAACACGAGAGCGTCGCAACACACACACACACACATGTCGTGCTAATCGTGTTTATTTTTGCTGCGTTTTCATTTTTAGCACATATTAACGCTTCCCCCGCTCGTCGACCCCGTTTGCTTATTCTTTCGAGTTCGTTGGTACGCTCTTTGCGCCTACGTCAGTTAACATTTTTTGTAATAATTTATTACTACACACTACTACGACTGCATGTGCATATTTGTATGTATGTATATGTGCATACTAATGTGGTTGAAGTGATGACATAAATGTGTAAGTAAAACTGAATTTTTAAAATCTATAAAATAATTCATAAAAAACTATTTACAACTGTATATGTCGCAATTAGCTTTTATGTCCAAATTGCCAACAAAAATGAAGTAAAACAAAAGTAAGCAACACAATAACAATGTACAAACACACACGCCGCTTGATATATTGAGATTTTTGTAGTAGTATATGTATATTAAAATCTCTGTGTGCGTGAGCGGCGAAGCCAGCAACAACGAATGAACTGAAATTACCATTCGGTAAAAGTCGCCGTATAATTTGCCTGCGTCTTATAAAACGCGTACTTCCGTTGATTTTAAAAGCGTCTAAATAGTGCAAAATAAACAAAAAATGATAAAATATTCGAGACCTTTAATTGAGCTAGCAATGGCACCAGAAGTTTTATAAAAATGTTGGAAACTAAGTTAGAAAATGTGATCAAGAAAAATCATTATTGCAAAAAGAAAAAGAAATAATATATCATAAACCTTACACAAGCATGATGTGCAAAGACACACGCGTGTAAGCGAGAAAGTTGTATATCTGCGGCAACAGCGAATACGTATAATAGGGAGAGCGTGAGAGAGATTTGAACTCTCTCTGTTCACCGTCAGGGTTGCCATTACATTTTATCTCGCTATTTTTACGGCGACTAAGTGCCTCGAGAAGAGATATTTCTGTTAAATTTTGCTTTTACGGTTGGTGTGTAAACTGCAAATTGTTATTGTTTTGTATTGCATACTCAGATTTGAAATACCGAATTAGCGTTCGACGTTTTAAAATAAGAAAATGAACAATTGAATATTACTTTCTAATTTTAGTTAATATATCCTTAAACCAACCGCTGCAGTTGGGGAGGCCACCGTCGGATTTGTACAAGCAACAAAAAGAACATCAACAATATCTAAAGTAGCAGCACCTAATCAGCCGAAGGAGTAGTCGTTGTACTACTCGGTATGAATGAGAAAATAAAATCACCCTCTGGGCAGGGTGGTGGTGGTAGTACTAGTAGTAGTAATGCATCCGGTGCAAGTGGCAGTAATACTGGGTCGGGTGCATCTCCTTCCGGTATGCCTCAATGTCCTTCAGGCGGACCAACAACACCGACGTCTGGTCCGCCAACGCCTAATAACGGCAGCAGTGATACTTTACAGACAGCTCCGCCTCCTCCACATCACTATGGTGGGCAATTGCCACCGCATGGTGCTGGCGGTCCTGATTCAGCTGTAATGACGCATTATTCTCATCCACATATGCATCAACAACAACAGCCACCTCCGCCTCATATGCAGCATCAACCACCGCCGACACCACAACAACCCGGTCAAGGTCCACCACCCCTACAACAGCAGCAACAAACGGGCGAACATCCGTCCACGCCAAAAGAAGTGGATTATGGTCATTTGCCCCCGCCACCGGGTGGACATCATCCAGCATATGCGCGTTACCATGCTGACCCTAATTTGGATCCCTATCGGTATGGACATGCAGCCATGCAACAACCACCACCAGGTGGTAAACCACCAACACCACAGCAGCAGCAGCAGATGCAAGGTGGTCCACCAGGTCCAGGTACGATTGGTTCACCTGGACGGCCACCACCTCAACGCTACATACCCGGACAACCTCCACAAGGTCCAACGCCGACTTTAAACTCATTATTACAATCGTCACACCCGCATCCGCCGCCGCAACATCGCTACACGAACAGCTATGATCCGCAGCAAGCTGCCGCAGCAGCGGCGGCAGCTGCTGCTGCACATCAACAGAATGTTCAACAGTCGGGTGCTCCTCCACCGCCTCCAGGACCTCACGCCCATGGTCCGCCACCACCAGGACCCCCGCCACCGCAGCATCAGCCTCCGTATGGTGCTCAGCAGGGAGGCTGGGCACCACCGCCAAGGCCCTACAGTCCGCAGTTGGGACCATCGCAGCAGTATCGGACACCGCCACCGGTAAGTCGAAGAATTCTGTTCAATCAATTTTTTTTTTACTATGTACAAACAGTCAAACAGAAGAAACAGTCTTGTTAATAATTTTGATTACAGTTCTTGATGTAATTCGACTCTAAAAATCTTATCGATTAAAAAAATTTTCTCATATGTCCATCACTTATGAAAAATTCTAGATTGAAGGCGATACAGCCCACGCATATGACAAAAAACTTCGTGATCTAAAGAAGAGTTAGCAAAATTAAACTCGCAGGTTAGATCTTTCAGTAACTTTCTAAACGTTCCACAATATGACTCCACAGTAGATTTGTATGACGTTTACCATAAAAAGTAGAAGTGGCATATGAATATCTCGTAGAATTGATGAAGAGTTTTTCGGATCTCTATGTCTCCTTTAGTGTGTTACAACATTCCAACAATCTGATAAAACTATTTCACAGAATGGGTGAATGATATAGCTAAAAAAAATATAAGTTTTAGTGAAGCACAAGATGTTGCAAACTTTGTTATTGGCACCTACAAAAAAAAAAGGAGAAAAAATTACGGTAACAAAATAAAAATCGTTTCAAAGCCAAATAGCCTGACTTAAAACAACCTTGAGTTGTAAGTATAATTAGTGCTATTGGTAAATGATTATAAGAAAGTCGTAACAATGTTGATATTTATACGAATCTGAAATGTGACGGTAGAGGTGTGTGGTGTCTATATCCAGATAAGTTTGGACATTCCTTTTGTAAAGGTGAGGTATCGCCCAGAATGAAATTGTTCTCGTCTAATTTTAAAATATTTGATTTACAATGGCATGCTGCGTTTTTTAGATGACTAAAGAAGAGTTAGTAAAACCCTTTGATTTCTCTTTTTTGAGACCACTTCACAACATGTATCTATTGATTGACCTCAGTTCACTTAATCAGATAAGATTAACAAACAGAGCTCGCTCAGTATTTGGAGGTTCAATTTCATAATTTTGTTGATGGTTAAGGCAAACGGTTGTGTTCGAAGGTAGCGAGCGCCCTGCAAACTATTACATATTTGTTTATGCATATAACATAAAATACACGCAAACGTAAACAAATGTAATGGGGGCATGTCAACATAAGGCTTTGATGTGAGTTGGTTGCGATTTATGATATTTGAAGATATTATTGTAACAGTGCGATACATAGAGCCTTTTTTCCATGAGTTTAGTTTCTTTGTATGTATTTGAACACTCAGACCGACGGATATGTTTTCTTTTTGTGCTGATCACAAATGTCTACATTGATTCCTTCACCATATTACATACATTTTGACATTTGAACAACGTAACATACACTGCTACAAATGTGTTTTTGGTATGCAATGGTACTCTTTGTGTGAAGTGTATAATAAGTTCCAGGTCTGGAAAACAGATCGATTTCGTATGCAATTTATATGTTCATTTCTTTAGCTATACTAGAACAATACAAATACTATTTATGTCGCAATGAATAAGCTTCATTTATATTAAGTTCTAGCCTCCATGTAAACATACAGATAATTTTTTCTACTTTTACACTTCACTTTTACAGGAATTCGCGCTCTACTTTATATTGATGGAAATAAATTTTTTTTAAAAATTTGATTGTGATGTCAGGACCTCAAAACGCAAGTTTTGGTCAAGTGTAGTATAAATCAAAACAAAATAGACATTCTTGATAGTATCGCCAAGAACAAAGTATAGTATTTATCGCGTCGTTTGCACCGCTGATCAGACATTGAGTGTGAATAGAAATGTGATTAACTCATTACTTATTCACTTACATATCAATTTCATTAGTTAAATGATGAAAAGAATTATCTTTCGGGTGAAGGAACAAAATAAAACTGCTTTAATGATCATTGCTGCTTACTGTACTGCATATATGCATAATTGTAACAATAAGCAAATGTACACAACACCGAATAGTATAGTTTTAATCATGAGAAAAGTATTTAAACTTCGGTTCTACTGAAGATAACATTCTGTTATTATTCGGGCGATAAGAGCAAATGTAAAGCTGGTTGCTTAAAGAACACGAAAGTGTGCGGCAACTCACGTGTTTGTAAGTTACTGCAAGGAATGAAACATAGGCGAGCAATAACCTGAGACACGTTTGCTTTTAAATATGAACACATACATAAATACATGTGTATGTACATACATATAAACAGACCTTCATCTTACGTCGATCCACAGCAGTTTACTCTTACTACTCAGCTGATTTTTTTTTATTTATTTTTCTTTTATTTTACAATACAAGAGCACGTTTGTTGACATTGTTGATTTTCTTTGTTTATTATTATTATTTTTTTTTTTTCAAATAGTTTTGGTTGTTTCCTCGGTGACATACTCTTTATTTATTTTCTTTCCGTCTATAAGTACAATATTGATCATTGTACTCGTCGTCTACTCTATTTTTGCTTGTTTCTGCTACTGTTGCTTATATTGTAATTGTTGTCGTCACTATATATTTATGTGTATGTATGTACATATATATGTAGATATTTTTGTTTGTCGCATGCCATATTTTCCTTATGTATTAACAGTTGTTGATATGGATGGTAATTATCCCCATCTTGGTATGTACTTTATAGTATACTAGCGGCCCGCTCCGGCTTCGCACGGGTATAAAATATATAGCCTATGTCACTGAAAAAATTATTAAAATCGATCCAGTAGTTTTGATTTATTCATTACTGCCCGTGGCCGGACGCGTTAAATTTGGAGTACCAAATTCCCTATACCATGAAGATTTCCTGATATCTTTGGAATATCTAAATTCATACACTACATTTTTAGTTATTTACTTTTTACATTTTTACCTATTTATTTTATTTTTACAACAATTATTATATACAACGTTCACAGCTTTCTTGTTATATATATTATATGTAGACCTTTTCAATGTGTACAATACTTAGTACATTATTTTGATAAAGCTCGTAGCGTTCAGCCTGCGTTTGCAATGTAAGCGGAAAAAATGTAACTATTTACGACATCACATAAGAAGCCTCAAAAATAACAGTATTTCTCCACTATTTAATGGACGTTATTATACATATAAACTTTCATCAAAATTCATTGCGTAGTTTTAAACATTTAAGCATACATAGGGATATAGGGACAGAAAAAGCGACTTTGTTTTATACTATGTTAAGATTATGTTATTATGTTACATTAAATTTTAAGATTTCAAACGACGTCATACTGTTCTACCATCTCCAAGAATGTGTGGTTCTTTTAGTAATGATTTATAGTTCTGTGAAATGCGCAAATTATGTGTTATGTTTTACCTTTTTTTTATAGTTTTTTTTTTATTTCATTTGTTCATTCTCGTTTACATATTTAAAATATTTGTATCTACTATAGATATTTTTGAACAGTATTGTGTTAGGTCAGTGTTTTCTCTTTAGTAAGAATAATTATGCTAGTGTGTGCCGGTTCAGTTTAATAAAACCGATGTTACAATTTTCCAAAAACTTTTTAACATATTGGAGGAGACATCGTAGATCTTATACATTATATATATGTATGTGTAAATATATGTTTGTGTTTTTAAGTGTAAATATACGTTGTATTGTGGCTTGGTGTATACTGCAAATAGAATAAAAAATGTGAATTATATTGTTGAAATTTTTAAAGAGTGTTGAAAGTTTGTCGTGCTTGTATCCACCATGCAGAGTTGTATTGTGGCTTGGCGTACACTGCCAATCAAATAAAAAATCTTGGCTCCCCCCCCCCCCTAATTTTTGAAAACTTTGCTAAAAAATGTATTTTACTACACATTTTGAACTTTTGCCTACTAAAAAAAAAATTACAAAGTCAGCCCCCCTTCGAACACAGCGGCTGAGGGCTAAGGTTCTAGGCCCTTCTAGTAGATTGATATTGATCTATATAGGTTTTTTTTTTTTAGGCCTATTGGGTTTGTGCAAATGTATGTAACAGGTAGAAATAATGGTCGGAGACCCCCCAAAGTTACCACCATTATGGTCAGGAATGAAAGAGGAGTCGATATAGCCATGTCCGTCTGTCCGTCCGTCCGTCCATCCGTCTGTCCGTCTGTATGAACGAAAGGATCTCGGAAACGGTAATAGATAGAGACTTCGTGTTTTTTGCATTCGACTAGGTTTGCTCCGGAATTTCACAAGTTTATTTTGAAATTTTGCCCCTCCCCCCCTTCCCCATAAAATCACCCCTTAGGGTGAAAATTTCTTCGGCACAAAAAAAATTGAGTGTACTAATATAGAGATAACGTCTCTCTTAGCAAAAATCCAAAAAGTTCATCAAAATCGGATAATAAATGGCGATTTATAAGCAATTGAATTTGAACAACCCCCCTTTTCTTTTCATTCATATTCGCGCAGTGAGAAGTGGTCATGTGTTTGGTCATAAGCTCGGGAAACATTTAATGTGTTTGTTAGGCGACCTGAACTGGTACAGGGCCTCTTACAGTCGGTTACGCCCGACTGTATTTCCTTATTGTTTTTTTTTCTATTTTGCCGTTTCTAGACAAAAATAAAAAAATTCAGAAAGGTTGGACAGACTGCTTATATTAAAAATTATATCAGTTACGTAAAGGCGCCAAATTTATCTAAAGGAACTATTTGCAGTGGCAATACTCACAAGAAAATTAGTAAAACAAATGTTCAATTAGTACTACAGTGGAATCCAAAATAGTAAGATATAATGTCCAAAAGTGCGATCGGTTTAGGCGATAACAATAGCTATTTATTATTGATTCAGAAATTTAAGTACCATAATTCCGAACCAATGCAATTTGTAAATTCTCCGTCTTCCAGTTACCGATAACCCTTTTTTTTAAATTAATTTTTTATATGAAGTTCTAAATCATCCGAAACATAATAAGTAAAAAAAAAAAATATTTTTTTGGACTATAAAAAGAAATAAAAATAGCTGTCGTGTCATGCACTTTTCGTGGATACAAATAAGAGGAATTCATGAACTGAAGACCCTGGTTCGTTCTTAAAGTTTTTGAAAGCTTTCTGTTCATCTATACAAACGACATACGAACAGAGGGACAAAGCTGTATTGATTCATATATGCATCTTACATACATTGATGAATAAACCATAAAAAAACCAAAGAAACCCAGTACAACAAATCAATTGCAACTACGTCGAAGCCAAAACGGCATGAAAAGGGAATTCCTTTGGTGAACCAAAAAGACAAAAATAAAAACAAGTATCAGCCGGTTTGTGTGGGCAACAATGCTTGTATCACATACATATAAACTGAGAGATGCATGCTTACATCCATAGAGACGCGGAAAAATAAAACCATTTTTTAGTATTCTATATATTTACGTATACAATGCGATACTTGTTGGTCGGTTGACGTGATGCATATTAACATAAATAAAGAAATTGGGATGTGTTTCTTTTATTTTTATACATAAATTTAAAGCATACAGAAAATGCTTGTAGCACTCACGTGTTATTTTGTGTTGCTCGTACTTTTTATACACCTAGCATAAAGTGTGACAGAGTGTTATAATTTTATTTGAAAACTTTACCGGATAAAAAAGGTAATCAGAACACCCGCAAAATATATGTGTTTTAAAAACGTTTTTATTATAGTTGAAACCAGTTGAAATGCGTGATATGACGTGCATATAAGAGCGTGTCAAACCTATTATACTGCGTACGAGAACATATTAGAATAATTTGCTTCTAAAAACAAACTCACCATAAAAATAGGGACCACTAGTGTGGCCCAATTCGAAATGCACTCTTACGCAATCTAACGATCTTTCTTTGAACTATAGATTTGTGAGAGTAATAACTAAATACCTAGGCGACCAAACATTGTTTGGCATTCGGTAATAGAATTCGGTCTTGGATCGTAAGAAGGATTTCGATAACACGTCCATGACCTCGATTACTTGATTTACAAAATCCCGCTTCAACATGAGAAAATTTCATTTTAAAAAAATTATTTAAAAATTAAAATTACAAGTCATGTTTTTCAAAAAGAAAAATACTTTTATATAAATTTGCAACACAGTTTGTTTCATTAGTTTTTACGTACCAAACCAAACCAAACCAAAAACTCAGTCGGTGGGATGAGCAGGCTCATTTCGACACATACGTAAGTTTTAATTAAACTAAAAGTTCAGGTTGATGATTGATTGCAGCTGCACATTGCTAAATACAGCTTTTCTTTCCGTTTAAATTTAGTTTTGAATCAAATATATAGAATTAAACACAAATCTAATTTTTCAGGTTTGTGTGAAGAGTATTATAGCTTCGGCTCTACCGAACTTAACATTTTTAATGTTTTGCTACTGCGCCTATGACCACGTCAACGTCGAGTCTATACTTGTACAGCTGATTTTTGTATGAATGCACATGGATACATATCAATGTGTGTGTTTTTCAGTTTGGTTTTACCTCTCTTGGCGTGTGGACGCATTACGTTTGCGGGATGCTACAGTTGCGTATGGATGTAGGTTTCAGCATGAGTTAGTGCGGGTCTGTCAGGTTTTGTTACTCTTTTTCGAATTTTGTGAATGAACCACTATATATGTGTGTATTCATGCTTCTTTTAAAGTTTGACCTTCAAAAAAGTGGAGCACATGCCGATGTTGACGTCGTCCTCAGCTTTGTCGCATTCGCTATAATACTTCATATTGTTTTAACGCATATTTCTTTTACTTAGAATTGGAGATGTATGCTTCAAATAGTGTCTATTTCAACTAAAATTTCAATACCCAACAGTTGTTTTTAGTTCGTTTTAGTTTGAAGATGGTCTAAGTACCTGTTTTTCTTATTAATAAAAATATTGCCCATTATAAATATGGACACTTTTGGAATTCAAGGTTTCAAGGTCAAACACAGTAGACTGCAGATTTGTTTGAAATCCCGACACAAAAACATTTTAAAAATTAAAGAAACACCATTTTTTTAAAATAATTTTTTATTTACTGTGTATGGTGGATGATAATGTTTAGTTTTATTAATTTAGTTCTAATTTAAGACTTGATAATACTATCCATGTGTACATAAGAAGAATTATGCATTTGAAAAAATTTTTCATAATTTTTCTACAATCTTACTTTTTCTTCTTTTTTTTTTCATAATACCTACTACACTCGAAAAAAAAATCAGTCGTGTACGATGTGTCGGTCGTCCTTGCTATGAACGTTATACTTTACTACCCTCCGGGATACATATGCACCTCTTGAGTCCGCGTGTAATGAATTTCATTCTTGTACCCCATCCTTTCTGTATTTTTATACTACGCCACTTTTTTCCTCTCAGCATGAATTTATAAACCTAAAGCATACAAAGTCGTTGAAACGCACATAGTATTTATCACATTTCTCGTCGTTGTTGTTGTTATTATTACAGACTCGTTGCTTGTATGTATGCTTTGTGAGCCGGCACCTACCCCTGTGTAATATTTCTCTTACATGTACAGCCTACTGCGTGGCATTTGCACGCAGCCTCGTTTTATTATAGCATGTATGTGTGTATATAGACAGAATCATACCGGCTTTTCCTTCTCGTTGTCGGCATTCGTATGTGCACTTTTCGCCCGCTTGCGCTTTATCATCAACATACAAAGTCGTCCTTTTCATTTTATACTGCCATGACATTCGTTCAGCTTAACGCACACAGATAAGTAATGTGCTACCATTGCCATTCAACATTGTCGTTTGCACGTTTTGGTCGTCGTTTCACTTCGTCTGTGACGCAGTCGTCTATATGCTCCCTGCATCGCTCCTTGCGCTTTGTTCTTGTAGATACGGCCCTTGCTTTAAATTTCAAATTCCATTTCAATGCCGCTCTCTCCACTCATTTTTATCATGCTTCAGTTTCGTTCTTGCTAGCTGCCTTCATTTGTACGTTCGTTGGCATGGTTCCTATATTCTACTTTTGATTTCCAGCCATGATGTTTTTCCTCTTTATAAAGTTCGCATATTGTATAAAATGGTATCAGTTTGTAAAATTTCTAACCCATTAAAAAAGGAATTGTAGACCCCCAAAGTATGCACGACAATCGTATTTCGATTTTATCTCTAGCAAAATCACAAAATGTTTTTCTCTTTATTATATTTAATACAGACTGAGCCGATCAAACCAACCGCCTTATTCTTTACTTTTTGGTATATAAAACTTGAAATTGTTTAAAGTGACTTCTTACGCATGGATGCTTCCTTTGTGTAGACAAATAAGATTTACAACATAATTTAGTATTCTATTCTTACATTGATATATTTTGCAGTTTCGATTGGTAATCAATTTTGACACAAAAGTTTGTACCGACAGAAACCTCATAAAGTATATACATATATACTTTATCAGCTTGGCAACAAACGTTGATCCAGTGGTATTCTTCAGTGGAACTAGTACCTCAGTTTTCATAGAATCTGAAAACTATTCTGGAGATTCTCTCAACCATTCGTTGCAGAGCTTTAAGTTGGCACATGGCAACGCTTTTGATATCTTATTGGCTCAGAAGAAATGATTTTTAAAACCAAACAATCAAAATCAGTTACTGTGCGACCTTGTGTGTTTCTCACCCATATAATATAATCCATCCATTGATTGCAACGTGTCTGTCCTGCTGGAGGTTTTTTTTTTTGTGTTCGTTTTAAGTGACCATTCGATTTATTGCAACTTTTTCGTTGGCAATCACATTTTGTCGCATAAAATATGTTCATGTCGCATTACTTGACGTTGTTACGGAGCTTCTAGCGGTTACGAACCAAATGTTGTGATCTTTAATACACGCTAAACCCTGTCTTCCCAGTTAATCCACAATTTTCTAAGAGCAAGCGTTAAGCTACTAGGTACGTAAATAGTTCGTTCTTTTAGAACAAAAAAAAAATTCTCGTTAAACTAGAAGATCTTGTCCGTACAATGACCCTCGGTCGAAAAAAAATATCAAAAATTGACAAAATGGAAACGTTTTTTAAAAAAAAATTGAATTTTACCCAAACTTTTGATCGTTTTTGGCCCGTCATAATTCGATTTTTGATCAGATCAAAAAACTGGAGGGTCATTGTATGGAGAACTATATACAGAACATGCATAGTGATCGGATCATTTGTCTTCGAGTTATCACTGCAGCAAATTCGAAAAATGCTGTTTCGAGAAAAACGCTTTTAAAAATAAAAAGTTCGTTTTCACTGTTATAAATGGATTAAAATCATACTTCCAGCTAATCTGCTATTTCAGGCCCATATAATTCACCTTTTTTTGACAAGATTTGCACACCACTAAATTGCAAAAAAAAAAAATTTTTTTTTTTTTAAATTTCGCACTAGGTGTGCCCCTTAAGTTCTGTTTTATTTGGCTACCTTATGTTGCTTCCTCAACCGATGTTACAGCTTTGCACGTTTAAAATCAAAATCCTTTCATTAAATGCACGTACTATAAAATTAGGTAAGGCTACCAAAATCGTCCATCTGTTGGTTGGTTTTGTTTTGTTTTTTATATATATTTCAGTTGTTCTCTTTTAGCTATATTCGTGTACTTGGAGTGTATGTTTGTGTTACTGAATTGTTTCATATTGTGTCCCATTCGCCTCTCAAGTGTTTTACTTGCTTTCTGCCGACATTACATTTTTACTTCTGGCTGCTTCTGCTATTATTTTTACATTATGTAGTGACGGCAGCTGAAGTTCGTTTTAGCTCAATTGCTCCTTGTTGCACCATCATTGACGTTATTTTACATAGTTATCTAGCTGGGCTTCTCTCTCTGCTTGCCACGACCCGAGTTCAGTGTAGTCGAATCGGCAGTTTTCTGGGCAACATGTTCGATTCAACCGTTCTGTTGACTTCGCTTTACTGCTTTCCTGACTACTGACTGATTCAGCTGCATTCTTCTTTCGTTTACTTTGCCGTCTGCTTCTCTTCTCTGTTCGATGTCGTAATCCAAAAGTTGATAAATTGAAATTAAACTTTACGAAATAGCAGTTATTGGTCTGGCTGACTGACTGGTCTTAGTCGCATCTTATGCAGGTTGTTGCTGTTCTCTCATTTGGTTATTCGTCGCTTGCTCCTTTAGTTGCACGCCTACTTTTGCTTAACTATTTAAGTTTTAGTAATTGAGTTGAATATTTTAGGTGGATGCTTAGTTTCTCTGGAGCTCTTTTTACATTAGATGGTTTGTTTTCAATGCGCTTGGACGAATTTAAGTTAGTTTTTTGTATAGGTGGCGTAAACTAAAATTTTTAGCTTATCTTTTTACACATTGCTGCAAATGCTGCTCAGTTTTTGGGAACTTATTCCTACTATCCTACTTCCTATACTAATATTATAAATGTGAAAGTTTGTGAGGATGTATAGATGAACGTAACTCACTTATGCCCAAACCGCTAAACCAATTGATATGAATTTTGGTTTAGAGATAGATGGGACGTTGGAAAAGAACATAGGGGTACTTTTGGGGTACTTATTCCTACTATATATATGTATATAAATATTGATGGGACGTTGGAAAAGAAAATTTGCTACTTATATAAACGATAAAGAAAATTTGTCATATTTTTACACCCATTTGATATACAAGGATGAACTTCGGTGTACATGAATATGGGATCGAGAGAAGTAAGATCCATTGGTCAAGTGTGAACAGTTTCGTTTTAATAGGCTCGGACGAAGTCGCGGGTTAAGCTAGTTTTAAAATAAAATATCGAAGTTAAATTGTCACGCCCAATTTTATATACATTTTGGCTGCACATACAAATTGATGGTTATGAACCGCCAATATTAGGTGTAGCACCCAAAAACAATTTTTTTTTTCAATTTGAAACATCGTGCGAAGTGTGCATATTAAAACTTTGTTTCCATTAAAGTTAACATATAGTCTTGAGCTAACCGACAATTTATAATACGAAAAGAAAAAACAAGAGCCAAAGTTATCCTCGGTTGATCAGGAAATTTTAAAACTCTTCACACTTGCTTCAGAAACACTCGATTAGCAAGTATGCTATACAGTTGAGATTTCCAGACCAAAATTTTTGCTTCTGGGAGTGAAAATTTTTTTAACCTATTTCGAAGATTTTTGGAACAGGGCGCATACGTACACCGACAGACAGATGTATAGAAATATATGGGGTGCTTCAACGTGTTCTGTAAACTCAACAAAAAACTCTACAAGAACTTTGTAGTATTTTTACATAAGTCTAAACAAGCAAGGGTGAAGGGCATTTCGAAGTCTTGAATGCACGAATGATGCATTCTTTCATGCCTAAATTTTTTACTCATTTATATGAAGGCTAGATTTTATTTAATATGCACATTTGTGAGTGTCAACTGAAAATCCTATATAGGCGGTAGATGTTTGTGTGTGTATGCACATTCTCGTGTTCCTGGATACATACATTTCGTGCATGTGCATTCTCATAATTGGCTTTGGAAAATCGATTAAAATTATACATACAATAAAATTAAAATGTGAGAACAAACGAATAATAACAAGAACAACAAGCATCGAACGCTCTCTTTTCCGGTAACACTCTCTTGCCTCTGCTTTGATGGCCATGAAATACTATGTTAGTGTTTTTGTTATTCCTGCCGTTGTTAATACTCACCCACTAAATGTTTATTGTTGCTACTAGTATTGTTGCGAAGTATTTTTTTGAGTTTTTATTTGTTGGAGAAATTTTGGCGAATTTTCGCTATACATGGTATAACTGCATCACAATTTATCCAATTGATCCACCAGTTATACAGTGAGTTTGCCACAAACGGCTGGGATTGACTTTAAACATTTTTATTAACGAATGTATTATGTTTATACAGTTTAAAATAAATCTGGGGTGTTCATTCACCTGATAATCTAACTACTAACGTATTAAATGTGACATCATTTACAGTGCTCCTAGCCAAGCTTCCTTCCAGCTTAAAATTATTGATATGAAATAGTAAATAACCTAGTAATAACTCAAAAAACTTTGATGTCACTTATGTGGCGAAATATACATAATCTAAATTCTTGTAATGGGTTGCAATATGTAATTGGGCGTTCATGTTTCAAAATTTTGTTGATGATGCTTTCCGCTGAAGAAAATAAAATGTTTTTTATACAAAAGTTTGCTGAGGTGGGCATTAGCCAAATGAGTGGACTGCGATTTGAAGTGATAATAATGACTAAACAATTCTAATCTCCATAATTTTTTTTAGACGAACACTTCCAGAGGTCAATCTCCTTATCCGCCAGCTCATGGTCAAAACTCAGGTTCCTATCCAAGTTCACCCCAACAGCAGCAACAACAACAAACGCAACAACAGACACAGCAACAACAGCAGCAGCCGCCAGTTGGTAGTGGTACACCCGGTGGCGGTAGTAGTGCGGGCGCTGGTGGACCGCCGCCACCACAGAACGCGCAACAAAATACACCGCCCCCACCCCCAACAACTCAATATTCACCGTATCCGCAAAGATATCCCACGCCACCCGGCCTACCAGCGGCAGGACCAAATCATCGAACTGCCTACACGACGCATCAGGTATGTAATTCATTCTTAGGGGTTTTCAAACTATTCATACAGTGTGAAATTGTATAAGCGGTTTATCAGAAAGTTTTTAAATTGTCTAAGGATGTACATATGTATCTTTCGGTTTTTTTTTTTTTTTTTTTATCAATTTTGGACAAATCTGGTTATGTGTTCGGCTAAAAGTATCGCTCTCGACCAGTGGGGCTGCTCGATGGTGGAATTAAAAGTTCAAACACTATGATATTTCGCCTTTCTTCTAGGTGTTGTACATTTGTACAAATGTGTTGGGTACAAAGGAAATAATTTACAATTGATTTTTGTCATTATATTCAATATTCATTTATAATATATAATAAAGAGCCATTCGAAGGCGTGTAGTATTAATGAGAACAACAATCTTGTTGTATATACATAGTATATCGTAAATTTATTTTGCATATACATACATACATATAAGTGATTCTTTGGAAAAAATTTTTGAGCTTAGCTAGCGCATTAATATTTCATAAAAAAATAAACATTTTTTTTTTTTAATTTAAAATATTTTTATTTTTAATTTTAAATATTTTTTATTTTTAATTTAATGAACTAGAGCAAATGCTTTTGGTTGCATAAAAGTGGCCTGAATTTATCGATAGAAGAACAAGAGAAAATATTTTTTTTTTAAATTTGTTGTATAAAATAAAGGGTTTAAAATTGAAAAAAAAAAATTTTTTCCCATGAAATATTTTAAAAAGTTAAAGAAATTGTGCACAAAAAAGTCTCTTGGAGCTATAAAATCCGTTCATTCCTTTAAAAGTTATGGAAATTCGAAAATTTTGTGACAAAAAAGTTTGACCCCTGACAGTATGGCAAACCTGCAATACACGGACCCAAAATTATACTTTTTATTCTAGTTTTCACATAGACTACCAGATATATAATTGCCCAAAAAAATGGAGAGCTTTTTTTCGAGTATGGAGACGATCGGATAAAAAAAACCACATAATCTTGCACCTTGTTGAATGACTCAGTCACTCACGACAAGGATTATAAATAGTTATTTAGTATATTGTTCAAAATATGCGGGAACCATACAAATTTTTTTATTTAACACTATTTTACAGTATCCTGAACCAAATCGGCCGTGGCCTGGAGGTTCATCTCCTGCACCTAGTCCCGGTCATCCGCTACCACCCGCTTCACCACATCATGCACCTCAACAGCAACAGCAGCCTCCGTTACCGCTTCATTCGAGCGCAGGTGGTCCACCACCCAGCAGTAGTCCGGGCCATGCACCGAGCCCATCGCCGCAGCCGTCACAGGCATCACCGTCGCCGCACCAGGTATGTAATTGTATTATGTGTATTTTGTTCATCCTTTTTTTTTTTTTTTATTTTTAAACCCTTTTGTTTGCTCATAGGGTAAATAATATAAGTTTGTAAAATTGTATTTAACAGCAGTGTAGTACATATGTTCTGTTCTACTGTTTTGTATGGGGGCTAGCACCCTTATAAGAGAGAATAGAATATGTGTAAATATTCAACTAGAACGATTTATCCCGTATAGCTTCCAAGATGTCATTTAAAGCGAAACAAAGGTCTTTATATCTACTCGGCCTTTATGTTGATCAAGGTTGTATATATAATCTTTAAGGTGTCGGCTAAGTCACCTATTAGCTGTTTCATAGACAAAGAACTCCCATCCACACGTCAGACTAAAGACATTTCAGACCTCTTTCGTACTCATGATTGAGTGAAGAGAGGTGGAAACATCCATACAAACGGTGTCATGCATCAGCTGTTGGCAATGAAAGTTGCGGAATGCAATTTGGACTTGCTTGTTCGGGTTTGTGCATGTTTGTACTACAATAATCCAGTCGTGGCGACACCAGACAATGTGCATACTCGTTCACCGACATCAAAGTCGCGTTCCTTTGGTCAATATTTGTCAAATGTGCTGTACATCACTTGGCTCTTGAAGACGCAGAGGTTATGGTAGCATGTATGTAAATATGTAACTCATTATGGCGGCATTGTCAATGGAGTTATTTGATTGAGCTTTAATTAATATTGTCAGCTATTACTGCATTTGCTTCTCCAAGTTTAGTTTTTCTAATGTAGAGAATGCTATCGTGAAATAATTGAATAGTTTGAAGGGAAGTCTTTCTCGCCATTGGGGTATGCCACATGGTCTGCCTTTCGACTTATCAATTTTCCTCGCTATTGTCATTATTAAATTCGCGATTTGTAGTATGATGTAGTAGTAAGTTTGACGATTTTCAAGTTTTGCAAACATGTAAAACTTTCCATTTTCTTCTTCTCCATACTATGTAACAGTCACTTTTATTGCGCAGAGCTATTGTTCTTAATAATTCTTTTGAACTTAAATGTGCAATTGTATGTATACAAAAAGTTGTAATTATTCTCTCTAAGTATACATTACATACATATACATTTCACAATGTATCAACTAAACCAGATAACAATTCATAATATTGTTCTCTAAATAAGGTTTGTAAAATGAATATACTTGTCGAATATAGTACTGTAGTACAACATATTGATGTTGTTTTAGTTCAAATCAGTCTTACTACATAAAAAAATTTAAAAAGAAAATTCGAATCTAAGTAAAACTATTTGGAATCTCCAATTTAAGTTAAGAGAAATTATGAAAAGTATCCATGGTTCAATTATACAAGATAGCCCAACTCTCAAAATACAAGAAATGGAGTGTGCAACTGTTCATTGATAATACAAATCAAAGTGCAGTGTTATTTCTATACATGTACGAACAAAAAATAGGATATATATATATATATATATATGTATATATATGTATATATATGCATATATATGTATATACATATGTATATATATATATATATGTATATACATATGTATATATATATATATATATATATCCATAAGAACATTGTTTTGCCCCACCCACCCTCACCACTTATTTCCCAAACAACCAGACTAGATGTCGACGTTGACTGCGCAGTCAATTTCATGTGACGTATACGCCCCAACAATCAAAGTAGAATGTGTAAGAAATAGTAATCAAAACAAAATGAAAACATTAAAATTCATAAAAAATAATAACAAATGACGGTAGAAATAAATATCGCCAACGATTTCAAGTGCCAAAATTTCAGTAAACATGGTAATAAGAGAGTGTAAGGAAGCAGCAACACCAAGGCATGACATTAAAAAGTCCACAGCGTTAAAAATTTAACACACTTGAATAAATTACATGCAATATTTTGGGGGCTAGGAATCAGTATGGGGCTATGAGAATATACTTTTTATGGAATAAAAAAATATATATACATATATATAAATTTTGTTTTTCCTTTTTTTTTTTCACAAAGCTTTTAACGATCAGAAAGAGTCGTAGTAGATCCCAAAAAGTGAACATATTCTTGATCAGCAAAGTAAGACGCGTCGATGAAATATCTGGAAGCGCATGGAAATTAAGATAACGTTAGCATAAAAGTATTCAAAATCTAAAACTAGGCGTTTGTAAATAGTATCGTGAAAAGTATTAAAGAATTCGTTCTAAAAATTTTAGCGATATCTCTTGTTTCTTGTTTTATTACATAAATATTTTATTTTGTTGGTTGACATATGCTCAGCATCAAAAAATTTTTTAACTTCCATTCAAAGGGTACTTAATCTTTGCGTCACAGAATTTAACAGTAACTCTCAATTTGTTTTCCTTTTCACATTGTCACAACGACATTTATTATTTCTGATACTCTATCGTCATCATTGAGTCGGTGACGAAAGCGGTATCAGCGTTATTGTTATATCCTAAGCGTCGCAAATGATCACTTGGCGTTAGAGGCGCCAAGGGGCGGTGCATACCAATGTCGCGTCTCATTCATTTAATCATTCCCTTATAATAAAATATGCACAGACATATGTAGATATATATTGAGATATGTATACATAAACACATACAAGATATTCAAGTATAAATCATGAATTTGGGTCAATGCCAAGGTCGTTATCGCAATCGTTGCAATGGTCTTGATTTTCGTTCTTCATATTGAATTCTTTTTCTTTCATCTTCTATATGTATTTAGTTCAAATTATTAGTGACAAATTCGTGAAACGATAATATACATTTTTAAAATTGATGGACTAAGAAACTAAAAATTGTATTATATCTGACTGTAAAAAGGGAAAAAATCATGAAACGATATGTATACATTTTTAAAATTGATGGACCAAAAAACTGAAAATTTGTAAAAAAAAAATTATCCTAGCTGCATAATTATACCATTTGTGAAAAAAATCAGCCTAGCTGCACAATTATACTATTTGTAAAAAAATTTAATTTTTTTTAAATTTAAATGTCACAAAAGTGCGCAACAAATACCCGACCGCAACTCGTGGAGTTTGCTTGACAAACTTTCAGACAAAGTGATAACTGTTTTCACACTATGTGTGAAGAGATTCATACATAATTTGCGGAAAATCAGAATATTGCTCAAATGGATTAGATATAAAGAAAGAGATATTTGATTCTTGGTTTTTGGAATACAAAAAAAAATAAATATTTTAATAGCTTGTTATATTTAAATAATGTGCATTGTAAATAAATAAATATAACGAAAAAGGAAAAAAATAAGTGTGCACATGACAGAAAAGCATATGGTAGGAGTGGCTACCCTAAGAATTTTTTAACTTGATTCTGGAAAGTCTAATATGTATATCAAATTTTGTGTCCCTAACTTTTGAATTATTATATGGGATATATTCTTTAATACTATCAGACAAGTAGACATAGCTTTATCGATTCGGTTCCCCATGCTGATCAAAAATAATTTAAGGGCCAGGGCGCTTCTCCCTGTAACATCCTTTCCTTCGAATAAATCATTACAGTAAAGACGGTGATAGGAGAGAGATAGTGAGACAGAGACAACTACATCTAATCGTGCATTCATTGAATACTCGTTATGTGGTGCTTCTGTTTACTGACGCATAATTCAGTTGCAGTCTCTCAACAAACTTAATTAAATAAGGACTGACATCATCAGCAGAAAAGGTATTCACACAAGCGGCTAATGCCAGCAGCCAGTTTACCAGCAGCCGGCACTACATTAATGTGTAGTAAGAATATATTGAAAAATGTTTCGGTACATACGCTACAATACATTTCTATGCCCACAGAATAGTCTTACTTAAAAACGCGGTAAACACGAATGGTGGCTTTTTATTAAAGCCCTGCAAGGATGAATGCATTCTAGAAGCTTTATAAATTCATTCACTTTCAATTCATGCTTGCAGCACATTTGAACATGTTAAAATTTTTTTTTTTTTTTTTTTTTTGAAAAGTTAATTTCACCATCACCGCACTCACTTTGAATGAATAAATGAAATATTAATTCAAAATGCTTCGAATCATCGGAAACATTCATTCGAATGCTTCGAACGTTCGAATTAATTCAACTGACTTTCTGCTGCCGTAGACAATCGAAGTTGATAGCCCTAAGTGTCAGGTTTACGAGACACAAACCTCCAATTGAGAGGCCGCCTTCGAAATACCCTCTCAAATTTTTATGTGGAATTATAAAGCTTAAGGCGTGAGTTTTTGAAAGGTGAACTTTGTGTTGGGGTGGGGGTACCTACTACATATACTATCCAAACTCTACATATAAAATTTAATACTTCATAGTTATAAAAAGTTAATATAAAAAAATTGTTAAGCTCCCAAAAGAAATTCAACTAGAATATGCACAATATCGTTTGCGTTAAACATAATCTAATCAAAAGTATTTATTCGTTCACTAAAACGCCAGCCATATTAAATTGAAAAACGGCTTTCAAGATTTCAATTTTGATAATTGCTACGATTGTCACAGTTTCTCGAAAGACCATGCAGGAGAGAGATAGAGAGAGAAAGAAATGTGTGGAGTAAAGAAAATTGTGGCGAGTGAAAAGCAAGCAGCATATCAAAACAAGTAAGGAAATTTCAGTCGGGCGTAACCGACTGTAAGAGGCCCTGTACCAGTTCAGGTCGCCTAACAAGCACATTAAATGTTTCCCGAGCTTATGATCAAACACATGACCACTTCTCACTGCGTGAATATGAATGAAAATAAAAGGGGGTCGTTCAAATTCAATTGCTTATAAAATCGTCATTTATTATCCGATTTTGATGAACTTTTTAGATTTTTGCTTAGAGGGACGACATCAATTTTTTGCCGAAGAAATATTTTTTCTTGGGGGTGATTTTATGAGGAAGGGGGGAGGGTAAAAATTTTAAAATAAACTTGTGAAATTCCGGAGCAGTCCTAGGCGAATGCAAAAAACACGAAGTCTCTATCTATTACCGTTTCCGAGATCCTTTCGTTCATACAGACGGACAGACGGACATGGCTATATCGACTCCTCTATCACTCCTGACCATAATGGGGGTAACTTTGGGGGGTCTCCGACCATTATTTCTATCTGTTACATACATTTGCACAAAACCAATAGGCTCTTGTACCTTCGGTACAGGGCCTAAAAATATGTATTTCTAAGTTTACTGTCCGTGTTGTTAAATGAAAATAAATTGATCCATTCAAGTGGTGCTTCTGGTTTAACCCCAATTAACCCCAATTTTCAAACCAATATCTCAAAGATTGTGAATCTGCGTTGATAACAAATATATAAAAGCCATGCTTGCTGTTGGCATGTTCATATATTACACTACTTAAAGAAGGAAGAGAAGAATCTAATATGACAAACTTAATGAGTCTTTAGCTTATAATCCACGTTATTTCGTTTTTGGTCAGGCAGGTATCGAGTATCGAGTCTAATTTCGATGCTCTCGGCACTCCGTGCCATACAGCTCATGGCAAAAAAAATCGCCCGATTTCGGTCCTTTTTTGACCACGTGAGACTTTTTGTTGGATTCAAAAGTTGTAGGTCTATGCCAATAACCCACAAAACGATAGGTGCCCTCAAAGGCAACATAACCCAGCGCTCAAATTAATGATACATGCGCCAGTCATCGAAAATCGGACACCTAAAATGCGCGCCACCAAACGAAACTGCGGTGGTCATTTGAACTCATGTTTAATTAAATTGTAACATCTACCCGCCCTTAATGGAAAACCCTATACTTGGACCATTTGATCATTTTCTATTTTAATGAAAAACAGTTGAAACAATATATATACTTTCGTTCCTGTGCTCATCTGGGTTTTTACGAGCAATCTGGTAGTACTGTTGTCGCAATCAAGCGAACAGTACTAGTACCAACAGCAACCATTGCTCTGAAGTCGTATCAGGATACCATGAAGAGTGTGACAAGAGTAAGGGACACTGTGTGGTGTGTGCGCAAACGAACACAAATAAAACGAATGCGACAAAATGACATCCATTCGCATTAAGTTCGTTGTCGATGTTGATAGTCGTCTGTAGCTGTTGTTGCTTGTTGGGGCGAGGAGTGGCCTGGCGCGTCTGCTGACTCTGTATCAAACTTAGTTCGACGTCGACATAGCCTTCATCGTTATTGCTATTGCTGTTATTTTGTTGTTGGCAATATAATATGGAAAATGGATTGGAGTTGTCGAATAACGTAGTCGGCCGTCGTCACGTTGCTTGTAGTAGTTGCCGGCACGAATAGTAGCTTTAGTTGAAGCTAGCGAAGCCATCAACAATGTCGCATACCTTATACTTAGGCCCTGCGACGTTCGTATTGTTCAGTGTCATGCACTGTAAAAAAATTATGTTGTTTTAATGGAGTTGCGAGATAAGTCTTGAGGTTTTGCGCAGCTTTTGAGTTTGTAACAACATCGTTTTTTGTTCTTAAACATTCATCGTTATTGTTGTAGATTTCTAAATTTGATAAAATGTTGATGCATTTTACACAATAAGTCTCATATTTTATTGTTGTGAACTCTAGAGAGAACACATACATTGGTAGTTTGATATGTTAAAATAATTATAGAAAAATTAAGTGTGGAAAGAGATATTTTTATAATTCTTTATTTAGGAAAAAATTCATAAAGGAACAAGTATTGACTAAAAAAAAACAAGAAACAACAGTGATCCGAAGTGATTCGTTTCATCTTTATTCTATTTTCTTGGTCACTATTGTTCTCGGCGAGATCATTACTATTCATTTCCCTTGAATCATTATAGTTTACTTTTGCTGCAGCAACGGTCTTCAACATTGTACAATGTCGTCGCAGCCAAGAGTCAATATCAAGCAAAGGGTTGTCATAGTTTAATATTATAGACAGTTTAATACATATCATATCAACATGGTTATTCTACAAATATAAAGGAATAATTGGACTTACTGAACAATATAAATATTTGACATAAACGTTCCTAAAAATATTGCACCTTGTTTTTGAACCGAAAAATTAAAAGTGTTAACGTATGGATAAGTCAACATTCGTAATCGAAGGTCTACTATTCGTGGACTCTTATAATTTTGTTTACCACCTTATTAGTGGGCGAACATAATACACATACTCTGAATTTCCCATCAATAAGAAATACATCGCCTTCTTTTAAATTGTATTGAAAACTTTTTTACAATTAATGTAAGCAGAAAGTTTTCTATGTAGGTGTGTCACATTGACTAAATGACATACCGTATACAAAGTACGATCAAAATTTTGATATAAAATTTCTTGTAAATAATTATTTTTCTTGGACCGGAGTACGGCGAAGTAATCATTTATGAAGTGGACCCACCAAACCAGCGTCCAACCACAGCCAACAATATCGTAGCAGCAGCATAAACTCAGTTTGTGCCTCAATAGATTGCTAAGCGATTGCTGCAGCAGCTTTCCGTGACGTTCAGTCGTTCATACTAAATACAACTTTTGCCAAGAAGTTGCCAATTTAGGCGCACCCGTTGTACTCTTTACCTCACAAGAGACAACAGCGTTTGGAGAGGACGATCGATGACGGCGGCAATGCTAGCAGTCAGCAGAACAGCTATGATACTGGTAAAATTTTGCCAGTTTTAACTTCACTACATATGTCTATACATACACGCACACTGGTTTAACATTAGGTTATTTTTGTTAAGTTCATTCCGATGGATTCCCCGTAAAGGAAGGTTTATAAAGTCTATAGGCTTAGGGTGTTAGGTACACGAACATATTTTTATTCTCTATATTCTCCAATCCGAATACTAATGGAGGAGAAGCTTGAATTCAACATACGCCAAATTCTGCCAAAACATGCTTTTCAATGCTAACCGATCCCACAATAGGGGCGCTTTACTTGAATAGACCTTTACTTCAATAATAAAAATAAACAAACTATAAAATACAGTCTTTTTATGCAAACAAAATCCTACTGCCAAAACTTTTAGTCTGCTTTGGCCAAGATTTTAGCACGCAGACTTTACTCTAATACATATCCAACCAGTGTGCAAGTTTCGTATCACGTCGGTTCGTTCGTTCTTTTGACTATTGTCCGACGTCGTCATCAATAAAAACATCATCATCGTGTTTCATTTTAGCATGGATGCGGCTGCAATACTCGCACACAGAGAGCTTTTGCATTGTTCGTTCCCTCACCCTTCGATTGGTCCTATCTTTCGATTTGCTTTTTGTGCTGTTGTTCGCTAGCTGCTTGCTTGTTTTTCAGTTCACTCGTTTGGATACTTGAAAATTTTGTGTTGGCGCTGGTTCGTCGTTTGTTTGCTTGTAGTTCACTGTTTTGAGTTTCATATACTGGTAGTAGCGCGTTCGGTCGCTAAATTTGCTTGCCTCCCGTACACCAGCAAATGGCTTGACTGGCTCTGTACGGTTCGAGCGATGCGATGCGATTCGATGCGACTCGAAACAGCGTTGGCTGGCGAGCGAACAAACGTAGTATGAACGACTCAGCGTTGTTTTTGCACAGATACTTTATACTATACAGTGCTGTTGTATTTATTTGCGTGCTGTTGGCGTTCCCTTGTGCCATTTAAACACACAGATACAGACGCTCATAAACTTTCGTTTCGCACATAAAACGAGCGAACAGAATAAAATTCAGCGTATCTATGTAGGTACGTATGAGTTTGGTTGGTTTCTAATAAAAAGTAGCAGCTGCGAAAGGAAGTAAAGAGAGATAGAGAGCGTGGCTCCAATTCAACTTAGCTCAGCTGTGTTTCATTGTCACTATGCATGCGCGGTTGTGAGTGTTGCAGTGTAGACGACAGCAATGAACAAATGACGCTCATTGCGTTTAATATTGTGGTTGTTGTTTTTGTTTAATATGCTTACATGAGAGTTACCAAGAAATGAAGAAACGAACGAAATTTACAAGCAGCAATGTATGTTTCAATGTGATTGTGTGTTGAACATAAAGAGAAGTAGGTACAAACGTAAAACATATATAGTATATCAGTGTATGTATGTATGTTCGTAAAAAGCTGAAAGATGGTGTAAGCAGCAAAAGAAAATTTAACGACCCCATTGACGACCCCAAGCGCACCAAAGTCGAATTTTCGTGATGGTGGCAATGTCGACATATAAAAATATAGAGAAAAAGGAATGCATTTGGTGCATATTTTTTCATTATTACAGACGTTACATTTTTAATTCATGTTTTAGTTAGTTTTTTATGTCCATAATTGTAGTAAGTTTTTTAAATGCATAAGTCTTTATAATGTTTTTCTATTTGTGCATAGTTTGAACTGGAATTATCAGTTCGTTTAGTTCAATTCGTTCAAAAAGTTAACAGTACGTCAAAGGTTTGTGACGTAGTAAAGGATATATCATAGATCTCCGTTGTGTATTATATACATATATATATTTCGTGATCAACTCGACGAATCGATGTTTGTCTGTGTGTTGTTTTTTATCTCTTTTAAATTTTTGAGCGTTAAATTGTGGGACAGAAGCTTTATGATGTGCTACTCCCACTTTTTAAGGATATTTACAATTTTTTATTCTCTCTTCGAACAACTATTACTTTATGAGTTTTTTTTATAAAAATAATAATTTTGTTGATGTTAGTTGAACTAGAAACGCGAGTTTTACGTATTTTACGTCAAACATAATAAAATATTGCATGAAGGTGTAGGGGTCTTTCATGTTTTTTTATACTTTGCACTTTGTGAAACGATTTTAGATGCAGGAGTTGCTAGAAGCAACCTATTATCTTTTGTTTAGTTCTCTAGTGGAATGATTTGCCCTTAAACATACAACAACTCTTGCGCATTTTCTTGAAGTGAAGTTGAGGCATCATAATTTAACGTGTGACTGTCTGAACACCTGGTAAAACTTAATCATTTTGATTTTGCTCTGCTGTTCTTATTGCTGTGTGAAGGGAGTAAATGCATACCTTTTGCTGTCACTTGCCATTTTCTTTTGCTGTGTGCATCTGTTTGTTTTGCTCGTTATTTTTCTCTAAAACTACCATATTGCAGTTGTCTTTTATTTTGGTTGGTGGTTATTCAGTTATGTTGTTGAACCATTAAAGCAACCGTAGCTTCCCGTAGATTTTAATGTTAAACTTTGAAATTAAGAGGTATATAATAAGTTTTAATTAATATTTTTTTACTGGGCCTTCTAATTTTGTAATACAAAATGTTCAAATATTACCAATGAAATTGAATTCCGATTTTCGAACCGCGATACAAAGATCATTAAATATAAATGCGATTGTGAGTTCAAATATCTGGTCGACTAAACTTTAAAAATTGCTGGCAAGAGAACGGAAGATTAGAAAATGGTCTTGGGCACATCTCGAAATCTCTTACGGTTTTTTTTTATTAAATTTACATGGTACACGTTTTAATACATCCAATATAATCTAGACGAACGTATCCTGATTGGAATATATAAATGTCAACATTCAAATTCACCGCTGACTCTTCAGGGTATGCATAGGAAAAAACTATTTTCTTCTATGTATATAAAGTATATTTACTAATGTAGTAGCTAAACACACTGGGTATAAATATTTTTTCTGAAAATTATTTGTATTACGCAGAAACTCTTAAGCTTACGCTTCCGTTCCACCGAAGATATAATTTTTTTTTTGTCAGCAGCAGGAGGAGTAACGGAGGGAGAAATTGGAAGAGCGCCGTAAAAAGTTTTCATATTTCCCGCCAGTTTTTCCCCGACAGTCAATTTTATGTAGCCGATTTCATGAAAGAAACAGAAAAAAACAAGTAAGGAAATTTCAGTCGGGCGTAACCGACTGTAAGAGGCCCTGTACCAGTTCAGTTCGCCTAACAAACACATTAAATGTTTCCCGAGCTTATGACCAAACACATGACCACTTCTCACTGCACGACTAAGTGCGTTTTAAAACATGTTTTTATGTATGAAACGAAAAGGGGGGGTCGTTCAAATTCAATTGCTTATAAAATCGTCATTTATTATCCGATTTTGATGAACTTTTCGGATTTTGGCTAAGAAGGACAATATCTCTATACTGGCATACTTACTTTTTTTTGTGCCGAAGAAATTTTTACCCTTGAGGGTGATTTTATGGGGAAGGGGGGGGAGGGGCAAGTTTTTAAAATAAACTTGTGAAATTCCGGAGCAGTCCTAGTCGAATGCAAAAAACACGAAGTCTCTATCTATTACCGTTTCCGAGATCCTTTCGTTCATACAGACGGACGGACGGACGGACGGACAGACGGACAGACGGACATGTCTATATCGACTCCTCTATCACTCCTGACCATAATGGGGGTAACTTTGGGGGTCTCCGACCATTATTTCTACCTGTTACATACATTTGCACAAACCCAATAGGCTCTTGTACCTTCGGTACAGGGCCTAACAAGCAAAGCTATAGAACAGCGGGTGCAAAGAATATACGTTGAAACGTGACTGACGTGCCACCATATAAAACAAACATTGGCACACACGTAGATACTTACATACATTAAACAACGTAGAGTGTTGCAAGTCAGTCAGTCATCTGCTGCTGTATTTTAGAGAGCGGTATGTTGGATTATGTTAATGATTCTTGTTGAATAAAGATTGTTCTTTATTGGCCTTGCCCATACAGTTTCTTCGCATTACGATGGCGCTATGAATTTTGATTTTCAGCCAGGATGCGCTTATCTTTCTTCTCCTTTTAATTTTATAGTGCATCGATTGCTATGACTTAGGAATATATTGTCTAGCACCTAAATTAGCTTAATCTATTCTTCTCATAACACACTGCCTAAATGATTCATTCTAACATATTCCTGTTTATACTGCTATGTGTAGTCTTTAAACAACTTTATTAAAATAAAAAGTAATACATATAGAACGAGTACTACTAGCCATTTCCGTCTTTTTTTGACTATGTTTTTATGTATGTGTGTGTGTGTATGTGTGTGTGAATAAGCGATCTAGTCTTTCAGCTTTTGTCAAATCTTACTAAAAATCGGTATGTAGACTCTACGACTTTCATTTGTTTACAATGTTGAAGTGAGTATGCACCCAAATTCGAGGGTATCTTCCATACAAACCCAAAGCACTTATTTAAAGTTTTTGTAAAACCAATTTTTTTTTAAAGTAGGTAATATTGATTTTATTGCACTTTAGTGGCTTGTATGGACATATGCTCAACCTTGGGATAAATAGGCGTGAAACGTCCACAAAATGAAATAATTAGCTCAGTTTAGCATACTTTAAAGTTTTTGTGAATTGTCTGTTTTATGATAAAATTAATGTCTTAACCCTTCAGCATTCTAAAAACTATTTTCGACATTTTATGTCAATTATTACAATACACCCTCTTCAATCAAAAACGACTGGCCCCAAATGTAATTAGAAATCGATCAATACCTAATAAAATCATGAACGCATACATACATATGTAAGTTGAAATGTTGGTTTGTTTCGAAAATCAAATGGTTCCAATGTAAAGTCAGTGCTCATAGTACTCATAATAGACTCTTAACGAAATAATAATAATTTTTAGCAAAATTCGACGTTCGAGAGCGCCTCCAAGGTAGAAAGAATACCATTCAATAATTTCAAGTGTCGAATGAGCAACAAAAATAACAGCAACAACTACATACGAAAAGCAAACCAAATATGGTACGTTTGTTTCTTCTCTTCCTTCACAATGTACGAACTTCGTACTACGAAGTAATTCCTCAAAGTCGTCTTGAAATACATACATATACACGTATAGATAAAGGTTTTTTGCTGTGTGCAAAATGTGCTCCAACAATAATCACGAAAAGAAAGATTCTCTTGTTGCTGCTTGCTAAGCATACCCTATGCAACGTCGATATTTTTGTTGCTGTTCCTTTTACACAATGATCAAAAATATTTGTATTAATTTTGTTAAACTTTCAAAATGTATGTAACAAAGCGAAAATGTCTATAGAAATTGTAGTGTAAAGACAGCAAAGTTGGTAGCCACTGTTATGGAAAAATTATGATTTTTAAGCTCACCGAATGAAAAAGAAAAAAATACAGTTGGAAAAATGCAAGGCGAATGTGAATTGCAAACTTTAAACGCGTTTTTATTGATGACTGCCTTGCAGTAAATAAGCGATATGAGATTAAGAAAACCCGTTTATTTTTCAAATCACAGATAGATGCATCAATTTACTTTATATATATATATAGATACATACTTGGTCAGTTCTACGAACCATCTGTCAGTGAGAAATTTTATTATCAGTTCCAAAATTTTTACCATATTTAAGGTTTGGAGACCCCAAACAGTATATTTATTCTTGATATATTATTCTTGATCTAGTCGGAAGGATTAATTTTTTGAGGTATCTGGCTGAAACCCTATATAAAAGCATAGTTTGGTCGTACCTCAATAGTGTCTACATCAATGGGTCACGTTCAGTTTAAGAATTAGCTCTTAATAAATAAGCCCATCGACTTTACGGTTTTTATATGAACAACTTTTTTGTTGCAGTTAATATCACCTCGATGTTCGATAGTTGGCTTATGGACACACAAAATAATACGCATGTCCCCGCACTTAAAGAATTAACAGTATTTTTTTAGAAGAAGAGTATTAAAGCTTCGGTTCTACCTAAGTAAACGGTTTGTCTTGTTTGCCTAAGTGTGTTTCCCCCACTCTTTCGCTCATCTATCATAGCACTGCCTTCTTTCTGTATACAGATCAGGCTCGAGCGCACTAACTAACGCTCGTTTATTCGTTTGCTCGTACACACACTGCTCTCCCTGCTACAAATAATATCCGACAAGTAAGAAATGGCTGTGAGTGTTTTGCTGTTTGTTATCTACATACGTCTTTGTCATCGTTCGAATGTTCGTCGGTTGTTCAGTGTCTTTGTCGCCCTCTTCATAAGTTTCGTACCACTGCGCTTCGTTGCGCACTCAACGTCGAACGCGAGTCGACTGAATGGTTAAGCAAGCGATGGCGGGAAGGAATGAATGTAGCCAGTCAGACTTTGTTTCATTTCGCTTTACTTAATTTCTCAGATATCGAGAATTGTATGCTGCCGCTTCCTTTCTTAGTCGTCTTTCTCATCATAGAGTGCCTTTTAAGATACTGACTGGCACTGGTCTGGTTGCTGTTGCGGCTGCTATCTAGAAACGAAACGACGTTTGCTTACTTTTAACTTAGATTTTACGCTAGCTAGTCGTCGCTAGCCCGTATTGTTGTCCATTTTATTTCTTTGCTTCAGAAGCTCCACTCTATGTTATTCGTTTCATTTGAGTTTTATATCGTTTTGGTTTATTTTTATTGTTGGTTTCGTGTGCCAAAATGGAGTTCTGATTTTCTTTGCTTCTTATAAAAATTTTAAGTCGATTGTTTATTTTGGATTTGGTGGATCGAAAGATTCGTTGAATATTGTTGAGTTTAATTGTAAAAGACGATACAATGTGAATGAAGTTTGACATTTATGATTTCTTTGTAAAACGGTTGCTTGGGTTGTTTGCCCTTCGTGATCGTTTTATTTGTTGCAAACTTGGTGTCCATTAATTCGAAACAGCGTAGCTTACATCTTTATGGTACATGGGTTATATGTATTATATATGGTAAAGAGCTTACGTTAACACGATACATAAATATGCAAAGGTCCAGATCGGAACGCTACAGAATATGATACTCATACTAATCTTTGGGTTAATTAAATGTTCTGGTTGTTTGCCCTTCGTGATCGTTTTATTTGTTGCAAACTTGGTGTCCATTAATTCGAAACAGCGTAGCTTACATCTTTATGGTACATGGGTTATATGTATTATATATGGTAAAGAGCTTACGTTAACACGATACATAAATATGCAAAGGTCCAGATCGGAACGCTACAGAATATGATACTCATACTAATCTTTGGGTTAATTAAATGTTCTGAGTACAGGTTCAGGTTCAGAGATTATGTTATTGGTTTTTTTTTATATTTATGTTATTGTTTAATATAGTACTACTGTGTGTATTGCTGCCAGTGCGCTTTGATATAAATTTTACTATCTAAATTATCGTTTCCAACTCTCATCAGCAATGATCATCTAATTAATTCCAATATCTCTAATACAACAATCTGTTTCTCCATGTACATAAGTATTTTCTTCTTCTCATAAAAACTACAAACTTAAATTAACACTTACTGTCCCGCTGATAATAGAAGCATTTGTTGATTCGTTGATTGGTCGGTTAATATACTCGCTCACTGCTCATTAACCGAATGCACTCAAAGTTGTCGCCATCATGCCTTTTTTACTGTAGTTTCCATTACGCGTTTGTTTCAACTTGATTATTATTATTATTATCAACTTGGTTATATTTTTGTATTTTTACTCTTTTTTTACATAAAGGAAATAAAAGAGTAATATGCAGTGAAATAAATAAAAACATCAATTTTTAAAAATTTTTGGTGGTAGGTATTACAAAAAAAAAAACATGTTTCTTTGATACATGCTTTACATTTTTTCGTTTTTCTCGCGGGTTCCCTTTTAGTTTGACTTTAAATTGTTGTTGACTTTTCATGGTTAAAATCTTAAGCATGTGGCTATGATTTTGTATTTTTATACTCTTCACCCACCCATATGGTAGAAGGTTTTAATAAGTTTGTGCAAATATATGTAACACTCATAAATAGACTGAGCAGACGCCAGAAAGTATAAATAATATTAATCAGTGTAAAAATTAGAGTCGATATAGAAATGTCCGTCTGACTGGTTGTAAAACGACTTATTAGAGACTGTAAGAGGTAATAGATCTTTTTCAAGTCTGTACATTTTGACTCTCCTGGTCCTTCTTCAGATAAAGTGAATAAAATGGTCGGTGGCCTAGCCACTGACTCTCTAGCTATCTTTTATATAAAACCACATTGTCAATACGTTTGACAATCAGTCTTTAGTCTCCTCTTTCACACATAAATTTTTGAAAAAATTTATTGTATACATATATTTTAATGCTATGTTAAAAGTATGAATAGCATTTAAGCTTAGGCATACTCAAACATAATTTTTTAATGCTAATTATACTCTATACATTCATATTGCCATAAGTAAATAACAACAAAAATTTGGATTATTTTATAGTAGTTTTTGTTTTTAAGATTTCTACAGTTGCATGTCGTGTTTTTTCTCCTCCCTCGCATTTGTTTTGATTCCTATTGTTTTTATGTACATTCATGAACAGTTTTCATGTTGTCGTTCTCTTTTTGGTTCCTAATTCGCTATCAGTTTCATTGAATAATGAGAGGAGAATGAAAAAATATTGAATAATGCCGGCCGGCTTTATTTTTATAGATTTAGCTAAAAAAAAGGTAGTGTGCTCCGCATTTTTCTTTTAATATCCCATTCGCACTCGACCGCGGGAAAAATTTATATTTTACATTGTGAAAAAAAATCTTTGATTAACTTGAAGTAGCGCAACACTTTCAATGTTCAATTTGATTTCAATTGTCAGTTATTGCCCAACTCAAAGGAAAAATTCTCAATCGGCAGAATAGTAGAAAGTTAAATTGTAATCCTATATTGAAAACGCCCGGAAAATGTATTCTTTGGGAATCAATTTAACGGACTGTCTGAGCGACACAAGATAGGCGCGCGTAGGTCATTGGTCTCGTTGAGCTAATCACGAATACTTAATTATTTTATTATTATTTTATAATAATATTATTTATTATTATTTGATTTCATTCTTATTTAATCCTTTATTTACAGGAGTTAATGGGTCAGAATAGCAATGATAGTTCTAGCGGTGGCGCACACAGTGGGTTGGGTTCAGGACCACCTGGAACGCCTAATCCGCAGCAAGTGATGAGACCAACTCCGTCACCCACAGGTTCGACCGGTTCACGTTCTATGTCCCCGGCAGTGGGTAAGAATTATAGATTACTATTTAATAATACAGTCTAATTAAATTTGTTCCTTTCGGTATATTTCTAGCGCAAAATCATCCTATCTCGCGTCCAGCTAGTAACCAGTCGAGCAGCGGTTCTATTCCGCAACCGCCGGTAAGCGCTGGACCTTTGCCCCTACCGCCGCACGGTATGCCTGGTGCGCCACCACTACAGCAATCTCAACAACCGGCATCAAATTCTGCCACATCGGCAAGTAATTCGCCCCAGCAAACGCCACCACCGGCTGGACAACAGCCTCCGCCGCCAAATCAGAGTCTCAATAATATGGGTACTCCACCACCTCCACCACAGGGTCCAGCTGGACCTGGCGGTTATTCTTTGCCGCCGCATATGCATGGTGGCTACAAAATGGGGTCTTCCGGACAAAGTCCCGGTGCGCAAGGTTATCCACCGCAGCAGCCTCAGCAATATCAGCAAGGTAATATTTCAGTGGCAATCTTAGTTAAGATAATATCTAATTTATTGCTTTATTATTTTTTAAGGTAACTACCCGCCACGTCCGCAATATCCGCCAGCGGGTTATCCAGCCACTGGACCCCCGCCTACAAGTCAAGCGACGACCACTAATAATATGCCACCAAACGCTGGTCCACAACAGTATCCGGGGCGACCTATGCCTAATCACACCGGTGGTAGTCCACATGTACAGTATCCATATCAGAGTTGGGTGCCGCCGTCGCCCCAGGGTCCTGGGGGCGCACCTGGTCCTGGTCCAATGGGTAATCATGTACAGGGCAAGGGTACGCCACCGCCGGTAGGTCCTCCGCCACCACAAGGCAGCGGTTCACCCCGGCCACTGAACTATCTTAAACAGCATTTACAGCATAAAGGTGGCTATGGTGGCAGTCCAACACCACCACAGGGATACGGTAATGGTCCTGGTATGCATCCGGGAATGCCAATGGGTCCTCCACATCATATGGGTCCGCCACATGGACCGACAAGTATGGGCCCGCCCACGAGCACACCACCCCAATCAATGACCGGTGGCCCAGTTGGTGGCGGTATTCCAGAAGGTGCTGGCCCAGAGCATATGTCTCAAGATAACGGCATTAGTTCATCAGGTTCATCGACAGCTTTAGGTCCACATCTTGTGACATCGGTTGTTACAACAGGTCCTGACGGTACACCCATGGATGAAGTCAGTCAGCAAAGTACGCTCTCGAACGCGTCAGCCGGTAAGTGAGAAATTGCAGTCGAAACTAGCGTACTTCAATATATTTTTTTGTATTTATTTTTGTTGTACAGCATCCGGTGAGGATCCGCAATGCACTACACCAAAATCGCGCAAAAACGATCCATATACCCAAAGTCATTTAGCACCGCCAAGCACCTCACCCGGTGGTCCTCATCCGGGTGTTCATCCAAGTGGTCCTCCTGGCGAAGAGTATGACATGAACTCGCCACCTAATTGGTCGCGTCCACCAGCTAGTCCGGTATTATAAATTTAATAATTTATGCAAGATGGAAAAGACTATTTGGATTACTTTTACCTTTACAGCAGATCTTCAATAGTCATGTTCCACCACAAGAACCATTTCGTAGCACCATTACTACAACGAAGAAATCAGATTCACTGTGTAAACTTTATGAAATGGATGAGAATCCCGAAAGGCGTGGCTGGCTTGATAAGCTGCGTGCATTCATGGAAGATCGACGTACTCCAATCACTGCGTGTCCAACCATCTCTAAACAGCCACTCGATTTATATAGGTTATATATTTATGTAAAAGAACGTGGCGGATTCGTCGAGGTATGCAAGGTGCCGTAGTAACTCCTTTTACTAACTTCTCTTTAGATTTACTAGCAAGATAAACCAAAAGAATTAGATTTCAACCACCAAGTAAAATTAATAACACAACAAATGCTAACCCCACCAATCGTCAATTCAGTCCAACCATCGTGTACAAAAACGACAACAACCAAAACAAATGAACACCACCCCTAATACAACACCAAGCCCAACATCATTGCATACTAACATCAAATCGACAGTATTACCTTTATTAGTAATCAAAAGAAAATTTTATCCCACATCCAAAGTCCTTTTCAATTCGAACATATATTTCACTCCTCTCCTGGTACTGTAGCTGCATTTGCTTGCTTAATATAAAATAACTTTGGCGAAACAAGTATCAAAAATGTTGACAAAATATGAGATTAAAATAAATGATCTTAAGTTTGTGGACATTTTTAAAATCCTTCTGATTTTTATTCGCATGAGCTATTTTTTTTTAATTGTTTAATTTACGAGTATATATTTATATGTGTATATATATGTATATACATATGTACTTATATATAAATATTTATTTAAACGCTTCTAGAACTGTGTGATGCAAATCCTTTTAGCCTTTTTTCAAAACTAATATTGTTCCTGTTCTTTCCGTTTCCAAACTTTAAAAAAATCGTTTGGTTTTTTTTTTTGTTTTGAGTAAAAGTAGTAACGAACCCTAAAGTAGTTTTATCCCATCCAAATAACTCCTATAGATCAATAAATATTTTTAAGATTATGTATTTATATTTCACTACTAATTATTGTTTCGATTTTGACTATGATGTTTAAAGAACTAGTAAAATTTGACAGACGTGCACCTATTTCCCCTAGAGATTGGAAATTCAAAGTTAAAATCGATCAGATAAAGAAAAATGATTAATTTCGACTAACTAAAAATTAAGTTAGAGAGCCCACAAATTATATTTATATATCGTATTCTTGATCAGTGTGTGTGAATCCGTTTTTAAAGAATCTTTATGCAGTCTATTCAAGACCGGAAGATCTAATATATATAAACTAAGCATCAGAGGCCCCGTGATTTCCCGTACTATTTTACCTAATAGTCTCCTTGTTACGACTTATGCTGTCACACGAAAACCGTTTTCATATTTAATTGTTCCAATCGTCATACAATTTTGAAACGCAGTTTTATCGCACTGTTTCTTGTGAGATCCAATGTTTTTAATTTCCACAGCAGTAAAATAGGAAAATCAGTTATGTCGCTTGTTAACATAAAAGTTAACTTTACCATATCGATGTTGATCGGTTGAACTACAATAATATTATATAGGTATGTTGCTTTCATACCAGAGTGTTTTTAAAACATGCAACAAAGTTTTTTTAAAATTATAATGAAGCAATTTTTTGTGTGTGAAGAACATAACTAGCAAACAAACCGCTATCTGATGGAATTTTTTTGAATTTTAAGTATAGAGCAATAAGTACAATGCATATACATTCGTTACTTAGTGGAAATAGATGCCAGTTATAATTAAGTTTTTTAGACGGTATTTTTGTATGCATCCAATGATGAAAAATAAACATTGTTTGCTTGCCAATTGCATTACTTTTTTCATATTCCTTCGTCTGTTTCTCAATAAATTTTAAGTCCAAGGCCAACTAACGCATTTACAAAATATATTTCACTAAAGGTTACGAAGAGTAAAACTTGGAAGGACATAGCTGGTCTTCTTGGCATTGGTGCTAGTAGCAGTGCAGCCTACACACTGCGAAAGCACTATACAAAGAATCTACTTGCCTTCGAGTGTCACTTTGATCGAGGAGATATCGATCCACTGCCCATTATACAGCAAGTGGAGGCTGGCAGTAAGAAGAAGACAACTAAGGCAGCATCGGTGCCATCGCCAGGTAAGCATTATATTTATTACTATTTCTTCGAAATCGAATATCACAATAATTACATTTTATTCATTCTAATGTTTGAAAAAGTAGGTGTTCATTTGGTAGATGCCGCTACAACGAACTCGACAGGTTCCTCGAATTCACAAGATTCATTCCCAGCGCCGCCAGGTGCACCGCCCAATTCATCGATTGTCGATGGAAGTGGCAGCGTCGTCGTTGGATATCCGGGCTATCCACCGACCGGTGCATATCCTACTGCTGCGGGACCACAACCAGATTATGGTGCGGCTGGACAAATGCAGCGGCCGCCATCGCAGAACAACGTGCAGACACCGCATGCGGGTGAGTATTTAAGTGTAAAGACGAGAGAAAGAGAGAAATTAGTTTATAATCATTTATATTTATTGGACTATTCGAATTTGTTTTTGTTTTTAAATTTTGGCAATATGTTTGATTTTTTTTAACATTACATTGTGTGATTACTTGTTCAAACCAACGAAATTCTAATCTTTAACTGCACTCCACACCTACACATATTTCCAATTCATTTTGCTTTACTAAATTGTTAACAATATTAAATTAATATCTATTTAATTTAACAATTACTTTTGATATTTTCATATTTTATTTTAATTATGAATCAACACATTTTTGTGTTATACATTATCCGAAATAACAACAACTACATTTTGAACTACAACAAAAATGCTAAACAACATCATCAAACAAACATTCTCATTCAATCAAAAATTCATTTTGCTCAACCATCAATAAATGTCGTAAAACTTAAATCATTCATTGAACCCATTATCACCAATCATTCCATTCATCTGGCACTTTCATACGTTCCATTCAATCATTCAATCAAACGTTCGCTGTCATCCTCCCTCATCTCGTCGTCAACAACTACAACTACTATATCATCAACTACTTCTACCACCATAACAACAACGCTATCATCGTCAGCATCATCAGGCAATCAAAGCCAAAGTCAGACAACTCCTGGTGATAATATTAGTGTGAACAATCCCTTTGACGATCCGGTTGGTGCCAGCGGTGGCACATCCGTTGCTGTTGCTGGAGCAGCTGCTGCCGCTGGTGTTGGCATTGGGCAGCCGCAGTCCGTTGTTGTTGGTGGTGGATTGCCCCCACCCCCGTCGGGATTGCACACGCAGCCACCACAGTCTCAACAGGCAACTTCCGGTATACAACCGCCACATCAGCAGCAACAGCAATCGCCGCAACCTTCGCCGTCGTTGCCACCGCCACATGCACGCAGCAATGCAACACCATATCAACAGCAACAGGTCAATTCGTATCCCACGCCTGTGTCGAGAACACCAGGTATTCATTTCAGTTGTTTTTTTTTTCGAGTATTTTCTTTTTATAATTTAATTATTTTTTGTTTTTCTGATTAGTTTGTTTTGTTGATTATTAATTTTTAACGATTATTTTATATTTAGTAGATTGTAAAAAAAAAAAAAAAAAATTAATTCAGTGTGCATGACCTATCTATCCAACTCTTCATATACTGTAAAATCTAACATATATTAAGTTATTAATATACAAATTTTCAAATATGTCGCCGCATGTAGATTTTTCCTTCTATTTTTCTATTAAATGTCTTGTTACGGAACAATACTCTTAAAATTTAGGGTGGAATGCAAAGAAAGTAACCAAAATTAAAAAAAAAGAACGCTAAAATCAGTTTAAACCGGTGCTTTAATACCTTTCAAACGACATTCGAAAAAGTATATAAGCTATATGGCCCAAACAATTGTACATGTATGTGAAGCGTCCGTCCAAATAAAACCAATGTCAACTTTTAGGCTGATAGCGTCATACAAAATTCTTTTGAAACCCAAAAAAAAATAAGCCGCAATACCGAAATCCAGCCAGATATCTTAACAAATTATTTATAAAAATGGGCAGGAGCACATAGACGGACATAGCCCAACTGACTCGTCTCTTCGAGCTGATAAAAAAAATGTATATATATTTATACTTTATGGCGCCTTCGAATTGTCCTTTCATGCGTTAGAATCTTTTCGACCCATTGATAGCTAGCTGAATCCGCGGCTTCGCCAGCGCTTTGTAATGTCATGTTCACACTTGCTCAACGGATCTTACTTCTACCAATCACATTAACGTTTATAACGAATTTCATCGCTGTACCTCAAATGGATACAAATATGTGTCAAATGTTAGTTATCTTTTTTAAAGGGGCGTGGCAGCGCCCCCTCCAATTTTGACAATAAATAGCCGATGTCCTTTCCCAACGTCCCAACTTTTGGTTTAGCGGTTTAGATGTGAAAAGGTAACAGACAGACTGTTACTTTCGCATTTATAATATTACAATGGAATATGAATAGAATTTACAAAATTGCGAGGAAAAATGTGAAAAATCACCAATCAAACTTGATATGCACGCGTGGAGCAAACCTCGTCGAAATGGGCTCTTTAATATCTTCTATATCACAAATTATAAATTATTGATGTTCATTCATTCGCATAAAACATACAATGTTATTTCATATTAACATGATGATTTACCTATAATTTAATTTAGTGCAAAATCTTTTACAATGAACACTATCAACATGTTCTCGTAGGTACATGTTATTTTTAGTAGACCTTTATTTAATTCAAATTTGTTTAAATTGGTTAACTGAAAATTCATTAAATGCAGTGAATACACCTTATGATGAATTTCGATCGAAAATGCTGTTTAAATTATTATAGCATTTAAACAGCATTTACAGACTGAAAAATGCTTTAAGCTATTACAAAAATAGATTTCAGTCACAAGAAATTCATACCAATACAACAGACTGATCGCTGTGCAGAGTACAATATAATTTAATGCAAAATCGAATTGTTTAAAGAAAATGCTGTCTAAATTATTATATTATTATTGTAGCATTTATATTATTATTATAGCATTTAAACAGCTTTTACAACACTGAAAAATGCTTCAAGATATTAGAAAATAGTTTTCAGTCACCAGATATTCACATCAATCGAACAGACTTATCGCTGTGCAGAGAACAATATAGCTGGGTAACTAAACTATAGTTCTTGTTTTGTTTTAAATTGGCATTCAATTTTATTGCATTCCCGTGCTTGCTTGCTCTCACATCCGTCTTCTTTCGCTCACTATATCCGTTTAAGTCAATATTGATGGAAGTATTGAAATTTTGTTTGTTTTGCGTTTTATAGGTGCCCCCTATCCAGGACAGCCAGGTGCGTACGGGCAATATGGTTCCAACGATCAATATAGTACGACAGGACCGCCCGGTCAGCCTTTTGGACAGAATCAAGGACAATATCCACAAAACCGCAATATGTATCCTCCCTACGGACCAGAGGGAGAAGCGTGAGTGACAATTTCTTCTATCCATACACTACTTATACACATAAAGCCTCACAATCAGACGCCGAAACACGCATGGAGTATACAGTATTGTGCTTTGTTTCGATGCGTGCCTTCCAATGATATTTTGGCTTGCACATAGCAATTTCCATTGTATAAAATCCTGACTGATTTTTATTGTTATTGGTTATTTTTTATTTTGGCAATATAGACCTCCTAGCGGTGCTAATCAATATGGTCCATATGGCAATAGACCCTACAGCCAGACACCTCCAGGCGGTCCACAACCAGCAGCGCAAAGCGGGACAGCGAGTCCAGGACCGCCAACGCCGGGAGCACCAGCTACACCTCCTAGTGGCACCTATCCTACAACCACACCAACACAACAGGACTACTACCGACCGCCGGATCAGGTATTTTTATTTGAACATCTTTACGTTTATTTTTTTTTCTTAATTAAAATGATTTAAACAGAATCCACAACCACGGCGTCATCCTGATTTTGTCAAAGATCCGCAGCCATATCCAGGCTATAATGCAAGGCCACAAATTTATGGTTTGTATATAATTTTGATAGAACAAGTGTAGAACTCGTTGTATTAAAAAGTTTTGAATCTCCCCACTAGCTGCTTGGCAAGGTGGTGCAAATCAGTATCGAGCACAGTATCCATCAACGCCTTCTCCACAACAATGGGGTGCTGCACCCCCAAGAACACAAGCTCCGCCCGGTGGACCACATGGCGGACCGCCGAACCAGCAAACTTCTGCGGCAGGACAATGGGAGCAGCATCGTTATGGCCCACAACAAGCTGCACCACCACAACAGCAACAGTCGCCATATGGACAACAATCAACTCAGCAACAGCCACAACAACCACAAGCTCCACCACAATGGACACAAATGCCAGCAACTCCTCAGCCACCGCAACCTGGATCACCGGGCACACAATTGCGTCCTTTAGTTGGTACTAGTGCACAACAGCAACGGATGCCACTCACTGGTGTACCGTCTGGTATGCCGTTGCAACAACAGCAACAGCCACCGCAGCAGCAACCACCTCAACCGTTAGGTCAAACTGTTGCTATTCCGCCGGCCGGAGTTATGACAAAGCCTCCCTTCTCTATGCCACCACCACCGCAAAATGTTGCAGTCATGGGAGCTCCTGCAGGTCAAATAGCTAGTTCAGGCGGATCTGGTCTACCTGCCGGAATAATGCCACAAAAACAACCCATGGTCTCAGGACCACCGACGTCAGGTGGTCAATCGCAGCAAACCTCGTTTCCACAACCAAGTAGTACACAGCTTGCAAAAAAGGAGATTATTTTTCCGCCAGACAGTGTGGAAGCTACAACGCCTGTGCTCTATAGACGTAAGCGTTTGACCAAAGCGGATGTGTGTCCTATTGACCCTTGGCGTATCTTTATGGCGATGCGTTCTGGTCTGTTGACGGAGTGCACGTGGGCGCTAGATGTACTAAACGTGCTGCTTTTCGATGACTCGACAGTACAGTACTTTGGACTGTCTCACTTACCTGGACTGCTGACGCTGCTATTAGAACATTTTCAAAAGAATCTCTCTGAAATGTTTGTCGAACGTGAAGAGGAACTGGAACTTTTCGAAGCTGGTGTTGTCAGTATTGTAGACGACGATGAAGATGATGCCGATAGTGGCACCGTGCAGCCAACAACAAGCTTGCGTGACATGAAAAAGCGTTCTGGACGACGTCAACGAGCTACGAGAACGCGCAGCATGTGCAGTTATAATAGGAAGCGATATTACGAAAGCTCGGACGCTAAAGCTGCCACAGATGATTCTGATGCGGACGAAGGCATAGACTTGGGACAGGTACGCGTGAAGATAAATCCCGAAGAGCGTATGCAACTGCTTACGCAGACACCCAATTATACACTAATATCGCGGAAGGGCATCCCTGTGCGGATACAGCAAGCTGACAAAGAAATATTTGTAGACGAACGTCGGAAGTCCTGGGACCTGGATACGAATAAACTTTACGAACAGCAAGAATCAATCGGAAGCAATGCATGGACATATGGATTTACGGAACCTGACGTATTGTTTGGCATCATCGATGTATTTAAATCAGAATTTGTACACATTCCATTTGCACGTTATGTACACAGCAGTAAGGAAGAGAAGAATTGTAAGAAGGGGCAAATTCGCGATGATATCACAACGATCACAATTCATGTTAAGCAGGAGGATGTATCCGAGGATGATATGCAGCAAGAACAGAGCTTTAACAATAAGCGACATGTGGTCGATAGTAACAAGATCTTGAACGAATGCGAAGTTTCTAATACAAAAAAGTTAAAACTAAGTAACGATGACTCTGCTCGTTTCGCACAGCCAACTGAAATTAAAAATCAGTCACATATTTCTGGAATCAATTCGGACAGCACTCAAGCTGCAAATAGTACCGACAGCGATTGTCGCGAGGTAGATATGGATATCGAATCATCCCAGCAACAACAGAGATTTACAAATGGCGAGATGACAAATTTATCAAAAAGTTTCAATTCGAAAAACAAAGTGCGCGACAATAGTGCGATCTTAAAACGCCGACGAGATTCAACCTACGAGGATGAATGTTACACACGTGACGAGGCGTCGTTATACTTAGTTAACGAGAGTCAAGACTCGCTTGCGCGTCGATGCATTGCCATATCGAACATATTTCGTAATTTGACGTTCGTACCTGGTAATGAATCTGTACTCGCCAAGTCAACAAGATTTCTAGCTCTGTTGGGACGTTTATTATTGCTTAACCACGAGCATCTGCAACGCACACCCAAGACTCGAAACTATGATCGAGAGGAGGACACGGACTTTAGTGATTCTTGTAGTTCGCTGCAGGGTGAATGCGAATGGTGGTGGGACTACTTGATCGCTATACGTGAGAATATGCTGGTTGCCATAGCGAATATTGCAGGCCACTTAGAATTATCACGATTTGACGAACTAATTGCTCGCCCACTCATCGATGGATTGTTACATTGGGCCGTTTGCCCGAGTGCGCATGCTCAAGATCCCTTCCCATCGGTTGGTCCCAATACAGCACTTTCGCCACAACGATTAGCTCTGGAGGCGCTTTGCAAACTATGCGTAACCGATGCAAATGTTGACTTGGTCATTGCTACACCACCATTCTCACGGCTGGAGAAGTTGTGCGCTGTGCTGACACGGCATCTGTGTCGTAATGAAGATCAGGTATTGCGAGAATTCTCGGTAAATCTCTTACATTATCTGGCAGCTGCAGATAGCGCTATGGCGCGCACAGTAGCGCTACAATCGCCCTGTATTTCATATCTCGTTGCCTTCATCGAGCAGGCCGAACAAACGGCACTTGGCGTAGCCAACCAGCATGGCATCAATTATCTGCGCGAGAATCCCGATTCGATGGGCACAAGTTTAGACATGCTGCGGCGTGCAGCCGGTACGCTTCTACATCTTGCCAAGCATCCCGATAATCGTTCGCTTTTTATGCAGCAAGAACAGCGATTGCTGGGATTGGTAATGTCGCACATACTCGATCAACAGGTAGCGCTTATCATTTCGCGTGTGCTGTTTCAAGTATCGCGTGGTCACCCTGGTCCTATGCATTCATCTAGCAGTTCGACTGAGCACAGATTTCAGCATCAACGGCAACAACTCAACAGTGCAACGAATGTTGTTGTGGCCGTTGCAACATTGGGAAGCAATGAGAAAAAGTCATCAGTTTTATTAACTACTGTAAAATCGGAAATTAAACAGGAGGTAAACGTAACGACTGTAGTTGAAGCTATTGACAATAGAAACAACAACATCCACAGCAACAGTAGAAACCAGTCCGCATCAATAGTAGCCACTGATGAGAATAGCAACAGCAGTAGTCAACAGTTACCACCAGCCGCTACTTTTAATGATGTAAGCAATAGCAGTACGAACAGCAATAGCTGCAGCACAGCCAGCAGTAATTTGAGCAACAGCAGTAGTGTCGGAAGCAATAGTCATACGATGGTAAATGCGAATAATGCATCTACATCGAATACAACGACGGAGCACAGTAGCAGCAGTAGTGGTGAACAACACAACCAGCCACATTTGCTAAGCGGCGGCAAGTCAACTTTAGTAAGTAATCTAAATAATAGCAACATAAGTTTAAATACCACAACAACAACAGCAACATCGAACACAACATCAACGGCTGTGGCGACCACTGCTCCGCCAGCACCTCCACCAACCACGAATACAACTGCAGCGGTTGCGTAGTATACGTCCATGTTGCCGGCGTACTATTGGCAACGCGGAGGTAGTGACGGAAGGGAAAGCGCTGGCAGTGAATGAATGAACTGATGTTTTTTTTCATCAATGCAACTCTGCACAGGATTTTAAATTGCAGAACGTCAGCACATGAAATTTTTTAAACCAAACGACTGTAATGTGCTAACAGTTGTTATATAATAGTTTTTAACAGGGCATGCACAACATTAGTAACTGCACAATGCGCTGTTGCATATTAGATTTGTATAGTGAAAAATAAAATAATTGTAAATTTAATTTAAATTCAGAGGAAAACATTTACAATAAAAATGTATACTCCTAAAATACGGACTAGAACGGTTTAACATTTAAATTCAAGCGTACATAATATAAAACAGCAGAAATTATAGATTTTTAAATAAGTCTCATACTCATAAAATTAAAGATGCAAGAAATTAACAAAAAAATATTTTAATTATAACTTTAAATTTTACACCCAAGAAGTTGCAGCTGAAGAAACTAAATTTTAATGCTGCAATATGCTGGAAAATTATGACGCTGCCGAATTCAGCCGAAAATCATTAAAACGACTGATGACATTTTTGGAAATAGATTAAAAACTAGAGGTTGAGACAAAATTTTATGGAAAATAAAGCATTCATGTCGCCACTACTGGTATAATACAATTTTTGAAATATTTCAACTGATATAAAATATTTCAAATACAAGTTGAATAAAGATGTAGCTGCTTAAAAAAAGAAACATAAAATATAAAACTAATTATTAAGTAAAAACCAATACAAACTCTCAAGCTTTTACTTACTTTACTACACATATGTAATATTAAATGATGAATACATTATGATAATTTATACATGTATGTATGTATATATAGATATATATATATATATATACATAATTATATATATATATATATATACATAATTATATATATATATATATATATATATACATAATTATATATATATATATATATACATAATTATATATATAATATTATATAATTATAATATATAATTATATATATATATATAATTATATATATATATATATACATAATTATATATATATATATATATACATAATTATATATATATATATATATATACATAATTATATATATATAATTATATATATATATATATATATATATATATATATATATATACATAATTATATATAATATATATATTTATATATATAATTATATATATATATATATATATATACATAATTATATATAATATATATATATATATATATATACATAATTATATATAATATATATATATATATATATATATATATATATATATATATATATATATATATATATATATATATATATATATATAATATATATACACATATGTATATATATAAATATATATGTATATTTATATTAATATAAGTAGTGCGAAAGAGTGAACTAAAAATTCTATACGTATGCTAAATAATTTAATGCTCTATATATTTATATTTAAGTAAAATGAATGGAAATAGTTATACTTGTATGTATGCGTGCTCAATGTAAACCATTTTTATATATTCAAAAATTATATAAAGCAAAACAAACACCCAATACAATATAACTTTGTGCATATATACTTATAAAATAGCTCCAAATATTTATTCATAACATATTTATGCATATATAAATGAATACATAAGTGTAAATGCACTCTTGTTGATTTGATTTGATTAGAAGATAAAGAAAGACAAAAACCGCAGTATACAGTGCATTTTTAATAATTCCTCTACTCCAAATCTATATATTTTTACTTTATTTGTAAGCAGGGTGTATTCGGTTTATTGAAATATAAAAATAAATCGCTCATATGGTCGAAGCCTCTTCATAACTCAAACAATACGAACTTTATGGAAACATGTTCAAAGTTTTCAATTTGACCTGAATATTTCCACCAGAATATATTTTCTACTCAGGCGGTGAATATGCAAGATAACATTGTGAAATTTTTACACGAGTTGAAGCGTAATTCAACGAATGCATCAGGACTATCAAATATAAAAACTCGATTTTGCAGAATACGGGCTTAAAGTTTTCGATTGACGCCCACAGTGAATACTTTCACAGATATATTTTCTGGAGAAGGGAAGTGTACCTGTGAAAATATGAATTGTGGGCGCTGAGTTTACAAAATATTAGTATGTTATTACACAAACTAAAGCATGATATAACAAATCATTCTGCATCATTCTTGTAGTACAAGAGCGAATTGTAGCACTAAATAAATTTATATCGATAAACCGATAAGACCATGTCCGTCCGTCTGTCCGAGCAATTTCCAGATAGAACTTTTATATAACTGAAACACACAAAATTCAACAAATCTACTTCAAGTCTATCCCAAGATTTCTTTCATCGAAACTGTTTCACGATAGTCTACAAATATCATCAAGTTGAAGAAATGTTTCTTCCAACTTCAATTGGCAGAAAGAACGCATTTGGCTGCACTAGGTGCAGCGATAGTGGCACGAATTCACACTTCTTTTTACAGAGCCATAAAATTTCGATTTATCAAACCCGTCGTATAGATTGTCTAGGACATGTACTAATACACGATTATTTTAAAATTATTTCTTTACCTAGTTGCCGTAAAGAATTAACAAATCTAATAATTTTGTCATCTTTAACCGTTGGAAAGCTTTCATTCGTTCCTTACAAACACTAAGATCCGATGAAAACTGGATATTTACACACATACGATCAATATTGGATCGATTTGTCTTGTTGAGCTGATTGATAAATATTCTTATGGGGTTGCAGACGCCTCCTTTTGGGTATGATATAATATAAAGATATTGAAATATACTGTTAGGGTTTTGGCTTAATAAAATAATTAATGAAGATACTAATACCCATTCACGTGAACCGTTCATCATGAAAACATTGCTATAAACTACGTTAGTCCATATAGACACAAACAGATGAAATATATATATAGTGGAATATAATTTTTCGATATACGTATTGAGAAAAAAAGAATCATTTACAGAGCGTTGGAAAATAAAATTTTTTAGCAGGACAAACTATTATATTTTGCAGTACGTAGTACGGCAATTTTATTGCAATTAAATACTCATAATGAGTTTAAGTTCGAAAACTTAAAAAGTGATCATTGAAATCCATAGCAACACTCAAACATACGGACATTGCTTTTCGTTTCGTTGAGTTGATCAAGAATATATACTTATTAATACTAAGTTGAATCTGTGATGTGCTTCAACCTTTACTATAATACCCTTTTCACATTGTGTGTGATTGTTATAATCATTGAACAGATCAGTTTAGTTGGCCAATATACGAATGGGTATCTTTTAATATTATAAAGATAGATAAACGGCGTATAACAGAAAACAAATTCTTTACTTTAATTTGTTTCTCTCATTGGATCAATTGCCCTGATTTTTTCATTTCATTTTAAATATTTATTATTTATATGAATCAATATTTACATATGTACTGTATATTTGAAAATTTCCGCGTAGATGTATTAAAAAATCAACAAAATTCGGATAATGTATAATAAATCATATATTACTAGCGTGTTTAAATGCCGTAGCATGTTGCAATCGTAAGCTTGCAGAAGTTAATTTTAATTAATAAATTATATCTAATTTAAATTTTCTGGATTTTGTACAACGCTGTAATTTTTTGTATATTAAATTAATTTTTTAATTAAGTGATAATGCTAAAATATTTTTTTATTATTTAAAATATCTAAAGTAAAAAAATTTATTATTGTAAAAAGTGAAAAAAAAAAAATAGAATTAAGTCATATATAGTTAGTATCAGATGCACGCATAAAGGCTTTTAATTTTTAAACAATTAATTTCTAATGCAATAATACAAAAATTGCTCCTAATAGAAGCAAAAATGTACATTTTTATGAATTCAAATAAAAAAAAATATTATTTATTATATTAATATTATTAAAAAAAATGGTTATACTTAATTAGTTAAAAAAAAGAAAAACTAAATTATAAGCAAACTCGCCCAAGAATTGTTAATAAAATAATAAAAAGGAATTAAAAGCGCAAATGCAAAATTACATTGGTATACCACAAATATAAAATTAAAAAGTTGTATGTATTAACATCATATTCGATATTAAATGGCAAATAACTAGAAAAAAATTAAAAAAAATAATTGAAACAAGAACATAATGCGGTTTTAAGTAAATATACAAGAAATATAAATGGCGTACCACGATAACGGTAATATGTATACAAAAACATTGAAAACACTAAAATGCTATCTAAATAATGATCAAATAAATTATACAAACGGTATATGATGACTTTATAAATCGATCACAAACAAATTATTGATAAATTCATCTCTATACATATATATATATAAATATATATATATAAATAGGACTATTTGTGTATGTATGTCTCTCATTTTTAATTTAATTTTTAGTCTATTACATAATATATATACATATAAATACATATATATTTCATTAAAAATAATCAAATAATGTATGTGAAGAAATCACAAAATATATTTATTGTATTACAATAAAAAGGAAACCGTAATAATGGAAATAAATTGCAAGTATAATACCAAGTTATGCAAAGGAAAAAAAATTAACATAAAAAATTTAATTATAAATATTACAATAATGAAATAAAAATATTTAAAAGAAAACATTTTATCTATGACTTTTTTTAATTGGAGGCAATTTGCTTATTTTGCTGTAATTTTTTTCTAATTGGAAATATTTTGAATATACATAGTTCAATATTCTATGGGTAAAATATCCGCTTCATATACAAGGTTGTATATTGGAGTTGTGCGGAGTGCGGTGAGAGCAAGACTTAATGATAAATTGTGCGTAATTTTCTAAGGACGGATTTGGGTGCTTTACCCTAAAGGTTTATTCCGTAGTATATTTTTGACATTATTATTGCTTTTATAACATATATAATTGGTTGGGTGTTGCAGTTTAATCTATTGCTAAAAAAAAAAACATAATGTTAAGTTTTTCGAAAGTTGTATATAGAGGTTTTCAATGTGTTTGACCCACCTATGTTATGTTTTTTTATTTGCTTAATGAGATGCATTGAATTTCTAGATTATCCACGTTTTATATCAGAAAATAATGGATCAATATTTAGTGAGACCTGGTTTTTGATTAATTTAAGTCAAAATGAGCTAAAAAGTTGATATGGTCGCTTCTCATGGACACCTACTTCACATATATATGTTATATGTTAATACATATTAATAGAACGATAATGTATTAATGAAATTGGTTTTATTGCTTTTTAAAATTTTCTTTATGAAGGTGGTTCCTCTATAAAGCTTTTTGACTGCTTCAACAGCTTCTTCTGGTGCCGAAAAACGTTTACAATTATTGATTGTCGGGAACGAATAGAACTCATAACGTTCCGCGTTTAGGGCTGTGAGGCAGATAACCCACGGCTGTATTTCTTCAATATTTCTTGGCACCAGCTTCCACGAGACTTTTTTAGGCGAAGGTAAAATGTTACGGCATTTAACGGGAACAAATCTTATTGTCGTCCAAATATTCACGTGACATTGAATATATGCTGGTCCCACTAATGTCCAAAGAAGCCTCAATCTGACGGTATGTCACATGAAATCTTGAAACTTTTGAAGTTTATGAAAAATATGGATACAAACAATATACATATATATTTATATATATCGATCACCTCGATTTTGTATTAGTTTTTGACATATTTGGCTGGACTATTTGAAAGATTATCGATGCTTCTCGCCGAAATTGTCTAATAATCTTTTTAAAAAAAATTCGTCTTTTGGAATAGATGTAACATAACTTTTTAGTCACACATAAGAAAAAGAAGCATTTCACTACTACTTCGGCGTCACGACTTTCCAAGCCAACCATTTCACCTACAACAACCATTACAATAGCAAAATACTATACAATGCGGCATTTTCATTTATTCAAACAAACCCAATAAGGAGCTTTTCATTCATTAAAAATAGTCAGGAGACAAATTGCTACATAGCTTTCTACATTTTTATTATAGTATACTTGATTGTGAATGGTGGTGTAACTCATACGGAAAATGGTACATGGCGCGGTTTTCAGAAAACATGCGCAATACAAATAACTTAAGTACACATGAACGAAGAAGCAATTTGAGAATATGTTTATGTTCATTTCTATGTATAAATATTTTCAAGAAACTGAACGATTTTTTTACCTACCCTCCAACAACAATAATAAACAGCAACAACGAAAAATCAACAACAATAATACACATTGTAGCGATATTTAACTTTTCATTCATGAAAGGTAACGACAAAACGGACATGAAATTTTGAGCTTTTATCTTTGATTCTAGTTATTTTTTGCTATTTTTAGGTCACTTTGTTTGACCAAACTGAACAGGATTACTTCTCACGTAACCATTGATATGTATACCTTAAAGATCGTCATAATCGATAGAGCCGTTTCCAAGATACGCAAACAAACATTAATTTTATATATGTAGATTTGTTAACTGTATGAATGCATTTATTTATTGAACAGTTACTAAATCTATACATATATAAAAATGAGTGTTTGTATGTCTGATCTTTATGGAATAGTAAAAATATCCTGTGAAGAGGGTGAAGTAATCTTGTTAACTTTGGTCCAAATCGGATGGGCGTTGAAGCTGAAGCGATAAGAAAATTCAACATATATTTCCATTCATTTGAGGTGCAGGGGCGAAATTTGGTATACGTGCAATGGGATCGGTAAAAGTAATCCTGTTAACTTTGGTTCAAATCGTAAGAGGCGATGCACCGCCCCCAAATAAGATCCATTGAAAAAGTCTGCTCGTTTTGGCAGTTTATAAGGATCATATATTCATTCATAGATACATAGACACAAAATTCATTCGAACAATAGTTAATTATACGAAAAAAACAATAAAAATTAAAGCATACTTTTATTAAAAAGTGGCGGAAATGTAAGCAGTGTATAACATAACGCATTACAATCCAAGAAAATCAGTAAAGCTTTTTTAGTGCAACACGCAAATTTTGTATTGTAGTGTTAAAAAGTCATATTTTTTAATGTTTGAGCTTGCAACAAGTGTTTTTTAAACACAGTTAAAGCAACAGCATAGAAATAAAGAAATGTGAAATTTTGAAATTGCAATGGTAAAATAAAAAATGAAAAAAATTTTTCATTTATGCAAAATTCACATTCGTTAAGTTGCTGCGAAAAAAAAAATCGGTAACGAGAAGCATTTTGTTGTAGTGCAACACGCAATTTTTGCATTAAAGATTTGATACTTTCTTTCAATTTTTGAAGATACAATGAATGTTTTTTTTTATTATGTATAATCCAGTTAATGCAAAAGCATAAAAGAAATGAAATAAAAAAATGTGCAATCAAAAAATGCAACGCAGAAATAAAAAATCGCGAAAATAAAAAAATTTAAGTCGAAAATAATTGATTTTGATTATATTCTTTCACAAACACTCTCCCTCGCTCTCGCCTTGCAAATTTTACTCGTTTTACAATAGTGCAATAATTTGTATTCTATAATTGTACCAAGTGTTAGACATTCTAATGTAATCTTTTATCTCATGCAAAATAATTTGTTTTCGTAGAGCATATTTCTTTCTAGTGAGCAAGGACCAAGTTTAAAGCCATTTGTGTCTACGGCGACGTAGTCAATACGTATAACTCTACGTGCATAGATCGGTATAGCAACATACAATTTCAATTACTGGCGCAAATATAACTATATTAAAGTTAGTTGAGTTTATTTTACAAATAAAAAAAAAAACATAGAAGTCAGTTATATTTTGACTGCAGGAACATACGTAACATTATTAAACCATCTTGTAAATAAGCTTCAGGTGCGTGTTGCGGCCAAAGAAGTCATTAAACGAACTGGCACCATGCTCGAGGCATACAACAACATTTATGCAAAATTAAAATCCGAAATAGGTATAAACCAAACTCTCAAAATTGAATTTAAAGAATTTGTGACGTCTTCTTGCAACGAAAAGCTTTCCTTAGGTTCAACAGATATAAAAGCCTCCGAATAAAATCCACAATGCCGAAAGCGAAAAAACGACACATCCTTAAGTTTAGTACCCGACGGTAGCTCATTGAATGCGGACGTGAAAATCAAAATAAACCCTATATATATACATATATATATATATATATGAGGTGCATCTTCTCCTCGTCTCGCCTAAAAGAGAACCAACCCACAACCAGCAAGTGTAATAAAATTTTATATAAAAAGAAATTGTTAAAATAAATGTAATTAAATTTGAAAAGTGCATTGCTTATATTGTAAAGTGCATAAATATATGTGGTGTTTTCTCCTCGTCTCACTAGAATGCAACCAACCCACAATTAGCAAGTGAAATAAAATTTTAAAGATGAATCAATAATATGTATAAAAATGTATATGTATAAATGTATATGTATAAAAATGTATATAAAAAATTATAATAAAATTTTAAAGGTGCATTGCTTAAATTGTTTTATATATTTACCAAAAATTTCAATTTAATTAGCAAAGTACCCAAAAAAGGATTAAAAGTGAAAGTGAAAAAATGAAAATTTAAACTAGAAAAAAATTAATAAATTTCCAACCCGCACTCCGCGAAAATTCCCTTTCATGTAATACAGAAAAAAGAAAACGTCACATGCCGAAGTCTGTATCCAACGGAGCTTAAGTTCCACAATATTAATACGTGAGAGTCCCAAATTTCTTGATGCCTTCTGGAGTCCTTTTTCTACTTCATCCATGGCAGCTGACGCGTGTCATTTGCAACAATAACAATGCAGCAAAAATAATGTTAGACTTCAATATATATTGTGTTTATAATAGAAAACAATAGCAAGTTGAGTTTTAAATAGAAAACAATAGTAAAGCGTGAAGTTTAAGTGAATTTATTAGAAAAAAATCCAAAAATAAATTTGATACATTTTTTGTATACGTATAACTACTTGTACCCATTTCTATTGTAATATTATTTTGAGCATGTGTCGGCGGTGTGCGTTTTGTATTTGTGCCTCCGCAATATAGGATTGAATTATGCATACACATTGATTTTCATTAATTTTATACGTCTGACTTGAAGTCTATGTGTTTTTCTATATATTAATTTTTTTTTCAAGTATTAGTATTGCTATTTTTGCGGTTAGTCAGTCCGCATTTTTTTTCTATGACTTCATGTGTCAGTGCTAGTTCTCAGAATAAAAATAAGTTGAATTGCTTTGCGCTGTAGTTCCAATAGAAATACTTGTGCTAAAGGTAAGTTGATACTTTTATTAATATATGTATATATAAAAAATATATATATATATATATATACTAGCTGACCCGGCGATCTTCGAACCGCCTAAACGTCATTCCAGCATTCCTTCCATGTTTGAAATATATAGCCGTGGGTGATTATATTTTTAAAATTACAGCTTAATAAACTTAATCCGAAGAGATTATTATTTTATATATCCTGCATGATATTCCAAGCGATTAGGATATTATACAAAGTAAGAAATAAAAGACAAATAATCAGGCGTGCCCCCTTTTTCATTTGCTTTTGCGATTTCAGTAAAATATTAATCAGAACTATTAGATTTCTTTGTGTTTGCTGTCAATTTCAATGCAAATTTGTATAGGTTTGACGTATGATTCAAATATAATTTGATATGAAATCGCAAAACGAAAAAGTAAATGAAAATGGGAGCATGCCTGAATATAATAATTTTTCGAAAAACAATTTAATATAATTAATAATGTTTGTTTAATTTTATCTTAATGCGAGATGATGAACAATAATTTTAGTCAATTCCTGAGGAGTATAATTGAATAAACTTGATGGTTTTCCAACGCGAGAACACGCCACATATAATTGGCCATGTGAAAAGACCGGATTTTCTAGATCCATCCCACAAATCTACATTGTTTGACCTTGTGACTTATTAATAGTCATGGCAAATGACATTGTTTATTCATAGCACCGATTACATTTTGTGAATGTGACGAATATATTCAAACGCAAGGCGAAGAAGTGATGTACGCGTCAATGCGCGATACACTTGTCTTCTGCCGATCTATTTAACCGACTGTTCTGGAGTGACTGTGAATTCAGAGTTCGTCGACCAATATTTCCTCCTCGTGGCATTGTTTTAGGTTTTTTGTTTTTTAGGCCCTGTACCGAAGGTACAAGAGCCTATTGGTTTTGTGCAAATGTATGTAATAGGTAGAAATAATGGTCGGAGACCCCCCAAAGTTACCCCCATTATGGTCAGGAGTGATAGAGGAGTCGATAAAGCCATGTCCGTCTGTCCGTCTGTTCATCTGTATGAACGAAAGGGTCTCGGAAACGGTAATAAATAGAGACTTTGCGTTTTTTGCATTCGACTAGGACTGCTCCGGAATTTTACAAGTTTATTTCAAAGTTTTGCCCCTTCCCCATAAAATCACCACCAAGGTTAAAAATTTGAGTAAACCAGTATAGAGATAACATCCATCTTAGCCAAAATCCAAAGAGTTCATCAAAATCGGATAATAAATGACGATTTTATAAGCAATTGAATTTGAACGACCCCCCTTTTCTTTTCATACATAAAAAAATGTTGGAAGTAGGAAGTGGTCATAAGTTTGGTCATAAGCTCGGGAAACATTTAATATGTTTGTTAGGAGACCTGAACTGGTACAGGGCCTCTTACAGTCGGTTACGCCCGACTGAAATTTCGTTACTTGTTTTACTTTGCAGGTGCAGAAACTACGCATATCGGTTGATGATTCGTGTTAATGAAGACAATAATATTCTCCGATGCCGCCAGCTGTTTCATCAATATATCGTTGATATGTATGCGAAAATTGCAAGCGAGCGATTACGATACATCAGGTATAATAAAGCAAAACTTCGAGCTGAAGAATTCATTCATTTGCGTGATGCTATTGTTGGTAACGTAGATGGAACAACTAATGTCAACGACATCGGAACTTCATATATTCTTCCATCATCATATATTGGTTGCCCACGTCATATGCAGGAATATATTCAAGACGCCATGACGCGTACGGACGACCAGATTTGTTTATTACATTTACGTGTAATCCAAAATGGGATGAAGTTAAAATTGCGTTATTGCCAGGTCAAACTGCAATAGATCGGCACGATATCACTTCACGTGTCTTCAGACAAAAGTTAAAATCATTGATGAACTTGATTGAATGACAAAAACGAGGTTTGCCACACGCGCATATTTTGATCTGGTTGGTCGACAAAATACAGTCTGAAGAAATTGATAAAATTATCTCAGCAGAAATTCCGGATCGGAATATCGATCAAGAATTGTATGAAATTGTTACCGCTAACATGATCCATGGTCCATGCGGTGCTATAAACATGACGGCGCCGTGCATGAACAATGGAAAATGTACGAAAAGTTTTCCAAAAAATTGTATAAATGATACAATTACTGATATCGATGGTTATCCATTGTATCGTCGAAGAGACACTGACCATGGTGGTCAATCATATCAATTACGCATGTCAAACGGTAGAACAGTTGACATTGACAATCACTGGGTGGTTCCGTATTCACCTTTACTGTGTACATTGAGCTCTGCAGTTCGGTGAAGTGCATAAAATATATATGCAAATATGTCCATAAGGGCAGTGATATGGCTGTATTTGCTGTTCAAAATGTTAACTTAAACGATGAAATTACAAGGTATCAAATGGGCCGATACATCAGCAGCAATGAAGCAGTTTGGCGTATTTTGAGTTTTCCGATACACGAAACAGACCCTGCTGTTATACATTTGGCCGTGCACCTTGAAAATGGACAGCGTGTTTATTTCACGGAATAGACTGCTCTACAACGTGCATCAGTTGCCCCAAAAACCACACTAACTGAGTTTTTAGAACTATGCAACCGACCAGATATTCCCGGTCAATTCGCAAAGACATTAATGTATACTGATGTGCCACGATATTTCACATGGAACAAACAGTCAAAAAAGTGGGAACCACGAAAGCGAGGTGTTCCGGTTGAAGGATACAACGGCATATTTATGGGAAATACATTAGGCCGATTATAAACAGTTAATCCAAAACAACGCGAATGTTTCTTCTTGCGTTTATTGTTGGTTAATGTTCCTGGACCGATGTCCTTCAAATACTTGCGAACAGTCAATGGCATTTTGTACGACACATATCATGATGCGTGCCGCGGACTACATTTGCTGGAAGATGACAACCATTGGGATATTACACTTGCAGATGCACCATTGAGTTCCTCTCCTCACCATATTATTGACGACATGTTTTCCATCTCAAGCTTCTATCCTCTGGGACAAATATAAAGATTCCATGAGCGACGATATTCTGCATCGCATTCGGATCGCTTGTCAAGATCCCAAGATTGATTTTTCGCCGAATATATATAACGAGGCGCTAATAAAGATTGAAGATATTTGCATTTTGATTTCGAATATGCCACTCATTCATTTTGGTATGCCCTCACCTAACCGCCCAGCAAAAGAAATCATTAACAGCGAGATTCAGCGCGAACAACAGTTCGATACGGTCTCTTTAACTACTTTTGTTGAAAATAATGAGCAACTACTCACTGATGAACAAAAGAATGTATACAATCAAATTAATTTGACAATTGCATCAGGACAAGGAGGATTCTTTTGTTTGGACGCACCAGGTGGCACTGGAAAAAAGTTTCTCACCTCACTAATACTTGCGCGCATTCGATCACAAAATCATATTGCGTTAGCAATTGCTTCATCAGGTATTGCAGCCACTTTGCTTGATGGCGGACGGACTGCACATTCAGCACTCAAGTTGCCGTTGAACATTCACACAAATCCAGATGCAGTGTGCAACATAAACAAGTAAGAAAATACAGTCAGGCGTAACCGACTGTAAGAGGCCCTGTACCAGTTCAGGTCGCCTAACAAACACATTAAATGTTTCCCGAGCTTATGACCAAACACATGACCACTTCTCACTGCGCGAATATGAATGAAAAGAAAAGGGGGGTCGTTCAAATTCAATTGCTTATAAAATCGTCATTTATTATCCGATTTTGATGAACTTTTTTGATTTTGGTTTAGAAGGACGTTAACTTTATACTGGTATACTAAATTTTTTTTGTGCCGAAGAAATTTTTACCCTAAGGGGTGATTTTATGGGGAAGGGGGGAGGGGCAAAATTTTAAAATAAACTTGTGAAATTCCGGAGCAGTCCTAGTCGAATGCAAAAAACACGAAGTCTCTATCTATTACCGTTTCCGAGATCCTTTCGTTCATACGGACGGACAGACGGACGGACGGACGGACATGGCTATATCGACTCCTCTATCACTCCTGACCATAATGAGGGTAACCTTGGGGGGTCTCCGACAATTAGTTCTTCCTGTTACATACATTTGCACAAAACCAATAGGCTCTTGTACCTTCGGTACAGGGCCTAAAGCATGGCAAAAGTTTTTCAAAAATGCAAAATTATTATCTGGGATGAATGCACTATGGCCCACAAGCATTCACTTGAAGCTCTCGATAGAATGATGAAAGATCTAAATAATAACACCAGGCTTTTCGGTGGTGCTTTACTGCTGCTGTCCGGTGATTTTAGACAGACATTGCCGGTCATTCCACGCGCTACATATGCGGATGAAATTAACGCGTGTATAAAACAATCATATCTATGGCGAAATGTCAGGACATTACGTCTTAACACAAAAATACGTGTTCAACTGTAAAATGATCCATTAGCACTATCTCATATATTGACGCTATTAATTTCAAAATACAACAGTCATTACCCGGCACTGAGATATTGTTTAAATCGAACGACACTGTTACCGATCCAGACGAAGCAGTCAACTATCCTGTTGAATTTTTGAATTCGCTGGATTTACCAGGAATGCCACCACATAACTTGCGATTAAAAATTGGCTCACCTATCATTTTGCTTCGGAATTTAAATGCACCTAAGCTATGCAACGGTACAAGATTAGTCATAAAAAAAATTATGGGAAATTTTCTTGAAGCTACAATTTTGAACGGCAAATTTGAAGGTGAAGTTGTTCTCTTGCCACGAATCCCAATGATCCCTTCAGACTCATCCATTCCATTCAGACGTCTGCAATTTCCAATTCGATTGGCATTTGCCATGACTATTAATAAGTCACAAGGTCAAACAATATCGATTAGTGGGATGGATCTAGAAAATCCGGTCTTTTCGCATGGCCAATTATATGTGGCGTGCTCTCGCGTTGGAAAACCGTCAAGTTTATTCATTTATACTCCTCATGAATTGACTAAAAATATTGTTCATCAACTCGCATTAAGATAAAATTAAACAAACATTATTGATTATAATGAATTGTCTTTTGAAAAATTCATGTTATTTCAAAATAAAGAATAACAAAATTATTATATTCAGGCATGCTTCCATTTTTATTTACTTTTGCGTTTTGCAATTTCATATAAATTTATATTTGAATCATACGTCAAACCTATAAAAATACGCATTGAAATTGATAGCAAACACAAAGAAATCTAATTAATAATTTACTGAAATCGCAAAAGTAAATGAAAACGGGAGCACGCCTGATTATTTGTCTTTCATTTCTTACTTTGTTTAATATCCTCATCTCTTGGAATATCATATTATCGGATTAAGCTTATTAAGCTCTTATTTTAAAAATACATTAGCGGGTCCAGTAATAAAAAGTAATCACCCACGACAATATATTTCAAACATGAAAGGAATGCGGGAATGACTGTTGGGGGGGTACGAAGTTCGCCGGGTCAGCTAGTATATATATATATAAAAAGGCTTATAGCTCTTGATTAGCTCTATAATTAATGTTAAAGTTGATTTTGGGCAACTGTTCGTTTTCAAAATAATTCCAAAAACCCATCATACTTTTTATGTATATTTATTTACTTTTTATCTATTAAATATGCGTAAAAAGATGATTATAAATGATTTTTAATACGGGTGACAAGAAATAACCCGGACTTACATTTTTGATCATAACTTTTTAAGGAACTATATTTGAGAAAAAATGCAGATACACAACTATTAAATAGCTATTATGTAAACATAGTATTCAGCCGGTTTCGAAGTGACTTCCTTGGGCTGCGATGCAGAGCCCTAAACGTTTCTGGAAATTTAGCGTAATGGGCCGCAGGTCTTCTTCCGATAATCGATCCCATTCTTGGAGCAATGATTGCTTCAGCGCCTCCAAACTTATGTGGCGTTTAGCACATGCCCTGGACTCCAAAATAGACCACACACTGTAGTACATCGGATTGAGATCTGGCGAGTAAGGTGGCCATTCACTGGATGTGATGAAGTCCGGAAAATTTGCTTTGCATCAGTCCTGAGTCAATTTGGCTCTATGAGCTGGCGCTGAGTCCTGTTAAAACGTCCACTCCGTATCACCAAAGTGCTGCTGGGCTCAAGGAAGCACAACAGTTTCCAAAATGTCACGGCGGTACACTTCCTGATTGATTTTGACCCCTTGCTCGATGAAAACAAGGTGTGTTTTGCCGGTGGCGCATATTCCTCCCCAAAACCAAACCATTACAGACTGCTCATATTGACGGCGCTCGATTATTGCAGAGGTACCTGGAGCTTCAGCTGACCAGCTTCTGTCATTTTGGTGATTGTGCGCCGGTTGGATGGTGAATATCTTCTCGTCCGTGAAGAGAATACGCTCCCATTTTTGACCTGCGGCCCGACGCTTCAGCTGACGGCATCTTTGGAGTCTCACTCGCTTATTGTCATCCGTAAGAAGCTGCACTTTTTGGAGCTTGTAGGGCTTGAGATGAAGTTCATTTTTGGTAATCAACCGAACACTTTCTCGATTCACTCCGATTTCACGGGCTATTTTTCTGACCGAGACTCTGCAATTCCGGGTGATTCGCTTTTTCACGATCTGGCGAATTCTGGAAGTGTTGGCGGTGCATGGTCTGCCTCGTCCGGGACGGTCACCTTCATGGCCAAGTTCATTAAATCGCCGGATAGCGTCAGAGACCGTTTGTTTTGGTATGCCGAGCAAACGAACAATGTCGCATTGGCGATTTCCTTGTTGAAACAGTTTTAAAATTGAACAACGATTGTTAGACATCCTGAAACAAATATCAAATTGATGGAAATCACAAAAATGTAAATATATTTGTTTCAGAAAAGTACAAGCTATCGATAAATGCATATCTGTAAGAACTGCACCATAACACATTTGTAATCGATTGCATCAAAATTTGTCCGGGTTATTTCTTGTCACCCTGTATATACAAAATATTTATTTTCACTTCCTTCCATTTTTCGTCCAACTTATAATGTAAAGACAAATTTTCAATTCGAGCATTTTTTGGCTGCGGTTGACATTTCTGTGGAAATGCCTATATGTATGTTGTTTGCGCTGCTCTGCTATATTCCTATTAGCATTCGATGACAAAATTTACACTTACAATACACAAACCGTTTATGCGCATATTTTGTGTAGTACTCAGCAAAACTCGAATGAAGGTATACTTACATGGCGTAGAGGTTGCCATGATCACTAAGGTGGTTCCTCCGGAGCGAGGCTTGGCTATTGCACTTCAGCTGAGTTGGCCTCCGCGACTATTCCTAATGCGAATAACTCGTTCGTGTAATTTTTGGTAGTCGTGGATGGCGTTCTGGACGGCGCAGACATATATATATAATGGAAATATGTAACTGAAATAAATTACATACAATGTGTGCAATGGATTGGTCTGGGAGTTACTTATAATAATCGGTGTGCTAGATTCATTTGGATTAGAGGTGGAGAACTATCGATGGTTCAGCACAATCGAAATACCATCGTAGTTGCCCTTCACTATAGATTGTTACCGATAGTTTGGTTTTGATAGCCACATAGCCTTTCGCCAATCATAAGTCAAAATATTCGCTAGAGTCAATGAAATTGCACAAAAAAAAATGGTGTGTTTATTTTTATTGTGGCGTCGCTTCGAAAACTGTGAAATTGTGATGATTATTGGCATTAAAAATTGATAAGTTTCTCTTAAAAGGAAATAAAAATAAAGAAAAGTGAGTACTAATTTAAGTGTAATTATAAAGTGTTTAAACAAACTTTGACATCTAGTGTTGAGACCGCTGATACACAGTCATGCGACTGCAGCAGCAAGATTCGAACAAAGTTTTGCTACAAATAAATCAATGCACAAAAGAAGACAGAGAAATTCTAAAGAGTGGAATTTTTTAAAAGGTCTAACGACAAAAAGTTTTTAAAATGCTTAAACTGTGAAAAGGTGTTTAAAACGAGCGGGAACACGTCTAATTACGTGACCAACGCAAAAGCTTACACCCAGGTTTGGATGAAATGCTAGATTGTAGCACAGCAGCCTCAGCTGAATATGACATCATCGCGTCCACAAGCAGCAGCTGTAGATCCATTATGCAGTTAGTTGCTTCATAATTCAGTTGAGCAATCTTGACGACACCAATTCGCAGCGTAAGAATGACATTGGCAGGGTCTTCACATTGACGATAGCCAAGGATGTGAAACCTTACAACATAGTTGAAAATAAAGTCTTTATAAATTACATTCAAGTATTGGACCCGAGATATACACTTCAAAGTAAGACACAAATAAGGGAATTGCCGATGCTCAGAAAGTTTAAATTGGCCATTATACTGCAAAATATTATGGATATGAATTGCAGTTACATATGCGTCTTATGGGCATCGAGTGGCAACGATAATTTTTTTTACCGTCCATCTCACTTTTCTCGTGACTACAATATGAAAACAACATTATTAGCCACAAAAAAACTAATAGATTTAACTTATCATTCGGCACAAAATATTGCCGATACTTTAAAATAAGTGTTATTTGAATGCCTTCGAATAAATTGTTTGTATTGTAAGAAATAATTTCAGCTCTAAAGTTCTCTTATCTACTACAAATGCATCGCTACCATTCACTACTGAAGGAATAAATGTATTAAATGATATTGAAAAAATATTGGCTTATTTCCAACAAACAATTGAAAAAATTTCTGGATGAAAATGTTCAATGGTTTCTCTAATATTATCAATGACATACATATGTACTTTATCGCCAAGTTGAAAATGTTTCATCAGTCTTAGAAACTAGATAAGGAAAAGTGGTGCAGCAAAGCTTACTGTGTTCTGTATTTAATGGCTTAGTATTCAAGAACAACGAAGAGTCTCCAGATTGGTTGCAACTCTAGAAGCACGATTTAAAAAAGGATGCCTTATAACATAATTTAAGGAAGACGGTTGACGGCCGTTTAAGTAAGATAAGAGAGGATGTGACTTGTCTGTTGATAAATGGCACTCTGAACATTCCGAAAACTGTTATGCAGTGCATCGTTACGTACAAATCTTGTCCAAGGAGGTCCCCACACTGTTGCTACTAGTCTCTGTGATTTTTTAAGTTTCTGACATATCCACTCATGCCAACGAAGCTATCAGATTTTAAAATTGTTGACTTATGACTTCTGTAAACTTGTTTATTAACGTTTACTATTAGGACTTTAAGTGGATTGCCCTGGATACGAGGGCAAAGTGCATTTAGCATACCAAAGTGCACACACTAAAAGGCTCGCAATAGCAGTACACGCTAACTTACACCTTGCATTTATTCTCTATGCAACCACAACAAATTCTTACCCTTCTTACGTAATGTATTTCACATGTAAAGTCGCAAAAGAAAATCGTACATACCCCATACCGGGGCACACACGTAACGTCTTGTGTGTAGCAAGCAAATGTCTTCATATAGAGTAAAACTAAAGGCTATCCACTTCTAACAAAGAAAACAAAACATTAGAGCAGAAAAAAGTTAGTGGACACTTAACGAAAACAAAATTATTAGTATTAAAATAATTAGAGATATGTTACGTAACATACATCATTGATTCTTCCTCAACCGTTACAACACTCACAAATTGGGCAATCGTACCTTCCTTTTCACATTATGTAATATGTAAATTAAACTCTGTACCCGTAGTGTAAAAGCGAATACTGAACTTGTGCAAATGTATGTAACAGGCAGCGCGGGAGCAAGACTGACCCCATAGTTGATATAGACATGTCTGGTTTGCCTTATGAACACGGAGAACTTAGAGACTATACAGAACCTGCAATGTTGTTGTTAATTTAGCTAGAAATGGCAAATTTGTTACAATATATTAATTCAAAAATATCCCGCAAGGATCTAGATAAAAATATATGTCTCATAGAAATTTAAGTTGAAGTTAGTAGACAGTATTTCAAAGTCGAGAACAATCTTCGGTAGCGTTGTTTTTTATTTAATGTGACTTTTGTGTACATGACTTTGTAAAGGGGCCAGACATAAAATACGTTTCAAAGGTACAATTTAAAAAAAAACATTTATTCACAACCGACAACAGACAGCCGGGTTGTATTCGCATCGGTAGCTTCTTAATATATTATCACTTTGCGGAGTGGAGACTAAAAAGGTTTTCCGGGTACGTCTTAGCTACGAGTATATAAAAGCGTAGCGTATGCATATCGTGTTATTTAATAATTTTTAGTATCCTTTAGTCTGTCTTAATTTTGTTGCTAATCTAAAAACTCGCTGCCAATTATTAATGTCGTCATAGTTTCAAAATTTAAGTCAATCAGCGTCTATGATGAAAGCCAACCAAAATATGCACATCTTGTTGCATGCAGCACAATATACGATTATTTTAAATAAAATGGAGTTATATAAGGTTTGTTTTGTTAATTTGTTCGCTTTATTGGAGAAACCGAAGCTTTAATACTGTTCACAAGCATTTTTTTATTTTATCGTAAAGCCAGGTTCAATTGATGCCGCCACCTTCGAAGTTGACTCATGAAGTAATTTTCTTCCGTTCCCATTAACAAATTTTATTCCCATAGCATAAATGACCAATTGTAAATCTGAACCATTCTCGAATCCACTTATTCCCACCTCAAAATGGATGCAAAGATATGACTAATTTCCTTTATAAGATGGGCGCAGAACCGCCTTACGGATTTTGACCAAACTTAACAGTATTGCGTCTCTCGCGCACAATAACATATATACCAGACTAGCTGTACGCGGCACGCTTTGCTGCGCCCAGTAAAAATTATTTATTTATTATTATTGTCATTACACAGCATATTCTCCTCCTACTACACTCCAGGCACTTCTCTACTTCTTTCAGCAATATTCAAACAGAAAATCAAACAAGTTTTTAGGCCCTGTACCGAAGGTACAAGAGCCTATTGGGTTTGTGCAAATGTATGTAACAGGTAGAAATAATGGTCGGAGACCCCCCAAAGTTACCCCCATTATGGTCAGGAGTGATAGAGGAGTCGATATAGACATGTCCGTCTGTCCGTCTGTCCGTCCGTCCGTCCGTATGAACGAAAGGATCTCGGAATCGGTAATAGATAGAGACTTCGTGTTTTTTGCATTCGACTAGGACTGCTCCGGAATTTCACAAGTTTATTTTAAAAACTTGCCGCTCCCCCCCCTTCCCCATAAAATCACCCCCAAGGGTACAAATTTCTTCAGCACAAAAAAAAGTAAGTATGCCAGTATAGAGATATCGTCCTTCTTAGCCAAAATCCGAAAAGTTCATCAAAATCGGATAATAAATGACGATTTTATAAGCAATTGAATTTGAACGACCCCCCTTTTCTTTTCATTCATATTCGCGCAGTGAGAAGTGGTCATGTGTTTGGTCATAAGCTCGGGAAACATTTAATGTGTTTGTTAGGCGAACTGAACTGGTACAGGGCCTCTTACAGTCGGTTACGCCCGACTGAAATTTCCTTACTTGTTTTATTTGTTAAACTATGAAAAATTATTCTTTTTTCTTATCCTTATTTTAATGCTAATGGACGAACTATATTTTACGTTCTTTTATTTGGTGTGTAAATATAAATTTTTTTTTGGTGTTCCAGCGCGTGAGCACGTAACATATAATTGTCCGTGTGAAAGCTCCTTGGATTTTTGCGTGAAAGCTCCTTGATGACAAGTCTTGTTCCATTGCACAATTTCGGTGGGTTCTATTTTCAAATTAGAGTCAATAAAGATCCCATTTTAAGTTTTAAAATAAGTGGTGGCATTCCAGTTGGGTCCAATGAGTTGAGAAACCCAATTGGATAATTGACTGATTGATCTTGATTAATGACTGTATTGATTGACGAGTATGTTCTTGATAATAGTGGATTTCCATTTCGAGGCAGTTTTGATTGATTTGGCTCTTTTAATTTGTTGACATCTTCATTCTTTGGAGCCATATTGCACGTTCGCATAACCAATTCTGATTTTTGTAGTTGTTTTCAATATCTGGAATTACCTTTCGCACAACATTTTGAAGTGTCGGCTGCATTAGTGGTTGTTGTTTCGAAAATGAGCATAGATAATATGAAGCAACATCCACTGACGTTGCTGCAATGTGCAATCGAATTTTGCACACGAATCGATGGGAGAATCAAATTGATAAGAATTGTTTTTCCAGTGACTCCTGATGCATCTTGGAAAATAATGCCACCATTTCCGTTGATTGCACGTTCCATGATTTTATCTCGCATTAGTACCGGAAATCTAAGTTGGCAAAAGATTTTGTTATTAATTAATACGCATTCATCCTCAAGTAGCAATAATGTTTTATTGAAAATGTCACCTGAATACTCCTGGTCTGCATTTGTCACGCGTGCTTCCCTCAGTATGTCTTTGCTGAGGCTTCCCTTGAACTTATTCCACATTTCTCTTAGATTGGATAGTGCGCAAGTCGCAAACAGCATTCGCATTTACTTTGGATAACGCGTAGCAGATGCCCCTTCTAAAGTAGTTTCCTAATGCCGATAATTTTTAAGTAAACCATGCCATTTTGAATTATGACTCTTTTTAACGATTCAAATGGCTGTGTTTGCAGTGGAGAATGATGTCACGACGTTCAAAGTCACTGCCAACCATGACAACTGCAACGTCATCGACTGTTAAAAAAATCAACATACCTTTTCCAAAGTACTTACAAACTTATTATTCCCATGCGTTGATTCGAATAAACAAATTGTATACTTGTTGCTTTATGTGAGGATTTTCAGAATACTCTTCTACTAAAATTTGAGCCTTATTTTACTCGTGTTCATTTAAATCAAAGTATATTCTTACTTTTCCATTTTTAATCTCTTTTCGAATAATATAAATTACTTCATTTTCCTCAATATCTTTTTGATCAATATATATTTGTTTATTATTAAATATATTGGATTCAGTACCTTGTTTTTGTTGTACTAACACAATTTGAACTTTTAACCGGTTAACGGTTAAGATAATTTTCGTGAGATTGGCTCTAACATGCTCTTTGGTAAATTTATATTCGCCTAGGCTCACTAGCCATCTTTGAAGCATAGCATATGTCTTTACCTGAGTACTTTATCATATGTCAATTAAGTGGTTGGTGGTGGCTTTCTAGATCAAATTATCTTCCAAATTCATATGGTCTGAAATATATTAAAGCCGAAACTATTGCCATTTTTTATTTTTACCCGATTGCGCAACGCAAAGAAGGTGTGTTTACCTGGCCATCTATGTTTGTATGTAATTTTAAGTTTTTAGGCCCTGTACCGAAGGTACAAAGCCTATTGGTTTTGTGCAAATGTATGTAACAGGAAGAACTAATTGTCGGAGACCCCCCAAAGTTACCACCATTATGGTCAGGAGTGATAGAGGAGTCGATATAGCCATGTCCGTCTGTCCGAACGACTGTATGAACGAAAGGATCTCGGAAACGGTAATAGATAGAGACTTCGTGTTTTTTGCATTCGTCTAGGACTGCTCCGGAATTTCACAAGTTTATTTTTGTGTTTGGTCATATGCTCGGGAAACGTTTAATGTGTTTGTTAGGAGACCTGAACTGGTACAGGGCCTCTTACAGTCGGTTACGCCCGACTGAAATTTCCTTACTTGTTTTTAATTTGATCCCTAAGAACATGATTCAACTGTCTTTGGAAGGTTGATGGAACTCGAACGGCGTACGAGTGAATTGGTTATTTCCCATTGGAGTTGAAAATTGTGGTTTCTTTTTTTCTTCCTCCTTAACTAAAATCTGATAAAATCCCGTGGCTAATCAAAAGTTGTATAGTATTGTGTTCCGCCCTATTTATCTAACAACGTATTTAAATTTACAATTACGACATTAAATTCAGGTAACTTTCATTAACCACGACTATTCATATGGTCTGAACTTCTTTTCACCAAAATATTTTGTTTAAGCATATCATTAATTTAATTTTAAATTTTTCCCTTGTGAATTTGTGGGTATCGGGAAATTTAAGAGTATAAAGGTTTGTGTGTGGTTGTCATAACTTCATGATGCGTACCATTTGTTGGGCCCCAATAAGTCTAATGAGCTATCTTCAATATTAATTTTAGCTTTCAGTGAATAAAGAAAGTTTTGACCTATTATTCCCACAAAGTTTTAAAATCAATAATTTTTCACCCAAGTTTCCTAGTACACGGAAATTCTTTCAGATAGGTAGTAGTATCAGCTAATTCAAACTCATTTATTCCATTTAAATACTAAACCACTTATCCGATCTCTAGGCAACTTTTGGAAGTTAGTGAGTACACTCCGACGCATAATAGAATTATAATAAACTTAATTAATATATGTAATAATAATACAGATAGTTCTCGAATAGTTTAAATATATTTCATATAAGTATCATATCAGTCTCCTGAATAATATTCATGAGTTAAGATTCGGCGTGTGATTGGTTTTTGAAATAAAAGCACTTTTAATTCGCTGTTATGATGCGATGGAGGGAATGTGTGGATATCGGTAACGTATTACAATTCATAAACTTTGTAGCCTACCTTATGCATAAAAGGTAACAGCAGATATCGGGAATATTCTTACAGTATAAGAGAACACAAAGAGATGTATTTATATTTATTTCTCGTTCAAAATTCACTTGTCAGGATGTTAATGTAGAAAAAGTACACATTGACACTACTCATTTTTCAAATAAATGCGGGGCGAGACTATGAAATTTTTCGCACATTTCAAATAAGTCTTATTTCTATTTCAATTTGAAACTGCCCATTTTTTATCAAAATATTTTCCAACTCTTTGCAGATGAAACTTGCTTTATTAACTACGAGGATCGTCATTGCCTTCAACTACAGCACCCTGCAAGGGTACAAATCGTGACAGCAGCAGCAACACTTTCGATATCAAAAACTGAAGCAACAAATTTAGTTCAATGACCAAACAACTGACAACGACAACTGCAACAAATGCAGCGACCATTATTGCTAACAATACAAATCTAGCGCCAAAAGTCATTTTACCAACGACAGTGACTAGCACTGTAGGAGGCGGATGTGGCGCCAATAATGCAACGACAACGCAATCGGGAGCCATTTTGCCGGGTCTTATAACGACCACCACTGCAACGACTGTACTGACGCCGACCAGAGTACGTCGCAAAGTTACAGCAACTTCAACGGCAACAACTCCGATTCCCGTCGTCGAAACATCCATTAACAGTACGACTCAAATTGCTACCGCACTAAAAACCAAAATAAACACCACCGCATCCCCCGCAACCAATGCTGTAAATGATGCCAGCGGACGCTCAGCTGCTTTGGAGCGCGCATATGTACATGATGTCTACGAACACTGCGAAGAGCCCAGTGGACCTATACGCCCACGTGTGGCACAATTTCTCAGCAATTTAGATCCCGGTTCCATTGTCTGTGACGTTGGCTGCGGCAGTGGACGCTATTTGACGCAATGCAACCCAGCAATATGCACCGTTGGTGTGGATCGCTGTTATCGCCTGAGCAAAGTGGCGCATAACAAGGGAGGTGAGGTAAGTGGTGTCCTAGCATCCAAATGATACAGAATACTTAAAAATGCGCTTGATAGCTTAATTAGCGGAGTCTCTACTAGAGTGTTATTGCTACATCCATTCTTCGACTAGGACTGCTCCGGAATTTTACAAGTTTATTTTAAAATTTTGCCCCTCTCCCTTCTCCATAAAATCACCCCTAAGGCTAAAAATTTCTTCGGCACAAAAAAATTAATTATGCCAGAATAGAAATGACTTCCCTCTTAGCCAAAATCCAAAAAGTTCATCAAAATCGGATAATAAATGACGATTTTATAAGCAATTGAATTTGAACGACCCCCCTTTTCTTTTCATACATAAAAAAATGTTTCAGAAGCCACATATTCGTGCAGTGAGAAGTGGTCATAAGCTCGGGAAACATTTAATGTGTTCGTTAGGCGACCTGTACTGGTACAGGGCCTCTTACAGTCGGTTACGCCCGACTGTAATTTTCTTACTTGTTAGTTTTCTTTTTCTACTACCGATAAATTTCGGCATCTTTTAGGAAAGTAAAGCACTTGCTCTTGTCAGGGCGTTGTGCTGAGCTGGTTTTTTTCATTTTAACTCATACAAATATTGCTAGCCCAATATGCCCTTTGAGAGTAAAAAGGTGATGAAATAAGGAACATTTTGGGGTATTTTTGAAAAAAATCATAAGGGGCATAACTCAAAATTTTTCTTCAAATTTTTCTATGAAATATTTACAATATATAGTTATAAAAATTAATAAAATGTGCACAAAAAAGTCTTTTGGTGTTTTCATATCCACTCATTCGTTTAAAAGTTATGGGAATTCTAAAAAATTTGTTGCAAAATAGTTTGCATATTTTTTATTTTAGTTTCACATATACTACGAGATACATAATTGTAGAATTTTCTTTTAGGTTTAATTTTTTCCACAGAATGCCTCATATGTACAAGCGGAGAGTTATCGCAGAGAATACAAATTTTTTAAGTCTCACTTTTACATAATTTGATTTATCATGACATGCTACGATTTTTACTTGATCCCGCGAGCTAAACTACACAAACCTATGTGGTGCTCTTTTATAAGATTAGAATACATGTGTATAGTTACTGTAGGTTGTCCCGATACCTGTTATTAACTTCTATCGCCGTATAACTCTCACCTAGTAATCCCACTCTCTCTCCCAGGACGCTCATCCTCCCGTAACACATACCTTACACTACTGGCTATTAGAATCAGTCACCATCACACACCAAAATGTATCGCATTAAAATCCAATGAAATATTTTAAACTTCTGAGAACTATACGTAATTTTAGAATTCTCAAAAAATTTTAAAAATTCTTAATCACGATCTGCGCTATATACCGAACGGAACATATACCTGTTATCTTCGTATATATAGTATATATTTGGCCCACCAGCAGTCGTCGCAGCAGCTTAAATTAACATTAATGCATTTTTTAGTTTATCTTTGTATTTTTGCTTATATTTTAATTTGCTTATATGTATTTGTTATTTTACTCTCGCCTGGGCCGTGCTCAGTTATCTTAAATTCAAATGTTATGCTCATCGTAAATTATCTTAAGCTTCGGTAAAGTCAATGATCGTGTTCAATAGTCTGCGCACTACTGTTCCATTTTACTTTGATTTTAATATTCAGTCGTAATTTGTCGCTCAAATGCCAATCATCGCTGTTCATCGCTTCGCACATATATTGCATACAAACAAATTGTTCGTAATAAACGCTTAACTTTAAAAATTAATGGTCGCTTTTTCTTTATTCAGAAAATTGGAAAAATATAAGGCTTATGAAAAAGCTCATAGGCTTAACAGTATCTAAAATCTCGATTTTTATACGGACAGCCATAAATCGTTATAGTTTCGAACAAACTGAGCTATAAATTAAGATAAATTAAAAAAGGCACGATTTTTTTCATATTTATCAGAAAAGAATTCAATAATGTTTTCTTGATATTTTCGGTTTAACTGGAATGGATGACTCTGGTTTATGTAACCAGCAATAATAATTAACATATTATTTTCCTCTCTCTTTCAAATCGAATTTTTATCAATGACTAGCTGAACCCGAGCGTTTTGCTGTGCCCGAAACAACTTTCATAATCATTGTTGTATTCATGAATTTTTTCTATAGACAACGAAATTGTTCCCACTTTTTCAACGAATTTTACTTCTTCTGGTCCCATTAACTTGTGCACCAAATATCGTCCCTGTACCTCAAATTGATGCAAAGATACTACGAATTTTATTTATCGCGTATATGGTCGGCGGGGCATCACCCCCTCCGATTTTAAACTAATGTTGCCTAAGTTCTTACAACATTAGTTATCAGGCAGTGAAATTCCCGTCAAATCGGAAATTATTTGGATATTATTTATACAAATATGCTAAAATCGCGATTACGAAATAAGGGCTAAGGATGGGAGAGTCAAAATACTTTACGACCTATTTTAATATGTACCAAATTTTGCACTACTATCGAAATTAACACAAACAAAAATTTTTTCGTACAAAACCCCGATCAGAACAAAAATGGAATCTATATATAAAAATTAATATTTGTTTGTTTGTGGGTTTGTATGTCCTTCATAGATTCCTACACCATTCATCCGATCTCCATGAAACTTCGGGAATTTATTGAGTTCACTCCCACGCAGAGTATAGGCTTAGTAAAACTATGCTATGGAGGTGGTAATGACCCACCCCCATATAATCGATAAACAAAATTCATTATATATTGGCAGCCTTTTTCTATATATATATAAAAATTAATAAATGTGTTTTTGTTCTTTATAGAGTACTACATATATATATAGAAGTTATAGTAGTTCATCATGAAACTTTGAAAAGTTATTAAGTACACTCCCGAGCAGGCCTTATGCGTAGAAGGTTACAGCAAATATCAGAGAATCTTGCGTTACTAGATACATGTTGTGACATGTTCTCATATAAGAGAACACATTGCATTTCGGTTCAGTTAAGAATCGAAGCATGCCATGTTAAATCAAATATTGTAAAATTGTATTTAAAAAATTTCAATCTCGGTGATGGCTCATGTACACAATCGATCCCTGGGCCTAGGACAGGGTATAAAATTGTTAGAAAATCCAAACGAAGAAGGAATTTTTAACTTAATTACATGCAGTCGCTTTGAAATGGAACTAACAAAGTAATATCTACTTATAAATAATTTCTCCCTCGCTACTTTTTTTTTACCCGACTGCCAAGGAAGGATTATGTTTTTCGTGCGTATCTTTACAGTTCGACAGTTAAGGTATCGTTAGATTCATTTAAAAAATCCAAGTGTCCTTAGATAAATGTTTGATGACTGAGTTTTGGCGCGAAATAGTAGTACGTTAAAAAAAAAAACCTAACCAAACCTATTGTAGGGTATAAAAATTAAGGAATTCAAATGGAGATTATAAAAATATATATATGTTACATGTTTACATTTTAATAGGTGGTCTATTTAGTGCATTACTTTTAATAAATTATTTTTTTTTTGCAGTCGGGTTTTGGATTTTGTAAATTATACAATACTTGTTATCTTTTCTTTCCTTTTTTCAGGTTGCACTTTGTGATAATCTCGAATTGCCATTTCGAGAGGAATGCTTTGATGCGGTACTCTCGTTAGCAGTTGTACATCACTTTGCCACTACAGAGCGACGTGTGAGCGCATTAAGAGAGCTTGCGCGAATATTGCGTATTGGAGGTCGCGTTGTGATAACGGTTTGGGCACTGGAGCAGAGACACAGACGTTTTGAATCACAGGATGTGCTTATACCGTGGCAACCCCCAAAAAATCGCAACTTCAGTTACTCGGACGATGAGGATGATGATGACTTTTTGCCACCATATCATGCATATACCGAAGACTCGACTAACTCCAGTCGATCAGCAGGTGACGGTGATAGCTCAAGTTTATCTTCGTCCTCACCAGGCGAGTCATGTTATAGCTTTGTGAGGCGCGCAATACAGGTAAGTTAACTATCACTTCTATTTTTAAATGTAATGTATAACTATATGTCATGTATAACTTTGTTTCAGAAACTTGCCGGTGGTCGCCGACACGCTTGGTTCTTGGACTCATGGACTTCAAAAGACACTAAAAACGACAGCAGCCTCGACTATGAGGACGCAAAAGATTTGCCCATTGAGTTGCGCCGTCTAGAGGATTTTGAAGACTTTCCCGATCCATCGCTTTCAGCTGGTCTGAAGTCACGCAGCCTAGGAAGTATACTGCAGCCACCACCACGTCAAATAGTGCGTTCACGTTCCAGTGTGCCCAGTTTGGGCTGTGGTCCACTTCTGGGAGGCATTGCTAGCGCCATACACAATGATTCCTCCACCAATAAGCCAGCTCAATGTCTTTGCGCCTTCGATGCCACAGCAGTACAGCAACAGCAGAATGCAGGCCACATTTCAAATGGCATTTCGCCTACGCATACCGCACAGTCCGCCGGAATTGTAGGCGGTGGTGCTATTGTTGGTAGTGCTAGCGCGCTAAACAGCTCCAATTCACTGGTTCGCCGTCCCAAATTGATAAAACAGAAACAATCACTTTGCGATGAAGACTATCAACTGCCAGAACATCCACTTCATATGATCAGCAGCTATAACAGCAACAATCACAGTATTAATAATAGCATATACATAAAAAACGGTTGCTATGCGGGTGTATTAAACTTTCATCAACATGTCTCAGGCAATGGTACTCCCATTGCTCATGGCACATCCTCTTCCACAAGAATGCGCAAGCAAAGTTCACTAAATGAGGAACTCATGGCAGGCAATCGACTGCGCGAAAAGGAACATGTGCGCAAACGCATACAAAAACAGACATCTCTAAATGAAGCGTTCCTCTGCCGCTCGGCAATGTTTTCGAAGCGTTTGCAGATTATACGAGAAGGTTTCACAAGTAAAATTAAAAATTCTACTGGTAGTTTAGAACGTGTAACGAAAAACAGTCTTGTTAAGATTATGCAGAATTTAAAGACGAGTGCATCCAATCATCATGACGAGGCTACAGTAGCGGGAATGCATGCGGCCTCAACATCAGCAGTCAACTTTGGTGGCAGTAGTTGCCAGCAGCAGTGCAAGCAGCAGCAGGGTCAAAATCAGCTGAATCATCAACACCACCAACATCATTATCATCACCATCATCACATACAGCAACCAAAGCAAAACGGCATGTTACCATCGCACTTTCAGCATCTGTTGACCAAACAAACGGTACCGGTGGCCAAATTTAGCGGTCCGGTGACCTACTGTAACAGCACTGATTGCAGTGGCCCTAGCGTTTGTTACTGCAGCGCATACCATCAGGAATGCAATGCCTGTGGTGTCCATCCCAACAGTGGAGAATGTCAGGCACGACGTCATTCACGCGAATCTGGCTCCGATTCCTCTAAAGATAGCAGCCTGCAATCCGATACAAGCATTGAGTCGGAAGATAGTTTTGCATCTGTCATCTTCATACCAAAGCCGGAACAGCATCAACAGCAATTGAACTACCAGCAACAGCATCAGAACTCAAACTCCAGTTCTAGTAATTCATCATCCAGCAATGGTGGAACTGGGAGCTGCTGTCAGGCAGCGGCGGCTACAGGGAAATGTAATGGACAACCACCAAATGTTCAGCAAAATGGGCAGCCGTATCAACACCACCACCATCATCACCATCACCAGCACAGCACTCACATACCATCCTTGCCAACGTCTCCGCTCATTATGCCTTGTCCCCCAACACCGGCGCATTCCCCTGCGGCTACTCAGTCCGCAGTTACTTCCCCGCCTCAATCGATGGCTGCGGTTACAGCTGCCATGGCGATACTAACACCACCATCGAAGTCATTCAACGACCATACCAGCAACTCTAAACAATTAAAGCAGCCCGTACTAACTCTATTAAATGGTGTCTCCGAAAATCGCTTTAATTTTGACGATGAACACATTAAGGAGCATGTAACACAAAATCCACAGCAAGTCTTGGCGACGTTGGTGACAGTAAAAAGCTCAAACGTAAAACAAAACTCGTCGTTTAAAGTCAATGGTGCAATAGTAAATAAAATATCAGTGGGCAATAAGATAACACGGCAGTCCATTAAAGATTTGCCTCCAATACCTAAATTTCGCAAGCAGCAATCGCTGCAGTTGCAGCGCCAGAGTTTCCCAATTGTGCGACGTGCGTCTGGTAGTTGTTCCACAGGCTTGCCCAACGTACCAAAGCTGTTGTCCCTGGAACTTTTCAATCCGGCTACCGACGACCTTGATAGTGATTCGAGCGAACCTTCATCCCCAGATTCTATTGACAGCGTCATTAGCGCGCCTAAATCTGCAGCGCTAACCTTGCAACCAATAGTAACAGATGCATCAAAGTACCAAGAAAGTGAGCAGCAGAATTCAACAGACGAATTAACGCAACGCATCAAGGCAAACCAGCAACAGTACTATAATGGCGAACTGAAAATAAATAGTTCTACGCAAAAGGACTTCATATTAAATGATGGAAGCAGTATTCTGCCCACCAGTGGGATCACCAGCGCCGGAACCAAGTCAAAACAACCACAGGATTGCATGGAGTTTGCGGAGAAATTAAGCGCGCAGCTGCAACGTGAGTTGGACGACAAACAGAACCGTAACGAGTGCCGGAGTTTGGATGGTATTGGAGACATCGGCGAATTTTTGGATGACCCGCTTGCCGGTATCAACATTGGGCAGAAACGACGTGGTGGTGGCTGTGCCGGCGATGCACGTGATCTAAATTCGATACGCGAAGAGTTGCGTGAGCGGCGTCTAATGTTGGCCAATTTATCCACACAGCCGAGTCTACAGCAGTCGCCAACATCATCATCAACTTCTTCACTCTCATCGCAAACGCGCAGCTTTACAATTCATGAGGAAGAAGAGGGTGAAGATGAGGAGGATGACGAGAATGAGCGGAGCTATACGCTACAACTGTACGAGAATTGCAAAATCTCTAAGTTCAACTATAAGCGTAATCGTCACTATAATCTTAATCCGGAAACAGCTTATCTGCTACAAGACGACGGTGACTCGTCGGTGCGTGATGAGGACGAAATTAATGATGAGATTGAACATGATGTCATACCTGAGGAAGACGAAGACGCTGAGGCACTGGAGGCCAAAGGAGGTGATCAACTGGGAGCGGGAATGCATGATTATGCACGAAAGAATAGTCGTAATACAATAAAATGTGATTCGCTTGACGATGATGATACACAATTGCCGTCAAACATAGTGCAGCCAACAAAACAACAGAGACCATCGCAAACGCAAACACTAAATCAACGTCAGTCAACCGAGTCTTGGGAGCACTCAAACAGCTCCACAACATCGCTTGATAGCCCATCTCAGGGCGGGGGTGCGACCACACATCATCGTTACTATCATGTCTTTCGTGAGGGAGAGCTAGATGCGCTTATCAATCATCATGTGTCTAGTCTGCATATTGTTTCCTCGTACTATGAGCGAGCCAGTTGGTGTGTCGTCGCTGAGAAAGTGCAAGTCTGGACAATATGAGTGCGCGGTGCTATTGACTGTACTGGGCTAATACCCTCTTTAGTACATTTTTTGTAAGCTCTGTTGAGAACGTGTGCAATTGATTCTGTCAACAGTTGCGAGAACATCTGGAATGCAAATAACAATTATTAGGAGTTGTTAGCTCAACAAAATTTTGCTAAATACAAATTTCACAACTAAGCCGATTGAACTTAATTAACAAAAAATGTTTAAGTATCAACTCATACTTATGATTAGAAAGTTTTTTTTGTTTTATTTTGAGAAAGCCCAATCAGGAATTGTTAATCTTAAACAACTAATTATAGACTCAATTTAAATAAACACTAATATATTGATTACATTATAATATACACGTGTGTATATGTATTTATGTCTTATATAAAATCAATAGATCTAAGTGCGTCGCACTAAGGAAACAAAAGAAAAGGTTATGTATGTACATTAACGGAAGTTTTAATCTCTGTGTTGCAAAGCCATTTATTTATTCTGGTGCATATTATAATGAAACCAAATTCTAAAACTTTTGCGAATTTATTAGCTACAAATTGCTTGTTATAAAAATTCGTTTATTTCTTTTGATTATTTACGGTAAACTTTCTAAAACGTAAATAGTAAATAAGACAAAAAGAATAATACGTTAACTTTTGTTAACGTAGGGCTATAATAGAATTCATTAACTGAACAAAAGCTTCTTAGTATTTATATAAAATAAAACACAGCTTGAAGAGCAAGGGTATACTAAACTTGTGCATATGTACATATGTGATAAGCAGAAGAAAGTTTGGCTGACTCTATAAAATATAAATTTTCAATCAGCATAAAATGTCAAGTCAATATTGCTACGTTCGATTTTAGATTTCTTTATTATATATTTCTTGTGCTTCAAATTAAGAGCCAAGTATTATCACAAAATTCGAATTAGGTTTTGAACAATGTTTTAGTTTAAGTTTTTGGAAAATTTTAAGACCGTTATATATAGTACCACACATACATCCATCTAGAAACAATGAAATGAGAATGTAATAAAGAAACTGAATTTTAAAGTATTTATTTTGTCGATATAATAATTATTATATTTTATAAAAACTACTAAAATTTTTTAAATAATTTGTGAGTTGTCTTAAAAAATATGAAGCTTTACTCTAAAAATAAAATAAATAACAAAATTTTAAATTAAGTGCTCCTAAACCAAACAACGCATATGTATTTTAGTGCATTCAGACAACGTAACAACGACTATATTAAGGTTAATTCTTTTAAATTAATTTAATATTTAAAAAGCTTTGAACTAGTTAACGCAGCTGTTGTAATGAAATACAAAACAACGCTCAAAAAAGTCACTTTCATAAATATTCTGTTAAGTATCAGTGGAAGAAGAAATAAAAAAAAAGATTACAAAAAAAATTATATATATATAAACAATCATATAATTAGCAACAACTTGTAATATGTGAGTACATACTACAAACAAACGAAGCAAATATCCAAAAACAATAACTCTCGAAATGTTTATATTCAATGAAATTATTATGTGCTCAGAATATGTATTGACGTGTTTATGTCCTCGCAAAATTATAAGTGCTTGTGCATGCAAATAAAAAATATTTGTATATTTTTTATGCAATGTACAATATTTAATAAAAAATCATTATGGATTATTCACTGGTCCAAAATGTATGCATAATTACAATATATACCATAATATGCTCTGTTAAATATGTTATACATTTGTATGAAATTCAAAGTAATCCATTGTTTAAAATTTTAAATTAATATCGGTTAAAACAATATAAAATTTTACACAAAATAAATCGCGACTGTGTATATACATATATACATAAATATCTTAGATAGCTATTATACATATAACTTTATAATATAACTATATAAGAAATCTTTAAACACAATTGTTGATTACATATTTAGTGCTATGAACTTAAAAAAACCTTGATAAAATAGTTAAAGACGAAAATAAAACTGTACTTATAAATTTACGCTCGAAATGCTGAATATTTATTAAATAAATGCAATTACATTTTTATTATTTGCACTAAAAAGAAATATTCTTTATACAAAACGACTCTGTACACCAAATCGAGATAAAAAATCCATACATACACACACACTACATACATACACATATACATACATACATGCATACCATACAGCTACACACTAAAACCAAATCCGACACGAACAATAAGACAATTCGGTTGATTATGATAAAATAAATTACCATAATTTAAGAACGTACTTACAAAAATTATAACTGAGTTGTAACATGTGTATGCTAACAATAATTCTATTGAAACTAAATAAAAAACAATTATAAAAAGAGAAAACATAGCTGTGGTACACTCAAAGCTTTAATACTTTTTACTCGCGATCCTATATATCCTAAAACAATTTTACTTACAAAATTTACAAAACGTCAATCGGGTCATTTGACCTCCCATATTACTGAATATGACACGACCATTAATTGAAATATGGATCATTGATCCGTAAGTTAATTTTGAAGGTACTGTTAAGTCTTTAGTCCTAAAATCGTATAGTAGATATATGGATTAATTCAGGATATTCATAAATTGGGATCGTTTGCTCAAGTGCACATTGTGTGAAAAGTTGTAGACTGCCATTCACCTGGGAATTGCCAACAATGATTCTTGTGTCAAACGGTCCAAGCGACTCAAGCTGCAATCAGAACAGACCGCCGCAGCCTTCTCAAACACACTCTCCCGTAGGCTCCGGGAAACCTCTCCGTCTTCTCGAGATATATGTGAGCAGTAGACACATATCAACCGCTCCATGGATAGGGCTGCCAAGGATGTCATTGGTTATACAAAACCTGTGAAGAATTCTTGGTACGACGAGGAGTGTCGCAATGCTACTGCAGAGAAGAACGTTTCCTATCAGCGAACTCTGCAGTCGGGAGCAACGCGAGCTGTTAGAGAGCAATATCGAGAGAAACGGAGAGAGGAGAAACGCTGTTTCAGGCGCAAGAAAAAAGAGCAAGAAAGGTGGGATGTTACGTAACAGAAATGAAGCTCGAAAATTCTATCAAGAGGTCAAGTGTCTGACTGAAAGTTTTAAGCCCGGAGTAACTTTCTGTAAGGATGACAATGAAAATCTGGTAACGGATGAACAAGAATCACTAAGATTATGGAGGAGTCATTTCTCCAACCTACTCGGAGGTGATGAAGCGCACAATACCGCCGATAGAGAAATGACACCGGAACCACCAGTTAATGATGGCACTATTGTAGAGCCACAGGACTATATCGAGATCGATTCAGTTATTAAAAAGCTGAAAAATAACAAAGCGGCAGGCTCTGATGGGCTGCCAGCTGAGTTATTTAAGACCGGTGGCGAAGAGTTGGTTAGGAGTATGCACCAACTTTTATGCAAAATATGGTCCGATGAACGCATACCCAATGACCCAATGACCTATCTTTAAGAAAGAATAAGTCTCCTTTCCATTGGATATAAGACTCGGTCGAGCATATTGTGTAATAGGTTGAAGCCATATACCGACTCACTGATAGGACGATATCAGTGTGGCTTCAGACCAAAAAGTTCGACCAGTGACCAAATATTCACATTACGCCAAATCTTAGAAAAGACCCGTGAGTTCAACAAAGACACTCACCACCTATTTGTCGATTATAAAGCCGTTTTCGACATCGATATCATCGGTACGCAGGAACGGCGAGTCAGCAAGGCGTTCTCGGAGATTGAAAAACAGTCTCGGCTCATGGGTCTAGCGGTGAACGAGGACAAGACGAAGTACTTGGTGTCTTCTCGCACTCCGTCAATGCGTCTTGGACGGTCAGAGACGATGGAGAATTTCAACTTCAGTGTTGTAGAAAACTTCGTCGGGGATCGTTCAAATTCAATTACTTATAAAATCGTCATTTATTATCCGATGTTGATGAACTTTTTGGATTTTGGCTTAGAGGAACATTATCTCTATTCTAGCATTTTTTGTGCAGAAGAAATATTTTGCCTTGGGGGTGATTTTATGGGGAAGGGGGGAGGGTCAAAATTTTAAAATAAACTTGTACAATTTCGGAGCAGTCCTAGTCGAATTCAAAAAACACGAAGTCTCTATCTATTACCGTTTCCGAGATCCTTTCGTTCATACGGACGGACAGACGGACATGTCTATATCGACTCCTCTATCACTCCTGATCATAATGCGGGTAACTTTGGGGGGGGGGGTCTCCGACCATTATTTTTACCTATTACATACATTTGCACAAAACCAATAGGCTCTTGTACCTTCGGTACAGGGCCTAAAAATGTTTATCCTTGGCTTATTTCAACAGAAGTTCCTTTTACTTTAAATAAATACAAAGATATGACAAATTTAGTTTACTGCTTATTTTGAGGCACATCGTCGCCACTCTTATTTTGCAGAGCAACTCACCAAAGTTCCATCACAATCGGATGAGTGAGTTAAGAGCGCATAGAGGACAATCATACACAAATTAACTTTTATTTATATGCAAAATAGATAGAAGATAGATAATATAGTTGGACAACTTAACTTTAGTTCGTAAGTTTTAACGGCTTAGTAAAATTTAGTTCCTCACAAAATGTATGCTGCTGTTCTTTTATTTTAAGTGGAAAGCAAACGTATCAAACGGTTATGCTCAAATAAACCGTTCGCCTACAATAACATATTTCATAAATACTAACGGTTCAAAGTAATCTGCCATAAATAAGAGTACCGGAGACGGTGATGGTAGCAAATCAAGCAACACTGGCAATAATAACAAGACCAGCACGAGTGGAGGCACTGCAGTTGGGCAGCATGATTCTTCATCGCTATTAGATGCTGCATCACTATTTGGCTATTTTTACGATAAATAACTTATAGCTTTATTTTTGAACCAAATATAATTTTAGCTTACTGGGGTCGGGATCCAAATGCAGCAGCTGCATCAAATCCGATTTTTAATTCGCAATTTAATGATGCTGCTGCAGCTGGTCTTAGTCTACTGCACAATACGGGTTCATCTTCCGCCAATGAACGATATTCAATCGCAGCCGTTGCAGCGGTTGTTGCAGGTCATCATCATCAAAATTCAATGGCAGTAGCTGCATCCCAAGCAGCTAGTTTGGCAGGTCTTTATCCAGCAAGTGAGTAAAATGTCAGAGCATCAAAATTTTGTAATTTTCATAAAATTGGTACCTATTGGTACCATTGGTACCACCAGACTACAATTTCAAGCTGAATACACAACGAACTATTTTTATTTATTATTCACTGTGTGGACCATTTCTACCATTCGAAGAAATCTTGAATACTTAGCTTGTACAAATGTACGTAACAGGTAGAAGGAGGAGTATCAGACCGCATAAAGTAAATATATTCTTGATCAGCAACATAGCCAGAGTAAATATAGACATATCCGTTCGTCTGGCTGTTCGTGTGAAATTAGTGACTATAATAGATAGAGTCTTCAAATTTGCAACTTGAACTGAACTAAACACACTAACCACCCCTCACTTAAGAGGGGTTTGGCGATTGTGACTCACAATGCAAACGTACAACTCACTCTTTGTTTTTGTATGAATAAATTTTAAAGATGTTATTAATTTTGCTAGAAAGACCAAAATTTCGGTAACTTAAGTTAATCTTTATCAAATATTCCATTCCGGACCACTAAAAGGGGGAACCTCCCGTAGACAACTGCCCAACCTTTCTGAGTTTTTGCATAAAAATTGTTTTATTGTTGTTGTTTATTTAGTTAGAAACGTTAATTTTGGTGTTTAATGTATGATTCCTAAGAAAATATTTCATATATGCAAAGATCAGATCACTAGAAGGGGTAGCCCTTACACAAATCGTTAGAAACAGGGTATCTCGTAATCGGGCCCACTCGTCTGCAGAGTTCTTTTTTGTTTTATATATTTTTATAATTGTACTTATTCTTAGGTTGGTGGTCTATGGCAGAATTAGCAGCTCAAGACTATTTTAGCCGACTTCAGGCTTCTGGTATCTCTCCTTTTCCTCACCCTGATTTGGCAGCAGCTTTTGGACCCGCTACACTTGAATTTGGGTGCAGGAGCAAATGCTGGTGCTACGGCTACAAGCAACATTTTAAATACAAGTGGGGTCGGACTGACTACATCTTCTTCAGCTATTGGCGGTACATCAGGTGTTACCATTAACACTAGCTCGTCGAGTAACAAATCGAGTAAATCCCGAAAAGAAAAACGACAGCAACAACAACAATAACATTTAGCAATTAGTTTGAATGCAGCTGCTGCGGTAGCGATTGCAGCAGCTAGTGCTAATCCGACCGCAGCGTTAGTTGGTATGCACGGACTTGTAGGCTCCTGCGGGGGAATAACTTCCACTCCAAGCATTAGCATGAGTGGATCCGGCTCGTCATCTGCTGGATCAGGTTCCTATAAGGTAATTAGAATTACAATATAATTATTAAATAAAGTTTAAAGTTGATTCTTAATATATGTTTTGCAGTCAAACTCTTCTACATATGGAAAAACAGCGACGACAAATAACTTGTCAACAAACGCCGAGCTACGGCTTACGATCCGGTGACATTGCATAAAGAGCTGCTAGCTATACATGCTGTTGCAGCTGCAGATACTTCTTCAAATTGTGGCATCTCGAGTAATAATCCTTCGAAACAAACGTCGCATTATTCGTCCACATTGTCAAACACTTCCATCCAAAATAAATCGTCAGAAAACACTGGATTGAACAACAGTAACATTGGGAGTTCCCACCACAATCCTAGTGTGAGCAGTAAAAATCGTCACGTTGTACTCAGTTTAATTGTAATAAACTTCGAGATTTTCAGCGTATTCAATTACACGTTGTATATGTCCCACTAATGGCCATAGGCCTCCTATCTTAGGCGAGAGGGAATGGTCTGTAGTCCCCACGCTAGCCGAATGCGTATTCACATTCATCCATAGAACATAATATCTCAATGCACTCATCATCTATTCGCTAGCTTTTCGGTGAAGGAACAACCAAATAACAATTTAATTTCATTAAGATATTTATAACAAATTCTTTTTTTCGAGCTTTCTGTTCCGCAAAAGTGTCTATAACATAATCAAAGTTTAAAGATCGGGCCATAGAATTTTGAATAGACAGAATAGCCAAGTTACATAACCTGTCTTGTCTCATAGAGTTTCTTAAATAGGTTTTTATCAATTTTAGTTTTGAAAATGATCGTTCTGCACTAGCTGTAGTCATAGGAATTGTAAGAAATAACATTAATGCAGTGCATACTTTAGGAAAGCTGCTGGACATAAAATGATTTTTTATTATTAATAAATCAGCAAGGTCTCTAATACACGAAGATTTTTCTATTTCGTCTCTGAAAGTGTATCGAAAACTGAGAATTTCTCTGGCCAATGATTCAGATATGTCTTTTTTATATATCTCAACAAATTCTACAGTTTTTTTTAATAGATCAGTGTCATTTAAAACTTATTAAGTGGAAGAGCTTCAAAACACTGAAATTTTAAACAATTTCATTCATTGGAAGGAAACGCGATTTCAGTTGGTTTATAATGATGTCTAATAGTCAATAAAATATGTTCACTTTGAACAAAGTTTCCGGATCTTGGAGACGCTCATCTTCGCAAACAGCTTTATTTCTTTCATCTGATTTGCAATTTAACAGAATGGTTTTTGTAGCGCTTTTTGGACTTCGTCAAACCGAACTTTTAAAGCAAAAACGGCATCATAACGTCCTGCCCATCTAGTAGGGCTTAATGTTTTTAATGTTATGGAAGTTAAAGACTCACTTTCTCTATTAGATACAAAACTTGATAAAATATTCCGTCTTTTGATACTATGCCGATCAATAACCTCTATGCATATCAATAACCTCTCTCACTGCATCATTGAGTACTAGATTTAAATTATGAGCAACACATTGAACATATATGGCATTTGGCTCGACATCTTTTATGAGTTTCCACCATAAGTCCCTTTCATTGTGTTAGCACCATCATATCCTTGTCCTCGACATATATTTAGTGGAAGATTTTTGTCATTTATGAATTTAATAATATGCTTGGACTTCATGAAATCCTAAAAATGTTTCTTTCATGACAAGTGCCTTTGGGATCCCATTACCATATTTTTACGTAACGTAAGACAGGAATTCAGATGAATTTTTGGTGTCTCGTGTCTTTGTATGACATCTACAATATGTTACCAGTCGTCATAGCCCGCAATCCAAATATTTTGTATTTTCTTAGATGCCCGATTTGCGAATAATCAACACGGTTCACAATACGCCTTCTGAAGTATTAAATAATAGGATACGCCAGACTTGGAAACAATATAGTAATGTTTTTCTAGAAAAGATCTATTGTCACTTTCTTTTAAGAAAGGGCCCTTAGGTTTACAATGTCCGTTTTCAATCACGAACCTTTTCACTTGATCAGTTAGCTTTTTAAAATTACCCTTATCAGTAACATATCGCGAAGAAACATTATTGTTCATGCTAAAATATAATTCTCTTTGATTTTTGCTAGTACCTTGTTGTGGTTGTTCTGGATCTGGGTAGTCACTGGTGTTGGGTGCTGCATCTAATAATTCTGGTATACTTTTAGTAAGGTCCAATTCTTCACTTTTGAAGCTCTGTTCACTCGACTTTTCATTATTTAAGTCATCAATTTTCAAGTACTGACTAATTTTAGGTAGCTTTTTATTTTTTTCTTCAGTCTCCCTCTTTAGTTTTTCGCTCCCACTTTTATATTTTCTAGAACTAGACATTTTAATATCTAACTTTCACAATCAACTTTACTTTGCCACCATTTTCATATTCAATAAAAGAACAAATACGAAAAATCAAAAATACAAATCATCAATTGTCAAAATAATCACACAAAGAATATGCAGTCAGTAGAGCCCTCATAAAAAATATCAAATCCGGAATTCCCCTAACATAGTGTTGCTAGCTCGCCCCAGCAGCAGCGCCACGAAACAAGTGAAAACTAAATGAGGAATTCCCCGATCGTCAATGCTCACCCGCGCTGCCAACGTACCGCGACAAAATATGTAGAAACCAATGGATGCTTAACGTTTAACTTGAAATTGTATTATGGTCTTTAGTTGTTGAGCAGAACTTACAAAAATATACTTTTCAAATAAAATAAAATACTCAGGTACAGTGTAAAAAAAATATTTTTGAGCTCGCGGCCTCTTGGGCCGGGGCCCTCTTGAGTCGGGGGCCCGTGGCATTTTGCCAGCCCTGCCACCCTATTGTTACGCCACTGCCAATTACATCTTGTACAAGTGTTAGTACAAAAGAGAGAGAAAAAAACAATGCATCTTTAAATACACTTAATTCACTCTCACAATTCGGAGCGCTTGGGATGATTCCACAACAAAGTGTGCAGGCTGCAATGAATTTGCAATCCTTTGCTGTTAGTTGTGCGCCTGGCGCACCTTCAACAACTGTTGGAAAAGGAAAAGAATTTATGTCTACTGGCATATTGAGGTGAATTTTAGAGATCACATATTTTATGTACTCTTCATAACACAGTGTAGTGTGAATTTATCAGAAATGAGTTCTGAAAACGATTTCTATTAAAAAAGCCACTAAATTTCATTTATAAAACAGGAAATGCAAAATGCTAATCAAGGGATAGAAATCACTTTGTATGTTAAAAGTGCTCACTTAGGCTTAACTTTGCGATTTTTTTTTTTTAAGTAGCTTCGAGCAAATGTATCCACGTATGCATTTGTCTACACTCGCTATATGTGTGAAGAGTATTTAAGGGTTACACCATCAGACAAAACGTTTGTTTTGTCTTGTAATTTTGTTTATTTTTGTAATTGAATATTGTTTTTTAGTAGTGAACATCCGTCCTTGCTTGGAGTGCGTTTGCCGCCTGATACAGAGATTATCAAATATACCATCTATCGTGGGCACGAAAATGTCAAGTACTACACGTGGTCGCAAAAAAACTATATCAGAGACAGGACAAAAACAATCAACGCACGACATAGACACAACAAATGCACTCTCATCTTTACTGGCATTTCCAGGTCTAAGACCCGCAAAGTGAGCTAGGCTTGAAATGGAAAACGTACATAGCTATGACAGCAGCAGCTAACGTTGTGCAGCAGCAGCAGCAGACATCAACTTTACAGGGAGGAGTTGGAGGAAACGGAACATCTACTACAAATAGTCCTTGCATTGGACTTCCAATCAATGTTAATGCTGAAAACACATTAGACCAAATAAATGTTTCAAAATCTGCAGTACCAATGAACATCGCAAATACTCATTCTGCATACATTTTAAATTCGACAGCATCAAACACAACTACCGACCGTGAATATGTAATAAAACTGTCATCTTCAACTACTTCAAATGACAACAAAAAATAAAGAAGTTCACGATTTGACATCTGAAAATATATCCGGCGCTGGTGTTAATTTGAGCATGAAAACCTCCCAATCAATTAGTGCTGTAGGTTCATCATCAAACCCCATTACTATTGACGACTTTAATGCACCTCTCAATTTGTTAATGAAACCTGACAAAAACATCCCCTCTTCTATTATAATAAGTGATAGTATTGACTACAGTAGTGGGCAAACCAGTGTATCATCTTCGAATAACCAACCGACAGGTACTTCGAATAGTTTGCAAAGTTTAAGCTCTATTACTGCAGCATTGCGAAATTCAGCAAACATCTTAAGTTCAGCAGGCAGTATAGGAATTGATCGTTCCAGCTCTACGCCGACATCTTGTAACCAACCACCATTTAAAGAGGGTCGTCCTCGAAATTTGGGGAGAGGAGTTTTAAAGTCCAAAAAGAACACCGTTGCTTCGTTACTTGCTCAGTCTCGAGCTGTTGGTTTAAAGCCAATGTTAGAAACGCAGCAGCTTTTACATCAGGCCGCAGATTTTGTAAGTAAACTTCAACATATTTTTAGAGATTTGTTTAAGAAATTGGTCTTTCTTTAATAGGAAAAAATAAGACAAGCCCTAAATGAAACCAATGTACACATGGATGTTTCTACTGATTTTGAAAGTATGGCGGCCGAAAGTGGAATGTCGGAGTCCGAAAGTGAGGATGCAAATTTATTGAATGTCGCCGAACTTCGGGCTCCATTAGATTTAGGTTGGAAGAAAGAGACTGTAATACGTGGTCTTACTAAACAGGGTCAAATACGTGGCGAGGTTACTTACTATGTGCCTGGCAGTACTGTAGCCTTCAAGACAATGGACCAAGTTTTTGCTGTGAGTTTGTAGTCCAAAATTATGTATATTAGTCGT